>CM040624.1:84938929-85573852 GCA_022817965.1 Solanum lycopersicoides | reverse complement strand
CCTCACGGCCATTCCGATCCATTTTCAAGGTCAAAATAGCCCGAAGTGTGCATACCCCTATTTCTATGATTTTCGTATGCTTAGTAAACCATTTTTTGGGTGATCGGATCCCGACGTCAAAACTGCCAAATTATTTGTGGACGTCCGTGAGACCTTGTCTATGCATCCGATTGGCCCTCACGGCCATTCCGATCCATTTTCAAGGTTAAAATAGCCCCGAAGCGCGCATACCCCTATTTCACGATTTTTCGTGTGCTATAGTAAACCATTTTTTGGGTGATCGGGATCCCGACGTCAAATACAAAATTATTTGTCGACATCCGTGAAGACCTTGTCTTTGCATCTGATTGGCCCTCACGGTCATTCCGATCCATTTTCAAGGTCGAAATAGCCCCGAAGCGCGCATACCCCTATTTCGACGATTTTTCGTGTGCTATAGTAATTATTTTTTGGATGATCGGATCCCGATGTCAAAACTGCGAAAATTGTTTGTGGACGTCCGTGAAGACCTTGTCTATGCATCTGGTTGGCCCTCACGGCCATTCCGATCCATTTTCAAGGTCAAAATAGCCCCGAAGCGTGCATACCCTATTTCTATGATTTTTCGTGTGCTATAGTAAACCATTTTTTGGGTGATCGGATCCCGACGTCAAAACTGCCAAAATTATTTGTGGACGTCCGTGAAGACCTTGTCTATGCAACGGCCATTCCGATCCATTTTCAAGGTTAAAATAGCCCCGAAGCGCGCATACCCCTATTTCGACGATTTTTCGTGTGCTATAGTAAACCATTTTTTGGTTGATCGGGATCCCGACGTCAAAACTGACAAAATTATTTGTCGACGTCCGTGAAGACCTTGTCTTGCATCTGATTGGCCCTCACGGCCATTCCGATCCATTTTCAAGGTCAAAATACCCTTATTTCGACGATTTTTCGTGTGCTATAATAAACCATTTTTTGGGTGATCGGATCCCGACGTCAAAACTTCCAAAATTATTTGTGGACGTCCGTGAAGACCTTGTCTATGCATCCGGTTGTCCCTCACAGCCATTCCGATCCATTTCAAGGTTAAAATAGCCCCGAAGCGCGCATACCCTATTTCAACGATTTTTCGTGTGCTATAGTAAACCATTTTTGGGTGATCGGGATCTCGACGTCAAAACTGCCAAAATTATTTGTGGACGTCCGTGAAGACCTTGTCTATGCATCAGGTTGGCCCTCACGGCCATTCCGATCCATTTTCAAGGTCAAAATAGCCCCGAAGCGCGCATACCCCTATTTCGACGACTTTTCATGTGCTATAGTAAACCATTTTTTGGGTGATCGGGATCCCGAAGTCAAAACTGACAAAATTATTTGTGGATGTCCGTGAAGACCTTGTCTATGCATCCGATTGTCCCTCACGGCCATTCCGATCCATTTTCACGGTCAAAATATCCCCGAAGCGCGCATACCCGTATTTCAACGATTTTTTGTGTGCTATAGTAAATCATTTTTTGGGTGATCGGGATCCCGACGTCAAAACTGCCAAAATTATTTGTGGACGTCCGTGAAGACCTTTTCTATGCATCCGGTTGGCTCTCACGGCCATTCCGATCCATTTTCAATGTTAAAATAGCCCCGAAGCGCGCATACCCCTATTTCTACGATTTTTCGTGTGCTATAGTAAACCATTTTTTAGGTGATCGGGATCTCTTCGTCAAAACTGCCAAAATTATTTGTGGACATCCGTGAAGACCTTGGCTATGCATCTGGTTGTCCCTCACAGCCATTCCGATCCATTTTCAATGTCAAAATAGCCCCGAAGCGCACATACCCCTATTTCAACGATTTTTCGTGTGCTATAGTAACCATTTTTTGGGTGATCGGGATCCCGACGTCAAAAGTGCCAAAATTATTTGTGGACGTCCGTGAAGACCTTGGCTCTTCATCCGGTTGGCCCTCACGGCCATTCCGATCCATTTTCAAGGTCATAATAGCCCCGAAGCGCGCATACCCCTATTTCTACGATTTTTCGTGTGCTATAGTAAACCATTTTTTGGGTGATCGGGATCCTGACGTCAAAACTGCCAAAAATTATTTGTGGACGTCCGTGAAGACCTTGTCGATGCATCCGGTTGACCCTCACGGCCATTCCGATCCATTTTCAAGGTTAAAATAGCCCGAAGCGCGCATACCCCTATTTCGACGATTTTTCGTGTGCTATAGTAAATTATTTTTTGGGTGATCAGGATCCCGACGTCAAAACTGCCAAAATTATTTGTGGACGTCCGTGAAGACCTTGGGTATGCATCCGATTGTCCCTCACGGCCATTCCGATCCATTTTCAAGGTCAAAATAGCCCCGAAGCGCACATACCTGTATTTCGACGATTTTTCGTGTGCTATAGTAAACCATTTTTTGGGAGATCGGGAACCCGACGTCAAAACTGCTAAAATTGTTTGTGGATGTCCGTGAAGACCTTGTCTATGCATCCGGTTGGCCCTCACGGCCATTCCGATCCATTTTCAAGGTCAAAATATCCCCGAAGCGCGCATACCCCTATTTCGACGATTTTTCGTGTGCTATAGTAAACCATTTTTTGGGTGATCGGGATCCCGACGTCAAAACTGCCAAAATTATTTGTGGACGTCCGTGAAGACCTTGTCTATGCATCCGGTTGTCCCTCACGGCCATTCCGATCCATTTTCAAGGTCAAAATAGCCCCGAAGCGCGCATACCCCTATTTCGACGAGTTTTCGTGTGCTATAATAAACCATTTTTTGGGTGATCGAGATCCCGACGTCAAAACTGCCAAAATTGTTTGTGGATGTCCGTGAAGACCTTGTCTATGCATCCGTTGGCCCTCACGGCCATTCCGATCCATTTTCAAGGTTAAAATAGCCCCGAAGCGCACATACCCCTATTTCGACGATTTTTCATGTGCTATAGTAAACCATTTTTTGCGTGATCGGGATCCCGACGTCAAAACTGCCAAAATTATTTGTGGACGTCCGTGAAGACCTTTTCTATGCATCCGATTGTCCCTCACGGCCATTCCGATCCATTTTCACGGTCAAAATAGCCCCGAAGCGCGCATACCCCTATTTCAACGATTTTTCGTGTGCTATAGTAAATCATTTTTTGGGTGATCGGGATCCCGACGTCAAAACTGCCAAAATTATTTGTGGACGTCCGTGAAGACCTTTTCTATGCATCCGGTTGGCTCTCACGGCCATTCCGATCCATTTTCAATGTTAAAATAGCCCCGAAGCGCGCATACCCCTATTTCTACGATTTTTCGTGTGCTATAGTAAACCATTTTTTAGGTGATCGGGATCTCTTCGTCAAAACTGCCAAAATTATTTGTGGACATCCGTGAAGACCTTGGCTATGCATCTGGTTGTCCCTCACAGCCATTCCGATCCATTTTCAAGGTCAAAATAGCCCCGAAGCGCACATACCCCTATTTCAACGATTTTTCGTGTGCTATAGTAACCATTTTTTGGGTGATCGGGATCCCGACGTCAAAAGTGCCAAAATTATTTGTGGACGTCCGTGAAGACCTTGGCTCTTCATCCGGTTGGCCCTCACGGCCATTCCGATCCATTTTCAAGGTCATAATAGCCCCGAAGCGCGCATACCCCTATTTCTACGATTTTTCGTGTGCTATAGTAAACCATTTTTTGGGTGATCGGGATCCCGACGTCAAAACTGCCAAAATTATTTGTGGACGTCCGTGAAGACCTTATCGATGCATCCGGTTGACCCTCACGGCCATTCCGATCCATTTTCAAGGTTAAAATAGCCCCGAAGCGCGCATACCCCTATTTCGACGATTTTTCGTGTGCTATAGTAAATTATTTTTTGGGTGATCAGGATCCCGACGTCAAAACTGCCAAAATTATTTGTGGACGTCCGTGAAGACCTTGGGTATGCATCCGATTGTCCCTCACGGCCATTCCAATCCATTTTCAAGGTCAAAATAGCCCCGAAGCGCACATACCTGTATTTCGACGATTTTTCGTGTGCTATAGTAAACCATTTTTTGGGAGATCGGGAACCCGACGTCAAAACTGCCAAAATTGTTTGTGGATGTCCGTGAAGACCTTGTCTATGCATCCGGTTGTCCCTCACAGCCATTCCGATCCATTTTCAAGGTAAAAATATCCCTGAAGCGCGCATACCCTTATTTCAGCGATTTTTCGTGTGCTATAGTAAATCATTTTTTGGGTGATCGGGATCTCGACGTCAAAACTGCCAAAATTATTTGTGGACATCCGTGAAGACCTTGTCTATGCATCCGGTTGGCCCTCACGGCCATTCCGATCCATTTTCAAGGTCAAAATAGCATATAAACATCTTCATGCAAATCACTCTGCAGAAAAGCATTACTTACATCCATTTGACAAATATCCAAGCCATAGGAAGCAACTAAATTGATGATTGTCCTAACAGTCACCATTTTTGCAACTGGTGAAAAAGTTTCATTGTATTCAAGTGCTTCCCTCTGAGTGTACCCCTTAGACACTAGTCTGGACTTAAATCTATCCACCTCACCATCAGATTTATATTTGATTTTGTACACCAATTTTGATCCAATTGCCTTTGCACCAACAAACAAGTATACAATATCCCAAGTGTGGTTATCTTCCAGGATTTAATCTCTTCTTTCATAGCTTAAACGTATCTATCATCTTGAGCTACTTCCTTGAAGGATTTGGGTTCAATTAAGGCTGAAAAACGTTGAAAATAGTCCTGATACCCTTTGGATAAATGAGCATAATGCACATGATCTGTGATAGAGTAGATACTTGACTTAGATGGGAAAATGTAGTCTTTGATCCATATAGGAGGCTTGGATGTTCTTCATGTCCTTCTAGAAACAGGTGGAGTAATGTGTTCCTCCTCAGGGGAGGCTGCTGGTTCATGTGCCTCGTCAACAGGAACCAAAAGGGTGTCTTGAGAAAGTGTTGCAGACTCTGGTTCATTTACAATAACTTGTTCCATTGTGGCTGCATCCCATCAGTGTCAGCAGAAGATAGCTTAGAAGTTTCTGGTGACCTCATTAGTTGTGCAATTTCGTCAAGGACTACATAAATGATATGATCAGATGAGACACTTGCATCATGCAGAAAAGGTGAGAGTATAGGATGGAGATCCTTTGACTGATCACCTTCAAAAGGAAAATGTTTTCTCTGAATTTGACATCTGTACTTATGAATACAACTTTAGTTTCCAAATCATAAATTCTATAGCCTTTTTGAGTGGAAGAGTAACCAATGAAAATTTCCCTCTTAGCTCTTGGCAAATTTATCTCCTCTTGGCAATGTAGTAGCAAAGCATAACCAACCAAACACCCTTAAGTGATCTAGGTTAGGAGTCCTCTCATACATCATCTCAGAGGAAGATTTCCCATTCAACAACACACTAGACAATCTATTTATAAGATAAACAACAGTCAACACACAAGTACCCCAAAACTAACTAGGTATGTGTGATTGTATTTTCAAAGCTCTTCTTATCTGTAGGATGTGTCTCTGTTTCCTTTCTACAACCCCATTTTGTTGAGGTGTATAGGAACTACTACTTTGGTGAATGATTCCATGATTAAGTAACAAATCAGTCATAGAACTATTGAAAAACTCAGTACCATTATCTGATCTCACAACTTTTTTTCCAATAGCAAACTGATTACAAACCATAGAGAGAAAATGCTTGAAGACTACCACTACTTCTTTCTTAGATTGTAACAACATCACCCAAGTGAATCTACTGTAATCATCCACAATAGTAAAGAAATAATGTTTTCTATTATATGTAGGACGCTTATGAGGATCCAATACATCTAAATGAATCAAGTCAAACAACCTACCAGATTTAGAAGTACTAACTGGAACTTTAAACCGACATTGATTAGCTAATGGACAAATCATGCACTTTTGTTGTACAGTTTCATTCACCTTGTGTTTCAATGTCTTCATGATTACTACAGAAGGATGTCCTAGCCTTATATGCCACAATCTCTGATTATCATAAGCCTTGATAACTGCTCCAAAGGTAGGTGTTATGTGATTCTTTAGGATATAGAGTGCATCCACCTCGCTACCAATCTCAATCACCTTCCCATTGGAGAGCTCCTGCAATATACACTGATCAGGATAAAATGACACCACACAATTGAAATCCCTGGTGAGTTTGGAGACTGAAAACAAATTGAATTTAAAATTTGGTACATGCAGCGCATCTTTCGACCAATGGTTTCCTATGATCATTGTGTCTCCAGTATGTTTTGTCTGAATTATATTGCTTGTGGGAACTTGAACCTAATTGTTGTTTGAATTATATACTGATTTTGAATTATTCAGAAGTGCTTCACAATATGTTACATGATGTGAAGCTCTTGAATCAATTATCCAATCAACAATTGGAAAATCAGCAACATTCATACCTGCTTATGCATTAGCCTTGCAACTACCTGTTGTATACAACTTTTTCAATGCTTCATTGTATTGATCCTTGGTAAAATAACCTCGTGGAAAACTAAACTTCCCTTCTTCATTACTCTCTGCTTCAAATGTGACATTGTTAATATGTGGCTTGAAACCATCAGGTTGTGGTTTCCTCTTGAATTTGAAGTCTGCTGGAAAGCCTATCATCCTATAGCAAGTGTCTTTAGTATGTCCTTTAAAACCACAATGTTCACAAATAACATTTCCAGATCTCCTGCCCTGTGGAAATTGCCCTTGATGTTGAACTTGTGACTGGTTATGTGAAGCCCTTCCTGGTCCTTGATTATGATAGAGATTATTGGAAACATTACAATTTCTTCTTGCGAGCATTGTTAAAGGTTCACTTCCTGAACTTGTATTGCCTAATTTTCTTTGACTGTCTTCTTGTATAGCCATAGCATATGCCTGATTATCACTAGGAACATTCGAATTAAGTAAAATAGAGCTTCTCACTTGAGAAAAACTTTCATTGAATCCAATCAGAAATTGAAGTAACCTCTGCTGCTTGAGGTGTTCAACATAAGGCATTTATGTCTCACAATCACATGAAGGATCCAAAACCATCACATCTATCTTATCCCATATGTCTCGCATCTTTGAATAATAGCTTGTTATAGAATCTGTTCCGTGTGTTAGCATACTAATCTCCTTCCACAAATAGAAAATCCTTGTCAAGTTTGATTTGTCAAATCTCTCTTTGAAATCCTCCCAGATTCTTTTTGAACTCGAAGCATAAACAATGCTAGTCATTAATTCAGGTGCAACAACTGCACTAATCCACGATAATACAACAACATCAAATCTTTCCTATTTAGCTAACATAGATCCTTTGTATTGACTTCTCGCACAGGTGCCATCCACAAATCCAAGTTGGTTTTTGACTAATAACGAGATAGCATTGACCTACTCCATACGCCATAGTTCTCAAGCCCTGTGAGCTTCATTGGAATTAGAGCAACTCCAGGTGCATCTAAAGCTTGCAAATGCAGCGGATGATTATGATCTGTTTGAGGATCTATTGGAAGAACCTCTGTATTTTGTGCAATCTGTGTTTCATCCATTATCGAAGCCTGCGAACTTGAATATCGAACTCGTCAAGATGGATAATACAAATGATGATCTGATCTCAACAAAAAACACTCTGATACCATGATAATTTGTGAAATCTAACTGTCTCTCAACACTATACACAAATACATGTATTTTATAGTATGTTCACTAACTTAACTCCCTCACTAACTCCGTCACATGTGTCATGTGCTCTTTCTAACAAACTTTTAACCACCTATAACCACTTTTGGATGTACAGTATTGCAATGCTTAAAAAATGTGACTACTTCTTATTTCTCAATAATCCACCACACTAATTAATCATGGGTCAAGTACTTTATCTCGAATAATGATTCTATATTAGCTCTTCAGACACTAACAAATCTACTTGATTGACTATCTCTAATCCAATTAAGAGCGTTAATAATACCTAAAATATAGCTACACGTAGTTCTTCATAATTTCTAGCTTAATATTATTAATTAATCTTTATCAACCTAGATGATGTGTGTGTATGCGCACTCGTGTGTGAGCGTGTGTGTGTGCACGTGTGTGTCAATTATGACGTAAATGTATGAAATTGTCAAATAACTTGCATGATTTCTATAATTATATGTAGCTAGTAAAATTACTCGCACTTCGCACGAGAATTTAATATCATGGGGTATATAAAATAATGCTTAAAACCTATCAGTCATTAAAACTAAAACACTATATTATCTCACATACAAAATTATGTAATAACAAACATTAATAATGTAAAGGAAAATGAAAATTATTACATCTTATTATTTATTCTTAATAACCTAAGCATACGTTAATGAATGGAAAAATACTAACCAGAATTTGTAACACAAATAATGGTGCCAGTAAGTTACTCAACATAAGCAAAGTACACAAATATTTATTTGTGAAAAATAAGAAGAATTTTTCATATTTTAAAATGAGAGGAAATTTCTCTATTTATAGACAACAAATTGTAGTGTGAACAAATGTTTATTGTGCCTTATCGAAAATGTTACAACTATTTAGAAAAGTTGCAGCCCTTCGAAAAGGTCACACCCTTTCATAAAGTCACAACTTTTCAAAAAAGTCGCGACTCTTCATTAAAGTCGTAACTCCTCATAAAAGTCATAACTTTTCATAAAACAACTCTTCATAAAAGTCACATATTTTCATGAAAGGGGGAGGTTACTTTTGGAAATAAATAAATTTAAAAGGAAATTCTGGCTTGGGGTGGCACCACGTAGGTGGGCCTAGGGTTCTCTTTTATATATATATACAAGTAATTTCAACCTAAATAATTATTCGTGGATCCAATGACCATTAATTACATACTTAAATTATGAGATCCATCTCAAGACAATATAATTATCCGTGAATCACTGACAAGCTTGACATATATTGTAACATCTCATAATTAGAAATAGCTAGGAATAATCTAGGAAACTAAAACTTGTCATTTTAGGAAAGAATAGGAAAATCTGAAAAATTTCCTAAGTGTAAAAAGTGAGTGTTTTGGTAATTTTCAAACGACCATAACTTCTAGCTCAGGATGAGTTAGGGTAATTTCTTATATGAGTTTTTCCAACGCCGCCGAGCTTGCACATTTTCAATATCGTATGACGAAGATATGCTTATCGAAAGTTGGGCAGTTGTATTGAGGAAAGTCCAATCCGGATTTTAGTAAGGGTAAGTAGCCTTTTCACCCTACTATTTCCTAATTTATTTTAAGGGTTTATTAGGGATAAAACTAATCCTTAAGTCTGTTTTAGAAAATTGGAATACGCTTAGGGCTTGGGAGAAAAGAGAAGAGAAGAAGGAGAAAGGAGAAAAAACATGAATTCATCAAGAACGTTAAGATCTTCGAGTGGAATTCGTCGGGGGTGATACCTATAAGGTATGTGAGATCTTTTTGTGTTGGGTTCGTTCACCCACACACCAACATGTTTAATTCAGTGAGTTTTGAATAAATTTAATGATGAATATTGAAGTTCTTGATGAACAAGTGTTGAATTCCTGTTGGTTGAGTTGTATCATACCTTAGTTGATTTGATTCGTATTTCTGGGTTGTTTTTCGAGTCGAATCTATTGGGTATTGAGGTTATTAGTAATCCTAAGTGATTGGGGTGATATCCATGGAAGTTTAGAAGGTTTAGAGATGAAAAACGAAGAAGAAAAGTCGGAATTTCCGTCTGACAGACCCTGGGGGCCCGCGCCTGCCAGAGTACCTCAGGGCAGGCTCTTCTGACAAGCCCTGGCACACCGCGCCAGTTAGAGCGCCTCAGACCAGAGTCTGTCCGTCAAGCTCTGGCGCTCCGCGCCTCTTAGAGCGCCAAGGTCACCTAGAGTTCCCATTCTTCCCCTATCTTTTCGTACTAGTTCCTAAGTGATGTCCCACATTTCTTAGTTGATTCCAACACTCTAAGATACATCTAAACATCATGAAATCATCCATAAACGTGATATCATGATCCTTGAATTCATAATCCAATTCAAGGAAAGTTAAGATCAAAGTTAAAGGAGTTAAGAGTCAAGTCTAAAAGTTAAGAAACAATTCAAAGTGAGTTCCTAAAGTTTCCAAGAGGCTTTAACTAACATTTTCTTTGTTTAAAGACTCAAGTTACAAGTTAAGCAAGAGTAAAGAGTTGAGTTCATTCTCAAAAGTTATAAGGGGACTAAGTAACCCCAAAGAGTTACAAATGTTTTTTTACATTTGAACAAGCAAAGAGCTTTCGGCTAGTTTTCAGACAGAAGTGATAGCTTTATAAAATGAAATAAGCGGGGAAACTATGATTTCCAAGATTACTTTTAGAGCTAAGTTTGAACACTAATCTCAAACCACAGAATCAGTATGTTTTAAAAACATAAGAGCCAGTTATTTATTGGAGTAGTATTGAGCACCGATGTGGGGATGCGAATTCATATTAACTCAAGTCTCCATGAAAACCATGTAGCCATCATGGGTAGAAGAGGGTCATACTTATTAGATGAACCCTTTTCATAGTATACTAATGGATCCATTTGGCAGTTCAGGCTCTATACTGTGGCAAGGTTAGGATGGCCGGGCAGCGTGTGCCGAGTAACGTTATAGCATCACTATAGCTCTTAAGTGATGGTTGTTGGTTAGAGAAGTTTCCACAGAAGTTATCGTATTTTCATATACATCAAATAATTGTAATTTTACATACATCTCAGAGATTATTTGTACCCTTGTGTACATTCAGATTTTTTAGCATGTTTTCAGTTAGTTTTCTTTATATTGCACATTACTTTTAAATTGCATCATATTGAAATTATTTGTACCCTTGTGTACATTCTGGTACAATGTGTTCCTAAGAAGGGAGATATGATTGTGGTAAGGAATGAAAAGAATGAATTGATCCCTACTAGGACAGTGACCGAGTGGCATATTTTTATGGATTTCTAAAAATTAAATGATGCTACCCGGAAAGATCACTACCCTGTTTTATTCATTGATCAAATGCTTGACCGACTAGCAGGGAAGGAATACTATTGCTTCTTAGATGGAATTCAGGGTACAACGAGATCTTGATTGCACCCGAGGACCAAGAAAAAACCAAATTCACTTGTCCTTATGGAACATATGCCTTCAAACACATGTCCTTTGGACTTTGCAATACACCGGCGACTTTTTAAAGGTGTATGATGGCCATTTTTTATGACATGGTATAAGATTTTGTGGAGTTATTCATGGATGGAAGTGTTTTGAGGTATGTCTCTGGAATCTTGACAAGGTACTTACTAGATGTGGAGACACCAACTTAGTGCTAAACTGGAGAAATGTCATTTTTTGGTTAGAGAGGGGATAGTATTGGGACACAAGGTGTCTAAATCTAGTTTTTAAGTGGATAAGGACAAAGTAGAAGTCATTGATAAATTGCCCCCTCCTATTTCTATAAAAGAGTGCGTAGTTTTCTTGGCCATGCAGGTTTTTACCGGCGATTTATCATGAATTTTTACAAGATTGCACGACCCATGTGCAGTATTTTGGAGAAGCGGGTGAAGTTTGATGTTTATGAATTGTGTTTGAAAGCTTTTGAGTTGTTGAAACGGAGCTTAATTGAGGCTCTTATTCTAATGTGTCGGATTGGGAGGTACCATTTAAACTCATGTGTGATGCTAATGATGTAGCAGTGGGTGCAGTGTTGGAACAGAGAAAGATTAGAGTGTTCCACTCTATTTAGTATGCAAGCAAGACCCTTGACTCCACAAAAGAAAACTACACAGTGACTGAGAAGGAAATGCTAGCTCTAGTATTTGCCTTCGACAAGTTCAGATCGTATTTGGTAGGCACCAATTTGATAATTCGGTACCTATTCAATAAGAAGGATTCTAACCAAGGCTGATTCATTGGATATTGCTTCTCTAAGAATTTGACCTTGAGATCAAGGATAGGAAAGGCACAAAAAATCAGATAGCTGACCACTTATCAAGGTTGGAAGACTTCTCACATGTGAATGAGGGTGAGCAAATCCGGAAAGAGTTTCCGGATGAGCACTTGATGGCTTTGGATATCTCTCATGTGTCATGGTACGCGGACATTGTGAACTAATAATGAATAGAGACTATCCACCGGGTGCAACCACCCAATAGTAAAAAAGGCTAAATCATGATGTCAAGTTCTACATCTGGGATGAACCACTCTTGTTTAAGAAATGGGTCGATAGGGTAGTGAAAAGGTGCATTCTGGAAATGCTGGTTCATAAAGTTTTGGAGAGTTGTCATGCAATCCCATAATGAGGTCACCATGGAGGAGAGTGCACAACGCATAAGGTATTACAATCTGGTTTCTTTTGGCCCTCTTTTTTTTAAGATTCTATATATTTTGTGAAGGGTTGTGATAGGTGTCAAAGATTGGGTACCATCTCAAGAAGGAATGATATGCCCCTCAACAATATTTTGGAGGTGGAAATTTTTTATGTGTGGGGTATTGACATTGTTAGACCATTCCCACCATCAAATGGAAACCTCTGTATACTTGTGGCGGTTGATTATGTAAGCAAATGGGTCGAGGCAGATGCTCTTCCTTTTAATAACTCAAGGGTGGTGATAAAATTCATCAAGAAACACATTTTCACTCGTTTTGGCACTTCAAGAGCAATTATAAGTGATGGAGGTAAGCATTTCATTACAATCTTTTAAAAAAAAACCTTGCTAAATATGGTATTCTCCATAAGGTTTCTACATCTTATCACCCTCAAACGAGTGTCCAAGTGGAGGTGTTGAATCGAGAAGTCAAGCAAATTTTGCAGAAACCGGTGAATGCACAAGGAAAGACTGGTCTGAGAAGTTGGATGATGCTTTGTGGGCGTACAGGACTGCATACAAGACGCCTATAGGGACTTCTCCCTACCATATTGTATTTGGAAAAGCATGTCACCTTCCGGCGAAATTGGAGCATCAAGCTTATTGGGCTATAAAGAAGTTAAACTTGGACCCAGAGCTAGCCGGTAAAAAGAGAGTAAATCAATTGCATGAACTAGAAGAGTTTAGGCTTCACGCCTATGAGAATGTCAAGATTTATAAAGAGAATACAAAGTGGCATGAAAAGCACATAGTGGCTCGTACCTTCAATTCGGGAGATAAGGTATTACTCTTCAACTCGCGACTAAGGTTGTTCCCCGAGAAATTTAATTCAAAATGGTATGGTCCTTACGACGTGGTGAGAATCACACAACATGGTGCCGTTGAACTGCAAGGTGAAACTGGCCCCACATTCTTAGTCAATGGGAAAAAGAGTGAAACACTATTTTGGTGATGATTTAGATCTTGATCGAGAAGCTTTGAGCTAAATAATGAATGATCCAAGTTGCGTCATGCCGCAACGTTAAATCAAGCGCTACATGGGAGGCAACCTACGGATATTGTGTAATAGATAGGTAGTTAGTTTTTCAATTTCTAAAATTTTGTGTTTTTAGCTTAGGCTAGATTTTTAGATTATAGTTTGCTATAGTAACTTAGAAATTTTTCTTTAATTGCAGTATAGTTTGTAACTAAATATATATATACATATAACAAGGCGCACTAGTGTTGAAGTTCTAAACACTCCTGTGGGCACCTTATTGGCGAATCGCGCTACTATTGCGCCTGCATCTATAGGGTGGCGTACAAAGCGGTGCGGCACGCCACGCTTGAAAGTTATGTGAACTTTTTCTAACACTACTCTGATGGGTCGCGCCTCCAACGTGCCCCAACCCAGAATTTTCAAATTCTAGGTTGTGCCGGATCTTGCCCGACCCATTCAAATTAGAAACCCCAAAATCCTACATTCACACACTCTCTCCACATTCCAACCAACCCTCCCCCTAAATTTTCTCCAACTCTTCTTCTTCATCTCCCCTAACTCTTCTCATCCCCCCATTAACACCCCCTCTCTTTCCACCTTCACTTATAAACCCATACCTTTCACTGTCTCTTCTTCTCCAACTTTCATTATCTCTTCTTCCTCAACACCAATCCGACCCCCACCCCCAATTTTCTCATTTTTTTATTTTTTCTCTTCTTCACTTTATTTTTCTTAACAGGGTTCTATGGCTCCTACGACGGGTTCAAAAAAAGGTAGAAAGTGTGAGGCATCCGAATTTAACACTAGGGAACCCGCTCGAAAATTTGGCAAGAAAGCAGTGGAAGAGTGTGATGTGGTTTGATTGTCAAAGGGAGGCCAAATATTTGGAAGATGAATATGTTGATGAGGTAAAATTGCAAACTCACTTTCCGAGAATATATAGAACTGTTATAAATTTGGGTTTGAGTTATATGTTTAATCATCTTGGGGGTTGCAATTTATCTTTTGTGCGGGAGTTTTACGCGAATTGGTTGGCTGAAACGAAACACACGAATGTGCCTATTCGAGACAGGGATGTTAGATTCATTCCAGAGTGCTGAATGAATTCCTGGGGACCCCCAATTGTGATTCTGATGACTTTAATACTTTGAAGGAGAAACCTCCTTATAGAGATATCTGACATACTTTGTGGGGGGTAAAATCGACTGCTAGGTGGGGACGAAGTAAATATACTGGGAGACATAATACTCTACACTTTGCAAATTTCACCCTAGTTGCTCGAGTGTGGTTGAAAATAGTTTGTAGTGTTCTGCATCCTGCAAAGCATTTAACTGAAGTCACTAGATATAGAGTTGTACTTGTCTACATGCTTTTGAAGGGGATGCCCATTAATGTGGGGGCTATTTTGCGTCAAAATATGATGAAGCTTCGAAATAATATGAGGTGGAGTTTTTGTTATGGAGGTTGATCATCCATTTTCTGAGGGCCCACAACATTGAGGAGGAGGCCTGCGACTTAACCATCGCCTTCCACCTGGATCTGATGGGTAAAATCGTTAATTTCACTAGAACCAAGGCCCTTGATACATCCCATGGACAGGTTCTATTTGCCTAGGAGCAAAATCCACGATGATAGTATTATTGCTCGGATGTTCGGGATTGTTGAATTACAATTGAGGATTGGTGGCCATCCGATGATGGATGCCGAGATGGAAGAGATGGCAGAACGTTAACCTTTATCTGAGAGTGCGGCATTTTTTTTGTAAAACTGGCCTTGCCTTTATGGAGCCTCTAGATGATGATGTGGCCACTGATGAGGGAGTGATGGATGATGACGAGGATGATGTTGACGATGTTGTTGATGAAGGAAACGTCTTAATGGCATTTGATGGGGGTGACGACGAGGCCTAAAGGTCCAGGGAGTAAGCCTACCCTTTTACTTTGTTTTGCTTGTTCACTGAGGACAATGCTTATCTTTATAAGTGTGGGGTGGGGTATGTTCTGTGTATATAGTTGTTTACCGCTATCGAGCCTATTTTTAGTCTTTAGTTATTTTTGCTTTTGGGATCCTCAGAGTTTGTTTTTGGTACTTTTACTGAGGATTGTCCCTTTGAACCGTATAAGATTAGTTTACTGCTTTATCGATTCCTAGAGTCTTCGTAGGAGTGACAGTTCCCAATGATAGATAGATGACGACCGTCTTAAGGTAAAATAGTCACATAGAGGAGTAAGATGGACAAAACCAACCTTGGTCTTTGAAAGCTATGTCCAAATAAGTTTGACAAACTTTATGGTTAGTTATACTTGAAAAAATGCAATGAATTGTTGACCTTGTAATTAGCACGTGTTCTTAAGTTTGACTCAAATGATGAAATATGGGCTTAATTGTGTAGTAATATTGTAATGCAACTATATGAGCATGTGTCATAATGCCATGTGTGGTGATATTTAATTGGTTCTTTCTTAACTTGATATCTAGAACTTGTCTTATGTGTGTTGAATGAGTAGCTAGTATGACTTAAGTAATGTATTGAGGTATTTCTTTGAAATAGCCAATTCTCAACTCTACTTGTATGCTTACCATGAAATCGCCCCCTTGTGAAGCCCTATTGAGCCTTTAGCCTTGTTCATTTGATAAGCCACATGATAAGCTGAAACCCTTTGTTTGATACCAAATCTTTTGATCCTTTTAAGGTCCTTAATGCACTATGTTAAAAAGAAAGGTTGAAAAATAAAGTCGAATAAACTAAGGGTGAATTGCTACATTGTGTGGGAAAAGAAATATATCCTAATTTGACCCTTGTCCTTAGTGATAATGTGCACCTCGAATGAAATTGAGGGTGGTTAATTTGGGACTATGCTCAAAACATTGGCCCTGATCCTATCAAGTATATTGTGCACCTCACTCGAACGAAAAATCTAGAGTTTGGGTGGCTAGTGCAAAAGCATTTTAAAAAAAAGAGAAAGTAAGAAATAAAAAGGTAAATATAGAGCAATAAAGGGTGTTTAGTCATTAAGGGTGTACTAGATGAAAATAATATTTTGAGGGATGGTGTTCACTAAATGATAACATGTGAATTAAGGAGGAGGAGTCACTATAATGAATTCCAAATATTCCCTCCATTACCAAAAGCCGACATTAACCAAATGAAAGTCCTCTTGATTCCTTGAGAAGTACAATGTGAAAGTTGAAATACACTAGGGGCAAGCATATGACATGTTGAGGAAAGTAAGAACTTCACTTGTGAGCGTGAGTTGATTGCTTTGAAGAAAAAAAAATAGGTCTTGTGATTTTGATATTGCTTGAGTGAAAGGCTATACTAAAAACATAAACAAGTGAGGGCATCTATGACATGCAGATGAGTATCTAGTTGATGTGTAGGTATGAGTTTGCATTAGACTGTAAATAGTCATTCTTTGAGCATGTGTTGATTTTTAGGTGACTAAATAAAGCCAAGAGTTATGAGAAAGAGTTGATAGTCTAGAGATTGTTTGAGGGCAAACAAAAGTCTAAGTGCGGGATAGTGATCTTAGACATATTTATATGCCTAAGGAGTCAATATTTGCCCATAATTTAATTATGTTTGACGATGATCTTGAAATATTAACTTGATTTTTTATATACTTGTGATGATTTTTGCACTTACACTCATGATCAGTGATTTCAGGAACTTTTGGAGAAATCGGAGTTAAAACGGAGAACGAAGAAGAAAACACGCCAAGAAATTGACCAAGTATGAGGAACACAGAAGCTGGCATACTGAGTGGCGCGTCGCGCCAATGCATAAAGATCAGAAGAAGTTTTGGGGCGTACTGCTAGGCGCGACGCGCCAGCCACAAAATATCAGCAGAAGTTTTGGGCGTACTGCTAGGCGTGACGCGCCAGCACCAAAAGATCAAAAGAAGTTTTTTGGCGTACTGGCAGGCGCGCCGTGCCAAGGTGTTTATTTGCAGATAACATGTTGGCGTGATAAGAGGCGCGACGCGCCAGCCCAATTCTGAATTTCCCAAAATTTTAGTTGTTCCCTAGAAGTTCTAATTTGAGGAGGATTTGTTCTAAACTAAATCTACTATTATAAATAGAGCCTAGTGTCACGGACTTAGAGTATTTGCTAAGACTCCGTGCTAAACTCGACAACTTACTCACTAATCTTTCAAGATCTTGTAAGTTCAAGAAATCCTTTAAGACTTAGATCGCTAAGAGAATGCTTGGAAAAGACTTAGAAAGAACAAAATAGAGCTTTTGAAGAAGGTTTCGTATTATGCTTGAAGAATGCTCTACAACTTGCTTGGTGTCTTTGTAAATAATGGGCACCTCTATTTATACTACCTCCTAAGGACTAAAGTGCATTTAATATTTACTTTACAAGTCCCTAAAATATTTACACTTTGGTCCCCTTTTCTAGAGAATTCTACACATTCTTGAAGTATCTAAAGTTCTCTAGATCCTCCACAAGCCTCTTCTTAACTCTGGAGTCTTCTACGCCTCTCCAGATAAAAAATCTGACAGGAATCATGGTAGGACGTCACACGCTCCCCCACCTGATCATGCGACGACCGTGGCGCATTGCTGCAAAAATTCCTGGACTTTGTCTTTGAATTGCCACAAGTCTTCATATTTTTCCCATGTGGCCTTCTTTGGTGTTTGTCCCTTCCAATGCACAAGGAACATGACGTTGGCTTGTTGTCCACGCTTGTGTTTGGCTTGGTAGTCAATGATAGCCTCAATCTCCCAGTCGTGCAAGGCGGTGACAGTAATAGGTGCCCGTTGTGATCGGTTCCGACTAGGATCTTCCTTGTCCTCATGGTACGACTTGAGGACGCTCGCATGAAACACCGGATGGATCTTGAGGTGTGGAGGTAACTCCAACTTGTACGAGATCTTGCCCACCTTGGCAACGATCTTGAACGGACGCTCATATTTGCGCACTAAGTTTTGATGGATGCCTCTTAATGCCTTGAACTGTCTTGGATTGAATTTCACCGAGACCAAGTCGCCTTCTTTATAGTCCGTGGGACGACGCTTGAGGTCGGTGAACTTCTTCATCCTTTTAGATGCCTGGTCCGAGTAGGACTTGGCATTGTCAAGCTGATCCCTTGGCAAGATGGTAGGCACCCAAACTCTTTCCTTCAAAAGTAGTCGGAAACGAATGCGGAGTTTGGGTTTGTTGGTCTATCGCTAACTCAAATGGTGTGCGCTCGGTGGACTCACTCCTCTGCAAATTATAGGAAAACTGCACCATCTCTAGGAGTCTGGCCCAATTCTTCTGATGCGCACTAACATAGTGCCTTAGATATCACTCCAATAGGGCATTGACGCGTTCGGTCTGGCCGTCCGTCTGCGGGTGGAAACTTGTGGAGAAGTGAAGCTCCGTGCCAAGTATCTCTAACAACTCTCTCCAAAAGTTCCTGGTAAAGAGGGGGTCTCGGTCGCTAATGATATGTCACAGTAGCCCCTAATATTTTACCACGTTCTTAAAGAACAATCGAGCAGCCTCTTTTGCGGTTCAATCGGCTGTGGCAGGCATGAAGGTAACATACTTTGAAAACCTGTCCACCACGACCATGATAGTACCAAGCTCGCCAGACTTCGACAAGGAAGTGATGAAGTCCATGGTCACTCTCTCCCATGGGCGTTCTGCTACGGGTAATGGCTCTAGTAATCCTCCCGGTTGCCTTTGCTCCACCTTGTCTTGCTGGCACACAAGACAAGCTTGCACATAGCACTTGATGTCGTCCCGCATGCGTGGCCAAAAATAAATAGCCTCGATCAGCGCCCTTGTCCTTAGCTGCCCTGGATGCCCAGTCCACGGGGTGTCGTGGCTTTCTTTAATGATGCGCCGCCTGATAGCCCCGAACTTGGGCATATAGACCCTCCGACCGATAGTGAGCAAGAAGTCATCTTCTACCCAAAAGCGCCTGGTTTTGCCTTGAGCAGCCAATTCCATCAGCTTCTTGGCCTCTCGATCGTGTTGCATGCCATCTTTGATTGCATCTTGAATGTCACAGTGTGCAGTAGTGATGGCAGAAAGCTCGGCTTTCCTACTTAGAGTGTCGGCCACGACGTTGCCTCTTCCTGGCTTGTACTCCAAGACGCAGTTGAACTCGGCCAGAAATTCTTTCCATCTAGCTTGCATCGGGGTGATCTTCTTTTGTGACTGGAAGTATCTAATGGCCACGTTGTCAGTCTTGACCACGACTTGGAGCCCAATAAGTAGTGTCTCCATGTGCGTAGGCAATGTACAATGGCCGTCATCTCTTTTTCCTGCACCGTGTAATGTCGTTCGGTCTCATTTGCTTGCGGCTTTCGAATTCTATTGGTGTCTATCCTATATTAAGACTCCCCCAATGGCAAAGTCTGATGCATCCGTATGTACTTCAAAGGTCTTGGAGAAGTCGGGCAGCGTCAAGACCGGCTCTTCCGTCACTGCGACCTTGAGACCTTCAAACGCTCTATGGCACTCCTCGCTCCAAACCCACGGCTTATTTTGCTTCAATAACTCGACCAGTGGAGCAGCTTTAGCGGAGTAGACACTGATGAACCTGCGATAGTAGTTCGTAAGTCAAAGGAAGGATCTTAGCTCGGTCACCTTCGTGGGCACCTCCCACTCTTGTATCGCCCTAATCTTTGTCTCGTCCTTCTGGAGATCCATCTTGGTAAAGTACTTGTCCTGCCCAAGTCTATCGAACAAATCTACAATTAGCAGGATAGGATATTTAATCTTAATTGTGACCTTATTGAGCGCCCGATAGTCGAAGCATAAACGCAACGACCCGTCTTTCTTTTTCTGGAACAGTAGTGGCGCGCCATAAGGTGCCTTGGATGGACGGATGTGACCGCCTCGATGAGCTCCTTCAATTGTTTCCTTAGATCCTCTAATTCGGGTGGATCCATGCGGTAAGGTGCATGTGCAGGTGTCTTGGCTCCAACCTCCAACTCTATCTTGTGATCTACCTCGCGTCTCGAAGGTAGAGTCTTAGAGTATTTGTTAAGACTCCGTGCGGCCCTCGACGACTTACTCACTAATCTTTCAAGATCTTGTAAGTTCAAGGAAGCCTTTAAGACTTAGATCGCTAAGAGAATGCTTGGAAAAGACTTAGAAAGAACAAAAGAGAGCTTTTGAAGTAGGCTTTGTATTATGCTTTACAACTTGCTTGGTGCCTTTGCAAATAAGGGGCACCTCTATTTATACTACCTCCTAGGGACTAAAGTGCAATAATATTTACTTTACAAGTCCCTAAAATATTTACACTTTGGTCTCCTTTTCTAGAGAATTCTACACATTCTTGAAATATCTAAAGTTCTCTAGAATCCTCCACAAGCCTCCTCTTAACTCTGGAGTCTTCTATGCCTCTCCAGATGAAAAATCTTATTGGAATCATAACGGGACTTCACACGAGGGCTGCCATTGTGGGGGTTCGACATTTGTTTAGTGTGCAAGGGCAAGAATCAAATTTATAATCATCTTAGCTCTTCTATTTTACAGATTTATTTCTGAACAATTATCTTTTCTTTTATTAATAGCATGAGTAGCTAAACGCCCTAGTCTGGGGTTGTAGCTATGAATTGATCGTTGAATATTTGAGGCTTTATGAATTAATCTTCGGTTGTCAATTCAAATTACTTTTATATTTTTATTTTACTATTTCTTGATTGGCCATCTAGAGATAAATTTTGTGGCTAATCTTGAATTGACCATAGGAGAGATTAGATAGAACAGAGAATATAGAGCTCGGTCCGCCCATTAACTTGAGGAGATTAGTGTTCAGCAGTGACGCCCGAAGATGAACACCTTGCTTGGTTATAAAATAGGATGAAATATAAATGCTCGCTAGTTAGTCTATTTATACCCGCTCAACGATGTAGTTAGATAGCTAAATGCGAAAGGCGACGAGAGGTGGTTAACCCGGATCATACTATTAACCGTATAAACCAGTAATTTGACAACTGGAGTTAATTGTAAGCTGATCTTATGATGCATGACATTCGTTATATGTTGTAGCTTTGAAATTGCTTTTAATCTTGCCTGAAACATTACATCAAAGTCATTTATCATTGTTACTTTAAATTTAGTCCATAGTAGTCGTAGTAACCATAAGACAATCAACATGCGAAAAGTTACTTTTCTCTTTAATTGTGGAACTGAGTGTGAATATAAGCTTATCATAAGTCCCTTGGGAACGATAGCTCATTTCTAACAGAAACCATATTACTTGCGTGACCACGTACATTTGTGTGTAGACTGGGGAGAAACATTCACCAAGAGGCAATGGCGGACCCAAGATTTTTACGAAGTGGGTTCAACAGGGATTCGAACTAGGATTGGCTGGGAAATTTGAACCCTCTTCCCCACTTGGGCAAAGGTCACACTGTGTTAGTTGGGTCAAAAGTTAATATATACATATAAATATTTAAAAGTTGATTAAACATATATACGGTGTTATTTTTCAACAAAGGGGTCCGCCCCTACCAAGCAGTCTCGGGTTCAAGCTTTAGTGGTACGGAGTCACCTTTGTTAGGCAGTGCTTCACCCTCAATGTGGACTTTCCAGCGCGAATCCAGATTTAGTCGGCTCCAATGTGGGTATCAGACACCGGGTGAGAAACCAAAAAAAAAAGTAAAAAAAAAGTTTGACATATAAAGAGAGAATCAATGATTTACTGCTTCTTTTTATTTTCTTTCCCTTTTTAGTAAAAATCAAAATTAAACACAATTACTAGTTTGCCTTGATTTCAATTTTACTAAATCTAATTACCTCATACATGGATAAATCACAAATGTGTTCAAATCCCTTACTTGTAGAAACTTTAAAGTGAGAAAGCTTGACTTTACCTATAGGACTGTCTAGGGAAAAAACTTAAAATGGAGGACTTGAATAGAAAAGGGAAAAAAATAATAGAGTTCTAAAATCTTTCTATGTTCACACTATTTGACAAGCAAAATGAAATGACAATATTGTCCATTACATACATATAATTCGACCTCAAAATTCCAAGTTTTATCAACTCAAAAATTTGTCTTGGATTCATCGCTTCTCATTGTAAGGGTAAAATTGAAAGAAATGTTTCACGCTGTGAAATATAACGGACATTTAGAAAACCGAGGGCCCATTTGTCCTTATGTTCTTCTGAACATAAAAGTATTTGACTAAAATAATTGTCATTATTACTTCAATTGTTGTCTTGACAATTGAGTACACTTAAGGGAACATACACTAGCTATATAATCCTACTAGTTGTTCTATGTGGCTTCTTCAAATATCCTTTTCAGAAAATTAAAACACTCTAGAGAGAAAAAAATTGGGGGGAAATGAAGAGCTCTGATTCGTTATCTTTTGGAACAAATGAACAGGTACATATGTTATACATATATGTAGCATTATTGATTTTCAATTATACATATATTTTTGTTAGTTTTAATATTCAAGATGTAGGTATCTTATAATTGGAATTTTGATTTATTCAAAATTGATTGTTTATTTCTATGTTTTGTGCTAGATTTAATTCTTACCATTTTATTCATTCATTTCCATTTTTCATAGGAAATAGAAAATTATTTATTCCCTTTGATTGTTGATGAAATTTCATGGGACTGACCAACTTAAAGTTTTTAAAAACATTTTGGGGGCGAGACTCGGGGCGGCGCATACCAAAAATGCTCGAGGGCGTAAACTAAGACCTGGATCCATAAGATATAAGTTTTAAAATTTGACGCGTAAGCCTCGAGTATAAAAAAATAATTCCTGGACGTAAAAACCTAGGACACACATTTTTAATTGATTTTTTTGATTTTTTTTTGATTTAAAATCATATTTTTTTTATTATTGATGTAACGATTTCTCAAATAGTAATTATCATACTTTTTTTCTTCATTATTGATAATTAATATGTATCTCAAATAAAAATCATAATATAATTTCTATATATTATAGGTTATTTATAGAAATTTATTTGTAAAATCATTGGAAAAATTTTTGCTTATTTTATTAGTAATAAAACTATAAAATTGAATACACATGAGACTATGCCAGTAGATCAATGAGACTTACACCCCGTGTCTCGAGGCTTACGTCTCGCTCCATACTGTATAAAACATATTGTCTCACGCCCCGCCTTTTAAAACATTGGGACTGACTATATGTGTGATAGCCTCTTAAGTGATTTGTATAAAATGTAATGATTGTTGATAAAATTGAATTTGAATCTACTTTGTAAAGGTGTGTTATGTCTTGTTATTATAAAAATTGATAAATTAATTTTTTTGGGACTTAATTAATTACATCATCTTGTTTTAAACAATTGATCTTTGTGGACATCTAGAAATGATAATCATATTTTAGAAAGTAAAACCCTATTTTAGTATTTTGGGTTGGAAGAATTTACTACCAATGAAGAAATTCAAAATATTGTTTCCTAAATATTTTGATTGGTGAATTTATCATCCCTATTTGTAAATTACCCCTATTCCATTAGGAAGGTGAGACAAAAAGGACTTGATGAACCGTCCAAATTCTAAAGTTTAATTTGAGTCTCATAATCATTCTTTTATTGAAAATTTTCATATGCTCGACTAAATAAAAAGAATCAAGCTCACACATCATAAAAAGTTTATATGAGTCTCATAGTCATTCATTTATTCAATCAATATCAGCTCTTTAAGGTTTTGTGAGGTGACTGACCCTAGGTCTACACAACTTCCCTTCCTTTTATGTATTATATTGGTGTGGATCATCAAGGGGTGTGATCAGATGAATGAAATTCCTTCATTCGTAACCAATGTCTTATTTGAACCATGTAAATGGAGAAACCCTATTAAGAAATATTTCCCCCTTTATTAGAATCTATGTGATCCAAATCTAGATTAGTATCATGTCTTGAATATAGTTTGCTTATCAAATAACCCCTTAAGTCACATACAACATATTAAGGAGTAAGTGGACCAAAAAATATACATGATTTGTTTCATGTTTTTTTGTTCATTTCTAATTATTGAGATGCATATTTTCATTAACTCAAAAAAATGTGAAAATGTTTCTCTTTTGTGTTCCACTAAAAGTTTCTCATGATTTAATATTTATCCTAAAAAACAAAACTCACGAAAGAGTCAAAGAAAATCTAAACATAAATTTCTAATTATTATATATAAAATGTATGTAGATGTTCTTAAAACTTAGTCAACTACAAAGAAGTGAAGTATTAGTTTCTCCTAAAATTTAAACTTTCAATTAGCTAAGTTCCATAGTGAACAAGAAGCAATGAAACTTAATCAATTGAATGGATTTGATTTATTCCTAAACAAGCCTTGATAGAATTACTTTAAATCTTTAAAGTTAATTAAAGTTCCTCAAACAATTGTTGAATGAGAGTACACTTAATAGATAATTAGTTTGATAAGTATTTTCTTTTCTTTATAACTTTTTTGATGTATGTATATTTGATGACAATATTGTTTCAAGTAATGAGAAAGCCTTCTTGAATATAATTAGATTGATAAGTGCTTTTTATTTTCTTGCAATATGTATATTTGATGATAATATTACTTCAGGTGAGTAATTTTGAAAAGTGAGATTTTTTAATATTTTTTTGCAATTCAATTAAATCAGTGAACTATCATAATCTATTATTATAATGATTATATTTGTAGGGAAAATTGAAAAGTCCTAGCAGGGATATGCCAGCATGGCTAGGGCCATTTTTGAAGAAGACATTCTTTGGGACATGTTTGGTACATGATGAACTTCAAAAGAATGAGCTAAACAAGTATTGTATCACATGTGATTCAGATTTATGCAGGAATTGCATTGCTACAAAGAAACACAATGAGCATGACCTACTCCAGATTTATCGACATGTTTACAAAGATGTTGTTCCTCTCGATGAGATGGAGAAATATATTGACTGCACCAAAATTCAGGTAAATTCAAATTGATATAGTACTAGTTAATGAAATGTAGTCATTTGTTACTATATTATTTTCGATGTTATTATAAAATTATTATTTATTAGTATAACAATTGAGATTTTTACATACATTTTTTATTTTTTACTTTTTATTATAATCTTATGTTTTAATCGACAATAAATTCATAAAATCAATATTATTATTTTTGAGGTCTCTACCCTAAAAACAAGCATTTTACTAGTCTCATCCTTGCCTCATCTATGTTTGGACCCACTAATTAAGTCATTTTGTGGGGGGAAATTTACAAGTCTACCCATTTATTTGAAGTTGAACCTGAACAAAATGGCTGAAGTTCAATCTTCTTTTTTTTTTTGTTAAAACTTAAGAAACATATGGTTGATTTTGTTATGTTTGCCTAAATTCATTCACTAATGCACATACATTAAAGTTTAGCTATTTTTGTTTGGACTTCATACAAAATATATCTGAACTTTAATCATATATAACTTGAGACACTTTTATAGTGCATAAATCTGTGCACACTGTTTGCTACCGGTTGCACAATGATTGATTATTTCGCTCATTATATATACCCTTACAAGCAGTAACAATTTGCAACTCTTGTTATTTTTACATAATTAGTATTTGTATGTTAGTTCGAAATAATTTTCCTACATTCACGAGATAGTAGTAAAGTATGTGTTAGTGATGAGATATATATAATTTGCTATGTGCAGCCATACAAATGCAACAAGAAATGGGTAATTGCTTTGAATCCGCTGCCACATAGTGGATCTGGCTCTCTAATTGTTGGAGACCCAACTTGTTACACTTGCAAAAGGAGATTGAGTGACCCTGAACAGTTTCGCTTCTGTTGCATTGCTTGCCAGGTACATATCACTCCCTCTATTTTAAACTAAGTGATTGTTTCACTATGAATTTTATTTTATTTTAATATATATTTTTGAAATAATTGAATTTTGAAAATTATGCTTGATCGGGCACGTAGTTTAAGAAACAAAGAGAGACTTGAGTCGATGGTCTTTTGAAAATAGTCTCTCTACTTTCATAAGATAGTGGTAAGATTTAGGTACGTTCTATCCTACATATGCCACTAGTTGGATTTTACTACGTATAATGTTGTTGTTTTAGTATAATCCTAAATAGAATGTTGAAATTGAAAAAATGTACTCCCACCGGCCATCTCAATTTAAGTGATATTGTTATCACATGGATTTTAAGAAAGAAAGACTTAAAATTAATGGTCCAAAATAAATCATAGATGTTTGTGTTGCAAAAATATCTCATTAAAGGTGAAATGAGTATTTCAAAGCTAAATTGTTAGTAAATATATAGAAATGAATCAAAAAATTTGGAATCGACAAAAAATGAAAGTGTGTCATATAAATTGGAACAAGAGAATACTAAATGATGTGAATCAATCCCAGCCCCACATGGATTTTGACGTCACAAAACTAGTTATTGTGTCAAGAAGAAGTAATAAAACCAAAACACCTTCACAAAAGTTGATTTGAGATCCAATTCAATTAGCAACTAGTTTTAAAGAAAGATAAGTTGGGGAAGATAGTTTAGGCTTATTGTTATATGAAAAGTCTAGTTTTCCTCATCTCCGTGCTGAACTGACTGTATTTTCTCATCTCCCTTTCGAACAGTCTGTATTTTCTCATCTCCCTTCTTTGACCAATCAATCCCTAGTCTTACTTTCAATATTTCAACATGGTTGGGGTTTAACTGTTTCAGTTGTTATGTTTATATTTGGGAATTGTAATTGAATTTTGGTCTTATTAATGTAAATGACAAGTGGTTATTGTTGTATTGGATTTGAGTTATTTGCCCTAAATATAGGGGAAACACTTTAACGACATTTAAACTAAAACAACGGGAGTATTATATCTTTATAATATCGGTATGTATTAAATATTTTGCGAATAGCATATGATGTGATGGAATTTGTAGGTGGAAGCCAAGTCGGGAAAGATTGTTGAGACGAAGAGGAAGCGCAAGAGGAAGGGAATTCCTCACAGAGCTCCTTTGAAATAAACATGCTTTGCTTCAATTTCATCATTTTGAAGTACTTTGCTTGAATAATCAACTTTGTGACTTATGCTGCTACTTGAAAAACTTATGTGCTTTCAACTATTTTAATTTTTAATTAAGACTTATAGGACCTAATGTTCTTGCATGCATTGTCATTGTGTGGTTAAAAATATATATGGACGCATGATTACTCTTTAAATGCGCTATGTTGCTCGAATTTTTTAAAAATATCAATTGGTACGTGTTGGATTTTTCGAAAGTGAATATTTTTTGGAGAATCCATCATTGATGCGGCATGAAAACTGAAGAGCCCGCTCAACTTAGTTTGTTTAAGGTGACTAGTACTCTGTTTGGTATATGTGTTGCAAGTGTATGCAGTATGTCGAGTCTATTTTATATTTGTTTCATTACTATGCTAAACGTTCAGTCATATATTTAGGGAGTAGTTGTTGAAAATTTATCTTCAAAGATATCTGTTTAACTATGAAATTTGATTTGAAAATAGTTTTAGGGTTTTTGGAACTTGATTCCTCTTAGAAAACTTTAATTTTTTCAAGCAAAACGTATGTCCAAACGCAATTTCATATTCTAAAAATCACAACTTAGAACCACCACGCATACTCACACCATTTAATGTTTATTTCCGCATTTATAGACCCTTTTCTAGGAATTACCAAAATTCATCGATTTTCCATGTGTATAAGCCAATGGTTCTAACGCCCCGGAGTACCCAAGAATATTTTCACAAAAAACTTTGTGAGGACCTCTGTGATGAGTTGGGAACCACCACATATATTCACTCCATTTTTAACGCCTAGTTCACTATTTACAAACCCTTTTCTAATGATTACCAATATTTTTTATCGATTTTTTGTGTGTTATAGCCTCTCAATCTGGCGCTCCGGAGCACTCAAAAACATTTCTCAAAATACTTTATGAGGATCTCCGTAATGACTTAGAGAACCACCACATATATTCACACCAATTTTTAAAAGTTGATTTCCACATTACATGCACTTTCTTAGGAATTACTGAAATTCTTTGATTTTTCGTCTGTTATAGTCATGGATATGGCGCTAAACAGCACCCAAATTTTTTTCTCAAAAAAATTTATGAGGACCTCTGTAATGAGTTGGGAACCACTACGTGTACTCACACTATTTTTAAGTCCTATTTCCACATTTACAGGCCCCTTTTTAGGATAAACCCAAAATCCTCAATTTTTCATATGTCCCATCGATCTGGCGCCCCAGAACACCCAAAAACAGTTTCTCAAAAAACTTTATGAGGACCTTCGTAATAAGTTGGGGAACCACTACATATATTCACATCATTTTTAACGTTTATATTCGAATTTAAAGGCCATTTTTAGATATGACCCAAATTCCTCGATTTATCGTGTATATTAGCCTATAGATCTGGCGCCCCGAAGCACCACCAACGTTTTTCTCAAAAACTTCGTGAGGACCTTTATGATTAGTTAGGGAACCACCCGTATACTAACACCATTTTTCAATCCATATTTCCACATTTACAGGCCTTTTTTTAGAAAGTATCCAAAATTCTCAATTTTTTGTGTATATTTCCATGAATCTCATGCTCCAGAGCACGTAAAAGATTTCTCAAAAAAAATTATAAGGACCTCACAAATGAGTTGGGGAACCACCACATATACTAATACCACTTTTAATGCATATTTTTGCAGTTATAGACCTTTTTCGGATTTATCGATAATCTTTTATTATTCGTGTGTCATAGCCTATGGATCTGGCGCCCCAGAGCACCCAAATATTCTTTTCTCAAAAATTTTTATGAAGAATTCTGTAACGAGTCAGGAAACAACCACGTATACTCACACCATTTTTAATGTATATTACTTCATTTATAGGCCTTTTTCAAAATTACCCAAAATTGTCGATGTTTTGTGTGTTGTCCCATGGATCTGGCGCCCAAAGTAATCAAATTCTTTTTCTGAAAAATCTTTATGAGTACCTCTTTAATGAATTGGGGAATCCCATGTATAATCACACATTTTTAATGCTTATTTTCGCATTTATTTTTTTAGGAATTACCTAAATTCCTAAGCCCCATGGATCTGGCGCTACGGAGCATCAACATTTCTTTTTCAAAAAACTCTATGAGAAAGTAATGAGTTGGAAACCACCACATATACTACACCATTTTTTAGCGCTTATTTCCACATTTACAAGCCTTTTTTTTAGAATTGCTCAATATCCTCAATTTTTCTTGTCTTATAGCCCAAGGATCTGGCGCCCCAAAGCACACAAAAAAAAAATTAAAAAACTTTATGAGAACCCTCGTAATGAGTTGGGGAACCATTATATATACTCACACCATTTTGTGAACGCCTATTTCCGCATTTACAAGCCTTTTTTGAAAATTATCCAAAATCCTCGATATTTCGTGCGTTATAGCCTATGGATATGGCACCCTAGAGCACCCAAAAAGAATTCTCAAAAATCTATATAAGGACCTCCGTAATTAATTGGGAACCACCACGTATACTCACATTATTTTTTACCCCTATTTCCGCATTCATAGACCATTTCTTAAGAATTTCTCAAAATCCTCAATTTTCTTGTGTTATAGCCCCTGGATCTGGCCCCCAGAGCACCCAGGTTTTTTTCTGAAAAAACTTTATGAGGACATCCTTAATGATATGGAGACCACCACGTATATTCACACATTTAAATGCTTATTTCCATATTTACATTTCCTTTTTAGAAATTACCCAAAATTCTCAATTTTTCGTGTGTTATAAACCATAAATATGGCGCCCCAAAGCACCCAAAATTTTTATTCAAAAAACATTGCCAGGACCTCCGTAATATGTTAGGGAACCACCACGTATACTCACGCCATTTTCTAACGCCTATTTTCGCATTTACAAGTTTTTTTAGAAATTACCCAAAATCTTCAATTTTTTGTGTGTTATACCCATGGATTTAGCACGCGGAGCACTCAAATATGTATTCTCACAAAACGTTATGAGGACCTCTGTAATGAGTTGGGGAACCATCACGTACTCACACGATTTTTTAACGCTTATTTCTGTATTTAAAGGTCCCTTTTTTATGAGTTATCCAAAAAAGTTAATTTTCGTGTGATATAGCCCATGAATTTGGCGCTCCGAAGCACCCAAAATATATCTCAAAAAACTTTTTGAAGACCTCCATAATAATTTGCGGAACCACCACGTAAACTCACATCATTTAAGACCTAGTTTCGCATTTAAAATCTCTCTTTTGGGAATTATCCAAAATCATTGATTTTTCGTGTGCTATAGCCCCTTGATCTGGCGCCCTAGGTACCCAAAATACTTTTCTCATAAAACTTTCTGAAGTTTTCTTTAATGAGTTGGGGAACCACCTTGTATATTCACATCATTTTTAACGCCTATTTTCGTATTTACAAACTCTATTTAAAATTACAAAATCTTCAATCTTTCGTGTGTTATAGCCCATGAATTTGGCGCTCAGAGCACCCAAAATTTTTCTTGACTAAAAATTTTATGAGAACCTCAATAATGAATTGGGGAGCCACCACGCATACTCTCGCCATTTTTAACACATATTTCTATAGTTACAGACCCTATTTAGAAATTACCCAAATCCTCTATTTTTCATGTGCTATAGCCAATGGATCTAGCACATTGAAGAACCCAATAGTTTTTTCTTAGATCCCCGTAATGAGTTGGGGAACCACCATGTATACTCACATCATTTGTTTAATGCCTAATTCCGCATTTTACTAGCCTTTTTAAGGAATTATGCCCAAAATCTTCAATTTTTCGTGTGTTATAGTCCATAGGTTTGGCGCCCGGAGCACCTTAATCTTTTTTCTCAGAAAATTTAATGAGGAACCTTGTATTGAGTTGGGAAACCACCACTTATTCTCACACCATTTTCTTTACGTCTATTCCGCATTTACACGCCTTATTTTATTAATTACCCAAAAATCCTCAATTTTTCGTATGTTCATGGATCTAGCGCACCAAAACGCCCAAAACATATTTGTCAAAAAATTTTATAAGGACCTCTGTAATGGTTGGGGAACCACCATGTAAACTCACACTATTTTTTAATGGCTATTTCCGCATTTACAAGCCTTTTTTTAGAAATTACTCAAAATCCTCGACTGAACTGACGCCCGGAGCACCCAAAAATATTTTCTCAAAAAACTTTATTAGGACTCAGTAATAAGTTGGGGAATTAACCAAAATCCTCGCTTTTTCGTGTGTTATAACTCTTTGATCTGGCAGCCGGAGCAACCAAAATTGTTTTCTATGAGGGCCTCGCTCATGAATTGGGAAATCACCGCGTATACTCACACAATTTTTAAAGTCTTTTTCACATTTACATGCTCTTTCTTAAGAATTACGCAAAATTCTCAATTTTTCGTGTGTTAAAGCCCATAGATTGGCGTCTCCCAACACTCAAAAAATATTTTCTAAAAAATATTATGAGGACCTCCGTAATGAGTTAGGGAACCACCGTGTATATTCACACCTTTTAACGCCTACTTCAGCATTTACAAGCCCTTATTTTTTGTGTGTTATAGCCCGTAGATCTGACGCTTGGAGCACCCAAGTTTTTTCTCAAAAAACAATATTAGGACTTTCGTAATGAGTTGGGGAACCACCACGTATACTCACACCATTTTTAATGCTTATTTGCGCATTTACAGACCTTTTTTAGAAATTACCTAAAATCGTCGATTTTTTTGTGTATTATAGCCCATTAATCTGGCGCACTGAAGTACCCAAAAAAGTTTCCCAAAGTAGTTTATAAGAACCCCTGTAATTAGTTTGAGAACCACCACGTATACTCAAATTATTTTTAACACTTATTTCCGCATTTACAAGATCTTTTTAAGGATAACCCAAAATCCTCAATTTTTCGTATGTTGCCAATTGATTTGGCCCCGGAGCATCCAAAAAAAAAATTCTTAAAAAACTATTTGAGGACGTCAGTTATGAGCTGGGGACTACAACGTATACTCACATCATTTTTAACGTTATTTTCGCATTTACTAGCCTTTTTTTAGGATTTACCCAAAATCCTCAATTTTCCATGTGTGCCCATGGATTTGTGGCCCCAAAGCACCCCTAAAATATTTCTTAAAAAAAATTATAAGGAACTCCGTAATGAATCGGGAAAGCACAACGTATACTAACACTAATTTTAATGTCTATTTTCATATTTACAAGAGTTCTTTTAGAAATTACACAAAATCTTCTTTTTCGTGTGTTATAGCCTATGAATTTGGCGCCCAGAGTATCCAAAAATAATTTTCAAAAAACTTTATGAGGACCTCGTAATGAGTTGGGGAACCGCCACGCATACTAACACCATTTTTGAATGTCTATTGCAACATTTACGTGCTCTTTTTAGGAATTATCAAAATCCTCGATTGTTCGTGTATTATATAGATCATGGATCTGACGCCTCGGAGAATAAAAACAAATCCTCAAAAATATTTATGAGGACCTTCGTAATGAGTTGGGGAAGCACCATGTATACTCACACCATTTTTAACGCCTATTTCTGTATTTACAAGTCATTTTATAAGAATTACCCAAAATTCTCAATTTTTCGTATTTTATAACCCATAAATATAGTGCCTCAAAGCACCCAAACAATTTCTCAAAAATAATTATGAGAACCTTCGTAATAAGTTGGTCACCACTACGTACCATTTTAATGCATATTTCTGCATTTACAAGCCTTTTTTAGAAATTACCCAAAATCTTAAAAAAATTGTCTGTTATAGCTCATGGTTCAGGTGCCTCAGAGCACCCAAAAAAAATTATGAGGACCTCCTTCATTAGTTGAGGAACCACCAGATATACTCAAATCATTTTTAACGCATATTTTCGCATTAAACAACCCTTTTTTAAGAGTAACCCAAAATTCTTGATTTTCCATGTGTTATAGCCCATGGATCAGGCGCTTGGAGTACCCAAAAAAAAGTTTCACAAAATTTTTTGAGGACGTCTGTAATGAGTTGGGGAACCACCACGTATACTCACACCAATTTTTAACTCGTATTTCTCCATTTACATATACTTTTTTAAGAAATTACCCAATATCATCAACTTTCGTGTGGTAAAGTCGATGCACATGTCGCCCCAAAGTACCCAAACAATATTTCTCAAAATAAATTATGAGGACCTCCGTAATGAGTTCGGAAATCACCACGTATACTCACACTCTTAATATCAATTTCGTATTTACAAGGATTTTTTTAGAAATTACCTATAATTGTTGATTTCGTGTGTTATAGTTATGGATCAAGCGCCCAGGGCACCCAATAGAAATTTCTCAAAAAACTTTATGAGGACCTCCATTATGAGTTGGGAAACCGCCACATATATTCACACCATTTTTGAACACCTATTTCATCATTTACAAACTTTTTTTTTTAGGAATTACTCGAAATCCTCAATTTTTCGTGTGTTATATAACTCATGGATCTGGCGCCTTGCAACACCCAAAAATATTTATTAGGACCTCCACAAAGAGTTGGGGAACACCACGTATACTCACACAATTTTTAACTCCTATTTTGCATTAACAAGTCATTTTTTTTAGAAATTACCCAAAATCCTCAATTTTTCGTGTGCTATAGCCCATGGATGTAGTGCCTGGAGCACCTACAAAAAACTTTATAAGAGCGTCTGTAATGAGTTAGGGAACTATCACGTATACTTACATTTTAACACATTTTTCCGCATTTAAAGGCCCTTTTTTAGAGATTACCTAAAATTCTCATTTTTCGTATGTTATAACCCATGGATCTAGTGCCTCAGAGCACCCAAAACATATTTCTCAAAAAAGATTATGAGGAACTCAGTAATGAATCGGGCAACCACCACGTATACTCACATCATTTTTGAACGCTTAATTCCGGCTTTACAAGCCTTCTATTAGAAATTACCCATGGATCTGGCGCCTGAAGCATTCAATATTTTTCTCAAAAAATATTATGAGGACTTCCGTAATGATTTGGAGAACGATCACGTATACTCACACCATTTTTTTAACATCTATTTTTGTATTTACTGGCCTTTTTTAGAAATAACCCAAAATACTCCAGACGCCCCAGAGCACCCAAAAAAAATTTTACAAAAACATTTATGAGGACCTACATAATGAGTTTGGGAAACACCACGTATACTCAAATTATTTTTTTAACGCTTATTTCTGTATTAACAATCTTTTCTTATGAATTAACTAAAATCCTCGATTTTTTGTATGTTACGCCTATAGATCTGGCGCCTAAAGCACACAAAAGCTTTTTCTCAAAAAAATTTACGAGGACATTCGTAATGATCTGGAGAATCACCACGTATATGCACACCATTTTTTAATGCTTATTTCTGCATTAAGAGGCCTTTTTAGGAATTCCCACAATTCTCAATTTTATGTGTTATACCCCATGGATTGGCACCTCGAAGCACTCAATAAAAGTTTTCGAGGACCTCCATAATGATTTGGGGAAGTACCACGTATATTCACGCCATTTTTAGCATCATCTCCACATTTACAAGCCTTTTTTTTAGGAATTACCCAAAATTTTCGAATTTTTGTATGTTATTACCCATGGATACGGCGTCTGCAGCACCCAAAAAAATCTCAAAAACTTTGTAATGACCTCCCTAATGAATTGGGAACCGCCAGGTATACTACACAATTTTTAATGTCTATTTTTGCATTTACAGACCATTTTAAATAAATTATCCAAAATTCGCAATTTCTCGTCTGTTACAGCCCATGGATATGGAGCCTGGAGCACCCAAAACAAATTCTCAAAAAAATTTATGCGGATCTCCATAATGAGTTGGGCAACCACAACATATATTTGCACTATTTTTTAACACTTATTTCCGCATTTATAAGCTTTTTTTAGAAATTATTTAAAATTCTCGATTTTCGCATGTTATAACGCATGGATTTGGCGCCTGAAGTACTAAAAAATATTTTCTCAATTAGGACCTCCGTAATGAGTTGAGAAAACACCATGTATACTCACACCATTTTTAATGCTTATTTCCATATTTAAAGTCCCCTTTTTAGGGATTATCCAAAAATCTCGATTTTTCGTGTGTTATAATCCATGGATCTGACACCCCGGAGCATCTTAAATATTTTTCTCAAAAAAAAATATTAGGACCTCCGTATGAGTTGAAAACTACAACTTATACTCACAATATTGTTTTCACATCTATTTCCACATTTACAAGTCTTTTTTTAAAATTACCTAAATCCTCAATTTTTCGTGTGTTGTAGACCTTGCATCAGGCCCCCGGAGCACCAAAAACTTTTGTTTCAAAAAATTTTCTAACCACTGTAATGAGTTGGGGAACCACCACGTATACCCAAATAATTTTAACGCCTATTTTCGCACTTAGAGGCCTTTTTTAGGATTTGTCTAAATTCTCAATTTTTCTTGTGTGATAGCCTATGGATCTGGCACCCCGGAGCACCACATTATATGTCAAAAAAAATTATAAGGACCTCCATGATGAGTTTGGAAACCACCACGTATAATCATGTCATTTTCAACGCGTCTTTTCATATTTACAAGCTCTTTTTTTATAAATTATCAAAAATTCTCAATTTTCCATGTGTTATAGCCCATCGATATAACGTCTGGAGCACCCAAACAAATTTTCTCAATAAACTTTATGAGGACCTGCATAATCAGTTGGAAAACCACCACGTATACATCTATCATATTTTTAACGCTTATCTTCGCATTTAAAAGTTATTTTTATAAACTACCCAAGATCCTTAATTTTTCGTGTTTTATAGCACATGGATCTGACGCCCGCAACACCATAAATATTTTTCTCAAAAAAATTTATGAGGACCTCCGTAATGAGTTGGGGAACCTCCAACTTTAGATGACATCTTTAATGAGTTCGTGAACCACCACGTACACTTGTTAATGCCTATTTCTACATTTACAAGCATTTTTTTAGGAATTATCTAAAATTCTCCATTTTTTGTGTGTTACAGCTCGTGTATCTGGCTCCAAGAGCACTGGAAAAAAGAATCTCAAGACACTTTATAATGACCTCTATAATAAGTTCGGGAACCACCACGTATAATCACATCATGTTTAATGCCTATTTCCGCATTTACATGCCCCTTTTTAGGAATTACCCAAAAAAATTTAATTTTTCGTGTGTTGTAAGCCCATGGATCTGACGCCCGGAGTACTCAAAAAATTATGTGGATCTCCATAACGAGTTGGGGAACCACCATGTAGACTCATACCGTCTTTCAACGCCTCTTTCTGCATTTACCGACCCTTTTTAAAGAATTATCCAAAAATTATAATTTTTCGTGTTATAGATCATGAATTTGGCACCCCGAAGCATCTAAAAATATTTCCCAAACAATGTTATGATGACCTCTGTAATGAGTTGGGGAACTACCGTGTATGCTCACTATTTTTAACGCCTATTCCCGCATTTACAAGCCTTTTTTTAGAAATTATTCAAAATCTTAGACCATGGAGCTGGCGCCCCAAAGCACCCAAATATTTTTCTCAAGAAAACATTATGAGGTCTCCGTAATGAGTTGTGAAAACCACCACGTATATTCATTATTTTAACGCCTATTTCGCATTTACAATCCCTTTTTTACGAATTACCCAAAATCCTAGACTTTTCGTGTGTAATAGGCCATGGATCTAGCCCGAAACACCCAAAAAAAAATTTAAAATAACCATTATAAGGACCTCCGTAATGAGTTGGAGAATCACCACATATATCTAACCATTTTTAACGTTTATTTCTGCATTTATAGGGCCTTTTTAGAAATTATCCAAAATCTTCCATTTTTCGTGTGTTAGCCCATGGATCTAGCGCCTCGAAGCATCCAATATTTTTTTTCTCAAAAAACATTATGAGAGTCTTCGTAATGAGTTGGGAACCATTAAATATACTCACACAATATTTTAACACCAATTTCACATTTATAAGCCTTTTTTTAGAAGTTAACCCAAAATCTTTATGTGTTACAGCCCATGGATCTAGCGCACGAAGCATCCAAAAATATTCTAAAAAACTTTATAAAGACCTCCGTAATGAGTAGGTGAACCACCATGTATACTCAAACCGTATTCTTAACTCATATTTCCGCATTTACAGACCATTTTTAGGAATTATCCAAAATCTTTGATTTTTTATGTGTTTTAGCCATGGATCTGGCGTTCCAGAGCACCCAGAAAAAATTTCAAAAAACTTTAAGAGGATCTCGTAATGAGTTTGAGAACCAACACATACACTCACACCATTTTTTAACGCCTATTTCTGCAATTATAAGCCTTTTTTTAGGAACTATCCAAAATCTTTGATTTTTGTGTGTTGTAGACCATGAATCTGGCACCCAGAGCCCCAAAATAAATTCTCAAAACACTCTATGAGGACCTTTGTAATGAGTTGGAAAACCGCCACGTATATTTACACCATTTTTTAACTTTATTTCCGCATTTACAGGCCTTATTTTGAAATTACTCAAAATCCTCATTTTTCGTGTGTTATGCACATGAATTTGGAGCCCCGGAGCATCCAAAATCTTTTCTCAAAAAACTTTATGAGGACCTCCGTAATGAGTTGGGGAACCACCACATATACACACACTATTTTTAACGTCTATTTTTGCATTTACAAGCCATTTTTATGAATTAAACAAAATTCTCAATTTTTCGTGTTATAGCCCATTGATATGGTGCTCGGAGCACGCAAATGAAAATTTTCAAAAAATATTATGAGTACCTTCGCAATGAGTTGGGTAACTAACACGTATATTGACACTCTTTTAACGCATATTTTTGCATTTATAAGCCCTTTTTTAAGTTACCAAAATTCTCAATTTTTCGTGTGTTAGGCCAGAAATCTAGCGCCCCGGAGCACCCAAAAAGAATTATAAAAAAATTTATGATGACCTCCATAATGAGTTGGGAAACAACAACGTATATTCATACCATTTTTTAACGCATATTTTCGTGCTTACAAGCCCTTTTTTAGAAATTACTCAAAATATTTAATTTTTTTGTGTGCTATTGCACATGGATCTGGCGCCTAGAGCACTCATTCTCAACTAAGTTTATGAGGACCTCCGTAATGAATTGGTGAACCACCACGTATACTCAAACCATTTTTTAATGCTTATTTCCACATTTACAAGCTTTTTTTAGGAATTACTTAAAATCCTCAATTTTATGAATGTTATAACTTATGGATCTATCATCCCAGAGCACACAAAAAAAATGTCAAAAAAACTTAATGAGGACTTCCGTAATGAGTTGGGGAACCACCACATATATTCACGCCAACTTTTAATGCTTATTTTCGTATTTACATGATCTTTTTAGGAATTTCATATGGAGCCCTTTTCTTCAGAGTTTCCAAATATTTCAATTTTGTAAAGTTAGATTCCCCAATCAAGTTACGATTTTGTTCAATTGTCGTAGGTTCTTTCCGATGTATGTGTACTTTATTGTTTTATGACTTTTTATGCATGAATTGAAGTAATTGCATGTTTTTAAGATGAAACTCCATGAACTCATGCATAACCCATGTTTTTTAAGCTATGGTGATATAATAAGGGTTTTGAACTATGAAAGATGAGTTTATGAAATATGCATGTCTTCTCTTCATTACATTGGTGTAAATGAATTTGAAGATGCTTTGAATTTGAAAACATGATAAAGTTAATGAATTATTGAAAGAATGTATGTTCATGAAGTATGTTAATGACTCAAGCAAGCCTATAGATGAGAGTATCTATATGTTCTATGAAGTTTGGCCACATGATATTTAGGACATGGAGATTTGTCCTAAATGTTTTTCGGGCTATTTTCCTAAATTAGGTCTCGATTAGTATGGTATTCGGATATGTCATCAGTGCTTAGAGATCACGTACGATTTTAAAACTATTTTCATTAGTATTAGGGATATCTCTAGCATGAAGTGAATAATTATGGGCTTTAAAAGCTATTATAAAAAGAGCATGGACGATGAAAGGTTTTTTCACACATAGTCTGAGGAGTTATTCTATGATAAGACAAGCAGCGACTACCCATATCATTTAAAGATAAGACATGTTAAGATTAATAACTATTTCGTGGAATTTATACTTAGCACCGAGAGGATATTGAGATGGAAGTTCTCTCGAGTTAAGGTCCGGTTTTTAGTAGCACTCTCCTTATCCCTTACTTATGTGCCCGCATAGGATGATTGTCTAGATATACATTAGCTAGTGGATCTACTTTAGCTCAGATTCATGGTTCTATCTTGGCAAGTAGGGCAAATCTTTTCGGTGTGGGAGACATTAGGGGTCCATGTTATAGCTCGCATGGTCTCTATGTCGATTAAGGCTACTTCCCACAATAATGAATCAAGATTACCTTTAAAGTATCCCTCATATGTTTTAAAAGATGAATTAACTTGCATTGATCATGATTACGATTATGTTTTTTCTAACCTCTTATCTTATGTTTTAACTTGATCTTTGCATATGATGAAAATGTCGTTTAGCATGATCTCATACTTTTATGCATGACGATCATACTCTTACACATTGTTTCACTAATATAAGGTTTGACGCTCCTGTTTTGCCTTTCGTGACTAAGGATCTATTGGTAGAAGATTGAAGAGTAATGAGTCCTCAAATTATGAGGACAAGATCACATTTTTTAGATTTAGATTTCCTCTTCGTATTAGAAAACTCTATGTTTTGAAAGTTTGTCTTTTAAACCTTTTTTAAACTCATTATCTTGTATGATGTTTGCTAAATGGGTTTTATCTCTCTCTCGAGATCTTGTATGCCATATCACGAGTATATTTTGGGTCGTGACAACACCAAAATGTAACATAACAAGAAATGGTGAAATGGTAGAAGGATGAATGGATAGTGGAGCCTGTGTTCATCCTCCTCAAGGTACTGGTAGGGAATGCTTATAGCGAAAATGAGGTACTGGTAGGGAATGCTTATAGCGAAAATCGTCAAGTTATATGTGGAGTTGTGTTGCCCAGATCTATACATACAAGGTACTAAGCGTTGATGACCAATTGATAATATTTTCGAAGTCACAGCAAACGGAGCTACAAATCATCAATCCACCCCTCCCTTTGCCTTGCAACCCTTAAAAGTGGTTGAGAATTATAAATAAAGACGAAATATACAACTGCCTGAATACATGAATCAACAGCCAGAGCTTTTACAGTTCAACCAGCATTTTATATCCAAAGTCACCAGAGAAGAAATAGAAGATTTACTCGTGATCAATTTTTCTGGTGAACTGCAACTTGGTGTATGTCCATGTCCTTCAACATAACTGAACGTCCACATGAATCACAAGGGGCAGTTCTTGATCCACAAACACTCTCGTGCTGTGTAAGTCCTCTTAAGCGATCCCTCACATCTGCTGCTGAAGTCCCTGCTTGGACCATGTCTCCACAAAACCGGCATGTTACAAGTCGCAAGGGACACTCCACAGATTGATGTTGAACCTGTTACCAGAAGCTATTAGATGAACTAGCCAATAAAGACAGCGTAGTAAATTGTAAAAAGGAATATAACTTTACCATCTTTTCTTTTTCAAGGACTATTCCACAAGGGCAATTCAGCGGGACATGAAATACTTTCTTGTGCTTCTCAATTTCCTCTTTCTGAAATGCTAGCCCACATTCTTCACAATGGACATGGTTCTTGACCTCATCCCTCCTTAGAACAACCCCACAACCGGTATGCTGACAGATGATATTGTGCCTCCTGCAGTAAGCTTCATGTAGTGCTATACTCCTGGACGGTATGTAATGTTTACAGTTTTGGCATTCTACTGTATCTGCATCAGCAGAAAATGTGGAAGATACGGCTTGCTGTCCGATCTTTAAATTAGATTTGTCTCGTATGCTAACTGACACCTTGTACTTGGTTGTGCCCTTGAAACCATAGATGCCAATACTGTAAGTACCAGGTCCAAGGCCGAGATCCCTGGAGTTAAGGACCAAAGCTTTTGAACCGATGTCATGAGATGACCAACCGTGCTGGTGCTGTGTAGGGAATAATAATGGGTGTCGGGAAACATAGAGGTCAGTATCCCCATCTTGGTTCTCTGATCCTATTTTTACCTCAATTTCAGCATCTCCTGAAGATATTTTTCCCCAGACATCATCGCCTATTTGGAACTTGTAATATACATAGCTTCCTTCTGCAACCACCCCAGAATCTAACTTGCCCAATTCGAGAGGTTGCAATACAGGCTGACTTGTGCTCTCAGCAGTTGGATCAGCGCCGATTACATCAACCTCTATATCTGTTTCTAGAACAGACACACTCGAAGAAGGTTTTAGTTCAAGAACACGTAGATGATATGTCAGAACACCATGATTAACAGTAAGTACATCGCCTTCTGAAAGTGTCGCGTGCTGACGAAGACTTGTTTCAAGAACTGCCTTGTGATTAGGGATATCAGAAAATCCTGCTTCAACTGGCTGAAGTTTCGCATAAGTTCCTTTTGGGAGCCAGACATAACACACCTCAACCATGGGAACCATTGGCGAGACTGCAGGATATAAGTTACTCCATATATGGGAAGGAAGCCCTACAACACCATCATCTGCAGTGAACTCCAGGACTCCAGCATGCGTTGTCCGCTTATTCTGCTCTGCATCCTCCAAGTCCGAAAGAGAAGATTGAGGAATGACAGACACCCTGAAGTGTAGAGGTCCCTTGTCAAACGCACCCTGATCAGACAATTCAGTGAAGCAAGATGGTGGCAATTTAATTTTATCTCCGGCACCCTCGTAAGGTACAGCTTCCAAAACACGAGAAAATGCAATTCCTCGTCCAGCTAGCAGTTCTTCTTCAATTTGCTGGGTTGCCTTAGCTTGGGCTTCAGCAGCATCAAGTCGGCGAGCTCGCTGAACAGCTTCAATTGCTTCACGTTGACGAATAGCTTCTTGTTTGGCTTTCTTCTCTCTGTCCAATTTCAATTTAGCCTTGAGTTTTCTCTCCCTCTGCTCTTGCTCTAGCTTCTCTCTCGCTCTTCTCAGTTCAAAATCCATTCTTCTCGCTCTACAAAACTTCCAAACAAATTCTCTTCTCTTCTATTGCAATGCTATAGATTATGTATTTCAGATATATTGAACGAATGATCGGTCCAAGGTGAGATTATACATATATATATCTGAAACTCTTTCGATTGATTTTTCGATTTCTTGATGGAGAAGGCAAATTCGCCAACCTTAACTATGAATTCGAGAATAATCCGGGCCTTTCGAGATTAACCCGGATATTGGTGGCCTGTCCAACTAGATACTTAATTAGGCCCAATAAAACTAATGTAAACATAGCTATCTATTTTAGCGATATTTTTTTAAAAACTATCTAACATAGTTATACTTAGGATGTTATTGTAAATTTTTCTATCTCTCTTTCTTTCTAGCTCGTCACTCTCCTCCTCCTCTTTCTATGTGCCTCACCGGCTTTCTTCTCTCCTCTCAACTTTCACGTTTTTTTCTCACCCTTGTTCGTTTCTTTATGATTCATTGAGCGAATCTTTTTTCTCTCTCGGTTTCTTATATTAATATGAAATCCTATTAGGCTTTACTTGAATTATTTTTATCAACATGTGGTTCTTGATATCTTTAATTGTTGATTCGTCTTTTTACTAGACTAACGTCAATAGATCAAAAGTTTTCGCGAATAGTCAATATAATAAACTTAACTATGTTTTATAAGTATAGTTTGCATATTTAGGGGTTGTAGCTACACTTTAAGTTGTCTTGTTTCTATAATTCACGCATTTGTATATTTCGCAATTGAGCTTGTATAATTCAGGGGTGCGTTTGTATAATTGAGTTATTTTTGTATGAACTTGGAATAACAGATTTATACAAACAAAAACATCTGAATTTTAGTTATATAAATTACATTATACAGCACTACATTAAATAGAAGTTACACAAATCATATTATACAAATTTCGAATAATATAAACGTGTGAATTATACAAACTCAAAATCACAGTCTACGTATTATCACTGAATATTGATCGACGGTGGTAATAACTAAAATTATAGTTATCATAACTATTAACTAGTATATGTTTATTTAATCATATAATTTTCCCTTGATTTATTGATATATATCAGGGTTAATACAATAATCAAATATTGTATCAATGTATTTTTTTTCATTTGTGTATCACAAAAAAAATTATACATACTATATTTGTATATTTATTTTTTGGGGCTATTGTAATGTGTATTTATATTTTAGTTTTCCGAGATAATATGTGTACTTGTGTATCTGTATGCGGGATTGAAAAAGACAGAAAACAGGCGAGGCGAGATTTGAAAGAGAGACAGATTGTGTATCTGTGTATCCGTTTTTGTTGTATCTCAATTGAGATACAACTTGCTCATCTCTTTCCTCTATCTCTCTAAATCTTGTTTGTCTTCTTTCTAAAATTGTTGTTATGAATTGTAATCAAGTAAACTATATTTATAGCTACTATTCATAATTATGGTCTCAATTAAAAATAATATTTAATTAATAAAATGCTTATCTTTAAGGGTACGATGTTATTTTTAGGCTAAGATTTTGTGATGGAATACACATTGTTATGGGTGTATTTTATGGACGGATGAGTTGTTTTGCGACAAAATTGCCACTATGTGATGCATTAATTTCATGATTGATTTGAAGAAAATTAGAAAATAGGATAATTTTATACATTTTTTATTTTAAGTTGAAGAAAATTTGAACAACATATTATTGAGAGTAAAAGAAGAAGTTGTTAGTAAAGTTCTAGATAGTAGTTAGTTATAACTAACTTCTTATTAGTTAGAAAGTAAATGTTAACGGTCATTCTTTATATAAGAGAATCTTATGTGTAAAATTGTTCTTAATTCATTTTTCCTAATAAAACAAATACACAACTTTCTCTCTTCTTCTTCTTCTCTCTTCTATTTTTCTAATTCTGAATTATACTGTCAAGAATAATTTCATGGTATCAGAGTATTGGGCAAGAAGTTCTTGCCAGTGGTTTATCGATTCTACAAGATAGAGAATTTAGTTGTGGTATAAGGAAGTGATTCAAGGTCTGAAAAAAGTGTAACAATGGTGAGTAGAGAAACTGAAGCTACTGAATCGACTAGCCATGGTGGATCTCAGCCCAATGTGGTTGATTATAATCATCCTATGTTCCTGAGTCAGTCTGATGTTAGTGGCGTTCAAATCATATCGTTTCAACTTACAGGTATTGAAAATTATTCAATTTGGTATTGATCCATGAGAGTAGCCCTGTTAGGTAGAAATAAGTTGGGTATGGTAGATGACACTTGTGCTAAAGATAAGTTTCCAAAGAAAGTGGGGAATCATTGGGAGAGAGTGAATGCAATAGTATTGGCTTGGATAATGAACTCAGTTGCTAAAGAATTACTTGGGGGTATAATGTATGCCTCAATTGCTAAGGCAGTATGGGATGATCTACATGAAAGATTTCATAAAGTTGATGGTGTGAGAACTTTCAACCTGCACAAAAATATTGCTTCATTGAGTCAAGAAAATATGTTTGTCTGTGTGTATTTCTCAAAACTCAAGGATTTATGGGATGAATTTGAAGCGCTAGTCCCAGCACCAGGATTTGATTGTGATATATCAAAAGATTTTGTAGTGCATCTTCAAAAACTGAAGTTGTTTCAATTCTTGATGGGGTTGAATGACTCATACATTCAAGCAAGAAGTCAAATCTTGTTCATGAGTCCTTTGCCTTCTGTGAATCAGGCCTATGCCATGATCGTGAGTGACGAAAGTCATAAAGCTGGAACTACAAGTGCTGGAGTTTCGGGAGTAAGACCAGCTGCTCAGTTGAAGGATTTTGAAGTGGCTATATACTCAAGGAGTCAGGGACAAAGGCCTAAGAATAACTACAATGTTCAGTGTGATTTTTGCAAATTAAAGGGACACGTTAGAGAGAATTTTTGGAAGTTGAATGGGTATCCTCCTAATTTCAAAACAAAGAGAAAACATAAGTTAAAAGGAGGAGCCTACAATGTATTAGCTGGTCAGATTGATGAACAGGACTATCATGTTGATTCAAGGACAAATGATCAAGGAAGGTCTGAAGTACAAATGTCTATGATAAGTCATATGGGCAGAGCAACTTTCACTCAAAAGCAGTATAATAGAATTCTGCAGATGATTCACACGAGCAATGGGTCACCTTCTGAAGAAACTGGTTCAACAGAGGTGGCAAATGTTGCAGGTATTAGTAGTGTTTCCTTAGTTTCTTCCGAGTCAAAACAGTGGATCATAGACACAAGAGCTACACATCATATAGTGTCTGAGTTGAGTCTGCATGATAAGTCTTCTATAGTAAAGGCTGAGGCAGTTAAGAAGGTTTGTCTTCCTAATGGTGATACAGTTGTAGTGGCAAGTGTAGGTAGGAGTTGTTTGACAAAGGGAAATTGTGTGTCTAATGTTCTCTATATACCTCAGTTTAGTTATAACTTGATCTCAGTTTCTAAAGTAACCAAGGAGTGGCAGTGCTCAGTGAGTTTCTATCCTGACTTTTGTGTTTTCCAGGATCTTTGCACTGAGAAGGTGAGAGTAATTGGAAAGAATGATAGTGGCCTATATTTTCTAGCTGATCACAGTAGTAAGTAAGCAAATGAAGCCTTGGTTACAAATGTTGCAGAGAAGAAGAAACAAGCAGAGGTGGATTTATGGGATAGAAGGCTTGGGCATGTGTCTACTAATGTACTCAAAAAGGTTTTGTCTCTAGAAAAGTCTTTGGATATAAGTGATAGACTGAAAAACTGCACTGTGTGTCCTAGTGCAAAACAGACTAGGTTGTCAGTTCCTTCTAGCAATATTAAAACTGCTTATTGTTTTGATCTTGTGCACATGTACTTATGGGGTCCCTATAGAGTTCCCACTATGAATGGTAAAAGATACTTCTTGACAATTGTGGATGACTTCTCCAGAGTAACTTGAGTATTTTTGTTGAAATTAAAACCTGATTTTTTGTTCAAATTAAGCAGTTTATCAATTATGTGCATACTCAGTTTCATAAGGTAGTAAAAGTTGTAAGAACAGATAATGGGTCTTAGTTTGTGAACTCACTGTGTAGTAGGCTGTTTAAAGACCTTGGGATTGTTCATCAAACAACATGTGCTTACACTCCTCAGCAAAATGGAGTGGCAGAAAGAAAGCACAGACACGTTTTAGAGGTAACAAGAGCATCAAGATTTCAAGGGAAAATTCCAATAGTGTTCTGGGGATATTGTGTGTTAGTAGTTGTGTACATTATAAATAGATTGACAAGCTTAGTTGTGCATTATCAAACTCCATATGAAAGGTTGTATGGGAAGAAGCCAAGTTATGACCATCTTAGAGCATTAAGGTGTTTGTGTTATGCTAAGGTACTTAATGAACATGACAAGTTGGTTTCCAGAAAAAAATCTACTGTACTTATGGGGTTTTCTGATACTAAAAAGGGGTATGTGTTGTATGACCTGATAAGTAAGTCTCTTTTGTAAGCAGGGTGTGTCCTTTAGAGAAGATATATTTCCTTTTAAGGAAAAAAATAAGACTGCTCAAGAACCTGAATGTGTTTTCCCTGTGAGTAGTCAGCCATATAGGTTCAGTGACACAACTACAGATGATGAGACAGTTCTGGTTGATCCTGGAGTAGGTGGTGAAGTTCATGAGTCTGTAAGGTTATCATCTACAGTCTCAAAATCTCAAAGTACTCAACCTGAAATGACACAAGAGGATACTAATACAGACCAGATTCACAAGGAGCAGGATCACAGAAAGTCAACAAGAGACAGAAAACCACCAGTTTGGATGACTGATTTTGTCTCTTTGAACATTCACAAGGATGTGCCTTATGCTTTGTCTAAGTATGTCTCTTATGAGAGGTTGTCAAAAGAGTACATGGCATGTATAGCAACATCTTCATCAGTTTCTGAACCAGTCAACTACTTAGAGGCAAGTAAAGATCCAAGGTGAGTTCAAGCTATGAAAGATGAGGTAGAAGCCTTGAATCACAATCATACTTGGGATGTAGTTGACTTGCCTAAAGGGAAGAATTCTATAGGGTGCAGATGGGTGTATAAAGTCAAGTATAAATCCTCATGAGAGGTAGAAAGATTTAAAGCTAGGCTTCTTGCAAAAGGGTACAATTAAAGAGAAGGAATAGATTTTAAAGAAACCTTTTCTCCTGTAGTAAAAATGAAAACAGTAAGGACTGTGTTGGTTACAGCAGCAAGGAAAAAATGGTTTGTTCACCAGATAGATATCTATAATGACTTTCTAAATGGAGATTTGCCTGATGAAATATATATGGACCTGCCTCAGGGATTTTCTAGCTAGGGGGAGAACAAGGTGTGTAGACTAGTCAAATCTCTATATGGTTTAAAACAGGCTCCTATGCAGTGGAACACAAAGTTGTCAGAAGTTTTGATGAAGTTCAGTTTTGTTCAAAATCAATATGATTCATCATTGTATGTTAAAAGGACATCTAAAGAAGTCATACTTATATTAGTCTATGTGGATGATAAGTTGATCACTGGTGATAGTCTAAAGTTGATAGAGGAAGCCAAGAATACTTTACAGAAAGCTTTTAGGATGAAGGATTTAGGAGAATTAAAAATTTTCCTTGGTAATGAATTTGCAAGGTCTGATAAGAAAATATTGATGCATCAAAGAAGATATGCATTAGAGTTATTTGTTGAGTTGGGGTTAGGAGCAGCTAAACCAGCTGGAGCTCCCATAGACTATAATCTAAAACTTACCTCAAGACAGTTTGATGAACATGTCAATCACATAAAATCTAGTAATGATCCTCCTGCTGATCAAAGGGCATACCAAAGATTGATTGGAAAACTGCTCTATCTAACAATGACCCGACCTGATATAGCATTTAGTTTACAGACTCTGAGTCAGTTTCTACAAAGTCCTAAGAAGTCACACATTGAGACTGCAGTTAGAGTAGTAAGATATGTGAAGAATCAGCCAGGGTTAGGAGTTCTTTTGTCCAGCAATCCAGAAGAGAACGTCAGTGCTTATTGTGATTATTGTGATGCTGATTGGGCATCCTGTCCTCAAACTAGAAGGTCTGTGACTGGATATTTTGTGAAGCTGGGAGATTCAATAGTGTCTTGGAAGTCCAAGAAACAAACTATAGTTTTCAGAAGCTCTGCAGAAGCAGAGTTCAGAATTCTTGCAGTTGTTGTAGCAGAACTAGTGTGGATATTAGGTTTGATGAAGGAAATTGGAAGTGAAGTTACACTCTCAGTGAGAGTCTTCAGTGATAGCAAATCTGATTGCAAATAGCAGCTAATCATGTTTACCATGAGAGGACAAAACACATTGATGTTGATTGCTATTTTATCAAAGAAAAACTGTTGCAAAGAGTTATAACAACAAGCTATATTTCAACACAAGAACAACCGGCTGATATGTTGACTAAGGGACTTACAAGGGTTCAGCATAACTATCTTAATTTCGAGCTAGGACTGTGTGATATACTCTCCCCTTCCTAGCTTGAGGGGGAGTATTGAGAGTAAAAGAAGAAGTTGTTAGTAAAGTTCTAGATAGTAGTTAGTTATAACTGACTTCTTATTAGTTAGAAAGTTAATGTTAACGGTCATAAAGGTTCTTTATATAAGAGAATCTTATGTGTAAATTTGTTCTTTAATTCATTTTTTCTAATAAAACAAATACACAACTTTCTATGTTCTTCTTCTTCTCTCTTCTATTTTTCTAGTTCTGAATTATACTGTCAAGAATAATATCACATATGCATAAGCTTTATGTTTTGGGACTTACGTTTAGTTCCATGAAATAGAACACCTCAACTTACACTGAAATAACACTAATAATTATGGTCAATCACTATTATAAGTCACTATTCTCTATTACCATCACTAGTCACGAACTTACATTCATAGCAAGTTTATAACAGTGACTAATCATTGTCAGGGTCACCACCATTATATATTTTCAACCATCTATGATTGGTCATCAATTACCATTAGCTACCTTCTAATAAGTTATTAGGTATCATTATGTTACTACCTCTATTAACCTCGATTACAATAATCACTAATTATTGCATATTTATAATTACAATAATTATATAATACTTACATTAATTTGTGACACAGTCACCATCAACATACAAATATAAAGTCATCTTAATTTCAATATACATCTTTTGTTTGAATAAAGTTAATCTTACCATAAAAATAAATATGCGGAGCACGCATAATATACCTAATCTTAATATAAAAACAAACGAATTCTTTTAAAAAACATCAAAAATCATAAATAAAACAAGCCACATGGATCAATGATATAGTACTCCAATATAAATAATGTTATGTCTACATCAATGACTATTTTTATATGGATTACATGTTCATAAAGACAATTGTAGTATTGATTTGATTTGATGGCGATTATGTGGGGGACACATGACCCCCTCACCTCTCTCTTTTGACATTTTGGTTTTAACAAATTTTCAAAATATATCTATAGGTCATTAATCAACTAAACAATTAGTCCTGTTAATTTGGCTTCAATTAAGTCACAAAAAGTTCATCATCATTATTCATAATAAATAGACATAAAGCATAAAATATTTTATTAACACCAGACTGGTCCTCTTCCTTTTGTTCTTTTTTTTTCTTTCATTTTGAATAAACAACATGCATTATTTTTCTATGAGGGAAACCAAAAGATTGTGATCAAATGAACAATGCCCTTTTTTATTTATTGGAATGTAGTGTACCAATTTTTTTTAGTAATTGTTGCAATAAAATTAGGAGGTACATAAGTTCCGATAAGCTAATTAAAATATTAAAATAAGTTTTGTCGTCAGGTTTGATGATATTCAGGGCTGGACCCACATGGTGTCCGTCGGGTGCTCGAGCATCCATTAACTTCGTTACGAAATATATATATCTATGTAGAAATTGATAGGTATTTTTATAAAATTAACATAGAGCACCCAATGAATAAATGATATAGTTGGCCAATGGTTCTTGGATGGGTACTTAAAACTCTTTTAGGGTTGTTGTACCAAGGTTTGAATCTCATTGTTAACATTTTCACTTCAAAGCACCCACAACCTTGAAATCCTAGATCCGCCACTGATGATATTTTTATGTATGTTTCTTCTAATAACTAGTTATCATGATCGTGGATAATAATACCATCAGTTTGCTCAGTAGAATCAAACTCAAGCTAATAAATTCAAAGACAAAGCTATAATTTGAAGTTTATGGAGTATCGATGGGAAAGTAAATATTTTTTTTTGTGTGAAAATAAGTAGGTTTTCACTTTTTTTTTCCGCCCAGTATGTAAACATAACATATATCATAATTAAAAGTATTTATATATGATCCAAGATAAATACTATGGGAGGTGAGAGTGTTTGAAGAGGACACAATCGGTGTGGAATGCTACTCTTAAGGAACTTGTCTTCCTACTTCCATTAGAGGAGTTATTTTCCACATTTTAAAAAAATTTATATTCTAAAGGAACAAGAATTCAATATTTTTAACAAATCGAACATAAAAAAAGAAATTGAAATACATTTTTCTCCACGCTAAACAGGAATAACTAATGAATTTTTCATTGAATTCATAACTCATTTTAAGTCATCAAATTTGCAATTAAATACTTGTATACCTATATACATTAAATAAAGTTAAACTAATACATATATTGGATTTGTCCGACCAAATATATTATGAATAGCCTTAATAATCTTTTAAATTTGTCATAATATAAACACTCGGATTATAACTTGTTATAATAGAACATTCGAATACATGATAAAAAAAAATTCTAGCCATTTTTCAGTTTAAATATTAAAAATACTTTTACACATGATGTTTTACACTTATTGATGTGAATGCGTATTCTTAAAGAAGATAAACATATTTCAAGTAGTTAACTTATTTATAAAATGAACTCTCAAAAACATGTAAAAAAGTTTTTGAAAATATCTAATAAAAAAACTTTATCATTAAGCTTTTATAAACGAATTCAATGAAATAAATTTTTAAGACATATACAGTAATATTTTGGTTATCAAGGGATGAATTATATAATGTGTTCAAATGTAGATATCAAGGGACCTATATTCATTCCTAGAGTTTTTTTTTAAAAAAACAGATAATTAAGTGACATAGGTTGGGAAAAAAACATTATAGAAATTTGTTTATGGAATGGGATTAAGAATGAAGTCTATTTTAAAATGATTTTCTTTATATCTTTTTTTATATAAATTTAAAGGGTGAAAATTGTAATAATTCAACTGAAATTTTTAAATAGATATTCAATGTTTAAAATTATATAAGTTAAAGTGGCCACAATGTCCTCGTGTCACGAACTTAAATCAACTTTATGATATACGTAACTTATGCATATTTTAGTATTTTAAAAATTAAATCAACTTGTAGTATTTTCCAGCCACAATTCCCTTTTAGGAAAAAAGATGCATAGAAAATTTTTTCTGATTTAAAAAGAAATTAAAACTAAAAAGCTAATGGGGACAGGTGTTCTTTAATCACTTTTAAAAAATTATGCATGTGTAAGAAATTTAGAAATTGAGGGAATATTCCTGTACTAAAAGCAATAATAAGTAGCATTTTACTTGTCTCACTTTTAAATAATTAATAAGATAGTGAATTTATTATTTTATCCTTATTAATTATAAAGTGGATAAAAAGTTTTACATTATTTAAAGTAATAATCATTTAATAGAGAGTATAATAGGTAAAAAAAAATTATCCTTTCTGGATTTGTCAAAATGGACAAGTAATTAGGGAAAACTATAATAAAAAAAGTGGACAAATAAAAAGGGACGAAGGGAGTATTTCTGTTATGATGAAAATGGTAAGTACTCCTTTATTCTATTTAAGAATATGAGATTTTTCGACGCAAATTTTAAATTTAATTAGAAATTTAATACTCCATCCGTCCCATATTATAAGTCACCCCTTTCTAAAAATTGTTCCACAATATATGTCATTTAATAAAATCTATGCATAAAATATCATATTTTGCCTATTATATCCTTATTAATCAATCTTGAAAATATATTTACTTTAACTAATTTTGAAAATCTACAACTAATTCATTAATTAATTAGGGTACACTTTCTTTATTCACTACTTATTCTATAAAATATAATTTTGAAAAAAATATCAACAAACAAATTAAAAATATAAAAATATCAACAACCAAATTCAATTAGTAGTAATGAAATTTGAATATTTTGTGATGTTTTCATGTTTGCTTTAAGAATTTATATATAAAATATATATAAAAAAAAGACATTTTACACAAAATATATAGAAAAATTGAGGTGGGAGAAACTTGAATTTTATTTTTTTCTGGATCAATTGGTGAAAAAATTTAACTCCAAAAAGTAAAATTTAAATAGTCATCTAAATGTATTTATATTTTTGAAATCTATCATTTCATCATTTATTACAAAGTTACCATAAACAAACATTGAATAAGGATATAAGAGTAAAATTATCTTATTTCTTAATATAAATATAAATAAAAAATATGACTTATAATATGAGACGGAGGTAGTATGAATATCAAACATAGTACATCACAATTCATACCTAACAATCCATCTCAATATTAAAAAGTTTTCACAATATTTTGACGAATAATTAAATTATAAGTCAACCGTTCATACATGAAATGTCAATTTTTTTTGCTAAATATATACAATATAGTTGATGACTTATATACATTGACATAGACGTTTCTCACAAAAGTAAAATCAATTAAAACCTCCTATCTAATTAATTGGGAAAAAGACATAAATGAGTTATAATTTGATGAATAAGGTATGATGATGAAAATTGATAATGATTCATGGTGCGTACAATATATAATTTAATACATTTTATTCTTAATTATTTAATATATGAGTTTGGTCATTTTATATAGAAAATAAATTAAATTTAAATCGCTAATAGAGAGTTGAAATTCAATAGATTCAAAATATGAAGAAGTAAACATACAACGAAGTCAAAAAATTCAACATTTACTATACATATATAATAATGTAATTCTCTATCGTCCTTACTTGTAAAAGTACACTATAATTTATACAATTTATAGAGTAATAATAATAATATAACTTTAATATAATACATAAGTAATCAAATGATTGCACAGTTACTAATTCAAAAAATATATAACAAGTAAAGGAATAAAAAAATCATTCTAATTACTAGGACTAAAATTAGAATTTACTAATAATAGTAGATGAAAAATGTATTAAAAAATAAAATAAATTCAATAAAAGTAATTTTAATTATGTCGATATAAAAAATTGTAATGCATTTATTATGTTACTCTTCATTCTTCAATGAATCTCATAGATACATAAAGTTTCAAACACCATATTACATATTAATTACTAGAGACAGATAGATCTTTGTAAAGTTCATTGTATACAGTTTTTAACAATAAATATTTTATTCATACAGATAAATTTATTGTGTGATATCTTTTAATGGTTTTTTCCCTAAAAAGAGGTCCAAAAATTTACATATTCTTTTGCGATGCCTAACTATATGGGATTATGATTTAACTAGCTATGAGATTTTCTTTGTTTGGAAATATATATATAAAAATAAAATTGATAATAATAATAACAATAATAATGTATTTAATTCAATCACAAAAGTAGATCTAGAAAAAGCAAATAATAGGTAATAAACAAACTTTATCTCTGTATTTTTATGAAGTAGAAAAGTCACTTTCAATAAATCTCCTACTCAAAAGACTATTCTATAAAGTAGAAAAGCCATTTTCGATACACCTACGACTCAAAAAGAATTCTCAAAGCAAGATCGTAAAATAAAAATGCTAGTAAGATATATGCAAATAAAAAATTATAAACTCTATTATTTTGTTGAAGAAAGAAGTATTGAAAACATTCATGAAGTCAACAGTCGTAAACTTAGATACATTTTTGATCTGCCAAATGATATAAATTGACACAAATTATTAACTTAGACATGTTTTTGATCTGCCAAATTATATACAATCTGGAGAAGTCAACACTCGTAAACCTCATGAGAATTGAAGGAGTATATTTTACTCATGTTACAATATCAAAAATGTATATAAATTCAGTTAATCAAGTAAATGAATATTTTTAAAATCGTCATTAGTTGACAAGTAAAGTTAATAACTCATACCAAATTTAAAGATATTTTCAGTATTTCTCTCCCGTGAATTGATAAAAAATTTATTTATTTTCCCCTAAAATTAAAATGTCAATACTATGAGGTCTAAGAAAGTAGCCGTTACTGCAGATGGGACCATACCGACATTTAATTTTAAACAAATTTATTCGCGGAAAAAAAACACGAAAAAGTAACGTAAGAAAAGCACATAAAAGCAAAGAAAATCTTCAGTTTCTATATTAAAAAAATATAAATAATTCCATTAAAATATCCCATTTTTATACACTGATCAGATTCAGGTAATCTTGCCACCCCTAAATTAGCCATTTTTCAGGTGTTCCATTTTGTTTTCATGAACCCCATTTCTCCTTTTTTTCATACTGTATAAGACACTGTAATTGAACTGTCCTTTTGAAATTCTTGAATTATTGCTTCACACTTTTCATGGTCTCCTGTTCTTCTTCTTTGGCAAGTCCAAGAATTGCTTTTTTTTTCAGTCATTGAGTATGAATCTCAAACACCCTTTTCTTGGTTTTGAGTAATGGTGACCCCCATACCCCACTTTTTTTTTTGTGTAGACATTTTTTTATGTGAAAGTTTGGAACTTTTTTATGTATTGTTTTAGTACCAAGATTGCTACTTTTTGAAGGATCCATGAATAAGTTTACTGTTTCTTTTCTATAGTTCGATTTTGTTTTAGATGTTTAAGTTGATCAACTTTTCGTTACCATCGAGGTAATTGGAAGAATATAGGAGCGAAACTAAATGCTGTAAAGCTGATTTTTTTGTTTTTTGGATATAGTGGACTTTTGATTGGATTTTGGTGAAATTAGTATTTGATTTTTGTAGGGTGAACTTTATTGGATGAGAAGAGTTTGGATTAATTGATTATTGAAGCTACTTTCAGTTTTAGGAATTTGGTGCATTTTAATTATGTTTTTGTTCTAAATTTACATGATGGTGAATTGGGGAAGAATGTTTATTCATGACCTTATAGGATGTTTGATCTATGATGCTTCGAACGATAAGGCGATAAAGATCGATTTACAAGGTTTCAATTTTAATGTCAAGGGAAGTGTATATGAATAACAGAAGTTGGATATCCTGGAAGTTTTGAGGAGATGGAATTTGCATTGATTAGCTGGCTTTTTGTGCTGAACTGCTCTATCTCACACACTTGGATCGTGTTTAGGCTCCGGTGAATCTCTTTAAATAATTGATATTCTTAGATGATAGTTCTACTACAAGGTCTTGAGAGGCAACTAGTATGTCGATAAGCCCTTATATTCAGGGTGGTAGATGACGCTGAATCAAGTCCGAACCAATCTGAGTTGATGCAGTTTTAAATGTTTATATATAGTGGTAAGTCAATGATGGATACCAGAGGGGGCACAGTGAGCTGGAGGCAGTGGGCTTAACACTAGTTCATTAGAGTGAAGAACTAAGACTCCTTCCAGTTAATTTTTTCAGAATAATCCAGGACCAACTATTTTGCAATGTGTGAGAACAGGAAAGTTATTGATGTGAAACTAATTGTATTTGAGAATAGTGATTTACTTGGATTATGGTTGAATGTCACCAAGTAGGATACAATTTGAGTACACTGAGACAAACTACTCACTCCTTTTAGATATCATGAGTATTGGTTAAGAAGGGAGGCTGTGAAAATGTAGATAACAAAAGGAACTAGTATAGGCTTAGCCAGTTCTATTCTATAAATACGAGTGATCATAATGTTAGTTAGCTAGACTTTATGGTGCTGACTTTTAAGGGCAGTGCTTGCGTCATGCGTTCCTTGGTTTCTTTTCATGCGCTGTCTATGAAATTCCGGCCCTTTTTTCTCTGAGGTTCCATTGGCCTTTATTATTTTTCTCAGTGTACTGTTGCCAAAGCATTTTACTGAGAATCAATTAGAGATCTTCATTTTGTTGTCTATGTAAAGGGGATAGTGTGCTCTAGTGACAACACCTTAAATTGAAAATGTGGGTTGACATACTGCAATTTTAATCCTCATCAAAGCCTTCCTTCATAAGGCATGAAGGTGTAACCCAGACATGGATATATTCTCATTTACCGTAGTGTAGTGACTCTGATTCTGGTCTTAGTATTCATTTTTACTGAAAACAGTGAGGCTGGTATTATTGTCTTTATACTTTATGTAGTTTCTCATCTTTATCTTTAAGGATATGAGTTCATTTCTTTGCTATCACTCTCTTCAAATTTCATGCATTCTGATTAGTTCCACCAGATTAATCCCATTGTTGAAACTTGAGTCAAATATATGTTGTACATTGTTCCTGATGGAATTTCACTTTGACATATTTATCTCACTAAGAATGCTAATATTGCAGACAAGTCTTTGAAGCAGAAACATGGCCACTCTCTCTGATATAGGTGTCGCAGCTGCTATTAACATTCTGAGTGCATGTATTTTTTTAATTGCATTTGCATTCCTTCGAATACAACCTGTGAATGATAGGGTATACTTCCCAAAATGGTACCTAAAGGGTCTAAGAAGCAGTCCTTTGCACTCGGGTACAATTGTCAACAAGTTTGTCAACTTGGACTTTCGTGCGTACCTGAAGTTTCTGAATTGGATGCCTGCTGCATTACAAATGCCAGAACCGGAGCTTATTGAACACGCAGGATTGGACTCAGCTGTCTACTTGAGGATTTATTTGATAGGGTATCTTCATTTGGCACTTTCACTTCCACTTCTTGTTTTCCATTTTCTGCATTAGAAACTCCGCCACTACTATCTGTTTGTGCATACTGGTCTTTCATATGACTAAATTAAAATAGGCATTCATCATATTGTATGTACATAATCATAGAGGTTCATTTCAGTTGTGCCATCAGATCCATCATGCCTGCGTCCATGCTTCAACAATTTTACTGAACCCAGTATCAGAATTAAGTCATCAACTCTGGTCTACTTGTATGGAATATTTAGGTGGCTGAGATCAGCTGTTTTGCACTACTTTGTTCAACTTCTTTGAAGTATATAATCATGTTCAAATTGCACTTTCATGTCATCTTTGTTATATTTTACTCAGAGAAACAATTTAATAGGTACAGCTATGGAGCTGCATATCTTTGTTGCATTATTGCACAGGACACCAATTTTAACTGCAAGAACAGACTAGGGAATATGATGATCAGAAATTTAGGCAGGGACCTCTTTTACTGACATAATATTGAAATTCGTTCATGAAAGTTGAACGTTACGACCATTGTGTAAATTATAATTATCCCTTACATTGGAATCTTATTTGAATCCTGATTGATATGTTTCTAGTTTATAATAGATACCTTGTAACTTGCTTATAGTTTCTTTCTGTACTCCATGTGTATACATCGAAAGTCCATAAAGATGTGCTAGAGGTCTTCCATTTGCCTTCTCTTTCATTTGTTTTGACATTTAGCTTTGATCACAAAAAAGTCTAGAAGCTAACTTAAAGTTTCAAGAAATTGCTCAACTGTTTTAACTCTTTTCTGATGATAGTCATTTCGGAAATAGACCTCGAACACGTAGAAATCTTAAAAGATGTTCTTCTTTGTTTTGAATGAAAATCTTTGGCACACATCAATATGTGCTATTACAATATTGTGTGGCTAATAATATCATACCTTGAGGAATGAGTAATTCTGTGATCCTTAGTTGCGCGGACTCTTCACTTTTGATGCCGCACCCGTCTCGGATTCTTCCAAATACACTACTTTAGGCGAATCCGACACGCACCCGTTGGCATTTTTGAAGAGTACAAGCAACATACCTGTGATCTAATGCTGATAAATTATTTGAGTAGACAATTCATACAAATTAGTATTAACAGTTTCTTTGGCATTGAGGAGTCCTCTGCCAAATGATGTGGCTATTGTTTCAACTTTTTTGGAACCATATCATAATCATTTTAGAGATAACCATTGACTTCTGTCTCTTATGTCTGTTTCTAGCTAACTTAATATTGAAAACCCCGGGCTTCTTAAATCAAAAGCCAGAACATATTGTCTTTAATAGCTTTATAGTAGTTGTTTTTTCCCCACCCTGTGTTTAATTTCTATCATCGTTTTGCTCAATGCAGGCTTAAAATATTTGTCCCGATCGCTTTTATTGCGTTCTCAGTCATGGTTCCTGTTAATTGGACCAACCACACATTGGAGCGTTTGGATTTGACTTACAGTGATTTAGACAAGCTTTCAATTTCAAACATTCCTTCGGGATCACAGAGGTAAGCAGAATCTTTATTTGCTGTATAGTTTGCAGTTATTCTTTCTAAAGCTGCCATTCTTCTAATTTTTCCATTTTTCTTTGACAAATTTGAAGATGTTATTGGTTTCACTTATATCTTGTGCTCTTTTTTTTAATGTATCAATATCATTAAGTTTCCTTGATATTAGTCAAATCCCTAAAATTAGGAAAGTCCTCATTGCTTGGTTCCTGAAATTCCCAGTTTCACTAATGTCTTGTGATCCTTTTTAATGTACCAATGTCGTTAAGTTCCCTTGATATTTGTCAAATCTTTAAAAATAAAGAAGCTCCTCATTGCTTGGTTCCAGCTGCAAAGTACTCGAAGTATCATAATCTTGTAATAAATGTAGTTTGAAGGGAAAATCCGGTATAGTATACCAAAAAGTTTATATTCTACACGAAAATATGACCGTACACCCAATCATCTATACGAGCAGGGACCTAATGGGCACACCAAAAAAAAAAACTAAACATTAAAAAAAAAGGCTATTCCTTAGATTTACAAAGTCATTTTCTATTTCTTCAGACACTTTCCTATTTCTCTCCTTCCATACAATCCAATAAAAGAGCTAACGACTTAGGTCTTCTTTTTCTCCTTCTAAATGACTAGCTACGTAGCAACTCCTTGACTGTTGCTTGCATCACTCACCACACTCCAAGCCAATTCAAAACCACCAACCCACAGACGTGTTGCTACCTGACAATGTAATAGTAGGATGATCTACTTCTTCACCTGAACCTTCACACATGAAGCACCAACTCAAGTGTCTCAGGTTTTCACAGTTAATATCACACCCCTAGTTCCCAACTATGCGAAGATTGAAGAAGCACACCTTTTTTGGCGCCCTCGGTGTCCAAATTGTTTGGTAAAGGAATAGCAATTCCTCTCTCCCTAGCAATCTGTAGTAGTAATATTTGTATGTGAACAGGCCATCTCTCCTTCTCCGTCTCTATGGATTCAGTGTGTTGCGCTTGTAAAGTAGCTCTAGCGGGTTTCGCAACTCACTTGATGAACCTTTCCTTTATGTATCCTGAAATTCTGTTTTTACAGTCATCTCTTTTTGACACCATCCAGTGAAGATGTTAGCGAAAGCAATCTCGAAGTGCTGAAAACCACTTGATGGCTTGAAGAAAAAACAGAAAATGTAGCATATAAAATTTTAGGCATATTTAATTTAACATATTGTATTCAGAGAAAGTAGAATTCTACATCTGTTTATGCACGTAAAGAGGTATCAAGGTGCCTTAGCGAAACGAGATTCCTTTTGTGTGCATCAAAATCTATTTAAGACATCTCACTACTGGTGGCCCAAAAAAACACTAGTCCGGGCAGTTTAATAAGTCAACATTTTATTATGTACATATTTTTTACTATTGATTTTATCTTATGCTCTAACTATAAACTATAGTAGAACATATCATGCGTGTAGAAGTTATTGGGTGTCTATAGAGTCAAAGCACCATATTCTTATTAGAAGTAAGCCTTGAAGTCGTCCAATGTTGAGTTTCTAAGTATGGACATGTGAAGAAAACAGGTCTTAAGTTTTCACTGAAAAAAGAGGGGAAAAGAAAGCAAGTTTTAAGTCCCGCTGAACCATTAAATACAGGATCAGAAGTTACAAGTTGACAGTTTGGTGTTTTAACCTAAATCAGCTTAACCACCCATTGTCAAAGTCTCTGTAAGGTTTCACATGCTGGGAATCAAAATAGAGGAGCTTAAGTTTCACTGAACCAGCTTAAACCACCCATTGTCAAAGTCTCTGTAAGGTTTCACATGCTGGGAGTCAAAATAGAGGAGCTTAAGTTTCACTAACTATAAGCACAGTGATGACAAGTTGATTATTTTCAAATGTTAGGTACACGACTTAGAAAATAGGACTTGTAAATGCATGTTTTGGGGGAAGTAGATTGGTGGTTTCATTATGTCTTCTTGCTTCTATCCCTGAGTACTTGAACTACTGCTTGCAGATTCTGGACCCATCTGGTTATGGCTTACATCTTTACTTTCTGGACTTGCTATGTGCTGAAAAGGGAGTACGAGATAATTGCATCAATGAGGTTGCATTTCCTTGCATCTGAACGTCGACGACCTGATCAATTTACAGTAAGAGCCACAAGCCTTGTTGATCTATTATGATGGCAATCTTAATCTGACTGTAGGTTTTTGGGGTAAGTGAAGCCTTAGGAAAAGTTTGGCTATAAATTTACCTTATAGCTAGTGAAATTTTTGAACTTAACATTGTTAAGATAATTATGTCTTGTTAGGGAGGGAGAACTTAATATTGATCTTGGGAATATTTATTAGGATGCAAAAGATACTGAAATTCAGCATATCCTATCTTAGAATTTCAACTTACGGTGTTCTGCTTACAACAACATATCCTGTGTAATCCCACAAGGTGGGGGCTGGGGAGGGTAGAACGTATGCAGACCTTACTCCTACCTTGTGGGGAGGTAGAGAGGTTGTTTTCAAAAGACCCTTGGCTCGAGTAACGCATATCAAATCAGTTTTAAAAGATAAAATACCGAAGTAAAGCAGTCATGATTTAACTAATAGAAAAATCATTACATAGCATACACAAAAGTGGAACAGTAACAGCAAGAAAATAATGCAATAACTGAAGCTTTAAAAATAGCCTTTCTTATCTGGAAAAAAGAAAAGGAGCTATGCTCCTCAATGAGGGTAGAAGAGGATGATATTTGATGTAATCTTGTTTTCAAGGCCATATCTCTTTCTGGGTCATAATAACCATCTTACAAGAGAGACATTGGATTAAGTAATGGTTTTCTTACCTTTTATTTTCTTGGGTTAAACCCAACCCCCCCCCCCCCTCAACTAATAGCCTTCAATGACTGATGCATGTTTTCTAACAAATACTATGCCCTGCCCAGGTACTTGTCAAAAATGTGCCACCAGATCCTGATGAGTCAGTGAGTGAGCTGGTAGAGCACTTCTTCATGGTCAACCATCAAGATCATTATTTAACTCATCAGGTTGCAATTCATACGCCGTATCTTCTCATTTAAAGGATTTGCTCACTGCCAAAATAGAATTTTTCAAAGTATTACATCTGTTTTGTTTTTGTACTTATCTCTAAAGGACTTCCATAACCTTAGCTCTTAACGTTTTGATATATCCTCAAATTATTTGTCAATATCAATGAAGGAACATAGTAACATGAATTAGAAGGTGAAGAACAAGGTGTTATTGCGAGTTCACTGTAGGTGGGGTAAAAAATGAGTTTACCATATGTAATTGCTCATACCTATTAGCATCTGATACTTTGTGAGAACACGTTGCCTCTTATTTTCAAAAAATTGTATACATTTTTGGTGTGAAATTAACATGGTAAACTGGTGCAAAATGATTTAGATAGTATCGGATTTTAAATATGACAGAACTCAGAAGTATAAATTTTTGTTTGAATTTGCTTTGATCCTCTCACAGATCAGATCAAATGAGCTAATCACATTTCTGTAGTAGTTTCCTTATTTGCTAGAGCTGCAGGTTTTAACGCCAATAGGGCAGGAGGATTCAGTCTATGATGAACAACACTTATTTTATTTTCCGTCTATGATGAACAAACACTTATTTTATTTTCCCCTTAATAAATGTGTAGGTTGTATATAATGCCAACAAGTTGACAGCGCTAGTCAATGAGAAGAAGAAAAAGCAGAATTGGCTGGACTATTATCAACTCAAGTATACTAGAAATCAGTCCAAAAGGCCAACATCAAAGGTACTACTAATAGTTTAATTTTGCTCTAGTATTAGCTAGTAGTGATCGCAAGGTGAAATGCCATTTCTCACATCTCAGTACTAACATCTAATGAGGAATATTATTTCTATTAAGCAGACTGGTTTTCTTGGCTTATGTGGCAAGACCATTGATGCAATTGATTTCAATAGTTCTGAAATTGAAAGGCTCTCAAAAGAAGTAAGTTCACCAACAATATGTTTTTTAACGTGGTTGAGGTTTTTGTGCACTGTAACTGCATAAATTTATTTAAATTTTTTAGGAGTGATTGTCCTTTTTTGCATTCTTATTTTGGTGTATGCGTTAAGTGAGAATTCAAAACCATAAAAATTACTTTATCAGATATTTGTGACCAAGTCAGATTGTCTATTAAATAAGAGGTAAAATCAGTTTAGTTGGTTGAACATCAACTTACAGGGAGAGTTCATTGGCGTCTCAAAAGATTTGGTGAATAGTTTGACTGTAGTAACATAGTGATAGCTACATCTTCAGATGTCAGTATTTAATGTCTAATTCTAAAATTCCTTATAACGTCCACTCACACATCACTACTTTGGATTGTGTTTGCGTCAGATATCTGATGAGAGAATGAATATTATTGGGAGCACCAAGTACATCATGCCAGCAGCATTTGTTTCCTTCAGAACAAGATGGGCAGCTGCTGTTTGTGCGCAAACACAACAAGCCAGAAATCCAACACTCTGGTTAACTGAGTGGGCTCCAGAGCCTCGTGATGTCTACTGGGATAATTTGGCAATTCCTTATGTTTCACTGTCAATCAGGAGGCTTATTGTTGCTGTAGCATTTTTCTTCCTTACCTTCTTTTTCATGATTCCAATTGCATTTGTACAGTCCCTTGCTAATATAGAGGGAATTGAGAAAGCGTTACCTTTCTTGAAATCCTTAATTGAAACGTGAGTTTCTTCTTCTTCACACTGTTTCTCTCTAGTTCATTTGATAACTTGACTTATATAGTTTTTGAATACCAGCTTTGGCAAACTGAGAAAGTATGCAATTACAAAGCAATATTGCTAAAGTATTTATACTAAACAATGCTTTATCCATGCAGTAATGGTGTAAAATCCTTCATTCAAGGCTTCCTCCCTGGAATCGCATTGAAGATTTTCCTCATCTTTCTACCTTCATTATTGATGCAAATGTCAAAATTTGAAGGATTTTGCTCCATATCAGCTCTTGAAAGGAGATCCGCAACAAGATATTATATTTTTCAGTTTGTTAATGTATTTCTTGGAAGCATCATTACTGGGGCCGCATTTAATCAGCTAAATAATTTGTTGCATCAGTCAGCAAATGAGTATGTCCTCTATAAGTTCATATTTAATTCTCCAATGCAAAATGCTTCCTTTGATAAACATTCTTGTTTTCATTTATGTTGTTTGTCTTCAGTTTTATCTATCACAACCTGATTTTCCTCCCGTTCTGCCAGTGATTGGACCTGAGAATTTTGTCCACCTTATTTTTGCAGTTCATGTCCCTTTCCCTTCTTGTGAGGTGTGACAGAAATTCAGTAAATTTTCTAGTTGTCCCACCAATCGTGTTTCATGCATAAAATGTGGGTGAACATAATGATCTTGACAAATGACATGTTTATATGTAACTTCTTCAATTCATATCTAGAGAGAGCTGCTACTTCATTTTCCAATCTCATGCCTTTATTTCTTCTACTCTTTTATCGTAACTTCCATAATAGCAGAGCAAAAAATATTTCACTCTGGTTTGCTTGTGCTGATTATGAAAGATCAGACAGTTAAAAGGTTGAGTGGTTTCTGATGCAGAATACCAAAGACAATCGGTGTATCCATTCCGATGAAGGCAACCTTCTTCATAACTTACATAATGGTGGATGGGTGGGCAGGAGTTGCTGGAGAGATACTTAGGTTGAAGCCATTAATATTCTTTCACTTGAAAAACTTTTTCCTGGTGAAGACTGAGAAGGATAGAGAAGAGGCCATGGATCCAGGAAGTCTCGGGTTCAACACTGGTGAACCTCAGATACAGCTCTATTTCTTGCTAGGCCTTGTTTATGCTGTTGTTTCACCGATCCTACTCCCATTCATCATAGTATTTTTTGCTCTGGCATACGTTGTATATCGACATCAGGTAAGCTTAATTAATACTTTGATTGACTTTTTCTTATATAGTTAAGTTTTTCAAAGGATTTCTTCCAGTGGAAAAGGTGATCCATTCAAAAACTTAGTGAATCACTGGGTTTTCTTTTATAGTCGCATGGTACTTCTAGGTGTACATTATGCATGATTTTATGTTCATCCAAATGCTGCTGGTTGTTCGTTTGATTGAAGATGATCACTTTGAAGTACATTTCCCCCGGCTTGAGACTGATTGAACTATTATTTATTACGTGATTATCACCTCAGTTTTTATTTATTTTGTTTTTGTTTCTTGGTTAACTATATAGTATGTCAGCCGTCTGTATAATTTTGTGTTTGCTTCCCCTAATACATGTGCACAGTCAAAACTACTATGCAATTCTATATGGACTTGTGAAAACCTGATTTGTGATGTTTTTGTTTACCTGTAGATTATAAATGTGTACAATCAGGAGTATGAAAGTGCAGCAGCATTCTGGCCTGATGTACATGGGCGCATCATAACAGCGCTAATAGTCTCTCAATTGCTTCTAATGGGATTGTTAAGTACAAAGGAAGCTTCTAAATCGACTCCATTGCTAATTACACTCCCTATACTAACCATATGGTTCCATATCTTCTGCAAAGGTCGTTATGAGCCAGCTTTTGTCAGATATCCGTTGCAGGTATTGCAGCTTTCTTCTTTTCCTTGTATGATCTATGGCCAACTTGAGGCAGTTTGTGATTTTTCTTCCTATGGCATCCCTTTCTTGATTGATCAATATTAGGAAACAGTGATGAAAGATACACTAGAACGTACAAAGGAGCCAAACTTCAACTTGAAAGAGTTCCTTCAGAATGCTTATATCCACCCAGTTTTCAAAAGTGAAGTAGATAGTGAAATTGATGCAGCCAGTGAAGACGGGGAGCTGGAACCTTCGCTTGTCCAAACAAAACGCCAATCGCGTTTCAACACACCATTGCCAAGCAAAAGGAGCGGTTCATCGCCTCCATTGTTATCTGATTTTGATGCAACAACACAAGTATAGTTAGAAAAGCTAGCCAACATTTAGCATCTCACAGATAAAGAAAGCAGCTTGGCGGGATTAATCCTTCGTTGAAACATGCAAGTTTTCATGAGCTGGCAGAAACCTGTTTGGCATTGCATGTTTTTTCAAGGTTATAGAGTTGTTTAGTTTTGTACATAACCTTCTTGGTTCTCTATTACTATATTGTAGTTCTTCTGACTCCTGTCCTACAATCAGCTGTTAAAAAGGAAATGATCATTCCTTCTTTAGTTTTTGAAGTTCTTCTGTTGGCATTTTGCACTTTTATGTTTTTAAAGTTCCTTTTTCTTTGCCTCTGCAGTCCAAGAAAAGAAAATATGACACCCCTAGTGGAAATATTCAATTGACAAATGAGGAATAAGGTTTATATCTGATTGGTCAAAATCTTGCCTATTTTGGAAAGTATTTTTTTGTTAAAGTGCTTTCCTAAACAAAAATATTTTTAAAAATAGTAATTTGTGTTAGGCTATTCAATTTGAAAAGCATTACCAATGTTTCTGGAAAAAATCTACTTTTTTTAGCTCATGAAAACAAGCATTTGCTACCACTCAAAAAAACTTGATTTATCTCTATAAGCTTTGTCAAACGCCTTAAAACTCGTACTCTTATTCACTTTTATTTGTTTACTATATCAAATTTTCACTTTTACTTGTCGATAGACTTCTGAATTTTTAATTTTTTTTTGGTTTTACCTTTACATTAACCATTATATCACTTTCAAGTCTATTATTTCTTATACTAAATGCAAAGTCCAAATATTCGAGTAAAAGTGAATAGAGAAATTAGTCTGAGTATCCCCAAAAGAAGAAATTTGAATTATCATACTGCAATACTTTACTAGGAAATTCTATATACGCTGCCGGTTGAGCTCTGTACACTCCTAAATGTCTTGTTAACAAATTGAATGAACTAAATACAGTGCCCTGAGTCTCCCATAAGATTTGTTACAAAAATACTTATCCAAATAGCAAAATATTATCTTTTAATAATGATGTTTTATAAGTAGTAAGACGAAAAATATTCAGCAAAGAATTTTTTTTATTATCTTCATGAATGGTACATTTTTCAAACAACACATGAAATGATAGATTACATTGTAGTCTCTTACAGAAGAAACAGATGACTTGTAACAAATACATATGTACAACATATCACTTCACCCATGATTATGAACCACTACACCTAGTGAAGCCCTTGCTTGTTTACAACCCCTTTGATCATGCTCCAAAGGAAGCTAGGATAAATATATATCTGTCTTTAGCATCGATCACTGTTCTTGTCGTGTGCCTCCTCAACCCATCAGCCTTAATGAATGTTTGTTGAAACTATTGTGCATCTATATACCAACATCCTCCTGATAAAATGTACACCTTAGTAAGTCAGGTTGAGACGTCGACTTTGACAAGGGAGATGAAAAAGAATTCCTTTCTTTAGAAGTAAATAAATGAGCAAACAATGTGCTGCTACACATCAGCAAGTCAGCGACCTACTTAGCTTCTGAGTGAACCATGGTTCATATGCCAAGAAAAGACGAGCATTTATATTTCTTGCCGCAAACACACATACATGACCACAAAGATGAGCATTTATATTTCTTGACTCAGTTCCACGGCATCAGGAGATTCTGGAAGCACGAGAGTAGGTAACTTGCAGGTTTTGGTCTTCTCCTTCAAGGGAAGGAGTTTCCCCATTTGTAAACTCCTTATGATCCAGTAAGATGACTGCACAAATTGAAAAACAAAAAAATGAGTCTATATGGTAAGACAGCTAAAAAGAAAGATTTAAATGCTCCAAAACATCAGAGCATCAACGGCTCATCCATAGCACACTTTTATGCAAGTTGGAGCTTAATATGCTTGAACTAAATAATTCAATTAACCAACTAAACTACGTAATCAAGAAGGGTCAAACTAACCATAATTGGTATGTTCCCTTCCAAGGCGCAATGCTTCAGGTGACGTGATGCGCTACGCTCATTCTCAGTAATAATGACTCCCGTTCCAATCTTCTCAGAGTCACAATTTTGAACCAACTCGAGAAGCGTTTTGAAAACTTGCCCGCCACCATGCTGGGTGGCCCAAAAGAAGAAAAAGGGGTATCATAACATGAAAGCTTGAATGACAACAAAGTAGCCACTCTAGGAATACTATCACACAGATTTGACTGAGAAACTAAAGACCAACAAAGACGAACAAGAGGATCTTTTGAAATGTCATTATTGACAAAAATTACTACATTTAAATATGTTTACAAGCAGTAATAAGCTAAAGCAGAAAAATTCCCAGATAATTTCAATGATATGAGAATAGATGTATTAGATTCTGGCTAAATCTTGACAAAGATTAGTTCAATTGACATTAAGCCTTTAATTTTTCCATGTGTTAAAAGAAGGGGCTCATAGAATAAGTTTTTATTGAGCTGGGGTTGAGGGAAACATAAATCAATATTTTCCGCTGAATCATCAAATTGGATTTATTTATTTTTCTACTTAAGTTCTTATGTATTAGCAATAAGGATAGCAACTCTCCAAAGGAATCAGGAATAAAGAAGAAACATATTATTCACAAAACCTGATGAGTATACTAAACAGAAATACGAACAACTTACCTAAGAAAAACTCGAATTTTCACCTATTTCATGTGTCTATTAGATCAATTTGATATTCTTTGATGTGCCTTTTTCTGGTATTCGAGCTTATAGACATTCTTCTTTTTTGATAAGTTATAGATGTTTTTTTAGTCAGAAAAAAGTTCAGTTCCACCCTACATTTGATCAACAGAGACATATGACACTTAATCAAGCATTAAAAGGGGAAACTTGACAGTTTGACGGGAATCTACAGCTTTCAATCAATAAATTTATCTTGTGGAAAAGGGAAGAGTAATTAAGTATTCTATTTCTCTCTTTCTTGGTGCCAACTTCGACAGAGAACTGATAGATACAAGCAAACTTGGACACGTACTGGCTATTCACATATTGATGCTTCTTTAATCATTAAATGGAATTAAAACTTCCTGTATTACAAACCAAGTACACAAAAATTGTTAAAGGAGAAAGCACTTTGTTCATTCAAATGAACAAATTCTGAGTTGTATTATTTATTTATAACAGAGACCAGAGTAGTTTTTTCTCTTCTTTTCCCTTTTTTTTCTCTTTTTGTTTTTTATTTTGAGGAAACTGGCACTTGAAATAGGAAAAGAAAAATGGAGTATCAAGAGCAACTGAGCAAGAGAACTGAAAGAAATAGAGAAGATAGTAGTTACTGAATGACTTCAAAAACCAAACTACCTTGATTATTTTGGCCATGTCGGTGCAGAAATTCTTTTCACCGTGAAGCATGATGCCTAGATTGTCAAAGATAGGGCTATGACTATTGTTTTCGACTAAACTTCCGACAACAATAAACCTTTTGCCAACACATTTTTTAACAACCATGTACCTGACAAAAAGTAAAGATGCAACTAATCATGAACAAGCAAGTTATCAGGATCAACAACAGGAACAATTCAAAAGGAAAATGTAACTTGTACAGTCTAACACCCTTCATCATGTTTTCCTAATCAAATAAGGAAGAGAATCATTACTTAGAATTAACATTAGCAATAATCAAAACAAAGTTACTTACAAAAAAGAAAAGGAACATGCTTAGAGAAGAATTTTCAAGTTAGCAGGATCCCTTTTTTCCCAGATTAATCAAATAAGCATGGTCATTGAAACTGAGTACTTAATAAAGAGTTTAACTGCTTCAGCATAACAAGTAGAGTAGATTTAGTCGTTGAGGCTACAGTTTTCCATCTCTTAATCCTTAATGTTAGTTCGAAGTTGATATCAAATATTAGTTCGAAGTTGATATGAAGTTCTGATAATCTAACAAACTTATCGATCTAACAAGGAACCAGATCCTTGATATTGGGACTGCTGACAGGGAAATGAATGAATAAACTCAGTGTGAGGAATATTTGTGTGTAATCACCAAAAGGGGAAAAACGTTATATTCTAGGTGGCAGAGTGCTCTCGTCCAGATACAAATGGAGTACAGCTATAAAGTTGTCATGTCAGGTGGTAAGTAAAAAGTGCAGTGTCCACCAATAGGAAGAGCGAACGAGATTGTCTGTTTCAGCGTCTCACAAACAAAGGGACCTGGTCCCTTGTTAAGTTCTCTAGTCCATTATTGGAAACAGCTGTAAAGCTGTTGTCTTAGATGTTGGTGAGGCGTCAGCATACTACACCAATCAGAATGGACGCAACTGCTTGTCCAAAGGTCAATAACTCTTTATGGTTGACTTAGTCAACATGACAAACAACAAATAAACTAATTCATTCAAAGAAGGAAGTCAACCTGGTCCCTGCAAGACTGCATACATGAAAGGACAACAGCATAGTTATAAAGTTGTCATTTCTGATGTGACAGATCCACAACTTTACAGAAAGGGCATTCTCTCAGCCAATGAGCGGTCCTAAAGAGTTATGTTGATTTTATATAGTATCTTCCAACAAAACACAACTCAAGATTTGGCAAATTAAATTCACAAGCTTAAAAAGACAAAGCCATCTTCAAGGAATAACTCAAGCACAAGAACACTTACAGTAAGGACCTGATCAACTAAAAGAGTGCTTTTTGTACCTGTTGTTGTTCTTGATTGTTTGTATTTGAGCTTAACTTGTAGGATTCGTTTCACTTGTGTTAGAAACGTTTCGAACTTGTATGAATCATTGTAAGAATCTCGTTAAGGGTAACGTAGGTTTTTACTCTCAAATCTATATTAATCATATTAGGATTAGTATAGTGGGCAGTGTTGTGTCTGTCCTGGCTTAACTAAGTGATAGGAGATATTACTTAGTGTGGAGATTAGCAGGCTTTTACTTTTTAAGCTTGTGAATTTAATTTCTCAAATCTTGAGTTGTGTTTTGTTGGAAGAGACTATAAAATCAACACAACTCTTTGGGATCGCTCATTGGCTGAGAGCATGCCCTCTGTAAAGTTGTAGATCTGTCACATCAGAAGGGAAAACTTTACAGTACTGTTGTCCTTTCACGTGCGCAGTCTTGCGGGACCAGATCCCTTACAGACTTTTCTTAGTAATTTCTTGAGAGGCTTGTCGGATGACTTCCTTCTTTGAATGAATGAATTTATTTGTTGTTTGTCATGTTGACTAAGTCAACCATAAAGAGTTATTGACCGTTGGACAAATAGTTGCGTCCATTTTGATTGGTGTAGTACGTTGACGCCTCACCAACCTCTTACACGACAGCTTTACAGTTGTTTCTAATAATGAATTTGGACGAGAGAACTTAACAAGGGACCAGGTCCCTTTGTTTGTGAGACACTAAAACAGACAATCTCGTCCGCTCTTCCTATTGGTGTTGGACACTGCACTTTTCACCTACCACCTGACATGACAGCTTTACAGTTGTACTCCATTTGTATCTGGACAAGAGCACTCTGTCAAGGACCAGGTCCCTGCATTTGTGAGGATCATCGAAACACCTTGAACATAACATTTCCTCCTTTTTGATGATTACACACAAATATTCCTAACATTGAGTTTATTCATTCATTTCCTTGTCAGCAGTCCAAATAACAAGGATCTGGTTCCTTGTTAGATCGATAAGTTTGTTAAATCATCAAAACTTCATATCAACTTCGAACTAACATTTTCCCCCTTTTTGATGATAGCATATACTTATTCACTAGTTCCCCTATCAACAAGAAATCTTCGGGTAACTAGAGTTTCATCATCCCGAAGTTTGTCAAATCATCAAAACATCAACATTTGTGGACGCATACATTCCAATCCTTAAGCAAACACATGTGGAGCTTTCACATACCTAAATACAATTTCAAGCTTGTGTAAAGCAATATGCTACCATTAAGTCATATTTATGTTCTGAATTCTTATGCACACTTACTCACTATGGAAGTTAAGATTCACAAAAAAGGAAAAAGGGTTAACTAGTCATCATTTGAGTGCATTAAAAGAAACATGTAGACACAAGAAGGCACTAAACCTAGTATTTATAAGCATAGTGTTTCATGCTATAAGCGGGATAAGTAGGAAGAAAAATTTATTTTCCCAAAAGAGGGAAATACAACTTTTGTACAGGTAACACCAAGCACCCCACTTCCTATATGCATTTGTTTTCTGGTATAGGTCAATAAATGATTGGAGAAACTACTGAGGGATTCTTTTGTCGGATGTCACAAATGAGAACAGGAATATCTTTTGCGTAAATATGAGAGGGTTCCATCCGTATGGAGATGGGAAGTTTGGGCATTCGAAGGTTGGAGATCTTTATCTGAGCATTGTTGGTAAATGTTAGTGGAGGTGCAAGTGAAGATGGGACATGTCAAGGAAGGTAAGTGAGGCAAAATACAGCAATTACAAACATGGATAGTTCAGAAGGGAGGTGATGATATGGCATGAGCTTGTCAATGGGAATAATAAAGGAGAAAATGTACTGTCCATACTTGAATTTTTGGTTGGGAATGGGAATAGTAGAGTCTGATCGAAGCTAGATGTATGGTGTGATAACAATACACTGACAGATGATTTACCGAACTTATTGCATTTGACTATCGACCAGTCGATCATAGTAGTTGAGATTCTAGAGAGAGTATGCACTGAACCACCATGAGATATAACTCCCAGAATACCTCTAATTCTTCAAGTATGGGAGTATGATGAGCTGGAGCCATTCCTATAGAGATCATATAGCCCTACACAATGTAGCTCGAGTTCTTACGGCCTTTAGTCTGAAGTAGCATCATCAAGACTATCTTACCCCAGAGCTCAGGAAGTGAAAGAGGAGCTTTCATAGTTTCGTAGGGAATTCAGTTAACTTTCTCAAAAAAAAGTTTCCTAGGGAATCATATAAAGACGGAAACGAACATCCTCGAGGACTTCTCAGTCTAATCTTAGGGTGAAGGATCAAGAGAGATTCCAGACCTATATGAAAAGACAGGAAATCTGAGACCCCGAAGAAGGTGGCTTCACTTGGGGGGGGGGGTTTGTGGGGGGGGGGGGGACTATCTTAACCAAAACACATAAATAGCAGATGCATTTTAGTTGGTGTTGCTTGTGCTAGAAACTTGGGGAGGATGTGAACCGCCTTCATGCATTTTTTAACTTTGCTTCAGAGATGTGGTCATAGTATATATGATTTAACATTCATTTGTTGCTTCCTTTTTCAATTAGCAAGTTGGAAAAGTTGTGGAAAACCACACTTTTTTGCATTTTGCTGTTATAATAGAGAGGAAAGAGAAAAATAGGAGAACTTTGAACAAGTAGAGACTCCATTATGTAAGGTCAATATTTGTGCAATGTAGAAACACTTGTATGGATAGTTTTTAGACTTTTGGGAGGCTTAATGTACATTGCTACAACGCCATTTGTAAAGTTAAAATCTTGGTGAAGGAGAAGGCCCCCACAATCATTCCATGGCGGTCAAAATAACATGTTTCCTTTGGATGAACACACCATAGGCCACATCCTACACCTTATACCCCCTCCCAGTGTTGATGAAGATGTTCGGGACTGAACACATTGCCCTTTACTAAGTAGGTTCGGGAATTATTTTTTTGACTGCTCTTTTGGCATCTATTTTGCCTTTAACTCCGAAAGCAGTCTAGAAGTTCTTTTGGATTATTCAAACCTTTAATTTACCATCCGATGTTGGGCTCAGAGGTTTATCTTGAAGAATGATGAGGTAGGAAAGGTTGAGAGGGAGCTTTGTTAGTCTTATTAGTTTTATAATATGCTAAAAATATATGTAGCATGAGCAGCGATCCTTCCCAATGCCTGAATTAATTTAGTTCAAAAATTGATAATGTGAAAACAGATCATTGGAGATACAGGAAGAATATTAAAAGTTTTTGGCATAGAGATGATAGATGCTACAAAACTGAATATAAGTTTTTCCTGATATCAGTGCCTTATAGAGTTCTTGAACAACACATGTAGAATGATCACACTAAAAAAAGATCCAATAGAATAATTATAGCTGGGACAATGAACTTTCCATCATAAATGTAATATATAAAGGTGAGAGCTGAAGAATCCATAGATCCATCTGTTATATCTTGGGCATGGTAGAAAACTTACTTTTCAGGTGGTAAAATGCAGCCTTCACTAATTGAATCAGTAAGCCATTTAGCTTTAAGCATGAAGGCATCTACTGCGCGTCCATACAAGAATTTGATTGTTTGCAGCTGCAATAACACCATGTAGTGATAAATATTTACCTTAGAAAGTCAGAAGTAAAATCTAGGATAATAGCAGTTTAAGTGAAATGACAGTAAATATATATAGGCAACAGGACAAGAAAGCTGGAAGTTTTATAAATCTAAGTTGTGGTTTTAGTATCTAAAGCTCCAAGGTCCAATTAATTAACTTTAAGAATATAACAATCCAAATTCAGTGTCTTTTATGACGGTAGTGTCCAGACCAGCTCCGTGCGCCTTAACTATTCGATCGGACATGTACTACCTCCCACCAGCACATGATGCAGTAGCTAGTCACTGGATTATTTTTTTACATATGAACAATGTTCCATTTTATGCCCATTATAAGCAAAATGCTAGAGACCTGAAATGAAATGGTAAAATAAAAGCAGAGAGACAATGACTGACCTTCTTTGAACAAAGAACAACAGGAACTGACTGGGATTGAAATCCCTTGCATCTCTTCCCCCTATTAATTGGAGCGGGAATATCAGAGAGAACTGTGCCACCATGTTTCTTGATTAAGTCTTCAAGTTTCTTCTCTCGCTTCCTAGAAAATCCTGTGACTAAGAATTCCATATTTCCGAGCATCAATCTTCTTCCAACTCTAGCACTAGAATTTATTAGACGTTTCTTGAGTTCTTGAGTTCTCAACTCTAAATGTGAAGTTGGAGGTCTCAAATTTCTAGCAGCTTTGGGAGTATGACCTACACAGATGAAGGTGATGAAAGAAGTGAAATTATGTCCTTATTCTTTGATCAAACACTAAGTCAAATTCCAAATTACAACTCACTAACAAGATTTTAGTGCGACGAGTGACTTTTTAGGCTCCTTCCCCCGTTGAATCTCAGTTTCATCTTCTGAAAAGCGAACACGCTTTCTTTTTGGACACTCTATAGCAGCTTGATCTTTTGTTGTTTGCTTTCTATCTTTTTCTGTTCCAAAATCATGTTGAAATGATTTTGAAGCTTGGAATCGACGGCGTGGTCCAGGGTTCAATATAACGGGTGAGCTTGTGTTCTTGGCCATAGAAACTGTGACTTCATTCCCGTCTCTTGGAGTATCACTGCAATTTCTTTTTTCGTTTGTCATTTGACCTACTGGCTTTAACATCGGTGAATCATTTCTTCCCAACGAGAACGATGTATTTAAACAATATCCTTTCTCTGAGGATATCCCATTGCCAGGGAGTACACTATAAGTTCTTAGAGAGGTTACTTCTCGGCGAACTGGGACATGCATCCCTTCTCTATTAATCTTTGGAGTGGTAACTTGTTTCCTATGAACCACCTGATTATCAAGAACCGAGTTTTTATGCATGTTCGTAGCACATTCAGTTGTGGGACCAAAGCTTTGTTGTTTTTCATCCCTTACATTATTGTATACAGCTGAAGGAGAAGACAGATGGTCAGATGATATACTGCACGGAACAACAGAACAGAGGGTATCATCTAAGGACAGATCTGAAGATGCCACAATATCCTGAGAGAGCAGTGTCATCTCCTTTCCTTTGTTACATAAATTCTCAGAAGGTATACTCAATTGAGAAGCAACGATGACCCTTTCATCCTGTTTTCGTGCGACAAAGGAACTCATATCTGGAGCTATGTCAGCTGATTCTGAGAAATAACTTGTCTCACCAACAAACGGTTCGGGAATACATTTGATAGCATTGCATTTGACTTGATCAAATGAGGGTACTTCATTCTAAAAAGAAAGATGAGAAGGAAACGAAAATAAGGTACATCTCATGAAAATTGAATAAGAACGTAAAAACAAGAAAGATCAGTTATAAGAACAGCAAGTGAAGAGGAGAGAGAATAGTAATCAAAGAAAGATGACAAAGAATCCTAAGAAATGAGATACAATGCGGAAAGGCAAACGTCAAATAGGACTTGTACTGCTACTGACATGGCATCTAGTGCTTCTGAAGCTCTGGTTTTCCTATGCTACTAAAAAGTTATTGTGTTTATTTCATTGAAAAGAAAATTTGGTTACTTTATGTCTTTCAAGCTTATCATTTCCAACGATCATGCCCTCAAATTTCCTCTGATTCTGAAACCTGGGTTAAAAAATAACCTGATTTGAGGACATAAGAATAAAAAAAATAGAAGATAAAAAGGGCTTTCTATATGGAGGATTCCTAAACCATCACTACAGCAGGGATGTGTGACCCCAATTTAGATGAGTATTGTTAATATTGACTAATGGATTGAAGGCAACTGACCCATAATGTAGTACCTTACGAAACAGAATCAGAGAATACTCTTCAACCTGTTGCATCTGTGTCAGTGCCAAGAATCAACTCATTCATTGGTTACAATATCGGACAATTTCTAGGCATACAAGTGCTACTTTCAAGTGATGGATCACTGAAGCTTTGGATTTACATATGACATAAGTTCTGCTTTAATAGTAAAATATTCCACAGAGGAAGGGTTGATGAAGGAACCAGTGACAAGATATACTTGAATTTACTGACCTTCAAACAAGTCCAACCACCAACCCAACGACTTTCGAATCTATTGGGAAATACTTTTGGTAATTCATTGCTTTCTCCTGTAAGAATGAAATATATTATCTGACATGAAGATTCTTCCAATGGAATATGATATACAAAGAGAAGCACTTTACCTACAACATTGATGTTCTTAACACTTGGAGAACCAATAGATGCTTGAAATGATTTTCCTTCCAAGACAGGAAAACTGACTTTCTGCATAAACAGGGTAACATTAATGCCCAAACTAATCCACAGCAAAAATTAAGAAAACCAACTAGGTAAAGAACAATCACTAATACGGAGAAACGACATGGAAACAAAAAACTCTCACATATCTTCTGTCTTTATTAATAGTTTCCACGTTTGCCACTACTGAAGCTGAATCTATAGGAGTTACCTTCAAACAGTCTGACATGTGATCACTCTCACGTGCCACAGCGATGATATCTGCAACCAAATATGGATCCCTTGTTGGTTTTCTCTGCCCGTCATCGCTAAGAGACCCAAACCTTTCGTCCACTTTCAACTGAGACTCACTCTCTATATCATTTAAGTTTAGCTTGGTAAAACTATCTCCTGGCTGAAGAATATCTATCCCGTGAAGAACTGCTCCTTCCTTTTCCAATTTGCCACTACAACTTTGAGTTTGTGAAGCAAGAGTATCTTTAACATGAGACAGACTAAATTCATAGAAATGCAAATCAGCATAGTCACTGGCAGATAACCCCACATCATGGAATGCATCTTCCATTCTCAAATCTTCAGATTCTGATAGACAATCAATTTCGGGTATCTCCTCAGTGGCACAATTGCAGCTTCCATGACTCTCTTTCCAAGCTTCAAGCCGTGCTTGTTTCACCTGTAGTGCAGCTTCTAACACAGTTGAAGCCGGAAATCTTTTTGAAAACAGTTCATCCTTGAACACCTCATGAATAACCAGTGCTTCAGATGCAGCAATCGACAACTCAATTGCATCATCCATGTGATTGACTTCATGTAAGCTGGCATTTCTCTCATGCCCTTCTCCTTTGTTCACATTATTACATCCTTTTCCTAATGCAGCAAAGTTGTCTACTTTCAATTCATTAGCACCCCCTTCAGTAACAATTGGGATTTGAATACACTGAACTGACAGAGCATGACTGGACTTGATCCTTTCTGCTTCAGATATATCTTCAAGTGTAGTTGGAAGATTGTCTGAGCTACAACCCAATGACAGATGAAGATGAAATTGAACCACCTTTAAAAGAAAGTAAAATAGAAATAGTTAAGGACTGCACTAGTAATACACAGGACAGAGCATCATGCAAGCAGTGACAAAAACCAATTATGTGACATTCATTATCTTGGCTTCTCTGATTTGAAGGGAATTGGACAAGATCAACTAATCATCCCATCAAACTTAACTACACATTCCAAACTAGTTTGGTTGGCTATATGATTACTCTACAACCATTCAACTCCAGTAGTGGCCAATTTCATTCCAATACTCTAAGGCAAATTACGGGGTCTCTAAAACTAGAGGTTCTCTAAATCTCACACTTATTTTGCCCCCCAGGGGTTATCTCAATTGGCAAAGGTTGAGGGACTCGTGCTTATGTCAAAAATTTCAGCCCTGTATCAAGGGAACTAAGGGTGCGGTTCAGCGGTTGGCCCAACGTGTTGGCTCTAGACAGATCCCTCAATCACAAAAAAAATAATCTAATACTTATTTCTACACCAACATACAAGTTTCTAACAAAATTCTGAACACTCCTGGCATATCCGTACTAATGCAGTGTAACAATCACCATTAATCCTTGATCCCCGAAACTGTGAAAATAAGAAAAGAATACCTGGGCTAAAGGCAAGCTTGTAAAAATAACATTAGAACTTTGTACACGTACCAAAGAGTTCTTTTATAAATCCACGCATGTAGAATACATGCACAAGTTTGCTTGCAGGAAAAAGAATGAAGATAAGGGAGAAAGATAATCAACAATTTTACAAAAGCACAAAGGAATGCTAAAATTGCCATGGTTGAATGATCCTGCAAGTAAAATTTGATTCCAGGACCAACCGTAAATGCACACACAAGGTTGGCCAATAGGAAGGCAAGTGAGATATTGTGGCCTTCTATAACTCCTAGAATTTTGTAACCTCCACATGACAAATTAATCTGGTGTTCATCTCATTTCAATTGCTATTGTAGTAACATTCTTCATCCCATCCTTGTATTTGAGATTAAGGTGTCATGCAAGAAGCCAAATTTGCAAGGGTGAACTGATCCAGTGTTATGCATCCCCATCAATTCACTAGATGCAGTCTTAGATAATTGCATTAAATACTAGTTTTATAGATCAGTTTCACTTTAACTTCACGTACTAATCTCACTCGTGGAAACAGGTTAAAAGAAAACAAACCTTTGACAAAGTCAGTAATAAATGTCACCGGTCAACCATCTTAAAGCAGAACTGTAGAGAATGCACAACTTTCACAAGAACATTCTAAATCTTTTGTGAGGTGTAGCAGCATAGCTACAGTCTCCTTTCCTTAGCAATTTATGAAAGATAAGGAAATATGGGACTAATTATTGAAGCCTGGTAGTCACTCTTTTTTATTTCCTTTTTTAAAAAATTATGTGATAACTAATTAGGACTACAGACAAAACATAAGACCTATACACGAGGAGTATACATAGACAACTTCATTGAAGAGGATTTCAAATTCACAAATCTATCCATCCACCTATATATTTCACCCCATAGATATAAGAAAATGTAGTCTGGTCATCTGAATTTCTGAATCTTCATGTTCCAATCTTGAATATCCCTAGTAAAATCGGAGTGGCCAGAAACCTTCGATGTACCACCTAGATAACTCTGCTACAATGGCCTCTTTGTCAAGTGGATGTGATACAGCTGCCAGATCCAAACTTAAGATTCTCTCATCACACTGTTGATGACAACCCAGAAAATAATTGTCACAGAGTAAGGACACCCCTACATAATCTCTTTCCACAGACTACAGGAGAAGGGCAGTTGATACGTGCAATTTTTCGCTCCCCATCCTCTACCGCATATTTTCCCTTATCGGACTTCTCATAACGTCTCCTCTTCCATGCAAAATCGCCACACTTTGCCAGTAAAGCAGCACTACTATTTGTTCCTCACCCAAGGACCAAATTCTTAGTAATAGCAGAAGCAGTTTTCTGGTCAATCAGAAGGGTTTTTGGAACCTTCCTTGCCATCTTACAGGAATTTCCTGCAATTGATAATGTTTTTTCTATCACGTATAGAAGCACGCTAGACAGTGACGTGAAAGAGGTTGGGAGGCCTGAAATGTATTGCTTAAAATGACTAGTTTTCTAACTTTTGACGAATTATTCCTTTGCCATTCTACTAATTTTTTCAAACTTCTGTCACTTGCTTATGAAAAGCACCTAGTGAGAGGCCCAAATAAGTAGCACTAAGCTGGTCTCTATCATCCAAGTCTTGAAATCAATGTCAGTATTGAAAATAACTTATAGCAAGCAAAGAAGATATTGATTAATGACAACAAGCCACTAATACTTAAAATATGTAACTAGATTTTAACTGTTTTACAATATAGCTACTTTACTATAGGTAGTCAATAAAGAATATTATGGATTCGTAACTTCTCATATTGTAGCACATATTAGTTATCACATCAAAAAAAATCCAAACTTCTCCTGGAAGATCACAATTTAAGAACTAAAGTTGGAAAATAACTCACAGTGAAAGCTAAGAATTTTCGGAAAATTTTATATATACAAAGAATTCCTCAGCTTACATTGTTAATCGGTTGAACCAAACTGAGTGGTGAACTATCATCACCGGATAAGAATAGATGGCAACTGTTATACCCATCTTCTTGAGTTGATGGTTGATGGGACGCCACTGCATTATGTTGCTGGAGAAGTTCCTACATAGAGACCAAGGAGCCAAATTGATTTTTCTCGTGGCAGACGAGGCTTATCTAGAAAAATTAGAAGTTTGTAGACCATGAAAAAACTATGAAGGATCAACCAATGATAGTTACCTGTAATAAATATAAGCAAGAATCAATTTTGTCTTAGCTCACAACAGATTATTGGAGCAAACAGGACGCAGAATCATCAGCTAAGTATTAAAGTTTATTGCACCTCACTTTTGCAACTTCCTCTTTTTACTTTCCTGTTGGTTTATCACTTAGTTTACACTGCTATAAATGATGCTGATAAAAGTACTACAGATTGTTGTTGCTACAAAAGGTAGACCTAGCACTTTCAGTAACTGGTTCAGAAATGAGAATACAATTAACAGTTCTGAGCAAAGATAGCTTCCATCCTCGTAAGATTACACCACGCTCAGTTCAATACACATTTACACTTTCCTCCATATTTTAGCATTAGTTATATGGTCTAAATTAGAAGTTTTGATATTGTTTCAACGTCTTAAAGTTCTCACCAACAAAAAATGTCACACACAATACTAATTTTAATGCGTTGAACTGTTCTTCTAGATGGCAAACCAGCTTTTATAAAAAAATACCTTGTATCTTTTCACAAACTATATGGATTCTTATATTTGAAACAAAAAATGTAACTAGACGTTAAGGACAATCCTTAAAATTTCAAACCTCTGCAAATGTCTTGCAAACAATAAAACTTTTGCTCCCGTGTAATTTTACTTCGACTTCCTAGAGTTTTTTTCTTAATCATTTGATATACAACAATACTATGATAAAGTATAAAAAAAGAATCTTGTATTAGCAGTTATTACTCAATGGATTCGAAAAATAATAATTAAAGAGCATACCTGAGAAAATGAATTCCCAATATCGGTACCATTGTAAGATGATTTGGTTTCAACATCTTGTTGCTGAAGCCAACCCGGAAGCCAAGCAGCCTCCTACAACAATCAATTAGTTCAAATCAATGAATCACTTTTTTATCACTTCAATTCATCCGACTTCTTTTTTTCTAATTATTGAGCTTTGCAAGTAGTGATTCAAACTGAAATTTTCCAGAGATTTATGATTTCGGTATAGGCGTAAGCTTATGAATTTCTCATTTATTCGTTTTTTGCCTGAATTTTGCTGGAAAAAGTTCAAAATAATCGCCATAACATAATATACAGAGTGATGCAATTGAAAAATTACCTCGGAGAATTGAGGAGGACGAAACCCTAACAAGCTCTGCATTGAATGTAGAAAAATGGTTAATCACTTTGCGCTACACGATGAGCTAACAAAGTTGTTCACTAAACTCGCGCCAGTTCTTCTTCGCGCCAAAACCTAAAGGAGGGAATTTTGCGTTTGGGCCTCGGACTTTTCTCATTAATTGGGCTAAGTTATGAGTTGGCTTTACGGCCCAATAGGGCCCATTGTACACACTTTTTGGGGGTGGTGTGGGGGTGGGGTCCCTAGTCATATTTGAGCGGCGTTATTCTATGTTGGTTAAACCAAAATCAAATTAATTTAATTGGTTTTAAAATCAAATTAAATATAGTATATATTTATTAGTTTGGTTGTTATTATATTTGATATGATTATTTGATTACTAATCATACGCAAAAGTAAAAAAAACAGTTCATCAAAAAAAGAAAAATTACAATTCATTCAATATATGAGTGTTAGAATAGTTAGCATCAAAAAAATATCACTCAATTTACTATCAATAAAACTCCAAAAAAGTCACCACTTTTAGCCTAGACAAGCAAGAGGCCATGATATTTCTAGTCTTCACCAATAATTGTCATAGCATTCATATAAATGAAACCAACAAGTTCTACTTTTGAGCTTATTTTTGTTTTAATAAATATTTTTTCTATTAAAACATACCTAAGATATTTAATAATGTTCATAAAACACTATATATTATGTATATAATTTTTTTTTAAATGTAGATAACGCCGGTTAAGTTAGATTATTTCGTTAGACTTTTTTTTGAACAAAATTGAAATCAAACCAAATATCATCATTTTAAAAATATAGAATCAAATCAAATTCAAATGAAATTGATTCATGTAATCAATTTTATCAATTTTATCTAAATTGTGAACACTCTAACCGAAAAAATTATTTTACTTGATAAATATCTATATTGCCTATGCTCTACCACTTATTTCAACCAAAACATGTAAATATTATATTTTCATGAGCAGAAGAAAAAAATATCTACAACAAATTATGAAACAATTTTCTTCTCTCTTATTATTGCCTTGTTTGTATACCTGCCTAGAATAACAAATCCTTTCATATTTTTAACAATAAAGGATACTATTTTGCATTTTTTTCTTTAGGAATTTTGGTTAAATATAAATGTAGGGGTGTCAAATGGGCGGGTTAGATTGAAATTAAAAATATTACAATGGATTGAATAAAAAGCGGGTTGGGTCTTGACCCGCCCGAAATACACTTTGGGCTCAAATAGACTAAAAATGGATTGGTCTTGACCCGCCCAATTTGACCTAATTAATCTCAATAATTTAATATACTGATATTTAACTTTTATAATGACAATTTGAATTTTCGCTCAAGAATTTTTTATTAAAAAAGTAACAAATTGATAGATAAATTCTAAAAGATGTTAAATAGATAATAATTCATACCTTCAATCTAGGAACATATCTTAATAAAAAGTTTTAAAACGGATTGAAATTGGAGATTGAATTGGGCTCAATTGAGAATTTTCTTCAAATGGGTTAAGCTTGAATAAGTTGAGATTGAACCCAATTCAAATTATCTTAATCCCAACCCTTTAAATTTTAGATAAATTGACCGAATTACCTATGTTTAAATTCATTTTTGACACCCCTATATGCCAAGTCTTTTCTTACTCTTTTTCCATAAGCTATGAAGAGTTTTACATCAGCTATTTATGAGATTGGTGATCTTTTTTAATATAACTTTGAATAATTCTTATCCAAGTATATAAGACTCGTTTTAATTTAGGACTGTAATATTATATTAATTAAACACACCCTTCTGGTTAAAGGAAAATGGATAGAAATGAAAATATATTGTGCCTTTAATTAATCTTGCTTTAAAGAAATGGCAAATGAAGTGTCGGTTACCAAAAATAAAATGTGAGCTACATACCCAAATAATATTCTGTTTCCAAAGGAATTTGGGTTCTATTAATAAATTAATATTTGTATATCCGACAACAACTCAACCTCCACATCTCCATGTACTTAGTGTTCGACACAAATTTAAAATTTAAAATTTATAATATTTTATAAAAAAGTTAAATAATAATAAAATCAAGAATTTACTTAAAAAGTTAATATGTATAATATATACATATTTAAAAATTACCTAGGTCCCAGCTATTTGGTTCGAAGAGCACATAGCAATATGATAAAAATTATATTGTATATATAAGTATTCTGTATTAATATATTAGATTTTCATTACACTAATAATGTCTAATACTTGCATTTTTCTCTTGTATCACTTAATCGTGATAAAAAAATTTAATAGTTCTGATAACTGCTCTAATATGGGACGGAGAGAATATCAATAACGATTGTGAATACATATACAAACACCCTTCGCTAGCTCTCCTCCTCTCCAATAAATTGCATTTTATTTAAAAATAAGACTAAGCTAATAATAGAAATTATACGCATCACAAAACATTACATAACACATATCACTATATTTGAGTCCCAGTATTTTTTATAATTTTTTAAACAATTATTATTTGTGAATTTAACTTGTATCGAGGATATACATACTATTATAATCGTTTGCATTCTTATTTCAAAAACATTTAGTACTAAAGTTAAAATGAACTAACAAATTATTTAATAATTCCATGCAGTTTACTTTTTACATACCAACAAAATCAAATTTTATTCTTATTAGTTACTTAAAACATGTTAATAATATAACACAAAAGAAGCATTGTTATTCATGTAAAGCAATAAAATCAACAAAATTATTAATTAGGACAGTATTGACAGTTCATGTTGGACCCATCTTAGCTATTTGATTGTCATTTTGCATAATAAAACAACTCATTAGGTATAATCATATATTTCTGTACACTTTGTCTTTGGTTAAGCTTTAAGTTAACAAAATATAATTGATATTATAAAATATATTAGGGTTGGTTAATAAGATCAAATTAAAAGAATATAGGTGCATAAGACCAATATCTCCGTATTTATTGTCCTATTACTTATAGTACAAGATATATTTAAGCTAGTAATAATTATACGATTAACAAAATAATTACATTTTTTTTTTTTTTGTATGTTTCTTCTAGAAAAGTTACAATAAGATTAAGAAAGGTAATCAATAAATAATTTTAAATTGAACATTAAATCAGTGAGTTCTTTATAAATCTCAGCCTTAGAACTTTAGCAAAGTTTTTTCTTCTTTCTTTTTAAAGTAAAGTAATTAAGAGCCTGTTTTGATTTATTTTAGACTTATTTTTGTCATTTTAATTTAAAACTTAAGTGTTTGTAAGTATTCTTTTTAACTTGTTCAAACACCACAAATTTGTTTAAAGGCTATTTTAGATCGAAAACAATTAAAATAAGTCGACTCAAACAGGCTTTAGTATTGATTTCATATTTCCACTACATTCTTAACGTAGAATAATTTTGACAAAGTTTCACCGGCTTATAATTATTTTATATTTCTCTGTCCAATAATAGTTGTTTACTATTACCTTGGCACACCGCACACCTTTAAGAAACTATAAATAGCAGGGTAATTTTATTATATCACTCTTTGAATATAATATATACAATATCTTGAAAAATGTAATAGGGAAATAATTATAATTAATGATAAGGTAAATTAGGAATTAAGTGTAATATTACCTATAAATTTCATAACGTAAATAAATATTATTGAACATCTATTTTTAATATAATGGAAAAATATAATTAGCCCAAGAGAGTAGCTTTTACCTGTCATATTTGGACTTGACACACTCGTTAAAAATAAATTCAGGGAGTGATAACTATAGGAGGAAATTGATGGTTTACAAAGACTACACTACTTTCATGAAGAAGCTAACTATAAATAGATCTAAAATGTTAACCTACGGGCTTAATCAAGTTCCATGTTGTAATATTTATATTGCATAGATAATAATTATTAGCTGATACGATTTAGGTGATTTCTAAATAATTTATTTTTTTATCATAATCTTTTATCGAAAGTTGATATACGTGAATTTGAAGCCTTGTAGCTCCAGAATAGACAATTTTGCTCATTTTAATGCTTTTTTTTTTATCTATCAATTGTGGTCCTGTAATTTTCACCCTTCACATTAAAGAAGTTCTCTACGTAAATTTAATTTCTCGTATGGTTGATTTATAACTATTTCGTGTCGTATTTATATTTTGTTGTCCCCAACAAATTGAAGATATATGGGTAGAGTACCAATTTATAGACACAAGAAAAAACATAGAAAAAGTATTATAAAAAAAACACACAATTAGATGAAGACATTGAAAGGCCAACGCACATCAACACTTTGCTTTTAAGTCTTGTCACAACAATTTTTTCCACTCAAAATACAAATTAACACTCTATCAATTTTTTTTTTTAATTTTTTTTATTTTTTTTAAATTCAGGATAATCTGTAGCTGCTATAATTTTTTGTTCTTTTCATATGACTACTTTCTAGTGAACATTTTGTGTATATTGGTAAATTCTCACTGTGTAATAACCTGCTAATATACAAACACAGTGGCTTAGCAACCTTATAGTCCGGGGTTCACCCTTTTGACAAAAAATTATGTTATTTCTAATGGTTAAAAATAATATATATATATATATATATATATATATATATATATATATATATATATATATATATATATATATATATATATATATATATATATATATATATAGTATATGTCGAGTCTTCTTCTGCTACTTCATGTGTCTATTTTTTTACATATTAAATTTATTTATTTAAAATTCTGGCTCGGCCACTATACAAAGAATATAAACTGAACTAATTAAGCTTTATGTGACAAACTCGACTAAAAAGATATTAAAAAGATCGATTCTGAATCATTCATATGCATAACCACTCTCCAAATTAAATGAGTCTTTCTCGAAGTACAAAACACTATCAAATTACTATATATTATAAAATAATGTGGACAAGAAAACGCCCATAGTAATGATAGACGTAAGCAAAAGCTTTCATTTTCCTTATTTTGCCCTTTTCCCCCTTCACCAAATGCCACTGCAAATATTGTAAAATTCACACATTCTTTTTTTCTTTAAATACTCTCTTTGTATACTAAACTCCATACCCTTTAGCTCTCAAGCCTTTTCTCTCTCTCTCTCAGCTTCTCTGTTTCAAGGTCTGTTTTTAATCTTTGCATTTTCTCTTTATAATATTTGCATTATTTTGTTCCTTTTTGTGTTTGTGTATAAGGGTAGTGGGATTTTTTCTGTGGGGGTGGGGTGTGTATGACTGGATCTAGATCTGTGTTCTTGTTCTTGTTCAGTCAGCTTAATGTTCTGCATTGTTTTCCTCAAAGATATTGAAAGCTGTAATTGACATTGTAACATCTAGAAGTTTCTTTTTCTTGTTTTTTATTTTTAATTTTTACTGTTATATCTGCTTAATTTTGTCTTTGCATGTTTATCTGTATGAACAACTTCATTTAAGAATTTTTCAAGAATTGAGTTGATGAGTTACAATTATTTTATACTCAAATTGTTTGCTAGCTCATTTTTTTTTTCAAGAAGATTTTGTTGTGATGAGTATGAAAATGTACCTTTCAAAAGGGAGATACAAGTTGCCTTCAAGAAAGTTATGTAGTTGAAATGTTGAGATCTAACTAAAAGGGTGTCTAGATAACATAATATTTGAGTTTGGGTTAGTCCTGTTTTGGTTTAGTTTAAGCTAAAGATGCTAACTTTATGTCATTTTGCTTTGATTTTGGTTTAGTTTAAGCTAAAGCTGCTAAATTTATGTGATTTTGGTTTACTTAATGATGGATCTTGAATTTGTAGGGGTCAGTGAGTGTGAAAATGGGCTACTCCAGGGTTCTTATTGTTAGTAGTCTACTTGTAGTGTTTCAATTGTCAACTGTAATGGCGAAAGGCAAAGCGATTGGATCTCCAATCATGGCACCAGCACCAGCACCAGGTCCTGAATACACGAACCTAACGGACTTACTCTCCGTTGCAGGGCCTTTTCATACATTCCTTAACTACCTTGTATCGACAAAAGTCATCGAGACTTTCCAAGCCCAAGCTAACAATACAGAAGAAGGGATCACACTTTTTGTACCTAAAGACTCAGCCTTTACCTCACTGAAAAAGCCCTCACTTTCGAATCTTACCTCAGAACAACTCAAGTCCCTTTGCCTTTTCCATGCATTGCCACATTACTATAGTCTAGCTGATTTCAAGAACCTTAGTGATGTTAGCCCTATTAATACCTTGGCTGGAGGAAACTTATACTCGTTGAACTTCACCGATGACTCTGGGACCGTTCATCTTAACTCAGGATGGTCTAGGACTAAAGTTAGCAGCGCTGTTCGCACCACTTATCCAGTGGCTGTTTATCAGGTGGACAAGGTACTTCTTCCTGAAGCCATATTCGGGACGGATTTACCACCAATGCCAGCTCCAGCACCAGCACCAGTAACGGATATCGCCCCTACTGCTGATAGTCCAGCTGCTGATCAAACAGGCAAAGCTAGAGCACCAGCATCGCCTGATTCATCGTCACCATCAGCTTCTCACAAGATGATGAGCTGGGGCATTTTGAATCATTTGGTTTTGGCAATTGGTGGTGGATTCTTGATGTTTTTCTTGTAATGATAAATGATGTGTTATTCTGTTTAAATTAAATGTTGAACATCATCATGGTACATCTGTTTTTTCTTATTGGTTTTGATATACTCCATACATTGGGGATTTAGTATTGGTTACTTTACAATATTTTTGTATACATTTCATGTATCATTTTCATTTTCTCATACTCCATATTCCATATTCTTTATCAACCTTTTCTCTATTCTTTAGTTTTATTTTATCATTGTGGAATTCTTTTTCCAAAGCCCTATCTTTTTAAGCTTTTCAATATTTATTCCATTTGCTATGTTAAAACTTGCAAATGATGTCCCCTTATTTTTATGGCACATTGCATGATTAACACATGGAAAAATATTGTATATGTTGCTTATAGGGTGTATACAGGCCGGGTTGGTTGAAAATTTTCAAATATCAAACTAAATTAATTATACTAAATCAATAAAAGTCGAATTTTTCAATCTCGTCTTTTTTTATGGATTTTTCTATTTTCTTGGATTATGCACTAGAAATGAAGCATGTCAAAGAAGACAGATGAAATTCAACATGCTCCCTCCTGGTCCAAAGTAAGTGTCGCTTTAAAAAATGAACAAGACAATAATTTTTTCTTTTTTAAAAAAAAAATACCCTTATTACTTTTAGTAATGGATTTATTTATCAAATGTATGAAAATTATAAACACCACTTATTTTAAATCGGAGAAGATAAAATTAGGAAAGAAAGTTTGATGAGGAGCTCTCGATTAATGAAATTTGAAAGAGACAAATTCTAAATAATGGAAACTTAAAGTGTCCCAAATCAACAATTTTGAATTTATGTAGAGTCTTTAGTTGACTAAAAATTGCCTAATTACAATTCCCAAGGATTTTCTTACTATAAAAATAATTAATCTATTTGGTGACATTAATTTTATGTCCGACCTCTTGAGAGAAAAGGACAAAGTGGTCCAAATAGAAAAATATTACTATAGTTAATAAAGCTATAATTATTACTCCTATTACTATATGTACCATAGAAATGAGTTGTAATTAAGAAAAAACTACTACTCCTTTAATGCTTAGGGTTATAATTAGAAACAATTACAAACATTAGTCTTGAATTTGTTTTTAATAATAACACTTATTTTGGAACAATTTATTGAGTTTACCTAACGGTTAAAATGTAATGATAAATTATATATGATGAGTTTAAATTTTGAACACGATAATTGATATATATATATCTTACAAACAAAAGAGTAAATCATAGTATGTGATAAGTAATATGTTAGATTATACAAAATTGTGTAAAAATATTACTTATACACAATAATATATGTATATACATAATCTAAATCTTAACACACACTAATCACGATCTATTCCGTTAAATATTTTACAACTGGAATCACATGGACTCCAAGTAATCTACTAGTTAGTTCACGTGTCAACATTGATATCATTTTTCGTTTTAAATTATTTATAGTATTTCTCTTTTACACGATTCTTTATATAATTTCTTTCCATTAAATATTTACTCTACTGAAGTGTTTGTAGTCTTAGAGAACAAAATGGACAGAAAATTAATTTTGTCTTGAACTTTTTTAGTGACTAATAATTTGAGATAACTATTTTTAGAAATTACGATAAATATTTTGGAATGGAAAGAGTGATAAAACAAAAGAGATAGTGAGCTGTGAGGAGTGTCATTGTATTTGTAGATCTTAACAAATTCATTTTTATGGTTTATGAGATCTTAGATATAAGGTCAACCAAAAAATCGAATAGTTTATTCATCAACAAAGATACCAAATTCAACATGGGCGGCAAGTTTTTTTTTTTTTTCCTTTCTTGTCAAAGTTGAACAAGGATTACCAATTTACCATAACAAAAAACTGTTAAAATCGAACTTAAAAATACTGGTATGATATAATATACTTATATTTAAAAATCAAAAATCAAAATTACCCAACCAAAACTTTAAATATCATATTGTATCATATCATGTCCATTCCTACTAAAGGGCGATGTAGACAGTTTTTCCTAAAACAAGCAATAATGAAAGCTTTTGCGGCTTGAACCTGTGACCTTAGGTCATATGAAAACAACTTTACTATTGTTTCAAGGAGCCCTTCATAAGGTGAAAAGCACAAAATAAAAATTGAATAAGAATTCATGTATTCCTTTATTTTCCTCTCTATTTGCTCTGTGGTTCACAACTATGTTCAAAATCATACATGAATGACTGACCTAATAATTTAGGAGACCCTACTCCCCAATCATTTTCAATAAACCATTCTCTTGATCATAGGAATGTACGTTTTTCACTAGCAGTCTTTGTTCTGCTGATAAATTCATCAATGGACATGTTCCCTAACTCTCCCGCGAACCGAGATCGAACAGTTATAGTTTCTGTTTCTACCTCTTTGGGCCCAACTACAGCCATCAATGGGATCTTTTGCTTCTCTGCATTCCTAATGAGTTTTGGCAGACGCTCGCCGCTGCAAACCTCGACCCGAATACCACTAGCTTTTAGTTTCTTGCTTACTTCATTGCAGTACTGGAGCTGTGAACATAATACACTCATAAGTCAGTATGAGGCACCATATATATATTTATATCAGCAGAAGCAAGTTCACACATTAAAATATAAAAGAAAACTATCAGAAGCCTTTTGCTAGTCTTTTACTTGATGAAAATGAAATGGATCATGATTGTACTGTACACTCAAATAGAAAAACCACAAATTATGTTAAAGGGTGACTTTCAGGAGTTAGTATAGTGTAAGCATCTCTCGTCAGGGTAAAATATTAAACATGTATTTATGTAAATGGAGACAAGAATTAGTCAAATAAGTATTGATTACCTGAGCATCAGTAACTGGTAAAACTCGGGCTTGGATGGGAGAAAGCCAAAGTGGAAAATCACCAGCATAATTCTCTATGAGAACACCAAAAAAGCGTTCCAAAGATCCAAGCACTGCTCTATGGATCATGATAGGTCGCTTCCTCTCTTGATTTGAATCAACATATGTAATGTCAAAGCGCTGGGGCAAATTGAAATCAACCTGTAGAAACTCATGTGTCAATGAAGGATTACAAAGAAGCTAGGGGCTTGGACAAAGAAAATGAATAGATAAAACACTTTCAAGTTTGTGAAAGGTTAAGACTAAAGCAAAATTGATTAGACTTTAGAAAACAGAGAGCAGAGGGACCAAGAAGACAAGAAGACAGAGGAGAGTGGTCCCATGGAGCATACAAGCCAATGGAAAAGGAGACCAACATCAAAACATGCCTGTATAGTTGAGCATTGCCACTTCCTTCCAAGAGCATCCTCAATTTTCAGATCAATCTTTGGACCATAGAAGGCCCCACCACCATCATCTATTTGATAGCTCCAACCTTTATCTTCTAAAGCATCCTTAAGTGCAAATGTTGCTTTTTCCCAAATCTCATCATCTCCAACAGCTTTTTCTGGCCTTGTTGAAAGGTTCACCTCATACTTGTCAAAACCAAATTGCTGTAATATTTCCTCGGTCAGATCTAAAACACCCCTGATTTCATCTTTAATTTGATCCTCTAAACAGAAGATGTGTGCATCATCCTGCAAAATCAATATAGGAGATATCAGATAACAGTAATGCAAGCTGCTACTACTTTAGAGTTTCTGGATGAAAGAATCAACGCTTGAAACAGACATTTTATCTGAATTATCTCATACCATTCAATCTTTCTCGTTCTTTTCTGAGAGAGGACAAGCATACTACTAAGAAGACTGTACATTGCAATATGTTTTAATGATTATAATTATAAATGTGGAAACAAAAATCTCTTACAGAAGTGGAGAAGATCACAAACAGGTAAAAGTTAACAACTTAACAACTCCCCACCACCACCTGTAATACAGGGTAGAAGAGTACTATATAGGTCTTTCACAAAAGGCTGAAGTATAACATAATGTAAGAGATCTAAGTTATGCAGGTTAAAAAGTTGAAACTCCACAACATCACAAGCAATGCACTCAGTCAAATATCTTAAATTTTTTAGGGGCTCCTCTTGGAAAGTCCTTGGTATGAATAGAGGATATAATGGGGGTTGGCTCCACAGTCAGATTGCAGAATTATGAACATTCCAGAAATTCTGGTTATATAGTTTTGGGGACGATGAGGATTGTCTGCACTGCGCTTAATTCTTTTGGAAGGTGTGATAAGCAACAAGCAGAAGGGGAAATATTTGGACCAAGTTAAGTGCTGACCGGGAAAGATGGAAGGAACATTAAACAATAAAGGAACATTAAACAATAATGACCAAAAAAAAGATCAAAGTAATCTGGTCCTTAAGAGGATGGCTGAGTGGTGGAGGCAAATGGTACAATGGTACAACCTCGAGATCTTAAGTTCCTATCCCAACTACAACACTCTAAATCTAATGTGATCTGCTCCAGCCATGGTGAGTAGGATTACTTGGCTTATGCATGTGGCCTTGTAGGCTGAAGCAGGCTGCCCCTGAATTAGTATAGGTGCAAGAAAAAGAAAACCAAAGTAATCTAAAGAAGTGTCCAACTGTCCTCAATTATAGCAGGCACTACTTTTATGTGTACAGATTAGTGTGTGTAGTTTTCCTCTCTCCCTTCTCAGGCAGTTCTTGGTATATGATTCGCGGGTGATGGAACTTTTATGGGGCATACTAAAGTTTCTTATGGAAGAAATTTCTGGTGTTTCTGGTGTCATAAACACCACTCCTCTGGGATCTTACAAGAAATTGAGGTTTGGGATCTAGAAGGGTTTGGAGTTGCTCATATTTACAAGAGATGCTTACTTATAAATTGGATCATATTGGAGCTCGACAGGATGTAATTGGTACTACGATCATTGGGGGAATAACACCTAATCCCGAAGATGTTCCAGAATCTTTCCGATTGCTCGTTCGAGAACTATGATCTTTAGCTCTGGAACTGAATCATTTTCTTTTTACCCTTGGAGGCCCAATGAAAAATTTACACAATAAAAAGAAACTAAAACCAATAAATGATTTGCAATTATCTTAATTGAGAAACTTTTCATGTTTACTGGAAATACCATATGTTTCAGCCAATAACAAAGTTCAGATGTTGAGACTCAATGGAAAACGAAACCCCTAAAGAGAGAACATACTGATTTGTTCAACCACATTAGGTATGTTCTCTATGTCCCAGAGAACCCAAAGCCAACCAAGACAAAATCCTAGACCTCCAAGAGGAGAAAAAAGACCACTTATATCAACTACAACAAGTATGTTTGTGCTCCACAACAATGGGCTTCTAGAAAATCCATCTTCATTTATTCATATTAATTGTTGCATAAGACATAGGTCATTGTGGTTACTGCACAGGAAAACACAAATAAAATGCAAGACCCATTTTTACCACCCTTCGTTCCTTCTCTTTCAGAAAATTATCAATAACCGCTCCCTCTTAGGGATGATAGTTCTAATCAAGGATACGGACGTTGAGACTTGAGGTAAATAAATATTGTATGCTTGTAACGTACCTGAGTAAAACCTCTTACACGGAAAAGACCATGTAAGCTTCCGGATAACTCATACCTATACACTGTTCCCAACTCTGCAACTCTGATCGGAAAATCCCGATAAGAGTGTAACTGCCTCTTATAGATCAATACATGATAAGGGCAGTTCATTGGCCGAAGCTGAAAAAGCTCTTCCTCAATCTCCATCTGATCAAACATATTCTCTTTGTAGAAGTCCAGATGACCACTAATCTTCCAAAGATCTGCCTTCGCTACATGGGGAGTATAGAGCAAATCGTAGCCCCGCTCCATATGAATCTTTTTCCAAGTATCTTCTATTATGTGCCTAATGATAGCTCCCTTGGGATGCCAGAAGACTAAGCCTCCACCAGCTTCATCCTGCCAGTTTTACGATCAATTTTAGTTTCAATTCAAGCATATGCAACAACAAAAAAGAACTTGTTGAATTTTATTCCATAAAAAAGGGTATATAATCATAAGTCTCATAAATGGGTTAATCAAAGAGAGACCTGCCTGTATGGAGAAGAGATCAAGATCTTGGCCAATTCTCCGGTGATCACGCCGTTTAGCTTCTTCTTTGAAATGAAGGTATGCTTTTAATTGGTCCTCATTCTCCCATGCAGTGCCATAAATCCTTTGGAGCATTGGTTTTTTTACATCTCCTCTCCAGTAAGCACCAGCAACAGATTCAAGCTCAATAGCTTTTCTGTTAATCTTTCCTGTAGTTTCAACATGAGGTCCCGCACAAAGATCCCACCATTGATCACCTACGAAAAGAAAGCATTTGACCATGAGAAAAGGCAAAATGTACTTTGTTGTTAAAGCAATAGGTTTATGTGGATGTTTCCACAATCAGATCAAGTTCAGCAAACAACGAGATGAAGCTTTCTTGGGTGCTTTATGGTTTATAAAGGATGGATATGCAAATATTGGCTTAAAACCTACATTTTGATGGATAAGTTTAGCTAGAAAAGTCCAAACTTAACCTTCTTTGTCCACCTCTAAGAAGTCTTAATCCCTTCTTCAATCGATCCTAATCTGTCAACTATATCTAAAATAATGCTGTAAAAATGATGTTCTAGAGAAGCAGCTGGCAAATTCTTTAAGTAAGTTCACCTATTCTACATTTTCTTAACATTTTCTGAAGCACTTTTTAGTTGAAAAGTATTATAGTAACAATAATTGTTAGCACCAATAACAGCATGTAAGCTTGATTCTTGCACGGTAAGGACTAATGACTCGGATCTGGTACCACAAGGATTGAGACCAGATCTCGGAGAGTTGATTTGGCTGACTCTGATCTTACCGACTCATGTTCTCACACCGCAGACCTCTGCAAAATTGTCAAAGCTTCCAGGGTGGGGTATAAGGCTTCAATGGCAAAGTTTTAGTAAGAGGTGGAAGTTCAGGAAAATTAGAAGTAAGATTTTACTACAAATCAACTATCTAGGTGTCCAGCCAGGTTCAAGTCATCTGGCGTCCACGTATAAGATTCAGTTTCCCTCTCTTTTTAGCACTAACAATAGTAATAACAACCTAACTTGCAGAACTCATTGTACTATTACAATATCAATACGGTACATCTTTCCATCTAAGCACTAGATTCAATTCGTGCATTATGACATTAAGTGAGCCAATATCTTTCTTAACAGCCTTTGTGATGGAACTCCGAAACTTCACTTACCTGTTCATGAAACACTTCCTCTGACATCACTTTGGCCCTCCACAAACGTAAGTTTCTATATCGAGAAATGAAATTCCCTCAAAGTGAAAACATTTGACTTGGTTACAAGTATAAGTGAATTTAGCACAGAACAGAATGAAATATAATACTTGACATAAAAATATTTTTTAACCTGATGTTTTAGCAATATTAAGAAGTAACTATATAATTCAACAAAAGAATGATATATTCAGAACAACCTGCAGCAATTACTAGGGTGGGTACTGAGAATTCCACTTGAAACACTCTTAGGAAGGATGTAATTAGCAGCAAAGACCAAAAATTTTCCTCCACGAATTAGTCTAGCACTCTACCATATGATGATTTGTTAAATAACAATGACATCAAGACAGCTACTAAGTTAAGGTCAACATGTATAATAGTAGATCCTCAAGAGATACATAAGGTTCATACACTCAAAAATGCTCAAGTGGAATACCACAATCTTATATTGAGATCATTCAGATAACGTAAGATACTCATTTCAACGAATCACCGGGTATAGTCCTGAAATATATAGGGTTTATGGTTCTCAATTAACTCCCCATGATCAAATCTCATTATGAGTCATATACAACCATAAAGTAAAAGTTCATATCGTCTTCGTTAGAAAACATGTACAATATGCTAAAGTAATATTTTATATTCAAGTTCCTAAACTTGTGGGATTACACTAAGTATGTTGTAGTAAGTTTCTCAAACTAAACAGAAGCAATTAATAGAAGTCTTACCAATATGATAAATGGTAATCGGTTCCTCCTTTATGCTCTCTAAAATTTCGATCTTGTAAGGTTCATTGATAGACATTATTCTTCTCTGAGCTTCATCCCGGCTAACTTCTTCTCTAACAAGAGGCAAGTTTCGGCTGATAATTCGATCCTAGAGAAAATTTAAGATGTCAATTCTCTAACCAAAAATCAAAGCTTCATTGACAAGATCAAACTATTTTTGAGTTCTTCTTTTGGGGGAGTGGATCGTTGTGGGGAGGCAGAGGGAGTAACTTTCTAACAATCACTAAAAAGCACAAATTAGCTTACCATTTCCTTCTTAATCCTTTTCAGGTCACTGTCAGTCAAAGGCTCCATATCAAAATCATAATAAAAACCATTATCGATCCAGGGCCCAATCGTCACTTTTGCATTCGGGTAGAGTTTTTGGACTGCCATGGCCATAACATGAGCACACTGCAGCAAGGAACACATCAACCCACCCTCAGAATGGTAATTTTTATTACTAAAATCTACTGTTCACATTTAAACTATAAAAACTCACACCAGTCCTGGCTAAAAACAAAAATTATCTTGCAAGTTGCAACAGACAATACAAACCTCATTTGTATCATAAAAGAAAAAAACTTCCCAAATCAACATTAGCTGATTTCTTTCCATCTATTCTACCCTTAGTAGACAAATTTACCTATGAAATTAGTCAAGGTGCACACAAGCTGGGTTGGAAACCACACTTATAAAAAAAAATCAAACTTCCCAAATCCAACAAATGTACAAGGAGTATACTATGAGTTATAAGCTAAACTAATTACTTCACAAGAAAATTAGCTTTCTGTAATTTAGGAAATAGTATAAAAACCACATTTTTTTAGTGATATTAAAATGAGCAACAATGTATAGTAAGCATTACTAATTTCTGTAATCGACCCACTTAATATTTTCAATTATAAACACAATAAAACTGGAAACAATTCAATTTCATGAATATCCATAAACCGAACCAGTATCAACATTACCGTATGGCGAATTCGAAGTAGCCCATCTGATGACTCGTTAGTTGGGAGAACAATTTTCTCATTTGGGGCAGGAGCTTCTTGTAGGGCGGTGGAATCATGGGTAGAGAAAGAAGTGCGACGTCTCAGCAACTTGTTCCTGGTAGTTCTGTTGTTGTTGTTAGAGGGATCAAGAACAAAAAGAAGCCGATATTGACGAATTGGGAAGGAAGAAAAGGGGTTTTTGAGAGGAGAAAGGGATTTATAGGAGGAAGTGAAGAGAGAGCGTGAAGATAGTGATAACGCCATTGTTTTCCCCACAGCGCCAACGCACTTCATTTGAGCTGCTTTTGGGTAATGATTACTGATTTCTGTGGTGGAGCTTTTGTTTCCTCATATTTCATTTGCACAGTTCAAAAAAAGAGCATTTTGTGGGGGTGAAATGAGAAATATTTATTGGCGTAATATGTAATATAGCTATAGTTTTGATTATTTTTAATATTTAGTTATATTTTTATAAACTTTTGCTATTTGATTTTTTAATTATATAAATTCAAAATTTATATAACTCAGTTCTTAATCGTATAAATTCATTATTTATATTATATGCTTACATAAGTTATTTGTATACGATATATGAAAAGTTCATAAAAATTACATTTATGAATGAAACTTTGAAAAATTCATACATATATAAATACAAAATTTTATATATATTTATCATACGAAATATATAAATCACATTATCTATTTGTATATACTTACCATTATTGTATATTTGCTAGCGAAATATATAAACAGACAAGCGAAACATTCAAACTGCAGATTACATACAAACATAACTATATCTATGGAGTGTAATTATTGAAAATAATGTTATAGAGTCATATTATGTTCATTATCGTTGTTACTTTTGAAATTTACTCTCCTTCTAATGGGGTCTTGTGTGGTGGCATGAATTTAAAATAGTTTGACTTTGTCTTAATGTGGGTATCAGATATCTAGTGGAAAACAAAAAAAAAATGTGATTGGTATAAAGGAAAATGTTTTCTAAAAACTTTTCTCGGGAAATAGTAATTATTATTTAGTGTTTGATAAGTCAATAAAATATCATTGTTCAAAAGTATTTTTATGTCATTTAATAAAATAATATTTCGAAGTCGCTTGGTAGGATGTATAAAATAATGTTGAATAAAAACTAGTAATGCTGACATTAGTAATATCGATATTAGTTATGATAAGAATATTTATTATACCCTATTTGTTTTGTTGAATTAATTAAAAATACTATATATTACATAATATTTAACACTTCAATTCATTTATAAAATACACTCCAAAAATACGATAGGATGAAAGTGAATTTTTTTTTAAGGAACAATTCAATAACTATAGATATGTGTGCATTAAAAAATCTGTGCATTACTAATACTATTGTTTGTCAAGCATTAGTTCTAAATACTTTTCAAATATCACATTTCATTCGACTAAACATGAGAAAAGTAGTCTTTTATAGGAACTATTTTTTTTGTTTATTATTGCTTGCATTAGTTGGTGCCTTGTAACAAACTTTAGCCCTACCTCAAAAGATAGAGAAACTATTTTTGATAGAACTTTGTAAAAAATAAGTTTAAAAGCAAAAAAAAATTAAAAAAATGAAGAAATCACAATACAATACTATCGAAAGCATATCAAAATATTATAGAAAAAGGAAAGAAGAAAGAAACAGTAAGTATAACATTATCAAAGTACAAGAAAATCAAATACTAACATAATTCAAAGGACAAAATACTATAGTAATATAATACGGCTCTTAGTATGGAAAAATAAGTAAGACAACGCGCTATTACCTATACTAATCTTTCCCTCTAATTTGTGTATTTGATAATCTCTTATCTAAGGTCATGTTTTCGATAAGTTGAAATTGTATCATATTATATTATATTAATAAAATGATACTTTGAAGTCGCTTGGTAGGATGTATAAAAATATTATTGAATAAGAACTAGTAACGTTGGCATTAGTAATATTGGTATTAGTTATGATAAGAATATTTCTTATACATTATTTGTTTTGTTGTATTAATTGAAAATATTACTATGTATTGCATAATTTTTAGTAATTTAATTCATTTATAAAATACACTCCAAAAATATGATGGGAAGAAAGTGAAATCTTTTTTAAAAAACAATTATGTCTTTTAAGTATAAGTATGGGTGTATTAAAAGTCTTTGCATTACTAATATTATTGTTCGTCAAGCATTAATTCTAAATACTTTTCTGAACTTGTTTTTGATAAGAAATATTACATTTTGATCAACTAAAAACGAGAAAAGTTATCTTTTATAGGAACTTGTGTTTCTTTCTTTTGTTAGTATTGCCTGCATTAGTCTGTGCATTATAATAGACTTTAGCCAGGGCTTAAAAGATAAAAAAAACTATTTTTGATAGATCTTTGTCTAATAAAAAAATTAAAAGCAAATCAACAAAAATAAATAAAGAAATCATGATACGAAAGCATGTCAAAATATTCTTAAAAAAAGAAGAAAAAAACAGCAAGTATAACATTATCGAAGTACAAGAAAATCAAATACTAACATAGTTAAAAAGATAAAAAACTACAAAAGTAATATTACGTACGATTCTTAGTATGGAAAGATAAGTAAGACAACACACTATTACCTACTAATCTTTCACTCTAATTTGTGTATTTTACAACTTCTCATCTAAGGTCATGTTTTCGATAAATTGAAATTGTATCATATCTTGTCTACTTACCTATCTCCAATACTTCTTCAATCTATCCACTCCTCTCCTAAATTCATTCATAGTCAACCTCTCTCATACTCACACCTTTGCATAAGAAGCATTTATGCATCTAATCTTTACATTTCCGAACTATTTTAAATTTCTGCCTCACTTTCTATGTTTTGTCCTATCCACTGAGGTACTCCAGACTCACACACATTATCAGTATAAAAATATAGTATTCATCCTTTTGAGTTTGAATTTTTCCTTTTAAGATTTAAGAGTTAAAAACACTTAAACTATCCCAATTTTTTGAGTTTTATATTTGAATTACTAAGTCTGAGTTTTCTATCTAAACTATCATTCAGCGAGACACACCTCGATTAATTGTTGATGATGTGTGTAATCTCTTTTTTGTATAAAAATTTTGTCATGTGGCACTCCACGTGGAAAAATAATTTTACAGTGACAAATCTAGGTTAAAAGCTAAGGTTAAAACTATCACCATATAGTTTACTTTATTTCAACCATGACATCCACCATCTTCTTTTACACCTTCTTGGACATGACATTGATTTCTCCGACTTGAAAGGTGAGAATTTATGTAAAAAATTCAACTAAAAAAATTAAAATATCAACAAAGAGAGTCATTATATATGTTATGTAAATGAAAATTTTATCGATAGATGTGGTTAGAAGCATTTTTAAATAAACATTTGATCTAGTTAATATCTAAATGTATTTTCTAACCATTGAGTGATAGTTCAGCTCTTACCCTCATAATTTATGAGAGAATTCAATAAAGTAAAATAGTTTAAATATATTTTTATCTTTTTAACTCCTTTCAAAAACAAATTGAATATAAATAGTACTGCTAATTTCGTTACTAATTAGGTCAACTTGACTATTATTATTTTGGCAAATTAGGTATTGACTAACAATGGAGCATTCTTCTAGAAAACAGACTTTGCTTGCATTTGCAACTAGTGCTTCTCAACTTTGCTTCTTCCTATTCCACTTCTTTAATAAGTTTCAACTTCTAGAAGGCCCAATTCATGTTTTTCTAACCTGATGACAATATGCCACTTGGGAAACTATTAATTTTTTTTACTTCTTTTTTTTATTGCTCGCAGTCCGATGCATCATAACTCCCGCTATACACCTGGTTCGAGAAATGGTACGATCATAAAAGTCTATTATACACAATCTTACCTTGCTTATCTGTTGAGGTTGTTTTCAAGGCTTGGTGGCAAAAATTTATACTATAAAAGAACTTTAAATAGTTATAGTAGGTTATTATTATTATTATATATTTCAAATTTAGTCTCTAGTTTGAACATGTCTTAACTAGTTACTCTTCTCGCAGGTTATATTATTAGTGTACAGAAATTAAACTCAAACATATTAGTCTCTAACTTGAACATGTCTTAAATAGTTACTCTTCTCACATGTTAATTTCAAAGTTAGTCTCTAACTTGAACATATCTTAAATATAAATAGTTACTCTTCTCGCAGGTTATATTGTTAGTGTACAGAAATTAAACTCAAACATAATATTGGATAATAGATGAAAGTGAATGAAAAGAAAAACTAGTAATAATAAATAAAACCACAAATAGGTGGTCTTTCAACATATATGATGTATACAAGAATATATATCAATCTGCAAAGATTAGAAAAAAATAAAAATCTGACCAAACAACAAAAAACATATAAACATACAAAAATGTTTAAAGTGATATTTTAAGTTATGCCTGTTGATGAGTCCCATTTCCATAAGGATTAACAGTACCATTTGTTCCATTTTGTGTGCTTGTTAGAGTCTGTTTTTTTCCTTTTAATGACAATGAACCAAGTAAAAGCTTCTAATAAAACAGCAATGGCACCTATGGCTATGATCACACCAGTGTAAGCCCTCTTCCAATTCTTCTGTCCATTCAATGCATCAAATCCTTCAAAAACATTCGTGATGCTCAGACTTATTACCGCGTATCCAACAGCATGGTGGTAGATGTTCCAGTATAATCTGAACTTGTGGTCTGGCTTTGGCCTCAAAAGCAAAGCAAATACCTACAAAGTTTGTAATCATACAAATTAGTAATAATAAAGGTCGGGTATAATCCTTAGTTCAGGTGTCTAAATGATAAAACAATCGGGCAAAGTTTGAGGGGGGCGTCTATGTATTAGACCAAAAAAGGAAAATTTTGTTGCTCTTTATTGAAGGGTCCGGTCTTTTATGTGTTTGCATAAGTGAATTCAAGATTTATAGTTAATGCGTTCAGATAAGTAAAAACAGTTAGTTCAGTTGAACATGTCGCACTTACTCTATCAAATGTGTATAACCCTTAGCTCTTGTGTCTAAATGAAAAACAAGGGACAAGTTTGAGGGGTCGGTTATGTAATAAGCCCCCCCAAAAAGGGCTTTTTACACTGTATAGCCGTCCACCAAAATTATACCTAGCAAATGTATATTTATGGTATACTAATGTATATATGCAGGTGTATATTTTTGTATATATGGATAGTGGTTGTTATTGTTCTTGCAAGCAGCCAAATGTGTAACTTTCCGAAGCAAAAAAAAGGAAATTTTGTTTGTGTGCAAATGCTTTTAAGAGTGAATTCAAGATTTAGAGTTAATGCGTTACCTGAAGAGTTCCGAGGCAAAAGAGAGTGATGCCAATGTTCCTATGAGTAGTGAATTCGATACCAGTAGAATCACTACCAAGTTTGAGACCAGTTCCCCATCCAGCAACACCAACAATATAGGCAGAAGTTTGACAAGCAACATGTATATAAAACCAAGCTGGATTTGCTGCTTTGAAAACCTTCAAGTACCTTGCAAACACTGCTCCCATTGGCATTAACACTCCCCAACTCACTGCATTCAATACTCCATGAACCTGTCATATTTTCAAAACATGTCAAATTCTTTGTTGGGGGTAGTGGATACAAAAAGGAGTAATATCGTAAGCAAAGATTCATATAGTTGACCCCAATTTATATGTAGTTTTCGTGTTGTATCACATCACAACTGGATGAGTTCAACTTAAGGTTAAGTCAATTGGACTTTCCAGATCATAGGTTATGCATAGAAAATATTGAGTTCAATTGAGTCTGTTAAACTAGATATTATAACGGCTCATTTGTTTTGGGAAAAACAAGTTATCCTGCGATTTTATCTCATCCTATATCTCTTATTCCACATACCAAAGCAAACCCTAATAGATTAAAAAGTAGTGATCCAAACCAAATCTAATCGATACCTACTGTCAGTATATATAAGTTAAATTCCAACGAGAAAAAGAAAGGGTATGCCGAAAACTCACATTTCTTCTACGTTGTCTAGAAGTAATTGAACTACCACCACCACCTAACTCTCCATTAGCAAAATCAACACTACCAAAAGATCTCATATTATCACCAGATTGAGTATGAGCAGTCAAAGCCTGACCAGAAACAGCACCATTTTGCCAAGCTTGATTAAAACTAGTCCTTCCAGCAGGAAGTTCTAAAGTCGCAAAAATAATGAACTCATTGTTCGAATACTCAGCTTCAATTCTCGGAACATTGAAACTCAAAGCTCCCTCTGTTAACTGAGTAGCATAACTAGAAACAGGGGAAGTGTAAGCATGAATTTCTCCACTAGAATTTCTAAATGCAACTAAACATTGTGAACCAACCATCATGGTTCCATCAATATTTAAACCCCAAGCTACCCAATCTGTATTTGGTACACCTCCATGTCTGTAAGCAAGATCAACTGTATGGTTATCTGGATGGTAACTCCAATGAAGAACAGAGTTTAGTAGAGGCAGAGGAATGCAAGTTGCAAATATTTGGTTATTTCTGAATGCAAAAGCAGAGCAATTTTGATTCTGACCATAACTAGTAGAAAATAGAGTTGAAATCAAGATTGATGAAAATAATAAAGTTGTTAAAAGTTTATCCATGTTTGTGCTCTGTTTTTTTTTTGTCCTGTAAAAACTCAAATTCAAGAACTTGGGTATGTCCCAAATTGTTAAAGAATTGATTTTCTTGGGATTTGGGATGATTGAATCTAAGAAAAATTGAACTATTTGTTGAAAATTTGGGATAAAGTAGCTCAGATTATATAGATATTTGAAAGAGAAAAGGAAAAAGGAAGATGAAGTAGGTGATGACAAATTCGAAGGAGTTAGTTGACCGCTTCCTTTACGTGGAATTTTAGACATTGTAACAGCTAAAAAAATATTAGTGTAGTTGTAAGTACTTCTTTCGAGTTCGAGTGTTAAGTATGAAATTATCATTTTCCTCAAAAAAGATTTGAGTTTTAATACGAAATCACAACTCTTTTAAAAATGTGTATTTGAATTTTAAGTATGAAAACGATTTCGAGTTCGGGTTTTGCGTATGAAATATACTCCTTCAAAAACCGTTTTGAATTTGGATCCCCAGTATGAAATGTTTCTATTAAATAGGTTCATTACATTAAAAATGAGAAAAAAACTCAAATGTGCCATCGAATTTTTAGAAAAGGTTCATTGAATAAGTTTTTTTTGAATTTTTTTATTTAAGAAATTGATGACGTGGCCGAATTATAATTAGTCACGTGTCAAAAATTATTTTGCAAAACCACTGTAAAAAATAATGACATGAATGAGCCTTTTCATGAATGATAATAGCATAGATGAGTCAAACTTTTAACTGGTGGCATAAATGAACCTTTTTTGAAAGTTCAATGACATTTTTGAGTCTTTTCCCTTAAAAATGATCATTAGCGACTATTAATTCTTAATTATCGCTCAGTATGTATTTTTAGCGATAATTGACATTCTTTGTGAATGCCTCTAAAGTCTTTAGCGATATTTGTTGCAATGACACTTAACTAATATTGATAAGGATTTCAACACTCTTATTGATGTCAATATTTAATGTCACAAAAAATTACTATTGTTATAGTGTTTATAAACTATGGTTGAATTTTTTGATGTGAATCAAAATTTAATCATTTAATACGTATATTGAAGATCGGATTAAAAAAAAAGGTAAAAGAAGAATCTTAGGCGTATATGTGGAAACCAAAGTATACATTATTAGAAACACAGTGAAGAGTTCTAATGGAAGTAACTAGGAAGGTGTTTGATTTTTATTTTTTTACTATTTTTTCTATTTTTACATTGAATACTTTTCTACAAATGACTAGACTTGGTGCTCAAAACAAATCTTTGCTTTCAAACTTGGAAAAGTCATGAATTTACTAATTTAATATTTTGCTATTAATCAACGTAATTTGGATATTTTGGTCATATAGGAAATGCTTTTTTTTTTAATTATTATATTTGAGAAATTAGTAATAGAACAAGAGAATAATTCAATTTAGCTGAGGAGAGTAGTTGAACAATATATATGTAAAGTGTAAATAGATGATATAATAATGTAATATTCTGACCCATTTTTTCAAATGAAAAATTATTTTAATTTACATGTCTTTTACTATTTAATTAATTTATTTTAAAATGAACCAAGTTTTTAAAAAATAATAATTTACGTTTAGAACAAGGTCGATGTAGAACGACATTTTAATAATTGTTTAGAATATCATCGTCTTAATTGTCCTATGTTGCAACTAGAGCCAATTTGGTGGCAATAATTTATAAAATCCAAAATTTTCCAACATATCTTCTTGTCTATTTGACAGAATTTTTTAAAATAAAATAATAAGCAGAATAAGTATTTTTCAACTTAAGAAACTGAAAAAGGTTTTAGGAATATCACAAAAGTGCCCAAAAAAAAGGAGGAAAATGATTATCTAATTATGGTTTTATTTTAATTCGAAAACTTCTCTAATAATATTTTCAAAAAAGACTTGTTCAAATACCATAAATATCATGACCTCAAGAAATATAATGTTGACTTCTTTTTTATCCTATATACTCTTTGATTTCAATTTACGTCCTATTTTTTGAATTTTTACAATCAATTTCAATCTGATCATAAATTCGAATATAAAACACTATAAGAAAATTATAAATTACATAGGGATTTTCCTAGGAATTAGTATGTAAATTTGCAGGAAAATAAGTATCCTGCGAATTTTCATACTAATCCACAGGAAAACCCACATGTAATTCACAGTTTTCTTGTGGTGAAACTAACTATATTTAAAATAACATTTATATATTTTAAAACTATATAAGAAGCAATATAAATTACGATACTGTCAATTCAAAATATATCGATAATGAAGATCATAATTTTAAAAAGTTCGTTTAACTCTCAAAATTCAAAAAATATTATATATATAAATTGAAACACATGGAATAAAACAAAAAAAGGTTTTACGATGAATACGTTGGGCGATCGGCAATATTAATAAAATCATTTTCGGCAAACGGCAATATAAAGTTAAGAGTATTATTATATTAATTTGAAGGGGTTATCAATTACCCACTTTTTATAATTAAAAATAAATTTCAATCTTTTTATAAGTAAAAATAATTTAATTTTAAAATTATATTTTATATTTAATAGAATAATTTATAATTATATAAATATCTAAAATAAATAATTTAATTTTTTTATTCTTTTAAAAAAATTATGTTAAGATAAAATGTTATCACGTAAAGTAGACGGAGGGAGTAATATTCATGCCCTTTAGAATAGTAGAATATGGTTTACCAATTACCATGATAAGTTGATCGTTATTTTGTCCACTTTCATTAAAACAATTGCCACCACAATGTGGACAAATCTTAATAAAGAAAATATACGTATAAAAATATGAGATATGATAGACTATAATCGAAATTTTAGAGATATGTTTTAACTAAGCAAATATTGTATTATCCTTTTGAATCTTATTTTAAAAATAATTTTGTACGCTTTTATGGCTGACGTGACATCCAAACATCTTTCATGCGCATTAACTATGTAGAGTCACGGAGTGTGTCACATAAATCAAAAGGTATACAAAATTACAAACAAAAAAAAACTGAGTTCGAGAGGTAATTGTGTCTTATCCATAAAAATAATGTTCTTTTGAGAGAATGCTCTGTCTCAAAAAGAATATGACATATTTTTTTTTCTCTTAGGTTTGTTTTTTAAAATACGAATTTTTTTTTAACTCTTTAATTTCAATTTTTCACATAACATGTTTAAGGAGACACATATAATATCAATGAGTATTATCAAATATGAACATAACTTTAATTTAAAATCATAAAATTAAAAAAATCTTCTTTATTTCTTCGTATCAATCAAATTAAGTGATTCATTTTTAAATAAAAAAAGTAATGATATCCATGTTTTACTCTTGCAACGAGGAAGCTTTTTTTTCCCACCGTCTTTCCAGTATTGATGGATCCCAATTAATGTGGAACATAATAATGAATGTAAAAAAAAAAGACAAAAGGGAAAGAGAAGACCTTTTTATTCATGGTTTGAGAACATTTGGCTGTTATTTATTTTTAAATTAATGACTTTGAATAATTTATTGTCTTAGTAATGTATGGGTGATGTCAATATGAGTTACAGTGCATTAATACAATTATTTTATTTTTAATCAGATATTTTGTATTAGAATTTATCCTGTATAAGGAGAATTTTTTTTCGAAACACCACCTTAAATAATTGTCATGCATGATTCAAATTTAATTAACGTTCTAATGCAAGTTAAAGTAGATAGAATTGAATCCTTCTACATTTAATCATATGTCATGGCTTAGAGTTATGATAATAGACCATAGAGAGAAAATTAATTGTAGAAAGTGATTTGGGATTTTTTTATCAACACAATTTAAATTTATTGTTTTAGCTCATACTTTAGATGAAAGACATTTTTAAATCTCGTACTATCTATTTTTACCACGTCTCAAGTTATATGAGAATTTTTGTTATTTCTAATAATTTCCCAACATACACTTCATCTTATATGAAATGACAACCTTGTACATCAGTTAGCTTATAAATAAAGTAAAGTAGACAATAAAATTGAACTAATCTAACGGAAGTCCAATAAATAATAATTGTTTAAGAACTATGGATTGAATAACTAGCTAGTAACGTAAGAAATACGTCCAAAATGATTGATGATTTGAATTTTGATATTTCCTAAGTTTTTTACTCAAAAAGAATTGGAGAAAAGTAAAATTTTAAAAGGAAAAATTAAATATTTCTCTCGTTTCAAATTTTGATATACATGCACATAACTTCTTAAGAAAAAGAAAGAAACAAACAGAAATATAATCGTGTTCTTTAATTTGTAATCATTTTATGAACAATTATACTTGAATCTAATTAGTCCTATATTTAAAAATATTTCAAAAATAAAAAAAGTGAAGGCGATAAATATTTTTATTATTCTTAGGAATTTTTATTTTAGTTTATCACTCAGTGTCCTTTGCAGAATTGGAGCTCGACTATTTTGGATTTTCACGCCACGTAGAGCTTCGGGGAAGCTCTCACTAGCTACAAGATTTTTTCCATACATAAAACTCGAAATCGAAATCTCTTATTAAGAAAATAATTTCATTTACTGCATCATCCTATGAGCTATGGTGAATCGGTAATATTATATTCTTAGGAATTAAATATGAAAGTGAAGACAAAAGAGAAGTAAAAGAAAGGATTAATAAAAAGAAAATTATAAACAAACACAACGAAGTTAATTATATTAGGACATGGCGATGACGTGTTGACCCAAATTTAGTTGACTAAGCATTGTGTATTATAACAAGTCATGACTTACATATAATTAATATATAATATAGGAAAGTTACATAAAATTAAATATTACTAGATTTTAAGATATACTAATTAATAAGTACATACATTGCATGCAAATGCAATAATGTGTGTGCATGGGCCTTTTTATTCGTAGGTCCATGCAATTAATTGGAGATAATTAATTCAATATCCAAACTTGACCTAACCCTACTTATCATTTTTATACAACTCATCAATTTATTATAAACCCATTCTTCATCGATCATCCATCTTTATTCTCTCGTTTCATTTTATGTTACACTATTTGAGATATGAACTTTTTCAGGAGCAAAGCTGCATTAGATTTTCAAACTTTCTTTGACAAAAGTGAACAATTTTTATGTTAATTTGAACATATTTTTTGTTTAAAAAAATTAAAAATATATTTTTTAAAATGTACTATAAACGTTATTAATTGACAATTCAAAATATTAAAATAAATAGTTGCACAAAGTGGAACCGAAAGAGTAATAATTAAATTCATTCTTCTTTTTTTCCTTTTTCTTTTTTCTATTTTAGAGTAGTGGATGCATTACAATAAATTAATTTTTTTTATGAAAATAATATAATTATTTCTATAGTATATTTTAAAAAAATTATAACTATAAAAACTTATAATCGACATTTTATATAAACATCGTTAAGGATTTTAGCTATTCTGAACACAATGAATTAACTCAATTACCACTAAAATGTTTTTACAACAATATATAATACTGCTAGAAAGAAAATTTATCGCCATAATTTTTGTTATAATGAAGTGATATAAATTTGCGCATATATTCTGCTAATAGTTCTAGTTCATGTTACAATTTTTTTTTTGGCCGCCATCATAATTAATTATTACTAGATCTTTAATTTAAAAAATAATCAAGCAACGTGGTCAATGAATTTATTAGGTTAATGACGTATATTTTGAAAGACCAAATCAATAATGTTAATCTAATTATGTAGTTTAATTGTATCTGCTTAAACGAAATTTCCTCTTACCATTAACAATTATTATTTCTTATTAAGGGTAATCTCAAGTGAAGTGTCGTATGCGTTTTTTAATCAAGTGATAATCATGTCTGCTTAGAAAAAGTAAACTATATCATTAATATTTTAAAAAATTGCAATCGTTCATGATGTGATTTCTTGATTGAAAGTCGAAACTCATCCGAATTTATTGAGTGTCTACTAAATCATATCGATAAATTTCAAAACACTGAATTAATCTACGAAAAGTTTTAAATCAAAATATTTTGATTTAATTTTAATATTTAAAATTAAAAATCGATATGATATTTTTTTACCCCACTTAAATAAATGTGGATTTAGAATTGTGCATGAAGTATCAAACATTTGGAGATATCTACTTCACATGTTCGACTTGATCTTCCAAGTAACTTATCAATAAGATGATGCTTCCAAAATATGTTTGATTTTTTTCATTTCAGTTGAAATTTATTCATTATTATTTTTAATGAAGTTTTCATGAAATCTTACCGTTAAGAATTGTAGTAGTTTATATGATTTATTTGTACGTTTTAAGTAATTTTTATTAATATAATCATTATTTTTTTAAAATATCGACATCACTTAAAATTAAATTTTATGTAGGTAAATAAACTCGAATGATATAACTATATCAAAAATTAAAATAAGAATAATTCCGATGGTAAATTACATTGTGCAGCAAGCTTGTTTTGACTTTTGACCAACCCACTTTTGTCTTCTGTAAATTAATGTGATGAGTCGTTAAACTATATTAATTATAAAATTTTAAAGAATTGTTCGGTACGTAGGATAAGATGGACTAATTTATAAGTAAAATTAGAGATAAAATTTATTGAGAATTTGATGGACATAATATAAATTTATCTCAAATTTAATTATGATATATTTCATCTTATTTTATTTAACTTAGATTATTTTATCATATTTCCCTAACAAAATAGATTAGTCCAAATTACAATTTCAAACTCAATAATTTAGTTTGTTTACCAAACAACCTCAAAAATATTTTAAATCATACACTTTAAAATCCCCACCTAATTCCTCTTTAATTGGACATGTTACAAAGTCTTTTTCTTTGTTAGGTTCCCATTTTTTTTACACTTCAATGACTAGGTCATCTAGTTTATTCTAGAAATATGGAAACAGTAGCACATATTCATAACATCTAGACTAGATTTTTATTTTTTTTGCAAGAAATTTTAAATTAATTTATATAAGAAGTAATCAAAACAAAAGGGTCCAAACATTAGAAAATTGATTTGACTACTTAGTAGTCAACTCTCTATCTTTCTTTGATGGAGTGGAATATACTTATGGTGGGAATCAAACTAGAATTAGATTGTGAAAATTTTGATTTTATTAATTTCAGAAATTATTATCCAAATTTAAATCAAAATATTATATTTAGTCATATAGTAAGTTTTATGATAATACTCTTGAGTTTAACTTTTATTCATTCAAGATATATGCTCATGATATTTTATCCGAAATAGCGGATGTTAAAATTTTTATAATATGTAGTGAAAATTAGAATTTTACCTGTATCTTTTTACTTGGAGTTGTATTTATTTTTACTCCTAATATCGAATCAACATATATAGAATAAATTGATACACTGAATTATCTTTTACGTTTATAATTAATAAAATTATCATTTACGATTTCATAATTAAAATTCAAAGCATTTTTTTCTTGACATAAAAAAAGATAAGGAAATGGCTCCATGTGCTCTGTTTCATTATTTGGGAGCATTACCAAAGTGTTTCAAAGGTGGGATTATCTTGACGTAGGTCTGTCTCTGGCCTAGATCAATCTAAGTTAAATGAAGTCTCTATCGTTCTGCTTAAAGATCAAATATGAAACTTCATACACCTTAAAGTTCATATGACGCAAAGTATCATTGTTTTTGAAATTTTCTCCGATATAAAAGGATGTTCGTAAATCGTACACCAGTTAAAATAACGTGTGGGTACCTTCGTACACTTTGAAGTTATATACTAAATCCTTATATCATAAAATAAATTTAAAAAGTACTCTTTCGGTTCATTTTTACTTGTTACGGTTTGAGTTGACAAACTCATTAAGAAAATAATTATTGATACAAGTATTTTTATCAAACTATCTCTATTAAATGATGTTTAGTATTAGGTCTGGAAAACGATTCAGAAAAATAATTATTTAATGTTGATGGTAATGAATAAATATAATTATAATTTTTTTGATTTGTCGAAAGTGATAAATAAAAATGAATATCTATCATAGAAATAAATAACAAGTAAAAGTGAGTGGAGGAAGTATACATATTACAAATTGGAAACAAATTTCTAGATATATAAGTTTAATTTATCAAAGGAAAAATATAGAGACAATTACATTACATCAAACAAGATTAATTTCAAATTAGCACCAAAAGGGTAAAAGAAATCTACAAAGAATTTGAATGTAGACCAATTGTTTACGTGATATTTAACTCGTCATAGAGAAAGATAGCATATGATTGATATCCTTGTAAAAACGGAGCTTATATCACCAATAAGGGATAGATCCAATGTATCGATAATTTCGTATTTTTAATGTGAAACATAAAATTTACTAAAATTACAATAAATAATATATCTGAAATCATAATTTTAAAAAAACATAATGAATTTTATACTAAAAATCTTGAAGATTGAGCGTATAAAATTTAAATCTTGAATCCGTCTCTGTCACCAATGAATATAAGACATTTTTATTTCATACCCACGCTATATATATATAGTAAAAAGGAAGGACTCTCTAAGATATATGAATTTAGTATTTGATTTTAAAGTGAGAGATGTGTATCTTGAATGGAATTGTTACTTCCAAAAAACTTTACTTAAAGAAAGGTTTATTTTCTCACATAATTTGTTGATCAAATTAACAATTCTATCATGGAGTAACATTACTTTATATATAAAGTTGGTAAAACATGCAATTTTCACCTCACTGGAATTGACAGTATCAAAAAGTTCATGTCTACATCAAAACATGAGAATTATAAGCTAATTGAAGAAGTCCGAAAAAGAAACATAAACTAAACTACTAACAACTCACCGGGGCGGCGTTAGCGCGTAGAAAGAAAATTCGACATAATTCAATACATATTTTTATTTGGTTCAAATCAAACCTAATACTTATCTTAAGAACACATTGAATATGTACAAATAATTACTGAAAAGCTATAATTTTGAATTCATAAACTTTAAATCATGACTTAACAAACTCACTGCTTTATTCCTTACATATTCATTAGAGTTGAATGTTACAATTAGCTCAACTACGTCCACTTTATGGCCATAGCCTTTTCTCATAATTCTTCATAAATTGCATATTGTTAGAAGAAAGATTTCAATGATTGACGAATAGGGAAACAGATGAAAGAAACAACATAAATTTCCAATGAAAAATATAATATAAGGTTAGAATAAAACATAATTCGAGAAGTTGACATAATGCTATCGAAATAGTTTTATATATGAATAATATATTTATCACGCACTTTAATACACTTATATGCATTGTGTCAATTTCTTATCAAACAAGCATACTACATTTTAAAACACTTACATAATATATTTATAATTTTATATTGCATGCATAATTCACTTTTAATGCATGGTGGATTCATAATAGTACTTTATATAGTGCTATAAATGATAATAAATAAAAATATCGCTAAAATAATTGATTATTTATTAAAAATACTCACCCAAATAATATTTTCATACTCACTAGCTCCATTTCAAAATAATTAAATTATTGAGACACTTTTCATATTTCAAATTAACTTAATTGTTCAATCTTCACGACTACTTAGAATATTCTTTCATTTTTACCCCTCATTTGAACTTTTTATGTGATGAGTTCAAAAAACTTTAATTGCTTTTAAGTATTTCTATGTTATGAGTTCGAGACATTTTTTTAATTATTTAGTATTGAAATTGATTATTATGATTAATGTTTAATTATTCTAAAGATCAATTTGATAATAGTTAATAAGGGTAAAAATGAAAAGTAATGTTTGATTTATTAGCAAACAACATAAACATGCTAATGCTCTATAGTTATAGTTTTGATAAATGTGTTTCATAACTATAGTGTGATTTGCTATGGAGGCCTTGATTTGAATGATTCACGAATTAAGTTGTATATTTTTTTTATCAATTTGTATATACGAATAAAAAAGTTTATATAATTCAATTTGTTGGCAGATTGAACAATGAAAATGTATTATGTTTGTTAAATCGTTTATACGTTCAGATGTAATGATATGAATTGATCAGTTTTGTATAGATTCATTTTTATTATGAACAGTTGCATGATTCGTATATGAAACGTTTTAGTTTTTTCTAGATTTGTATACGTATACATTACATGTTCATTTGTATCTCTAAAAAATGATTTGTATATTTGCGAGAATTTGTAAATGTTTCTGTTCTTTGTGTTATACTTTTTATCATGAACAATTGGATGATTCGTAAATGGAACACTTTAGTTTTTTCTAGATTTATATATATCTACATTACAAATTCATTTATATCTCTGAAAATTACACTTATATATTTACGTGAATTTGTATATGTATATGTTCTTTGTGTTCTCCGTGGCTCCTAGATGGCAAGATCAACAAAACAATAGCTATGAAATAGAAATAATCTGAACAGTAGCTATGACATTTAATTTGATTTAAATATTTGTTATTCCGTACAATTTTCTCTTTCGAAAAGGATATTAAACACTATAACAATTCAATTATTTTGAAATTAAAAAAAAAAAAACATCTTTTATTAAATAAGAAACGAAGACCCAAAATATTTTGAATCCCAAGTTATTACACTTTAATAGCCTTATCCATAGGCCCTTATTGTGAGTGAACATAAAAATATAATGATTTGATAAAAAGCAAATATATGCTCTGTATTTATTCGAAATAACTAAAGTTTATAATAAAAAATTATAATCCATTTGCAAAATCAACACTTCCAAATGACTTGAGATTATCACCAGACTGAGCATGAGGTGTTAAAACCTTACCAGCAGCAGCACCATTTTGCCAAACTTGACTAAAACTAGTCCTTCCAGCAGGAAGTTCCAATGTCGCAAAAATAATGAACTCATTGTTTGAATACTCAGCTCCAATTCTCGGAACATTGAAACTCAAAGCTCCCTCTGTTAACTGAGTAGCATAACTAGAAACAGGGGAAGTGTAAGCATGAATTTCTCCACTTGAATTTCTAAATGCAACTAAACATTGTGTACCAATCATCATTGTTCCATCGATATTTAAACCCCAAGCTACCCAATCTGAATCTGTTACACCTCCATGTCTGTAAGCAAGATCAACTGTGTGGGTCTTTGGATAGTAAGTCCAGTGAAGAACAGAGTTTAGTACAGGTAGAGGCATGCAAGTTGCGAAAATCTGGTTGTTACTGAATGAAAATGATGATCAATCGAGATTCTGAGCATAAGTAGTGTAAAACAAGATTGATGTGAATAGCAAAGTTGTTAAAAGTTTATCCATTTTTTGTGCTCTGTTTTTTGTTCAGAAAAAAAACTCAAATTCAAGAACTTGGGTATGTATCAAAATGTTGTTAGAATTGTTTTTTTGAGATTTTGGGATGATTGAATCAAGAAAATTGAACTGTTTGTTGTAAATTTAGGGTGAAGTGGCTTAGATTATATAGATTTTTGAAAGAGAAAGGGGAAGGAAGTTGATGGCAAAAACGATGGAGTTAATTGACCGTTTCGTTTACGTTTATCTCTAGGCATATAACGAGTATGAAATACGATGATAAAAGTATTGTTTCATCCTTAATCGAGAGTATTATTAACTAATAAAAATATTCTTTTTAATAGTTTAAATTTTTAGATGAGATGATAACGTATTTTAATTTTATATTTGAGTGTTACTCAGATCTAATCTCACTGACGCTTGAGTTAAAAAAGAATTTTTGAAATGCTTAACTTATAAAAAAGAATTTTGAGTTTTGAGAATAAAACCGTCCTACTCAAGAAACATTTATTAATTATAATTATGTGATAAAATGATACATTTTGAATTTGAGTCCTCACGAAGAAATTGTGTTACTTAGGAAGGATTTTATCACCAATATTAAATATTTTTGACATGAATCAGAATTTAATCAAAAAACCAAGTCCATTAGTAACCCAAAGAAGAGTTCATATGGAAGTAACTAGGAAGGTGTTTGATTTTTATATTTTAAAGTTTTGGTTTGTTTTAAATTTAGAGATTGAATACTTCTCTAAATGACTAGACTTGAGTGTTTAAACAAACCTTTGCTTTCAAACTGGAAAAGTACTCTTGAATTTACTAATTTAAAATATTGTTATTAATGAACATTAATTTGGATACTTTGGGCATAAATTAATTCTCGAACACATGCAATGCATGTGTATCCTATGATAAATAATGTAAATATTTTTAAATTTAAAAGAATTTGAATAAAATTGTTACTTTCAAAAATCTGCTTTAAATATTTTAAAAAATATCTATTTTCTCACCTTGTGTATGATCAAATCAACAATTTTCTCCTGAAGTAACACTATTTTATAATATTTACAAATTGATAGTATCAAAAAGCCATGTCTAAGTTGAACATTTCCCATATCAAAACATGATAATTATTACGTATTTGAAGAGGCCCAAAGAATAAACATGAACTGAATGAAAAAATTTAATATGGTTGAGGCACAAACAACAATAATCGTGAGAGGTTCTATTCAATTTTTGACACTTGAATTTGTGGATTTATTTTAACACCACACACTCTCTCACCTTGTTTTTCTCTAAGAGTGTGTTTGGTATGAAGGAAAATATTTTTTAGAAAATATTTTTCAATTTTTTCATATTTGGTGGGACAAAAGTTTTGGAAAATGTTTTCCAAATCAACTTATTTTTATCAAAATTAAGGAAAATGACATCCCTTCAAAAATTAAGAAAAACATTTTTCAAAACTCTCCTCCAATTTCAAATTACATTTTTTTTTGGGGGGGGGGGGGAGGGAATCCATCAATTTTAAAAAAATATTTTCAATTTCAAAATTTTATTTTTTCACCCGATCCCTGACTCCCCCCCCCCAAACCCCACCCCCTCCCAAAAAAAATAATTTTGCTTTTTAAAAATATTTTCAACTTCAAATTTTTATTTTTAAACTCCTACAACCCCCTACCAGCCCCGCCCCCCAAAAAAATAATTTTATTTTTTAAAAATATTATCATCTTTAAATTTTTATTTTTTCAATCCTACACCCTCCTCCCCCCCCCCCCCCCCAAAAAAAATATTTTTAAAAATATTTTCAATTTTATAAATTATTTTCTACTCAATTAAAAATGAAAGATGTCTTTCATTCTTAAATTAAACACTAAAAATCATTTTCGAAAAATATTTTCTACTCACCAACCAAATATGATAAAATAAGTCCAAAATCTACTTATTTTCCAGGAAAATATTTTCTAGAAAAACATTTTCCTTCGTACCAAACACCCTAAATCTCCCATTTTCCATCCAAAGTATTTTAGCTCTTCTCTGTTCGATAATCTTCTCTTTTTCACAGTTTTTTTAATTCTTTGTGCTCTTTATTAATTAGTAACTTCATTAGCTCGCTGTTTCGCATTAATCATTTCTTTCCCTCGACTAAATCTATTTAAAAAATTCCACTTCTCAAAAGAAATTATTCCTTTAAAAAAACAAAAAAAATATTTCTCGTAGCCTTAGAAAAAAAAATCTTTGAAAATTTTCGTTTTACATCTCAAAAAATTGAATTAAATCCCTATGTGGCCCCATTAGTCATCATATGACCATTTCATGAACAAATACCCGAATTTGAGGCCCATGTTTAAGTTGTAGTCCAACTTTAAATTTTGAAAAAATTATACAATGTAACTTATTATACTCCATAATTATATTTATAGTGATACGTTTAAATAATTAAAAAATATAGTTATTTTTATATTTCATAGCAGAATACATATATCTCAAAATTGTTGGCATAATTCTTGTATCATATGGTGTATATGGTATCAATTTTATACATGTATCAGTGTATACACATGTATATACATTGATACTCTATGTATGCTCATACAATGTATATGCTACATTTTGAAAGAGTGCGGTTATAGTTACATGTAGTGTGTACATGACCGGCTTGGTTCGAATTTTTCAAATATTAAATTAAATTATTTGTGTCGAATTTAAATTTATAAATCAAACTAAACCAATAAAATTCGGGGTTTTCAACCTCGGATTTTTTCGTTTTTATGGGTTGTTTCGGGTTTTCCCGGTAAAGTATTCATGCAAATATATAATTTACTTGTACTTCAAATAATTCTTTAGTCCTACCAAAATACAACTATCTAGGGTATTACTTAAAGAAATAACACAAAATATGATATGATTAATGACACTAAAATATCCAACAAAAATAATAATAATAATAATGAAATCGCTTAAAAATAAATACTAAATGATTATAATTTAAAAGTATTAAATCATGCTAAAATAAGTTTAATAAATATTAGTTACATGGCTAAATATTCAAGGAAATTAGATTATGTATTTGAATTGTCTAAATCAATGTAAAACTAAAGAACAAATATTCAATATTATTGTCACTCTTAGTGTTGAATTAATTTTATTTTGCATTAGTATTAATTTAATTTTGATTTAATTAAAGTTACCAACATCTGTAGACTATCTTTATTGGATCGATCATTTAGAATTCTAAATTTCAAACTTGAAATAATATTTTAAAAGATAAAAACTATGAAAAAGTATAAGAAATATATAAAAATTATATCAAAGTAAATATTTTTATGTATAAAATAAAATTTTAATATTATATATATAATGTCGGGTTAGTTTGGTCTCGGGTTGATTTTTTTAGTTAAAACCAAACCAACTCAAATATAGTCAGTTTTTTTTTCCAATACCAAACCAAGTCAAACCAAACACTGATCGGTTTTTTTTCCGGTTTGAATCGATTTGTTGATTCGATTTTCAATTCGATTTTGTACACCTCTAGTTGTATGCTTCATTTTGAAAGAAAAATATTGCTTCGTTTCGAAAGAAAAATATGTCGCTATTTTATTTTTTTGCAAAAAAAGGAATGCACTATTCTCGCTATTTATGGAAGATTTCCTTCAATTTTTGCAAGTACTACTCATTTCTGAAATAACTTATGTTCATTTGTGAAAACCCAACAAAAACACTTTTTCGCCTTTTATTCTAAAAAAATAAAATAGAATGATATCTAAAAAGGAAAAAGTGTTTATTTGATTAATAAAATGTTCCAATTCATCCTTTAAAATCGTAAATTTGCGAGTCACCATATATATACTTGGTTTTATTTACCTCATGCACTTAGGTAACTCGTAAAATGTGACTTTTTTTAATTGAATTTTCGTCCAATTTTTAGTTTACATACTTACATTGTGTGGTTAGTTGGTAGCAAACGCACCAATATGAGTACTATTGCTTTCTTGATTCAAATAAAAGACATACTATAATAAAAGTAGCTACCTTAGCATTATCATCATAACATATCATAGTGTGTGTGGGTCACTTGTCCCTTCACTTTAAAGCTAAGTTATTTCATATGTGCAATTTGTCACTATTAATCTATCAAAAAAAGGAGTGTCAACATGGTTATTTCTAACTTAAATTTCTTATGTTATATAGCAATAATAATGTCATCACATGTACAAAACCACATATTCTAAAGAATTATTTGTATGTATCAAAAAAAAAAAAATTTATGACGGAGTCATCTTTGTTCAAGAAGTGTCAATTGACAACCTTTTATTGAAATCAGTAAAAAGTATGTTTATGTAGTATTATATATTGAATTCCCTAGCTACTTCGTGTGTTCACTGCTTTATATTTTAATTTTCCTTGATAAAAATTCTGACTCTATCATTAACGGAAAATGAAAGGTTTAACTTATATATTGTACTTTCCTTAGCTATAATAATTAACTAAACCTATATTCAAGTTGCATTGCTTCAAAGCTAAGCTCAAATTAGTAAAAGCTAATTCCTTCAATGATTCATTCAAGACTAGTGTACAACAAGCATGATAAACAAACTCCAATTCTATCATAATTTTTTCATCAAAAAGAATACCTTCCTTTAATTCCTTTTATCCATCATAATTTTTCATCACACACTCCCAAAATTCTTCACCATCATGTTTCTTCCCTTCTTTCTCATTTTCCTCTCTTTTTTTCCCTTCACAATAGTCTTTTCCTCCCATTCATGCACAACCTCAACATCTACTAAAACATTTGAAAAATGTATGCCACTCCCTTCACAAGATGCCTCAATTGCTTGGACATTCCATCCACATAATGTCACACTTGATATAGTCTTTTTTGGTTCATTTATATCTCCTTCTGGTTGGGTTGGATTTGGTATTAACCCTAACTCCCCTGAAATGACAGGAACTCGCGCGTTAATCGCCTTTCCTGATCCAAATTCAGGCCAACTTGTTCTTCTACCATACATAATTGATCCATCAGTCAAACTCCAAAAAAGTCCACTTTTATCAAAACCTTTAGACATTCATTTACTAGCCTCTTCATCAACTTTATATGGTGGCAAAATGGCTACTATACATAATGGTGCTACAATTCAAATATATGCCACATTAAAACTTGTGTCTAATAAGACCAAAAATGTACATTTTGTTTGGAACCGTGGCATTTATGTACAAGGATATTCACCAACAATTCATCCAACTAACATAAATGATCTTTCTTCAATAGCCACAATTGATGTCCTTTCAGGTTCACAAGCAATATGTCACAACAATTTCTTAACACTAAAAAATGTACATGGTGTTATAAATTCAATATCATGGGGTGTTATTCTACCTCTAGGCGCGGTCACGGCTCGTTACTTAAGGCATGTTGAGTCACTAGGGGCAACATGGTTTTATGTACATGCAGGGGTACAATTATCAGGAATATCATTAGGTACTATTGGATTTGCAATAGGGATTAGATTAGGGCAACTTTCAGGAGGGAGAGTGTATGGATTACATCGAAATTTAGGGATCGCGACGTTTGTTTTGGGCATGTTACAAACATTGGCATTGTTTTTTAGGCCTAAGACAACAAATAAGTTTAGGAAGTATTGGAAATCATATCATCATTTTGTTGGTTATGGTTGTGTGGTATTAGGAGTTGTGAATGTTTTTCAAGGATTTGAAGTGATGGGAGAAGGAAGGTCTTATGTTAAATTGGGTTATTGTTTGTGTTTGTCTACATTGATTGGTGTTACTGTGGCATTAGAAGTGAATTCTTGGGTTGTCTTTTGTAGAAAAGCAAAGGAAGATAAGATGAGAAGAGAGGGATTAATTGGGAGTTCTGGCAAATTTAGTGGATCAAGTCATGGTTGATTAATTATTGTATCACATGTATCATCATGTATGTCATTATTTGTAATTTGATTGTTCAAAATATAATTTGAACTAAGATTTTGCAAGTTTATAGTGTAACTTTTTTTCATTGCTTGTCCCCTAAACAAGATTTTTATTGATATTGAAACTCAATTAATCCTATGTATTTATGAATCTTTTTTTGTGATTTGATACTGTTGAGTTTTGAAGGTATGAATAAAAAATGAAGGGTTATGACTTTTCCGAAGGATTGCGATCTTTTTGAAAGATGATCGTGACCTTTCAAAAAAGGTTGTGTCTTTTTCAAAGGTTGTGACCTCTATGGTAAGACACAATTAACACATTTTCATACTATTCGGAGTTGGCTATAAATAGAGGGATTTTCTCTTATTTTTCAAAATCAAATTTCCTCATTCTTCTGCATACAATTCTTGTTTTGTCTTCAATCAGTTGCAGGCGGGCAAGAAAGTTGTTTTGTATCTTTCATTTAGTGTTCATTATCGAATCGAAATCACATATTGGTGAGTATAAAAGTTTGAAACTTTGGTTTATATAGTGTACTAAGCTCAGAGAGTGACTTTTTAGCTAGTCAATCTCAAATCTTGCTCTCACTTTAATTCCATAGGCCCATTGGCCTGGCCCAAACCTAAAAAGACACACTAAGAGAGTGGCTAATCAAACTAATCTTTCATGGGCCCATTGGGCTGGCCCAAGCATAAAAAGACTCACTAAGAGAAAAAATAAATAAAAAATATATATGTCAAGAAAAAAGGAAAATAAAATAAAAATATGTCAAGAATGGGATTCGAACCCATGCCCTTTCGGACCAGTACCTGAAACTGGCGCCTTAGACCAACTCGGCCATCTTGACATTATATTTATATTATTGATTTTTTGTAATTATACTATACAAAAGCTAATCACATATTATATTATAGTGCCACTTAATTTGTTGTTTGGTTGGCAGGTTCTGAATGTCTTATTTCGAAATAAAAATAAATTAGTGTCAGATAAGTTATTCTTCACCTTTGGATGGCATAGTCATCACAATTCAAAGGATACAATTATCAAATGATAAAGGATATCATTTAAATCCTTTCTATATATTATTTTTCATATTTATAAAGAATATTTTTATTAAACAAATAACTTATTCTTAAAATTTATAAAATACATATTATTTTAAATATAATAAATTGAATACTCAATAAAAATATTTTTTTCAATAGCTAATTCATTATTACTCGTATTCAAACTAAATAATTGTTACATTTTCTTCAAACACATTGAAAGTAGCCGTCAAATTGTCAAAAGTCAAAGTCAAAGTCAAATTAAGGTTACAGTTCAAAGATTTCAATAATTGAATGTCCTTTAATCCTTTATTATTTCCACAAAAAGAAGAGGTTCATTATTAAAATATATATCCTAATAATCACAACATTATTGTGTATGCACTATGCCGTATGTATATGGAAAAGAGTTTAAAACATTTTGAACTTTCATTAAAATTATTGTTATGATATCAAATTTTGAAAATATATTTTACCTTTCTACACTATTAATAACGCATTTCAAAGATACATACATATCTACGTAGACACATCATATTTATAATGATATAATATTTATGATATTCATGTGAATACATATATACTTTTAAATACCTATTAAATAATACAGGTAAAAGATTCTCCATAATTTAGTATCGTGCAATTTCGATCAAAATTAAAATTATTTTAAAACCATTTTTCCCTATGTATATTATAAAAAAAAAAATGGCAGCTCCAGCCAGGTACTGATACATGGTGAATAATTGATGAATCCTATGATTTTCCTTTCAAGAACTGAATTCTCTACAGTTTCAGTTCAGAGTTTTAATTAGCTATTACTCCCCACCTAAATTATTAGACTCAAAATTTGACTTTTTATGCACAAAAAACCCAAAAGCAAAGAAAAAGAAAGGATTTTTTTTGGAGTTTACTGATACCCCTTCTATATTTCTACTACTAGTTTTTCTTTTCTCTCTCTGTGTCCTCACTTATTCTGCAATCTTCTAGATATTTGTGTATTATTGGCCCCTTTTTCTTTTTCTTGAATTTTTGCTTTCAGTTCTTGAATATGGTGTCCAATTATAAAAGGGTAGCGGTTGCTTTTATTGGACTTTGTGCTGCTTGATTGGTTGTTTAGTGTAGAATTTTACATTTTTGGGGTTCTTGGGTTTGCTGTCTTTAGTCTTTTATGTTGGGGGGCTCTAGAGAGTTTTGAGACAGCCACCCAAATATTTAATTCTTGATTTGGTCTGCTAGTTGTGCTACAATTGTTGTTAAAAATTCAATCTTTTTTGACTTAAGCAGTGAATCTTGATGTGTTGGAAGCTGTGACAAACAAAGTTCAGCTATGGCTCTCTAGTAGGTAAGTATTTCATTCCCCCCCCAAAAAAATCTAAGGTTTGTGCTATTGTTGTTTGGATTTCTTGAAGTACTTTTTTTTTTGTCATTTTAGGGTTTTAGGGAATAGTCAGTTTTTGTAACTTTTGAGTAGCCAACTTTGATTTTGCGAGTTTTCTTTTTTAATAATGGACTGTCATCAAATAGTCTGTGTGGAAGAATCAGAATCCCTTGTTGTTGATGACAAAACAAAATCTGATTGTCTAGGGATGGGTGGTGTGATTAGGAATGTAGAGGGGTTTATTGGGGTTCTTGATGTTCATGTGCATCAAGCAAGGGATATACATAACATATGTATATATCATAAACAAGATGTGTACGCTAAGGTTTCCTTAACTAGTAATCCTGAAGAAGCTGTTTCGACTGATACTATTAATGGTGGGGGGCAGAATCCGGTTTTCGATCAGAGTCTTCGACTTAATGTCAAGACTATTGAAACATCAGTGAGATGTGAGATATGGATGATGAGTAGGGTGAAGAATTATTTGCAGGATCAGTTGTTGGGATTAACTTTAGTACCACTTTGTGATGTTCTTGCTGAGAATGGGAAGCTAGAACAAGAATTCACCTTGTCATCGAGTGATCTTTTCCATTCTCCGTCCGGTTTTGTGCAATTGACACTAACATATACTGGTGCAACCCCGGAAGTCTTGGAAATTCCCGCACCAGGCCATTCTTTGGCTGCAGCAAATGGCGATGAAATAGCTGAGAGTATTCCTTGTGAACTGGTTAAGATTGAATTCCCCGATCCCCAAATTGTGAACGAAAATGAACGAATGGTTACCGAGTACTACGCAATTCCCTGCACCGAATTGGATGGTCAAAGCTCTGAGCATATAGACTCCAAGGATAATGGTGAACACATCTCTTCCGAAAACGTTGAGATTACACCAGAAAGTGTGGCTGTTGAAGGTCAAGATGCCACTGAATTCAAGAAGGTAGAGACTCTCACCCTGAGTGCTTCAGCCAAAAGTTCTCCATCAAACTCAAACCCCAAACAGACAGCAAGCGCTACGAAGGAGGAATCTGCACTGCCTCTGAATGATACTAAAGACAGCGCTAAAGAGGTTGATAGCACCTCGTCTGTTAAGCCTATTAGCACGTTTACGCTGCCAGTTGTCAACGTGAGCATTGTACCAGAGAAGCAGGTTGTGCAGCAAGACATAGTTGATATATATAAGAAAAGTATGCAGCAATTCACGGAAGCTCTAGAAAAGATGAAACTTCCTCTGGACATTGAAAATGGAAATGACAAAACAGAGAACTCCAGTTCAAGTGAGAGACCACAGACACGCCCAAATGGCCAAAGCCCAAGAGTGTTTTATGGTAGTAGTGCCTTCTACTGAAAAGGTTCACAAAAGAAATCACTTGTATGTTTTATCTACCTGAACTTGCTTGTAGTTTAGCATAGACTGGAATGTTTTCAGTTAAATTAGGCTAATCAGTAAGATGTTTTCTATGAACTTTTCATGTTGCTGTATTAGAAATGTTATTTAACTTTTCTTGGTTCCTGTCAATTCACAATCCACTGTCTTTATTCATTTTCTAGCACTGAGTTCACTAAGTTATGAAACCTTTCATTTCCTAACACTTGAGTTCTAGACTTAGTGATAGCTTATTTCTTGATCTGACTATAAAGGACCGTCCGGTTCACAAAGCATCTCGCGTTGTTAGCAGGATCAGGGAACAGCGTCGCACCCTAAGGGGTGTGATTTAGACAGTCTACTCTAATGTTGGTACCTTCCACAGCTAGAACCGCGGAAAGGTGTCCTATGTTAGCTAAAAAATGTAGAAAATTTACCAAAGCAAGGGTGTTGGTGTACTCTTCTGTTGAAAATTCCAATTCAATGCAATTTTATATAGATACAAATAACATGGCATATCTTATGACAGACTATGTTAGCATGATTGTTACTGGTTTCTTAAACAATTGAATACCAAATGATTTAGTCATGGTGGAGTACTTTGCTTGACTATATTCTACTTATAAATTTTGACATTTATGGCAAAAATTGTGTTCAGACTTTTCTAGTGCTATTATTAGTTTGGTAGTATTATAGCTTCTCAATGTGGGGTCTTTCCACTGTCCAACTTTATATGACCTGCCTTAGCTTTTCACAAAGTATAATGTTAGAGTGAGGTGATAATAGTCAGACATAAATGATAAAACTATGTTTCAAAAGGTATGAAAAAGGAATGAAAATATCAAATGAAATTCAAGAACTTTTAAAGTAGTACTACTATATTATAGACGTCATTTGTTTAGATATTTTTTTGGCTTCGGTAACGAAATGTTGTAAGAGAGTATTTTTCAATTTATGTCACTTTTTCGAGATTCAAGCTATATAAACCCTGTCAACGTTTTAAAATATGTTTTTTTATCATATTGATATCGAGAAATTTTGTACCTGATACTACTTTTCTATAGAGTTTGAATGTTTAAATTTTAAGTTTTAAAATATTGTGTTAATCTAATGTAATTAAACTTTCATTCGATTAGTCAAACTAACTCTCATAAAGCAGAAAATGTCACGGAGTAACATAACATCTCAAAACCTATTCCAAAAAAAACTTCGTTATCATAGTGAAATGTTGCGATAGAGAGGTCTGAGTATCAATAAGGAGAGCAGTATAAGGTTAATAACTACTGTGAAAATAGGTAACTATGACAAATTCTTTGAATACTGAATTTGGTAGAACATCTCTACTTGGACATAAATTCCAGCTGGAAACATGGTTTAGTTATTGATTGATATGTAAAATTTAGAAGTCATCCAGATAAAAAGTTACAATATCAATGACTAAGAATTTAGAACAGGTGAAGTGTATAGCATCAATATGCAGTAAATTATTCATTAGGAGACCCTAGATGGGTATCACTAAAATGTATCACACTAAATCAACAACCTCCCTTACATCCAAATGAAAAAAGGAAAATCCCATTTAAGGGAAACTACAGAACAAACACATTACCAGACGAGAATCTGCAACGTTACAGCGAAAAACATTTAACTCTAAAAATTTTACGCAAAACTTTCTGTCTATGTTGTTGTTGTATGTATCGTTGCCTCACCAGAGATGCACGATACATTTCTGACTATATGCCGCAATCTGATTTTACACCTCACTCAAGGAAAACAAAAAAAGGGGAACTCCTAAAGACATAAACTCAAAACAAAAAAAACCTTTAGCACAAAATCTTGTAAACTTCTATCTCTAGACCTTCAAAACAAGCAACTCCAGTTAGCCCTACAAAAGGATATCCAATTCTTTAACCTCTCAACTTCATATAGCTATAGAAGTATGCAAAATTCATGATTCAAATTCTACACCAAAGTTTCACCTAATGTAACACCCTTGCTTGCCAATATTCTCCTAGCCACCAATCCCTGCATCAATACAAAATCAGTAGATTAAGACGAGTCATGATTGGACATCATATGCAACATATAGCGAAAGAAAAGAAAAGAGAGTGAGAAACAAATATGCAAACAACAAGCAGAATTACCAAAATCTTTTAGGTCAGAAAAACAAACAATGATAAGAAAAAAGAACTTCTATTTGCTCTAGTAGCTATCAACATAGATAACAATATTCAAGTCAAATCTTTGAATTTATTTTGCTCCTTCTAAACTGATGTGTATTAACACTTCCCTAGATCTTTAAGGAATGGTGATGGTTAGCAAATACAGAATGTTCAATGAACTCTCAGCCATGTTCTGTGAAGCATTCTTGTTCATGGGAAGTATCCTTATTCTCTTTCTCCAGAACATGCAATATAGTTCAAGAAAAGAAAACACGACACATGTATTAGTTTTTCTAGTCGGATGAGTGAGCAAACAAATAAAGAGCAGTAGTGGAGCCACAGAAAATAGTGTATGTGCCCAGCCTAGGACTAATCATCAGCCGTACTCCATTCCAATTTTAAATAGCTCTGTCCCACGTCATTAGAGAAGTATAAACAAACTTTAATGGTCTTTTTCCAGGGACATGATGTGATAGAGTAGCCATAGGCCATGCACTCTATTGATTTTTGTTCCATTCGGCTCAAAAGGTCATATTAGAGACTACCAACCATCAGATGGCAGACATATTGGGCTTCAGCTTATGGTATTGGTATCTCCCCAATACTTATCCGGGAATGCCTTTGGGTGCAACACATTGATTAACAAAGGTATGAAAAGCCATTGAGGAAGTAGAGAAAATCTTTCAAACAGGAATAGGAGCAATCTTTCGGTTTTTGTTCAAATCGGCTCTAAAGGTCATATTAGAGACTGTACCAACCTTGTCCGGTCAATACAGATAGGGGCTGCAGCAGATGGCAGACATATTGGGCTTCAGCTTATGGCGTCTCCCCACTACTTCTCCAGTAATGCCTTTGGGTGCAACACATTAATTAACAAAGGTATAGAAAGTCATTGAGGAAGTGGAGAAAATCATTCAAACAGAAAAAGGCAATACCTATCCTTAGGTGGCAAACACTTACTAATGGTGCTCTAGAATCCCTCCCCACATGCATGATGTCCTCCTAGTTTGCATCCCAGCAACAGTGGGGAAAGGGGAAAGACAGATTAAGAGAATCTTCCTTTGGGAAGACAACAAGGAGAACAGATCTTGTTAATCAGACTGAATTATATCACACAAGGACTTGGGGTCAAAAATATGAGGTTTCACAAGAAAAGCATGTAATTCAATCATTTTGGAGATACATGAGAAGAAGAGATTCTTCGGGAAGTAATTCAAGCAAGCTAAGCTCCAGAGTCTTGGTGCTTAATCTGCAGGTAATGGCTCTAATGAGGTTGGAATATGGAAATTTATAAGAAATCTACGAGGATGAATTCTTTGAAAAGTATTGCTTCAAAGTAGGAAAGGAAAAAAAATATTCTTTTGGCAGGATGCCTCTTAAAGAGCAATTCCTTGATTTATTCATGTTCAGAGCACACATAGAGATAACTATAGCCATTGCTTTATTGCCAATGGCTGGGCATCTGTTTAAGGACTGTTTAGAATGGGAAGTAGACAGCATTGCTGTGCTGCCGAGGAAGATGGATGAAATGTAGATTCTCCCTGTGCAACCAGATTCAGTGGTATGGTATGAGCAAAAGGATGGAATTCTCTTATTCAAGTGTTTTTCTTTTCTTAGATATTTTCATCTCAGGCTTTTTTTTCCTCAAACCTGTTTTGTAAAACTTTTTTCTTGAGCTGAGGGTCTATGTGAAACAACCTCTCTACCCCACAAAGGTAGGGGTAAGTCTACTTACATCCTACCCTTGTTGTTGTCGTTAAAGTGTCTTCCTATAAAGACTTCTACAGCATTTTCTTGTTGCTAGATGCTCAATAAAATGCCTTTAACAATCATCAAAACATGATTCTCAGTCAAGTCATGTGAGAAGTTCCTCACTATCTCTCAAAGTACGAACAGAATTGAGGGCAGAGATGATCAATAAACTAAACCCCAACTAAGGTGGCTTTGCTTGTTATTCTTGGTGGTTGCCCATGAAGGCTGTTTGAAATGGAACTTGCTGAGAAGAGATATCTCTCTTTGCAGCAAATGCTACCTACCTACCAGTGTGAAAGGAGCTCTGAAGGCATAATTCTTAAGAACGTGATTCGATCAATTGAGGATTGCCATCCAAAATCTAAAGTGAAACACCTGATCATCTATTTTTGTGTTGCCTATCATCTCACAGTTATAAAGGTAGTATAAAGCCCGATGTGTGGTAGGCATATATGATATATCCCAACAACAACAATCAGTAATCTTCTAACACAGCAAACAAATTTTTTTCAGACTAAACCTAATATATACATTGCCAATATGCGCTACTTGTAGGCTCAGAAGATGAAGTCACAAAAACCTTATAACATAATCTTTATAGGGAAGGAAATAAAAACCATGCACACTATATTGACATCAAAAGATCATAATTAGAAAGCGAATACAAAGGGAACGGACAAGTTAAATCAATAGTAGTGGTCTTTGACATAGAATATGTTGGGTTGGGCATTCGTATTCTTCGATTTTTGGTTTGTCAATAGTGTGTACAGAATATTGTATCAAACTAATCCAGTTTGGTTCTTTTCTTTGAAGTTCGATTCACTATAGTTTGATCTTTTTAATTCAGTTCTTCTGTATTTTTTGAATGGAACTAAAGTATAATAAAAAATTTAATAGCAAGCACAGCCACTGTCCAGTACCCACTGCCAAGAAAGCACCGAGCAGCAGGCCAGCAGTCACTGCCCAAAGACCAAAGAAAGGCTCATACATTAATGATAATAGTAGCTTGCACTTTGCAGCAGCCAGCAACAATGCAACAATCAACACAAATGAGCAGCAATAAACAGTCTGCAGTAGCACTGGACAGTCAGCAACAAGTGCTCAAGCCTCATAAAATGAACAGCACACAGCAACAACATAACACGAGCATTAGCATTCAGATTTGGTAATGGGTTAAGGCCTTGGGACTTGGGGTTGAAATTTACATTTTACAGGAATGGGATTGGGGCCTACTGGGGAAAAAAAATCTGAATGCACATTGGATTGAATTTTAATTGAGGTATGAAATTTGAATGAATGTTATAAAACTTCTGTAAAGCCGAAGTACTGGGACCAAACTGAAGTACCAAAGTATTAAAAGAATTTACTGAATCCGAACAGAACTGATTTGGTTGGTCCGGTTTTTTGGTTTTCATGCCCACCCTAGATTAAGTACATGGGCATTTAAAATTGAGAAACAGATTTTCATTGAAAGGTAAATCAAAACAATGTTACTATAAATAAGAACCAATTCTAAAATCCTGTGCAGGCCATAACTTGAAAGGTGAGTGATTGATCGGTCATTGAGCTCAGTCAACCAAAACATAAAACTAAAAGTACTACTGGCTTTGGCCCAGTGGGACTCAGAAAAGACTTTAAAGAAGCACCTCCCACAACCTTCACCCATATAAAGGTCATAACTTGCTTAAAAAGATAATGCAGTATCTCAAAGATTTTTTCGACGGAATAAAAGGAGCAATCCAACCCAAGCTACTTACTTAAAGACAGTGACAGCTTTGAGATAGATCCATGGGCTTAAACTTTAAATGCATAAGCACACTACTCCCTCTGTCAAATATGGTAGCCGTTTTCGCTTACTGTGGAATTAAGCAAGTAATGTTTTATTAATATTCTTAAAGTATTCTTTTATTTGACATGGAAAATATCACAACCTATAGTACTTCCACGTACATTCGAAAAAAAACAAATTTCATTTCCAAAAGATAAATTAATCCATGTCCAAGAACCATAATGAGAAGAACTGCAAAGAATCTGAGGCAGCAGAACTTCAAAAAGAACTTCCAGACAAGATTCCCAAATTTATTCATTCCACCATGATGTATAAATGCTACAAACCTTAGACAAGGTACAAGAACAGGTAGTTCTATGGCATCTGAGATATATTAGGAACTTACAGGATTGAAAGATGGGGGAATTCAAAGTCTAGTGGAACTACTTTGCAAGAAGAAAGTATCGCACACTTTGGAGGTGGGGCACACGGAGAGAAGGGATGTTCTCAGATAAAGCTTATTACCAGAAACTGTTGGTGAGGGAGGAGGTGGTTTTTCCACATTTTTCGATATGAATACCACAGGAGCCTAAAAAGTGTGTTTTCTAAGTGGCTACCAGCTCTGGAGCCATCCTTCCTGATCATAACCTGAGGAAGAGGAGGATTACACATGTTTGATACTGTTTTATGTGCTGATAATCAGGAGAAATTATTAATCACCTCCTCTTGCATTGTCATGTAACAACGCGTGGACGGTCTTGAATAGGTTCAGAGTACTATGGGGTGATGCCAGACACAGTAAAGAGAGCAGAGTGCAGTTAGGATTTCACGAAAAAGAAGAGAAAACCAAGGGCAGAAGATGTAATCCCTCTAGCCCCTATGTGGGTGATTTGGAAAGTGAGGAATAGGAAAGTATTTGAAGAGTCAAGAATGACATGCCTGAGGAATAGCCCTGTGTTTTTAGTTTCTTTTATATGCACCCGTGAGGTTTCTACTTGTATGGATGATTGGATGACTTTTGTAGAGAACCATATTTTGGTATAGGTTCTTTACTTTTTGGTATACTATTTGTATACCATAGTTTCTTATCCCAACATCAATAAAATATTTGCCTTAATAAGAAAGGGATAATTGTCCTCGACAAAAATTCAAAATTCTACCAAAGCTAAAGAGTACTCCAAAGTCGTCCAAGTCTACCAAAGAATTGTATGAAAGAGAGACACCACATAGAAAAAGCCTATTGTATCAAATGTAAATTATTTAGAGGTGCATCTATGGCGTACATTAGGGCTATTAAAGAAATGCACAATGGAGCCTCAACCTGGGTTGGGATAGTGGGAAAAGACTCGGACCACTTTCCAGTCATGATTGGGTTGCATCAGGAATCAACCCTTAGCCTTCCTTTTTGTATTAGCGATGGACTAATTGACACGACATATTCAAGGAGAGGTGTCATGGTGCATGATATTGGCATATGACATAGTATTGATAGATGAAATGCATGATGGAGTTAATGATAGGCAGGAAGTTGGAAAGAGGCCTTAAAGTTTAAAGGTTTCAGGTTAAGCAGGACTACACAGAGTACCTAAGTTCAAGTCCAGCACCGTGACGCATGAGGAGGAGGTGGAAGTGAAGATCGATGCACTAGCCATACCTTAGAAAGAAAGCTTCAAGTATCTTGGGTCCATAATTGACGGAGACAGGGCAATGACGATGATGCCACACACTGCATTGGTGCATGTTGGGTGAACTGGAGGCTTCCCTCTGGGCTACTAAAGTAATGTACAATAAGTATGTGTTGCTAAGATTTGACGGTAAGTTCTAAAAAGTGATGGTTAGACCCACACTATCGTATGGGGCAGACTGCAGAGTGCTTGCTAATAAAAATCTTCACGTTTATATTATGAGGATGCTCAAATGGATGTGTGGGCATACTAGGAAAGATATGACGTAGAAAGAAGTTATACGGGACAAGGTGGGAGTGGCCGCCATAGTGGACAAGATAAGGCCAGCAAGGTTGAGACGGTTCGGACAAATGAAGAGGAAGTGCGAGGATGCGCAAATGAGGAGGTGTGAGAGGTTGTTTGTAGCAGGAGTCGGGAAAGGTAGAGGTAGGCCGAAAAAAAACTAGGTGATTAGACAGGACATGGAACAACTTCAGCTGACTGAGGACATGACCTAGCTAGGAAGTATGGAGGCCGAAGATTAGGTAGTGAGTAGGTAGTAGAGTGTTCTCGTACTTCTAGTAGTATGATTTAGGCATCACGTAGTTTCCTTTTCCCCATGTGTATTACTATCTATTATTGCACTTGTTTTGTACATTATGGGGTTGTTTGGTAGAGTGTATTAACAAAAAATAATGCTTGCATTAGCTCTGCGTATTAGTAGTACCTTGTTTGGTACCTTTTTTATTGCTATGTATAACTAATGTTTGTATTAGTTATACCCTCTATTGTGTATTGGGGAGTGCATTACTAATACCATGGATTTCTAGGTATTAGTAATGCAAAGGGATTTAATGCATGCATTAGCACTTTAAAGACACAAATGCCCCTCAAAGGCACTTTTACATCTTTTTCACCATAATTGTGAAGGATATTTTTGTAAATACATGTTATTTTTAATACACCAAACCAAACAATGCATAAGAAATAATGTATGTACAACTAATGCAAGCATAACTATTACAAGAATTCCTAATGCAAGTATTGCTAATACACTATATTTAACATTATTGTTATAAACTCTACCAAATGACCCCTATGTGTATTAATATCTACTATTGCACTTGTTTTGTACATTTGTTGTTTTGATGTCTCTTTCTCTTTCTTACTTTCATGCATCACTTACATTTATTTTGAGCCAAGAATCTATTAAAAACGGTCTCTCTATCCCACAACGCTAGAGGTCAGGTTTGCATACATCCTACCATCCCAAGACCCCACTTTTGGAATTACACTAGGTATGTTATTGTTGTTGTATCAAATATAAATTATAAAAAGATATGAGGCATGAAAAGGATATGGTATAGTAATGATCTATTCAATAAAAGGTAGTTCTCAAATTCCATCTCTTAATTTTCCCTTTATCCTTTAAGATCTGGAAGAATGAAGATCATACTTTATCTTAAGTTCAAGATTTCGAAAGGATATCCTACCATCTGCTTACTCCATAAAATTGTTGATGATCTTTGGTCTCTGATCCTACATACAAGTACCAACCAGTTGTTTAATGGTAATGCATCTATCTGAACACAATTCCCCGGAAAAATTACTCCACCTGAGATGAATATTATGACCATAAGCATCACTCTAGACCAAAGAGTGCCTGCCAGGAACCGAACAAAGTAGTACAGCGATTACTTTTCTTTTTGTATAATCGCGGTATTTTGTTCAGTTTCCGTGCACCTCAACTAATTCCACAGGATACCTGCTACCTCCCACCAGCACAGGTACCGAGTCACTTTGTCCACAAAAGCTTGAACATATGGAAAGAAATCACCTATAGTTTTTTGCCTCCGATGGAATTAGAACCTGAGACCTCAAGGTTCTCAATCAACTTCATATGCCACTAGGCCACACCCTTGGATGCAATAGTATAGCGATTACTTAGACTACACTATTCACTTGTATTTTCTGGTCAGTGTCTTTGATGCACAGCGGAACATAGAAGTCTAACAATAACGACAGAGTACATCATCAGGCCTAAATTCCCATAGAGAATGAAAAAATTTCAATTATCAAACAAACATTGTTAATCATGGAAACCCAATATTTTGAAGAATTAACACCTAACATTAGTAAGTCATTACCAAATCCGGATGAAGCAAGATCAGAAACAGCTAGAATCAGCTGAAAATAAAAAGCAAAAAAAAATAAAAATCAACAAGACTTCTTGGACTTTTAACGAGAGTAAGGAATAAGAAGCAACGTATATGCTTCTTCAAAGTAAGGTGAATATATACGGAAAAAATATTACTCCCTCCTTTTAAATTTGTTTGTTTGGTTTCGACTTGGCACTGAATTTAAAAAGGTAAAGAGGACATTTGAATCTTGTGATTTTAAATTAAAGATATGTAGAATGTACCAAAATGTCTATTAATCTTGTGGTCTTAAACATGTCATGTGGAAAGTTAAAATTAAAGAGTTGCCAAAAAAGGAAAGACGCATTCTTTTTGTAAAAACAGAAAGTAAGACAAACAAATTGAAACAAAGGGGTAGCTAACATAGGAATATTGTGTTTATAACATTGAATTATAATTATAATAATCATAACATCCTATATACAACATGGAAGATATGTTAATCCAACAAGCCAACTCAAATTTACAAACCACCATGAAATTACTTCTATCAAACAATTGATAAGTTCAATCTTCAATCAATGCATTGAATTTCAGTTTTCAATTAATTAATCGTAAAAGATTTACTTTGCAAAATTCACTTTCATATTGAATTGCTTTGCTGAATATTTAGCATTAGCTTTCATTGCAAGTGTCATTTTTTCTTATCCTAATAATAAGCTTATAACTCATAAATTGGAGAATATAAAAATAATAAGGTTTACCTTTGATTGCAAGAGTCAGCTTTTTTAATACTACAGTAAGCCTATTAATCATAAAATTGGAGGAGGGGGAGGGAAGAAGAAGACAAGTGTACCTAAACAGTAGAAGAAGACAATCAAGAGAACACTAAAGTGCACCTAGAGTGGGATCCTAGTACTCAGGTAGCAAGAGGCATATTTATTGTTGTACTTTTCTCTTCTTGTCGTCTTTTAAAGTTGGACTGAGTGAAACATTTGCTTCTTTTTTTTTTATCTTTTTTTGGAAATGATAAAGATACTTTTGTCTCTCACTTAAATCGCTTTGCACCTAATGTATAAAGAGTATGCTCCATTGAAGTTGCATCACTTGCTTTATATCACTATGTCACTTTCATCGATTAAGCAAACGGCTTCAGTAATACAAGCTAAAAGTTTACATTACGCAGAAATAAGCAACTGAACTAAACCTAAAATAAATCATAAATGACCAACTTGTAGCTCCTTTCGAGCTTCCTTTTATCAATGGTTCAACTAATATCCAGAGATCCTTCTTGTTTTAATCCAACATAATTTGAAAATGACATGAGACTCTCTTTCTTTTTAAGTAAATGGAATTATGTACATTGACTTACAATGTTTGTGCTTCTAATCTATGTTGCTCAGACTCTCCAACTATGTAGCTGCACCCATGTCAGATCCTCCAAAAAAAGCACTACTTTTGGACAATCTGACATGCATCCATTGGCATTTTTGAAGAGTCCGAGCTACACAACTTCTTAATAATAATGCAGTTTTCAAAGTGAGTAAACAAAAATCTGAAGCACAAGCATGTTCTAGAAAAACAACTTGATGCCAAGTTAAAATAGTTCGACATCACATCATACATGCAAATATGAGAGATGCTTCTCTTCAGAGTGAATCCCTATAAGGATTCTTGCACTTGATTTCGAAAAGAAAAAGCCTAGATGTATAAAGGTCGTAAGACAAAAGAAGGAAGTGTGTTAATCACCTGCTTCTGATGACAAATCATGGTATCAACAACATTAATCCAAGTTCATCAGAAAATTAAAGGAAAATTTAGCAAGGTGAAGCAACCTCTGGCTTTAAAAAATAGTGAGAAGCTTACCGCTGTTTGACTGTCTTTTACCAACACCATAACTGCCAACATAACTAGCAGAATTTTTAGGTGGCATGTCTGAGGGTGCATTGCCGAGTCCATAACCAATTGAACCAGATCCATCTCGCTCAGAATTTGCAGAGCGCCAAGTGGAATCACTATATCCCAAACCACCACTGTAAAAGTCAGCTAAAGCCCCATCATAGCTACCATTAGATGCAGGATATGATGAGGTAGGAGCCCCACTTGATGTAACATTTCTTCCATAGCCTCCAGTCAACCCATATAAACTATCATCACCCCCATAACCAAGATTTCCACTTTGGTTAGAAACATTTCCTCTACCTTGAGGGGAAATTGAAGATGAACCCCAAACTCCAGTGTTGCTAAAGTTTCCTGCCCCAGTGTTCCCATTTCCAGCTACTGCAAAGGTGCTAGAGCTTGTGGAGTTCGTTCCATAACCCAAACCCCCACTTCCCCACAAATTCCGAGTTGCTGAGCTGAAGAATGAACTATTTCCTCCATTTACTCCATCAAACCCAATAGGACCACCAACTCTGTTTGAACTATTAACATAATAAGGGTTCAGTCCCCTTCCATAGCTCAAGCTGCTGTTAAAGTTTGCACTTCCCCCATATCCTGGGCTTAACCCTGGTTCAAAGTTAAGCCCCATTCCATAACCAGAACCAAATGGAGCAAAACCACTCCTACCTCCAGCAATGGGGCTAAATCTACCATCCATCCTGACTCCATATCCTGCAACTGTATTCGGAGAGTATCCTTGTGTGTATCCATTAAGGAAGTTATTGATCCTACTTAATGGATGGTTGAACCCACCAAGTCTTGGACCTGGTGATAACTCTTTGGGGACTGCACGTTTGACCTCGACCATTTTACCATTCAGTTCATGGAAGGGCTTAAGCAATACTTTATCCACTGCATCCTCTGAATCATAAGTTATGAACCCAAAGCCTCTTGGTCTCTGAGTGTTATGGTCGTACATAACTACTACATCTGTGATTGTTCCGAATTGCTCAAAGTACTCCTTAAAGTCAGTCTCAGTTACTGTGGATGCTAAACCTCCAACAAAAATTTTTCTTGTACGTCCTGGACCAGGAGAACCCTGAATGCTAGGACTGCTTCTACTTATTGTGCTCTGGTCATCCCTAGGAACAGCCTTCTTTGCTTCAACCTGAAATATAAGTAGACCATGATGAGTAAAAAGAAGAGATTTGAGAGTTAATTATAACCACTCTTCCAGATGTGATATGCCATAAGAATGGGAACAATGTGCCAGTTTAGTGCACGGTAGAACACCACTTGTACCAAGAAAACTTAGATTTATAAAGCTAACTCTCCATTACAGTGCCACATTTCCCATTGATTTTAGGTGTCATCCAAAAGTACAATCTCATCATAAGTTCAAACGACAACCTTATATGCTCCTTGTTCAACAAATCAAAAGGAACCAATTTGCAAACTATAACAGCTTACCATCCTGCCATCAATGTTGTGTTTCTCCTTGATTACCCTATCAGCAACAGCAGGATCAGCAAAGACAATAAAACCAAAACCACGGGCACGTCCAGTAGTCCTATCCTTCATAATTACAGCCTCTAAAACCTCCCCATAAGTACTAAAATACTCCTTCAGACGCTCTTCATTTGTGTCCCATGAAATTCCACCAATGAATAACTTCCCAAGATCAGATTGCATTTTCCTACAAACAACAAATCAAAATCCTCAAAACCTCATCTCCAAGGTACTCAAACATCATCCTATAATATCAAATTTAAAGCTAAAAAAACTACCATTTTTCATGTGCACAGCATAAAATAACATAACTTGATGAAATCAAAGATAATCATACAACTCCACCTAACTTTCCAACAAGAACACACCCATCTAGATTCACTTTCAATTCCCACTAGATAAAATGAAATGCAGATTGAAAATAAACTAAAGAACACACCTTTACAATTAATAAAGTACCAAAACCAATCAAACATTATCAGATTCAATCAAAATGCATCGGATCCTTAAACGATCAATCAAAATTTAGAATCAAAATATAAAACCCAACAAACAAGCAAAACCAACATCGACCCAACAATCAAAATGCTTTCATCAACCCAAAACAACATCTAACAAAGACAATTGATAGAGAAAAAAAATGAATACCCAAATCAAGAATCAACCGATTGAAGAATACCCAGATGAGAAAACAGTAAGATCTAAAGAGGGGGCAATAGTAGAACGAAGGGCGTTGTTCTTCCTTCTCTATATTTTGCCCCCCAACTTTGGTGTCCCCACTCTTTTCTCTTCTCTTTCCAATCTTTCCAATCAAATATGTAACAATTTTGAATACAAAATTTGTTCAGCTAAGAAAAGATTGTTTCTAAGCCTTTAATTTTATATAAAAATTTAATCTTTTTGATTTTATAATAAATTTTTTTATCTTTTTTTTTTTTTTTTTTGGTAAGAAGAGAGAATATGTGGTAGTGAAGAAGAAAGGAAAAAACAAAGAAAATTTTTGATCTGATAAATTTGGAAGGGATTGTTTGTCTTCCATTTCATTCTATATATACTTACTGGAAAAAAATCCTTAAAACACATTTTCATATGTTAATGTTTGTACATGCATGTCTACACTATGGTCCTGTCTATAAGAAACATCAACCATTGATTTTAGCCAACTTGTTTGAAATTCAAAGAATCACACATGTTGTGCCATGATGAATGGTGTTGATGGACTATATCTCATTGCACTTCATTTGTCTAATAGTTGAAATTTGAAAAGGAAAAATATAAGTTTCAGACATGAATTTAGATTTAATCGGGCTTTAATGTGAATATTGAGTACCGAATAAAAAAAATTATATGATCATGTTTACTTCTTAATTATATTTTAGTGTTGATTGGCTAAGAAAAGGAAAATAATATAATATCAAGAAAGTATAGAAGATATCCGAACGATTAATTGAATTAGTTATTAGTATTTAATATTAAATTATGACACTTAACGAGTATAATTGCGTGAATAATTAAATGTTTGTTGTTTCAATGTAGTTCTCCAAGATGAAATAATGATATACTTGAAATCATGGTTAATGTTCAATCAATGACGTTATTTTTGTATAAGTATTATCTATCTAGTTAATTTATTTTTCCTAACAAGTGTTATTATCAATGTTAAGCAATAATTTATCTCGTGACGAGGAATGAGCATCTTGACTCTCATTCTTTTCATATGAATGTTACGTCATGATAACAAAATTACACGTGTCACACTAAATGAACAATTCATAAGAAATTTTGTGTGATAGCTCCAGATAATTACATGTTGGGATTGAGACACCAAAGTAATGATTATTTGATGTTTGATTCAAATTTAAAGTCTGATGTATAGTATAGTTAAGTTTAGGTTGAATAGAAATAAAATAGCGATACTATTGTCTATCAGAATCCTGCCTACGTATGATACCATAGAATTCAGTTGTTTACTTACATAAATATTCATCCTTTAAACAAAAATATGCAAAGCAATTTTTTGTAGTCGTTAATTCTTATGTGTCAATCAAAGTTCATGTTAATTATGATTGGTATTTACCAAACTACTAGTTTGGAATTCAGATAATAATTGGAAATCTTATTTCTTTTTTTAGTAATGTCTCTTAAGCAAATCTTATAAAACCTGATACACATAATTTAATTTTTAGGAAAATCTTCTTTCTTTCTTAATTAATGTCTATTATGCAAATCTTGAGAAAATGATCAAAATAGTCCTTAATGTATGGACTTAGGTTGATTTGGTCCCTCATATATGCAGCTTATGAAAAAGGGTCATTTATCTGTGCTAAAAATTTATCAATTTAGTCTTTACCACTAGGCCTAATGACACAAAAAAAACTCTGTCAAATTAAACAGAGATGTGCAACTCACGCGATATTGAAAAGACGATTAAACGATAAAAGAAGAAGAATCACCAAAATCAATCAAAAGACTCCATCACCAAAGCTTAGAAAATGGAAAACGCCAAAATATTGATGAATCAGATCATGGAGCTCAAGTTCACATCGAAAAGCCTCCAACGCCAAGCCTGAAAATGCGATAAGGATAAAAAGTCTGAGAAGCTTAAGGTGAAAGAAGGCCATCGAGAAAGGTAACATGGACGACACTAGAACTTACGTCATCCGCAGACGCAATGAACAAATGAACTATCAACACATGAAATCTAGAGAAAATGACGAAGACGATGGATTCATTCGAGCGTCAGTTTGTGAATATGGAGGTTCAAGTTGAATTCATGAAGAGTTTTGTGGTTGGAAGTACTTTCTTATGGACTCTAGAGGATCAGGTCGGTAGCCTGATGCAAAGAATGGTTTATGACTATGGACAATGGTTTATGACTATGGACTTGAGGTGTCCGTGGGGCTTCCACAAGCACCGGCCACACTATATCTTCTAATGATGAGGAGAAGGTCAGTGAGGATGAACTATCCAAGCGTCTTGCTTAGCTCAAGTCCCATGGGCAACAACTACAAACCTAAAGGCACGGCGCCTCAAGGCCTTCAATTTTGCTTCTAGCTGGATCAACCCAAAAATTGAGTCCTTCAAAAATTACCCTTCCCTTCGTTACTATCCATTCTCTCCTCTTCCAATGGTCCTTTCAGAATTCAGATTGTCTTTGCTACGGCTATTTGAGTTGAAACTTGAAACCCTATAAACTTTTATTTGTTTTCTATAAATATTAGGCATTTGAAAATTTGAATTCTTAGTTCTGGGAAAACTCTTTAGTCTAGTATGTTTTAAGTTATCTTTTGGTTGTTACTATTCATTCTCTCCTCTTTCAATGGTCCTTTCAGAATTCAGATTGTCTTTGCTACGGCTATTTGAGTTTGAAACTTGAAACCCTATAAAACTTTTATTTGTTTTCTATAAATATTAGGCATTTGAAAATTTGATTTCTTAGTTCTGGGAAAAACTCTTCTAGTCTAGTCTGTTTTAAGTTATCTTCTGGTTGTTTAAGTTGCTCGTAGTGGAGGGCTTGATATCTTTAATTCGTTGTCCCAGAAAACTGATCCTAAAAAGGTAATATTATCTCAATTTTTAGTTTTCTATACGTTGAATTTGCATATTAGTCGATTTTTTTCTTTCTAAATTTTGCTCTGACTATCCGTATTCAATTCATTTTTCTCGATATTTCTTTTTGTTCCTGATCTTTAAGCCTTTATGCTTGCAATCTTAGGTACAACGACACGTCAAATAGGGGTGGGGTGGGGTGGGTGGAGGGAGAGGGTGCTCGAGGCACGACGCGTTGAAGTAGGGGTCGAGAGGCATGACGCGTCGAGGTAAGGGTCGAGAGGCACGACGCATTGAGGGAGGGGGTCGGGGGCATGAAACGTCGATGTGGGGGATCAGGGGGCATGAAGTTCATTAGCAACAATATTAATCAAGTATGAGTGCAAACGAAATAAATCTATCATGTATATAAAATGCTAAATTTCTATGCATATGTTGGATTATTTATAAGTCATATTTACATCACAATTACGAACATAATTCATACAACTATACTCTAATAGCATAATTTACAAACCATGAAAAACGAGACACCTTACATTGCTAGATACTTATATACCCTCGAAGTATTGGAAATGGTACAAAACTATCTTCCATCCACCTATTGGCTCCAAAATGCTCTTTTCACCCACCTATTGGCTCCAAAATACCCTTGTCATCCACCTTTGGGTTCAAAATTGACCACTTATTTAACGGTTTCAAATTTAAACTATTTAAATATTTTTTTTAAAATACTTGGCGCTCAACTATTGAATATAATTTAATTTATTAATTATCATTTATAAACCAACTCACTACCCACCCATTACTAATTAAACCCCACCCAATTAATAAACCAACTCTAATATCAAAATCGCCCTAAACGCTACTAATACACGACGAAATTACAGATTTCTGAAAATGACATTCAAATTATTCGATTCCGAATTGAAACCCCAATTAAATTTAGGCTGAACCGCTTATTATAGATATATATATATATTATTTTTTAATTTTTTTTTTGAGATAATATTATATGGTGAAATTTATGCTATAAAAAGACTAAATAATGCAGTTGATTGAATGTTGACTTATTTATTTAGAAGATTAGAAATTAAGGTAAACCACATAAATCTCACTAGTTTAGGTCTTAATTTTTAAGATTCTCAATGATTTCAAATATTACTTTCTCTAACATAATTTATGCTTAGGATACATGAGTCTAAATCTGAGATACATGTATCTGCGAAATTTTAAGATTGAAGTACAAAATTTATTTATTTAAATTAATTGGTTGTAACTGATTTCCTTGATTAGAGAAGTAATTGAGGACTTCCAAAATACATAGATAATTGATTTTATTTTATTATTCTTTGAAATAATAAGTTCATTAATATTAGATAAAAACATGTATATCTTGGTGATGTAATTTAATTAATTTTAAATTATTACTCTTAAAAATATAAATTCATTAATTTGATCTATCTATTATCAATATATGATGTATCCAACAAACTAAACGCTTAGATATACGAGTGTCATACAAGTACATTCATATGTGTAAAAGTACCTAACATTAATTTCACGTATTTGTTATATGTATTTAGTATTATAGATATATATATATATATATATATATATATATATATATATATATATATATATATATGTCTAATATTAATTTCATGTATCTTTTATATGTATCTAGTATTAATTTGATGTATCAAGTATCAATTGCATATGTTATATTAAAAAACATGTATCTCAAATACAGAGTAAGCATCTACATCTAAATCTAATTATGTAAATGTAAATTTCATACGTTATATCCAAAAATATGTATCTCGAATACATAATAAACATATACATTTAATTATGTCCATCGAAATATGAAATGTAGGTGAAACACATGAATTTATGAACAAATCACGACGGTAGAGTATCTGTTGTATCATTATTATCATTGTGTAGTTAAAATCATATATCCAAAATTTAATGGTGGATACATATACATGTTCAGATACTCCATTGCTAAAAATACAACTCAGATCTTAATTAAGATTACTGCTTGTTAGATACACATGTTTCAAGGGCTATATCAAAGTAATATTAGTACTACCACACCCATGTCACAGTAACCAAAGAAAGCCTTAGAAGAACACTAGCAAATAAAGACTCTCTACAATACTCCTTTGTAACATTTTGCGTTGTGACATAACATAATCAAAACTAAGATTCATTTCTTCCGAATACAAATCAATCAAGACCCACTGAGAATTGAAAGTTTTCTCTGTAGCATGTACTTTGATTTGATCTCGTTATAAATGAAAAACAATCAAGACCCACTCTGAATTGAAAGTTTTCTCTCTGTAGCAGTTACTTTGATTTTGACCTCGTTATAAATGGACAATACAAAATAATATTTGGGTTCATGAGAATTTGTCGGTCATTGTGATGATATTTTGAGAAGAAGAGATTAGATTAACTATTGTTGAAATAAAATTATACGGTGAAATTCTTGAATCAGGGAGGATGATATATATGAGGATCTTCATTCCGCTTATGTGGCATGCCTCAATGATCAGAAAAATATTAATCTAATTTAGATTTTTCTTAATTGTTTAACACAATAATATTATGTGTATATATTGCTATCAATTAGTTACTTAATGAGCATTATACCTCCCTTAAATTAAGGCTACCATATTGCCTCAAACTTAAAAAATTATTTTTATAATATTTTTTTCCTTATGTCCTTTTTCTACCCATTATCTTTAAGTTCATATTTAAGTTCATACTGATGTGGCACCTCTCAACGCCTAAGGATCCGATTTATCTTTTTTTTTTTTTTTTTTTGACATTTCTCTAATTTTTTTCAATTATTTTATTATATAAAATTATCTCTTTAATTCATACCTCTTCAATTACATAAATTCAAATCTTAATTAATTTAACAATATAGATAACTCCTAACCTTTTGATAATATATATAACTCCTAACCTTTTAATAATATATGTAACTCTTAACCTTTCATATTCATAACCTTCAAATTATTTAATATAAAAATTTATAACTTCTAAATATTACACCTATAAATACCTACTTTGAGACATGTATGATGGTCATTTTATTTCCATCTTTTTTATTCTTCATTTTTTATTTCTTTGATTAATTAATTTTTCGTCTTCTAATAAAAAATGTTAGATATTTTGGATAGTTTGATTTTGCGAGGTAAAATAATTTGACATGTCTAATTATTACTATCACTTTTTTTCTATTGTAATTATATATTTACTATTATTATTTTTTTATTCTTGATGACACAAATCATGATTATTTTATGAAAAAAATAATTTGTTCATTTTCTCTTTTGCTTCTCTTTTGTAGTGTTTTGAGATTTTTATTTCTTATTCTTGTAGTTTCTAAAGACACTGATTGTTTTTATTCTCTTTGTCTCTTTGTAAATTTTGGTGTAAGATCCCGAAAATGACTTAGGTGAACTAGATCCTAACATGGTTGTCATGGTGGTATAAGGTCCTAAAATGGTCTATAATGTTATATTGAGCCAGTAGCTAAGAGTTTAAGTGCATTGGAAGTCAAACGACAAGGGACGATCAAGACGTTCGATGACTAAGTCACCTATGTGCCTCATGTGTGGTTCTATGTGTTTATGTGTGATTCATGATGTTGTGAAGTCCTTAAATGAGCTATTATGGTATATAGGCAGTGTGCCAAATTTCATGAAGTTTGGAGGTCAAACATCCAAGAACATCCATGACGTTCGAAAGATGTCCCTTGAAATGACCTTGTGTGTCTAGGCATGTTCCGTCGAGTTTTACGTGTTCGTTTTGAGTGAAATTCATGTGAGAGGTTCTAAACTCATATACGAGCATGTTTGGGTTGGAAAAGTCTGAGCAAGTATCCCCAAGGACCATCCAAGGGTCCTTGAGGAAGGACCAAAAGTTGGTGTCAAGGCTGCCCAAGACAGCCCAAACCACGGAGGCAGTCGACGCCCCGTTGGTTGGGTCTCGTCGATTTGGACTTAGCCTGGGGAAAGGAGGGACCAAAGACAAGCCTCAGTCCCAGACCACGGACCAGCAGGACGGTCCATTGGTCAAGGGACGGGCCGTCGATGGTCTTCCGTCGATTGGTCTGTGTCCCTGCGTGCAGGCCACTGTTAAGTGAGGGGTGATATTGTAATTTCACTCCACTTCCAAATAAGAGGTTTGGCGGTTCCCTAAGGATCTTTTGGGTATTTTAAATGTGTATATAATACTTTAACACTTAGAAGATTTCATTCTTCAAAATCAAAACCTCAAAATCCCTTAGAAATTCCTTAAGGCTCCATTAAAGCTAAAACTCAAGGAGGAGCTTGGATTGGAGATTTGAGTGGATATCCTTCATAAAATTGGAGGATTAGCATGGTTGAGGTATGGTTATTGATCCTTGAAACTCGTTTCATCAAGGAGCACAACTTTCAAAGATGTTTTCTAAAGTTTTCAAAAGATGAATTGACCTATTTCATGATCTATCCATGGGTTCTTGCATTAAAGGTTTTTAATCATTGTTTAGTGATTGAATTGTTATTGTATTGATGATTTTAACCTAAATAACCTATGAACCCTAGTTTTTGACTAATTTATGAGTTACTTGATATTGGTCTAATGCTTATGAATTCTAGTGTAGATTTCTATGGGCTTTCTAATGATGTAAGAATTGTATTCAGTTGGTATCTAATTGGTCTTAGATTTATAAATCTATATTTAATTGACTTAGATGTCATTGAGTATTATAGTTTATGTATTGAATTGATGTTCATGGCCATGGGTAAGGGCCATGTGATATTGAATTGGGTGATTTAGCATTGGATTGAAGGGTTGATGATGGAGTGGTAGTACGCTGCCCTATTTACTTTTATTTTATGTTAATTAGACTTCAATAAATGTTGTGATTGGTTTGGTCCACTTATGGTGGCGGTGTTATGTGAATTGATGTGGCCTTGTCGGCGTTATTTTAAGTATTATGATGATCATAACCTTGTCGGCACTACTTGAAGTAATATGACTATTTGTGTAATTGATTATGTGATGTATGATCATATCTACCTACATGTGAAGTGATGTGAAAGTATGTGTTCTTCTATTGATATTAGGTGATCATGTTATACTATGACTATGTGTTGATGTGTGTGGTCTTAGAGTTGATGCATGATTATTCCTACTTGGCTATATGAGTCTATAATGGCTATGTTGATGATGATATAGTAGTGTATAGAATGACTTTAATATTATAATAGTTGTTCCTATGTGCTTCTAGAATGACATGTAAAATGTGCTAAAGTGAAGTAATGTTGTATCTTGTGTAGGTTGACTTAAATGTCTTACTTGATGCATGTATGATAGTGAATATGTGATGTCTTGACTTAGGAAGGTAAAGCGTCTTATTCATGAATGAATGAATGATAGGTGAGACCTTGAATGATGATAAGAGAGTCATTTATGTGAAACCTTGAACCTAGTGATAATGTTATGAACCTTGAAGTAGAAAGCCGTAATGGTATACTTCATATAATGAATGATGGACTTAAGGTTGATTGGCTGGAACCGCATCATATCAATCCTTAGGAAAGTCATAATGAGCTTCTTGTCGCTATTGTTAGGTAGCCCTAGTGGACCTTTCTTTGGTAGGATAAATGTAATTGGGTTATGAACTTGATATGGAACCCTTTTGTATGAACCTTAATGTGATTTAATCTATGAGAACGAAGGCTAGCACCGAGTGAGTATGGTAAGGGAAGTAGTTCTAGTTAAAGTATGAGGCTAGAATACAAAGTAAGCCCTTCATATTCCTTAACCATGTGCCTACGTGGGATGTGTCTAAGTTCTACCATTGGCAAGTAGAACAACCTCATCGGAGTAGGATAGAACTCCAGATTCCATGTTTTGCTACCATGGTCTATGTCGGTTATTGCCTATTCTCATCATGTGGGATACCTGTTAGCATTAGAGAAGTTCTATGAAGTTTAGGTGGTGGTATGGGACGCTATCTAGACATTGCACAATAGGCTTTGAAGATGTTAGTAAGAGTCCCTATGTCTTCTCCAAGACCATTACTTGAATGTCCTTTATGTGGTAAGTGTCTTTTAATGAACTAATGAATTAACGACTTATGTTAGAAAGTATGTAAATGCATGAGTACCTAATCTAAAGTGACTTAAGTATTCCTTAGCTAAAGTGTGAAGAGGGCATATGGGATGATCTCTACATGTCTTATCTATGGAAGTCTTGAGAATGACTCTAGTTAGGGAAGTTGGTTGTTATGTTTGACATGATCTAAGTTTAAAAATTCTTAAGAATTATTTAGGTAACCTTGAAGAGGGTGTATGGGTGTTCTCTTCTAGGAGTACTTAAGTAAGTCTTTTTTATAGCCTTGGTAAGGAGAATGTCATATCTTATATGTTATGTGTTTGATTTCTTGTAAGTGTGTATGTGTCTCATTATGAGTAATCTTGAGGATCGTTTAGGCACATTTAGAGAGGGTGTATAGGCGATCTCTCTTTGTGTGACTTAAGTGAACCTTAGGATAGCTTTTAGTGAAATGATTACATCCTAAAAGGTGCTTAACGGGAAGATAAGCAACTTCACTGTACAGTGAAGGGACTCACTGTAACAGTGAGTTGAGGTTACTATAAAGTGACTTCTAAATTGTGATATTTGGTTTAAATAATTTCTTATGTTTCTAAGTTGATAAATGTTGTTCTTATGATTATATTATGATATTTAAATAAAAAGATGCATATTTCCAATAAATGTCCTTTTTTCATGATTTTTATACATTATGCCATACTTAGTATATGTGGTTGTACTAATCCATGCTTTTATCTATCTCTATAGTGGTTGGTAGTTGAGGAGCATTTGGGAAGCAAGACTTGGACCGTAACATCGTTCAAGAGAAGTTGAAGCATGTCCTCAATTGACTCGAGGGCATATATAGATGTCTTTTATGTCTTTTATTTCGAAGTATTGTAATAGACTAAGTATTTCTATATTTTGAAGTATGGACCGTGTTCCAAGTATTCTCGTGTCTAAGATTGATGAGATTGAGATTTAGTATTTCCTATTACTTTTATATGAAAGAGTTTTTAAAGACTATGATATGATTTGTGAATTTTTTTAATTCCGTACTACTTTTCACTATGTATATGCGATGAATGATATGAAAGGGTTTGTATAAGACCTCCGAGAGGTCGAGTACGCCGGTTACAATCTGAGACTGTGCCCTAACTTCTAGGGTGTGGTCTTGGGATGTGAAATTTGGAGAATTGAATTATGTTATATTGAGAACATGATACTTCTTTCCTCTTCAAATCATAACTAAATATTTTATTAGTTTTGCTTGATTAGCTAACTATAATTTTATGTCTTTTTGTTGTTATTATCGTAAGGATTATTTATAGTTCTCCAGTCAAACCTCCAATGCAACAAGAGCTAATTGGTTTTTTATCAACTTAATTAGTTAATTGAAAAATCGCCATTGTATCTTATTTTATTAATTTGATATTTAATTTTGTCTAACAATATCTTCCTCCTTACTAGCTATAAAATTGTTATACAAATATATAATTGTTATGAAATTATATGAATTTAGGAGAAGAATAAAGTAGGGAGAAGAGAAAAGACTTCTTATTCATGTTGAAAGAAAACCCTCTATTTATAGGAGAAATCTGACTTGGTCCCCAAGTAGGATTCCTAACCATATCCTAAAAAGACTCCACATAATTAGACATTCACTAGAATACAAATATGTTTATAACACTCCCCCTTGAATGTCGGTAGATTATGTGCCTCGTTAAAACCTTACTAGATAAAACTCAGTAGGAAAAAATCTAGTGAAGAAAAAAAGAGTACACATATCTAATAATACGCATTATGGATGCTTCATTAAAAACCTTACAAGAAAAACCCAATGGGACAAAACCTTGTGAGGAAAAAAGAGTACATCACGTATTAACTCCCCCTAATGAGAACATCAATCCAAAGACTTGAATCTTCGTTTTCCAAGCTTGTGGATCATGTTCTTGAAAGTTTTAGTTGGTAGAGACTTAGTGGATAAATCAACTATATTATAACTTGTACAAACCTGTTGCATGTTGATATTGCCATTCTTGGGAGCTCATGAATGTAGAAAAACTTTGACGAAATATGCTTCCTTCTATCTCCTCCATTCATGATCAAAGATTTCTGCAAGTTACTTACCTCAACTTCTTTAAGCAAATAATTTATTGCCTTTTGAAAACTCATCAAGAGTTTCAATTCTAGTCCTCAACTTGCATAATAATACTTGTATATGCTCTATGCATTTTGAATCTATTTAATCCTTATGAGGATGATAAACATGTTTTCCAAAACCTTGTATATGCTAGATTTCGAACCCATTGGATATTTTCATATCAGTTTTGTCAAGTGATAACATTCAATATTAGATGTATGACATCTTCTAGTGCCTAGATTGCAAGTCAAATAAGCTTTACGCTTATCAAGATGCACCATTCCACTTTTCACTTGATAATTATTTCTACACCAGCATGCTTTAATAGATGTAGAATTCATATCCTCATAATCTTTTACAATATTGCACGCTATTGTATCAAAGATATCGTCAACGATATATCATTTTGTATCAGTTCACAATACGGCGTAACTTATTGAGATCTCATTCACTTCATTATTTTTAGGTAGCTACCCCTTTCATGAGGATTCATAAAGTGTTATGTCGTAGGCTCTTCAACAACACATTGTCTCCTTATTATGATCATTTGGATTCTTTGATCCTCCCCCTTTTTTCAAGGATTATTTTATTTAGAATTGATTAATCTATCATGCTTCATGCATGTCGTAGACTCTATCCTTAAGGGATATTCAATAGGAGTATTTATAACTTTTGTGTTGCTTCTAATCTCCCCCTTATTTAAACAAACTATCATATATCTCAATCTTTTAGAGAATCTATCTTTGTGCATCATAGTATATTCATTAATCATATATTGCACATCAAAATTATCAGATGACAATTATTTGGTCCCTGTCCGTAAACCAATTAACAGAAAAATTGATCATAATTTATTGGTTTGATTCATACAATTACGTTTGTATGTAATATCATATTTCATATCAACACATGAAACTTTATTTTCATAAACAATGATTCACTATGTGAGATATTTAATGTCACATCATCTCATCTCATATATTTATCAATATTATTAAGATGAATTATATTGATTTCATATTCTGAAAGTTGTACTTTTAGCTCAATTATCTTGCACAAATAATTTTGCGAATGTCAAACTGCAAGTTGACAACAAACGCACATGTGATTATATTATAAATGCATCACTTTATCGTATCACATGATAGGTGAACGGGCCCATATTCACCTTTTATACTTTTCAGAATTTAGAGATTTAGTCTCAACTTCAGTTGATCCAATCAACTTACATGAGAACGAGCAATAAAAAGAATTCTCGAAGAATCTTGTAGTTCTTCAATGTATGTCTATTATTCAATATACACATCTTTGGATGACCAAGATGTTCATGCCAACTAATAAAATTATTAGTATTAGTAAACTTCATAATGTCATGTGTCTTTTGCTATAGTAATTTCTTATTTATTACTATTATATGAGAAAATTTCAACTTTAATATTTCGGGAGTAAATTTCATATTTATTTTTCTCAATTACTCTACCTCATCTAAAGGTGAGTCGTGATCCCATCACTGAATAGACTAATCTGATTATCAGAAAATTGTGTATGTAATCATATTATTTATGTCAATACTTTTGGAAACATCAAGTTGCGAGATAACAATATGCACACAGGAGACCATCTAGAAGAAACATCAATTAGGACCATTAAGTATCTAAACAATCCGCTAGGTGGATGAATAAGTCCACAAATATCTGTATACGTTCCTAGAACGCAGGAGATTCAATATCAACTTTCGTTTATGATGGTCTCACAGTTAACTTGCCTTGCTAACAAGCAGTACAAGAAAATTCACCATTTAAAAGAATTTTTAGGTTCTTCCATGGATGTCTATTTTAATTTTCCATAATTTATCTAAACATTATAGATTAATGATGTCCCAAATAATCATGCCAAATTAAGAAAGTATTGGAATTAATAAACTTCTTATTTATCATATAATGTGCCTCAATTGCACTAATTTTTGTCCAATACAAACTTGAAGATAAAGTATGAAACTTTTCTATAATACATGTCTTCTTAGAGACATTCTTGGTGATAGCACATCATTGATCAAAGGTCGCAATCTTTCGCATGCCTAGCATGGTGGCTTACACCTCATTCCCTTTAGAGAATGGATCCATATTTTTAGCATTTATCAAAAGTTCTCATTCTTCATGAATGGAACACAAACATGTGAGCTTATCAAATTATAATAGCTTTAATACCTCATTTCATATTTATGTGCATTATTCAATCACTTGTCTTCTTTCAGACATATTATGCACTACTACCACATTCACTTTTGTAATGGAGTAAATTCAGTAAATTTCATGATTCCTCATCTAAAATACATTAGTTTTTCTTTAGTCATTATTATATCATCAATATGGTGCATTAAGACTCAAATTCAATGTTTTATCCATATAAAAGTGTCTTAAGTCATAAATCGATGGGTCTTGAACCCAATATCTTATCATCATGGTGCACCAGGACTTTAACCCAATGTCTTACCCTTTTGGTGCGATTGAACGTAAATCCATCGTCTTATTCTTTTGGTGCGATAAAACTGAAATTTATCGTCTTACCTATAATGAGGCTCAACCTCAAGCCTTCAAGATAATTGCAATTTTATCACTTTTGATGATCATTAATATGATCATATATTATAATTACACACAAAATTGAGACTATTGATTTCTTATAATCAATATTAGCATTTAATAGATATAGTTTAATAGATCACATACCTCATATAAAGATTGAAAACATACTTCTCACTAAATTGTGTTTATTTAATTATTAAAATAAATTAAGGAATTTTCTTCCAAGTCGGTTAATTAAACGTATAGAAAGTCGACAAGTCTCTTTAACTACTTACTTTAGATGGTACCTCCAGATCTGTTACATAAAGAATTATAATAAAGATAAATCATACCTTTAAGATATAAGAACCTTATTGCATAACTAATGCAAGATCTCTTTTGCACTTTTCCGTCTTCTTCAAAATTATTTAAGAATAGAACAATCGTGCTGATAACGTGTTATGAAACTATATGAATTTAGGAGAAGAATAAAGTAGGCAGAAGAGAAAAGACTTCTTATTCATGTTGAAATATATTTAAGATTCATAGAACTTATTTACGATGAAGAAAAACCCTCTATTTATAGGAGAAATCTGACTTGGTCCCTAAGTAGAATTTCTAACCATATCCTAAAAGGACTCCACATAATTAGACATTCACTAGAATACAAATATGTTTATAACAATAATAAATATAACTAATAAAAAAATATAACATCTCAAATCTCAATATAAAGTATAATAAAATACTAAATATTAAATACAAACATATTATATAGCTAAGAAACAAATAAATCAATTCTTTTTACGATTTTGTATCTCACAATCACATAACAATGATATGGTCAAAATACATAATTTTAACGATACATTCTTAATTATATTATTTATATAGAGAAATTATTTATAAGCCAAAAAGTTGCTTCACGGTTTTGATAATCAACAAAAAATTAATTATTTTTTAATTTTATATTATGACATCTGTAGCATTACTTTTCTTGACAATTTTAAATTTTTTTCCATTCTTTTGATTAACTTATTGATTCTCTCTCCCTTTTTAAAATTGTTCTTAATTAATTTTCCCCTTAATAGACTTCTCTCCTATAATATAAACTAAGAGAAAGTATATATTGTTCAAAATAATAATAATTATTAAAAACAATATTTATTAGTAGAAGAATATTTAGAGACTTTTATGAAATTTCTTAAATAAGGTAAACAAATGTCATATAATAAAATTAAATCATAAAAATGGTGGAAGATTTTACTTAAACATACTTTTGTATATTAGAATAATATATAAAAATTTTTTTTACTTTTTCTCTTATTTTATATATTTATTTTTATCATAAACTCACACCTCTTCATCTTTCATAACCTCTATACTTAATTAATACTTATTAATAAATTATTCTAACTTCCAACTTTATACCTCCTTAACCCCCAATTACATAATGTTTAAATTTGTTACATTTTAAAAGTACATCAAAAAAATATTTCTAACCAAATATATTTTTATGTTTAGCTTAATTTTCCTCTACTCTAATTTTGTAATGCAAAACCTATCGACAAAGACTACTTTAGTAATTATTTTTACTTCTAATAAGGATGATACAAAATAAGATATATAAAATAGAATGATTGATTTGTTTTTTTTGTATGAAATTATAGGAGCAAGATCATTAATAAAAGTTAGCATAAAAAATAATTCTTTAAGACATTAAAATGTATTTGTGGATACACTTAGCGGCGGGAGATAATCAAAATTATAATAAAATTATTTTTAAATTTTCAATAAAATATGAATCATGAAAAATACAAGAAAAATTAGAGAAGAGATTTTTTCTTAACATTTTGCATACTATTTTTTGAATATAAATTAGTAAATTTTTTAAAGACGAGCTAATTTGATTCTCTTAAGATACGATGCTAATTGTCACTATTTTCTTAGTGGAATTAAATAAGCAAAGACAAAAAAATAAAAAATAAAATAAAAATAAAGGGAGAATAAAAAAAATAGTGTTGAAATAAATTTAAAAAAATGTAAAATTATAGGAGAGAATTTATTAAGGAAAAAATCAATAGCGATAGTTATTCCAAATATACTTATTACCTAACCATTCATCATCCATTATAATTATTCTAAAAATTACTTTGTCTCTTACACTTTAATTATATGAAAAAATTATTTATCGTTAATAATTATAAATATTCCTATTATTTGCGAATACTTTTTCTTATATTTACCTAATTTAGAAAAAAATCCTAGAGTCTAATTATAAGTTTTTATTAAATATTGTAAGAATTATTTTTTGATCTTTATAATATAAAACCTTTTATCACTCTTTTATAATTTCTCATTAATTACTTATTTTATTATGTAATTTAATAACAATATATTGTTTTTTTGTTAATTCTGCATCACCAAAATTATTTTGCAGAACTAAAATTATGTTTCACCCGTTTCCTTCCAAAGAATCAACATATAGAGAAGAAGCTTTAAATTTTAATATACAAATATTGAAGTACTTTTTTGAGTCTTCAAATTATAGGTAGCTTATCTATTGCAAATAATTTTCATATTTCTAAGACCCTTTTTAGATGTGTTACTATTTTAATTCTTTTGACATTTTTTAAAAAATTTAAAAGATAAAAAAATTTACTTTAAATTTTTTACAAAATATCAAAACTGATTATATTTAAATTTTGAGAACTCATTCAAATGGATAATAAAGTAATAAATTCTTAATTATATATTATAACTAATATAAAAGAATAGGTACTATTCAATAAAAAAATTAGGTATTTGGCCTAATTTAAGGATATTTATTTTTTGATAAAATCAGTTCATGAATTGAGTTGAAATTACAAATCTATATGTTAAAATTTATTGGCTAATCTATTTGAATTTGAAAATTAAAAAAATAAAATACAATTTTTATACACCGCGCGTAGCGCGGCTAAGTTTATTAGTTGAGTGATAAAATATGAGAGGGGAGAATTAAGAGATAGTAGTTGATTTGGAGTGAAAAAATTAATGAAGCAGATAATCAATCAATTCTAGTTTTAAGGGATGTGAGTATCGAGCCTGTTTGGATGGGCTTAAAAGCTGGTCAAACTGACTTAAAAGTCATTTTTTGACTTATTAGAGTGTTTGACAATTATCAAAATGACTTATATTAAGCCAAAAGCTAAAAGCTAGGTGAAGAGTGTTTTTTTTTTCAAACTTAAAAGTCATTTTATGTTGACCAAGTATATTACATTTTTGCCCTTAATTCTTTTATTATTATTATTATTATTTTTTTTATTTTTATTTTTATTTTTATTATTTTATTTTTATTTTATTATTATTACTTTTATTATTATTATTATTATTATTATTATTATTATTATTATTTTTATTATTGTTATTATTATTATTATTATTATTATTATAATTATAATTATAAAAAATTGTGATGATAAAGAAATATGTGAATGATAGGAAATATTATTACTTATGGATGTAAAATATAAATTAATTTTGTTTTAACTTTTTTAAGTTTAAAAACCTTAAATTAATAAACTTTTTATCATGTTAACAGTTTTGAGGGTATTTCTGACATTTTGATTAAAAAGATGTTTATCAGCACTTATTTACCAAAATACATCAACAACTTTTTTTCAACTGAAACACTTTTATCCAACACATAACTACTTATTTTAAAAATAAGTTTCAGCAATTTCAAAAGTATTTTTTAAAAGTTATTTTTTTTAAGTCCATCCAAACGGGCTCTAATTGTATCTTCAAATAATATATTAATATATGATATAAAACACTAAAAGTGGTAATATATGTAATTGTTGAAAGTAAAGATAATATTAGTATATATAGTAGCGATGTATGTTTAATAAGGTAGTTTATCCATAAATCAATTCTCACTTAAATGTATACCATTGAACTAGTATGCAGTTAACTTGTACTTCCCCGTTTAAAAAAGAACGATTTCTATTCTTTTTTAGTCTGTTTCAAAATGAATGACCTCTTTATTTTTTTGGTAACATTTTAATATCTATTTTTCACGTTACATGCATGTTTAAGGCCACAAGATTAAAGTGCAGTTTTGTACATTTCACATAACTTTAATTTAGGATCACAAGATACAAAAAACATCTTTATTTTCTTAAATTTCGTGCCAAGTCAAATCAGGTTACTCTTTTTAAAATGGAGATAGTACTAATTTAAATTTTAGACAAATATTTTAAAGTTCAAATTTTTAATAATTTAAACTTCAGATCAATACTTTAAAATTGACTAGTTCAAATTTGTAATAGCTTCAAACTAACGTATTGATATGAAGTTTAATTACTTGCTTTTATAGAGTGAAAGAAAAAGCTCTCAATTCCTTTAAGCCAATGTTTTAAATAGAAACTTCATAAGTGGTTATTTATGCAAATAACCCGAAGAACCCTAAAAGGCGCCAAATGAAAAAATGGTACTTTTCAAAAGAGGCGCGGAAAATAGGTTTTTAGGTATTCAGTGATATGAGCAATTCCGCACTCACCACAACACTGTAAGTTTCGCTTTACTGAAATTTGTGTATTTGGTTGTTTGATTTATTCATTTGAATTTTGTTCGATTACGAAGATATAGTGAATCTCTTTATAAAAAATGAAAATTTGTTTGATTTATTGATGAATTTACTATTGTACTGTGTGTATTATAGATATTTGCCAAGTTTATGCAGAATTTCTTAGTATCAAAACTCAAAAATTGTACATAGGTTTTGCGTTCCCTTGATATGGGTGTTTCATACTGTCAGGGGCAGATCTAGGGGAGGGAGGGTGTTTAGCTGAATTTCTCGACGAAAAATTATATTGTGAGTATAAGGTTACTTTTTTATTTTTAGGTAGGTATATATATTTTGAATCCCTCGAATAGGTTGAGTTAGTGGTTTAGGGGTTCAAAATTCACTTTGGGGTTTCCAAGTTTTAATTTTTATAACCCTGATGTAAATATTTATGTGCATATTATGCTTGATAAAATGCCAATGAGAGCATGATCAATAGGATACGAGTCTTTTCTGTGAGGTGCATAATGTGAGTATATGTTTGGAGTTTAGTTTGGTGAGAATATGTTAAATGGGGATTAACTTGTGAAGTTTGTTCTATATGTCAGGTAGATCTACTTTATTGAAATGTGTTCTGTGTTAAATATTTTAGGCGAAGGACGCTAAAAGTGGAGAAAACTTTGTTTTCCAGCAGAAGTTTTGTACCAAAGACAATTTCGACTTTTTCTAGAAAATTTGGAACTTGGGCAGCTTTGTTTTCATTGAAGTCTAGCTTGGATTTGAAGTTACGTTTTAAGCCTTCGAGACTTATTCATATGGAGAACAAAGAGAGCAGCTGTTCCAGAGGTGCTTTAATTGTTTTAGAAGGGCTGGATCGCTGTGGGAAGACATCACAATCTGGCAGACTGTACAAGTATTTGGATGAGCAGGGACATTCAGTTGAGTCGTGGAGATTTCCTGACAGAAATACAGGCGTTGGGCAAATGATTTCTTCTTATCTTGCTAACAAATCACAGTTGGATGACCATGCAATCCATCTTCTCTTCAGTGCAAATCGTTGGGAGAAGAGGTTTGTTCAATTCACACAGTCTTACTTGCATTGCCCATACATAGTGTATAAATTATGATGCTCAGTGTGTCTGATACACAGAGATTACCTGTCAGAATTCAGTACTTGGTCAAATCCCCAGTCAACAGGGGCAGACCCACCACCAACGTAGGTCCATGTGGGTGCTCGAGCACCTACTGCTGTCGATCCTGACTATATATATATATACATATAGATAGCTGTTACTGAACAACAAACAAAAGAGATCAGTGAGCACCATTGGAAAATAAAATCTCAGTGGATGATTTGGTTTTATGGTGGGTAAAAGAGTTTGTAAAATTCTACTGGGCCCATGATCAATTCTCCTTTCAACCTTATTTTTCTCATCTAGCTGATGGTTATTTTACCTTTCTTGTTTGTGTATGTGCTTTCCTTTTTTTTTTTTTTTTACTTTCCCCAACAAAGTGCTCCTTTTTCCTTTCTCTCTAAATTGCAACTTCCCAAAACTGAAGAACTTCATTTTCTCCATGGCCTCTAGGAACTCCTTTTGTCTCCTTTGTTACAGCTCTTTCTTTCATGAAGGAGATTTAGCCCTTTTGTTAGGTTCAGCAGTTTGTTTAATTTCCCCAAGTAATCGCCCTTCTGTTTTCTTGAATGGCTTCTGATACTAAAAGCTCAATCAAATATAGTATAAAGAATAAACTCTCCGTTGTAGAATTTTTACTCACAAATTTTGTAAATAAATTAAACTATTCAATTTAAGTTCAGTCTAGGGCTAGTCTATTGCATAGAAACTTTATTTTGGAAATAAATTTAGAGTGAGCAATGCTGCTAATTCATAGTTGGCCAAGAATAATTGAATATATAGAATAATTTTTTTTAAATTTTTTTTATAATGGAGTATTAACTATAGTTTACATGGTAAATAATTTTTACCATCAAGTTTCAAATAGTTCTACACTTAAATTTGATGATTTTAATGACGCAGTGGAGCACCCATGACTTTGCTATCTACCATCGCCTGTCAAAAATCCTTAGGCATGAGATCTGTCACTATCCTTTCCATATTCTAGGCATATGTGGATTATGTGGAGATGAAATTGGTTAGCTTATTAATCAAATCAATCAAATGGTTAGCCAGTATCATATATCCTCCAAATTTGATATGCTGGCTATCCATCTGAATTGATGGTTAATGTAACATTCCAGAAAATTGTATGTCTAATGAAGAGCACAGTAAGTCTCTAAGAATATATAATAGGGATACATAGGCACCCCAATGCCCAATATTGAGAAATATTGGCATAGTATAGAAAAATTGGCTAACGGATATTAGGGATATTAGCCAAATTTCTATATATGAACAAGAAAAATACATTTTTGGGTGCCCTACCCAATCCAAGATTCATTGTTCAAGAAATGTACCTGCAATGAAAACCCTAAGCTAAAATTCAGAAATTCATTAGTTGCAAACACATTAGGTACTAGGCATCCAAGTGTCAAGCCTAGTACCCTAAGTACATAACCATTTAAAATGATCATGTAGAGTGACAGTGCCCAAGGACATAGTGAGGGTTCTTGGGACAATAAGTAAACATTCCCAAAGAAACCATAAATAATAGTTGGTTAGGAAAGTACAACCAACACATGTGCAAGCACATGTGCAAGACATGTGAAGAAGCGTCCAAAGGAGGGGACCACCCTAACCGAATTCGGTTAGGGTAGTTAGGGGGAAAACGTTCACAAGGGACCACTCCATGTGGGGCTTAACTTCCTAACCAATTCTAGACTCTAACCTATTGCCCTAAATAGCTAAATAACCTAAGACCAAACGAAATAAACTAATTAGTGCACTCGACAACCTAAGACTTAACCGGGTGACACTAACCTAGTAACTAGTTAAAGAGACAACCTAGTACCTAACCTAGGATTGTGTCGTGTATTTGTTTGAGTTTGAACGTGAGTCTAAGTCTTAGGAACTGATCTTGACTCATTCAACTAAGGATTAATAAGTTAATTAAATAAATAAATTAATTAATTACTAAAAAAAACCTCCTAGATTGACTAGAACTAGGAAAACACAATACTTAGTCAAATCTGAAATTTTTCCTAAGAATTTCGTTTTGACCGTTTCCCTTAATTAATAAAATATTTAATTAATTAATTTAAATTAATTAATTTAAATCCTAGGTTAGGTATTAGGTTGTCTCTTTAACTAGTTACTAGGTTAGTGTCACCCGGTTAAGTCTTAGGTTGTCGAGTGCACTAATTAGTTTATTTCGTTTGGTCTTAGGTTATTTAGCTATTTAGGGCAATAGGTTAGAGTCTAGAATTGGTTAGGAAGTTAGGCCCCACATGGAGTGGTCCCTTGTGCACGTTTTTTCCCTAACTACCCTAACCGAATTCGGTTAGAGTGGTCCCCTTCTTTGGCCGCTTCTTCACATGTCTCGCACATGTGCTTGCACATGTGTTGGTTGTACTTTCCTAACTAACTATTATTTATGGTTTCTTTGGGAATGTTTACTTATTGTCCCAAGGACCCTCACTATGTCCTTGGGCACTGTCACTCTACATGATCATTTTAAATGTATATGTACTTAGGGTACTAGGCTTGACACTTGGATGCCTAGTACCTAATGTGTTTGCAACTGATGAATTTCTGAATTTTAGCTTAGGGTTTTCATTATAGGTACATTTCTTGAACAATGTATCTTGGATTGGGTAGGGCACCCAAAAATGTATTTTTCTTGTTCATATATAGAAATTTGGCTAATATCCCTTAGCCAATATTTCTATACTATGCCCAATATTTCTCAATATTGGGCATTGGGGTGCCTATGTATCCCTATTACGTATTCTTAGAGACTTACTGGGCTCTTCATTAGACATATGATTTTCTGGAATGTTACAGTTTGAATGCTGGGACTTTTTTTTATTAAAAAATGAACGTTGGGACTTTCTTTTAGTAACTGAGGAATCCCTGATATGTTGCTTGTGAGCCGCCAACTACCCGTCTTGTAACAGACAGCCAGTGACACACGGTTCAATAGTCTGTGGATAATGACCCCATTTCTCTATCCTTTTCCATTTAATATCATGCTTTTGTCTGCGGTAGTGTTCTAATCCATGATTTGCACTTAACCCTCATATCACGAGTTCTGCTTTACCACTAAACCAAAACCATGGGGCATGCTTGGATTTCTTTATGCTATTGGAAGTACTTTCCTCACTTAATTTGGCTGTATTTCCTTATAATTGTTAGGGTGTGCAAATGCTTTTTCTCTCCCCTCAGTTAATTCAACATTTGTCTTTCAGGTACCATGCTCGAAAGTTCTCACCAAAATGAACAGTCAAATGTTTGTATGCATGCTTTTCTAATTTTCTATTCCCTTAGTAGTTTGTTCTCCAGCAAAGGCATTGATGAAAATAGAAAAGTTTTTGGCAATAGTTGAATTCCCACTTTCGAAATACCATTGTTATTTAACTGAAAAGTTTTACCTACATTTTTTCATTCGAGGTTGGATTGTATATCTAAAAATATGCAGTGAGTTGACTCATGATCATTGTAGAATTTAACATGTATTTAGCCTGGTGTGCCCGTAAATTATTAATTTCTGTTGAGAAACTACAGATCATTAATGGAGGAGAAGCTGAAGAGTGGAACTACTCTCATCGTTGACCGCTATTCTTATTCTGGGGTGGCATTTTCCTCTGCCAAGGGACTTGATATTGAATGGTGTAAGGTAATCATTTCTTACTTCATTGATGTTGCAATTGCAAAATCTCCTAGCAAGTTTAACACTGATCTTTTACTGTAGGCTCCAGAAATAGGGTTGTTAGCTCCAGATCTGGTTGTATATCTCGACATATCACCAGAGGTAGTTTTCTTTCTTCTTTTTCACCTGTCTTAAGTTAAGAGAGATGTCGTGAATGCAATTTTCTAATTTGAAGCCTGCATTTGGTATATATGTCGATTTCTTGAGCAATCTACTCTGTTATTGAGGATCAGCTGTTCCCTTTTTACCTGTCTTTCCATATTATGCAGGTTTAAAACCAGTCCTACCTTAGAATTTATTCTCCTTTTGCTTGTCTTGTTGACTAATCCTTTTCAGCTATATTTTTTAATTTGAAAGATATGCTCTCCGTTGTTGTTACCATGACTGTTTATTAATGATTCAATTCTATGATAACTAGAAAGCTGCTGAAAGAGGAGGTTATGGAGATGAAAGATATGAGCAGCTTGAGTTTCAGCAAAAGGTTGCTGGATCTTATTTGTCTCTTCGTGATTCCTCGTGGAAGGTGACTTGTTTTCCATTTGTCGACGGAAATAGAAATGTCTGTTTAAGTAAATATAGCAACTAGTCTAATAACCTACCAGTTGTAGAATACTGTCATTTGGTTTTTGACTTAGCAGTATTTTCCGAGTTAGTTGGGATGTTTTTGATATTTAATTAGCATGTCTATGGTGACTAAGCAGAAACATAATCTGACATTGACTTCATGAATCAAATAACAGGCTGATCGTTTTTCTTATCCAAAGCCTTGGTGATAGCTTTGCCTTGTTGATGTTGTTGTTTCCTTGATTTATTGCAGGTTATCGATGCAACCCTTTCGATTGAAGATGTAGAGAAGAAGCTCCGAGAAGTTGTACTTGACTGTATGATGACGTGCCACAAAGGGAAACCATTGTCTCAGTTATGGCCATGTTAGGTCTAGTGAATGTCTGCATGAATGATATGTCTACCTTCTTTATTACACTGTATTGTTTTGATGTATTTTGCTATATTTAATCTTCTAAACGATATCCTTGGAAGTGTGGAGTGTTTCATGTTTATATATCCATGTTATGTTCATGCTGCAATACCAGTGTTGTTGGTGATTATTTGAAATTCTATCTTGTGGCAAGTGGCGAAAAAGAAAGGATGCACATGTGTATGTAAAAGATGATTATACTACAAACCATTATATTAACAGAATTAAGAATCTTTTCTCCTTGGTAATTAGAGTAAGGAAAACAGAATAACTGTTTCCAAGTTTTCCTTTATGGGTCTGAGTAGAATGAGCGGGAAGAAATTAAGGAAAATGAAATCAATTTTCTTCTTACAGCAACATATTACATACCCATTGTATTCCTACAAGTGACATATGGGTAGGGTTGTGTACACATCCTTACTCTTTACCTTGTGAAGCTAGATAGGTTGTTTCTGATAGAGCTTGTTGAAGAAGAAACATAGTCTTCTTTCTTTTTTAAATTTATTTTCCATGTCCTCAGTGTAAAACTGAAATTCGAAACCTAACTCCATCTTATGAACATAAGACTTACGGGGAGAGTTAAGTGTTGGAATAACACAGACCAAGTTGAGCAGAATGGGTATTGCTTATTGACTGATTCATATAGTGGCTCCAATTTGTTTTGGATTAAGTAGATTTGTTGATGTTGTAGCTGCTTTTGGTTTTTAGAGTTGTACGCTTGATCACATTAGCATACTTTATTTAGAGCAATACTAATAATCTAGGATCTTATGAATTTGACAAAGCCAAACACAACTTACAGAATAATTTTTCATGATCTGATATATGAAGCAGATTCTTGGTCATTGTTAATTTGTATGTTAAAAGTAATCCCTCAGCTGTCTTTTGGTACCTAATTTTCTTGTCTTTTTGCACTGTGTAAGCAGAAACATGTTGATGATAAGTCAAATGAAGATACCAGATACGATGTGATCCAGTGTGATTTTATTAGAGAGGGTTGTGCTTGGATGTGAGAAAATGGATTGTACTGATGAAACACTGGATCGATTTCATGCTCCAGTATGTACATATAGGGCCTCCCTTGCGCTTTTAGGACTTCTATACCTTGACTTTGCTTATGATATTTAAACCAATTATTAATCAAATAAAAAACATACTTGAGTCTTGCATTTGTTTCACTTTTCTGATTGATATATAGATTATAGAGGCTTAACTTATTATTGGACGCTTTCCTTTTCAGTGAGTTTACCTCTATATTGTCTTTTTAAAACTGCATTTATGTGATACGTGAGCCAAGAGTTCTTTGGAAACAACCTCTCTATCTCCACAAGGTAGAGGAAAGCTAGGTACTCTCCCCGGATCCCACCTGTGGGAATACATGGGGTATGTTGTTGTTGACTTGTAGTTTTTCCTTTTCAGTGAAAGACTTATAGGCTCCTCACAGTATCTATCTAAATGTGTATATAAAACCGTCTTGTTATGACAAGCCCTTATTCTTAGCAAAAGCATCACAAAATTTCTGGACTTAAGAGTATTCCTGTTCCCTTGCATTCTTGATCAGTGAGGTGATTGAGTTGCTACTTCCAATTCTTATCTGAAGCGTTTCGAGTGTCAAAGACATTCTTTATTGGTGAGTTGAGTTGATTATTTGCTTGAATGTAATTATGGCCATAGTCAGCCACTGCTCTCTGAGATGTGAGTCCAATGCAGAAGTGTAAAAGAGGCTCCTTTTGTGGAACAAAATATGTCATTCTGTGGTATATCTAAGCGAATGCAGGGTATTGTAAAAACAGTTTGGCTATTGCACATGTTAAACAAAGTACAACAGCTTATGATTCATTATAATAATATCAAATGTCCACTGACATGTTCTTATTGATTCCCTTGCTATTTACATGAACTTTCTTACATCAAAATTTGGTAAATAATATACTGTCTCATATTTTGTGGTCCTTGATCAGCAATGTAGTTGTAGTTTAAAAGTTCAATATCTTTGGCCTAAGGCCATTTCCACCTTGCTTTTTTCTTGATTTTCCTCTGCCAAACAAAGTTATCCTCCGGAAAATCTTAAGTAACCTAGTAGCATATCGTTTTTGGGAAGAAAAATTCACAGAACCTATGCAACTAGTCACTTGGCCAACGCTCTTCTTGATTGGCGTTCTTCCCTCTAGTCCATATGGTTTCAAGCTTTGAAAATTTGCAGAAACTGGTTCAACTTTGTTGGAGATGGTTTCTGTTTGCTTAGATATGTGCTGCAGTTGAAGCGTTTTCTTCAAGGACATCAATTCTTCTTCAAGGTTTTGGATTCTGAAGCTTGTGGATTCATATTCCTTCCTTGAGAATTCGGACTTTTGCACCGCTGAATCTTTTAACAAGAAGCTTAGTGTTTTGCTGCCTCCTTCACTTCCCTCCATATATGGACTCTCAACCAAATTCTGGCTTTTGGAATTTGGATATATTGTACTTGAGAGGCTTCCAGAGTACTCTCCACATTGAGCATATCGGAACGAGTCTGAACATTCTTTAAAAGCTTGCTGTGTATTTAGTTGCTGAACAAACAGCGCCTGGACAATAAGTCTCAACGGCATCAATTCATTTTGAACTGCTTCAATGCACACTTCTTGCGAAAGTTTCTGGCAATTGAGGTATTTGCACACCAATCCTTTCTCTTCTTGTGACATATCTGGATGTGCCTGGATAAAATGGAAATCTTGTCTTTATTGAGGAAAGAAATTTCAACAATATATCAACAGCCCTATGCGTATTCACTTTAGAGGTGTGATTTGATTGAATTATACAGAAATGTGCCTTTCAATTTATATTATGTAGAAAACTTACCATGAGAAAAGTGCTTAAAGCTCTGTAGAGATGATCGTGCGTTTGCCTGCTGGACAATGGAACAGTTTCAATGAGCTCTAAGAATCTTTTCGAACTCCATTGTGGATCAGTAGCTATCTTGGTTAGATATACATCCCAAAGTTCAGCGACGATGTAGTTTCTTGGTGAAGGTGTATGAGTTAACTCCATGTTGAAGGATACATATTTTGAAAATATGCTCTTCATTACTGATAACTCAATGCAGGAGGAAATGGAGTCATTGCTGCTATCCGGAAGGAGGAAATCTTCCATTCGAGCCAAGTATAGTAGGGACGCAATCTGATCTTGCAGCTTTTCCCTACTTTCTCTTGTTAAACCAAGTTCAAGTGATCTTGAAAGCAGAGAGAAATAAAATCCAACGGGGATTACTTTACTCGCTTTCTCTCCCATAGGGAGCAAGTCAAGAATCCCTTGAAGAATCTTGGAAACCTTTTCATTAGTATCATCATCAGCATCATCCTCGACGTCATTGTCAGCTTTTCCATCCTTCCTAGCGTCCTGCCAATACTGGTGAGTTTTTCTAGAAAGTACCCATTTGTTTGCATAGAAAAGAACTATGGGGCTGACATATTTTTCCTTCATCCCTTGTCTTCTCAGAGATGACATTATTCTCTTGAAGAACGGAAATGGCAGAGCGATGAGATCTTTAATCCACAAATCTGGGCTGAGAATAGCCTTAACTGTCTCATTGCTCCAAGGCTGACTAGCTAAGGCATCTAATGTAACAACTGGATGGTCTCTTCACCTTTCAGGATCAAGAATTTCCATGCAGGCCATGAAGGCAAGTGACTCGATGCAACGGCTAACAATCAGCAGCTCCTCAGCCAAAGGAAGCAGCATTTGGCATTTTTGGAGTACTATCAGCGTATCATCCCAGCTTTGCAGCACAACCTGGTTCAAATATATGTCGAAACGCTCACAAAGATTGCCAGAGACGTACTCTTCTGTCATTTCAAGGTACTCTGCTGCACATCTTAGCGCAGCAACGTTGAAAGGGTCGACTAACGTGGAGGATCCATAGATGAAGAGTGCCATCATTTCAAAAGTCTCTGCTCCTCCAGGGAAGTTTCTTGGTAATTCAACCTCATTTGATTCATTCAGTTGTCTTCTGAAGTATCCGCTTTTCGATAACAAGTGGTGCTGCAACATCAAAAACCAAGAAAGTGAGCTAATTGATAATATTGAAAAATGGTGCTTAACTGGAGAGCTCCATGCTAGTTGAGTTGGGAGATCTCACCTTATGCAAGTTAAAGGTTCTATCAGCTATCCGAACTCGAATTGTGACAGGTAAACCAGTTTCTTGACTCCTGAAAGAACATTTCTTGATAAGTAAAAACAACATAGCTAGTGAAATCTCACAATGCAAGTCTAGGGAGGATGGAGTGTCTTACCCTTATCGTATAAGGGTAGAGATACTATTTCTGATAAGTAAAACATATCAAACAAGCACTACTAGAAATAAAGTTTTTTTCCCACCAAATCACTAGGAAATACATGGTGAAGACAGATTCATACTGAAATAGTGGGAAACTATAATTCTTTCTTTTCTCATCGGTACAATCAAAATATTCCGTGGCTATAACATTTTTTAGTGGGAAATTAGTGAATTTTACTTGTGAAGTAGGATTTCTTGATAAGTTTAAGTTAAAAACAATACACACAAAAAAACATAATTAAAAAGTTGAAATGTGGAATTAAACATAATTGTTACCATGAAATGATCTTGATTTTAAGCAAAGCACCAACATTAGTAGATGAAAGTGGACTATAAAGAATTGAAGAGTCTTTTGGACTTGAAGAAGTACCCATGCATTCAGCCAATAATAAGACTTGTGGTTGTAAGGAAGTTTGTAATGAGAGATGGAGTTAATGTGCATGAAATTTATCTAGTCAAAGATAGAAACATTTGTTTCTGAAAGGAAGCATAAATGTTGGAAAATCCAGCTCAAACTTCAATAATATAGTATTAGTAAAATGGTAGAGTGCTTCTAGAATCCAGAAATTCTGTGAAGTGAACAACCAGTGTGGAAATTATAATATAAAAAAGGTCAGCACCCAAGGGTAGCTACCCTATTTGATCAATGATGTAGCTAGATAGAGTCCGGAACCACGATTTGAAGCTTATGAGTTTTGGAATCTTAAGTTATTGAATTCCAAATTAATAATTTGTACATATTTAATGGATTTTGAAGGACAAATACAGAGTTAGAATCTAATTGTTAGAGTTTTCGTCGACACTCAAGCGGGTCATTGACACTTATGCCCTTATGTTGTTGTGTTGGTCGTTAACTCATGCCCTTCATAATATTTCTCAAGTTATGCTCCGCATGACTCTTTTAAAGAAGTTAGAGACAAATTAAAGACTAGATCATCTTAACGGACAAAAATTAAAGACCAATCCATTTTAATGGAAATTCGTGTAATTTCAACCACTCTAGCTTTTGTCCTTAGACGCATTATGTTTCAGGTCAAAATTACAACATTAGATGATTTGGTAAAACCTTGATGGATAAAGTTATTCTATTTCTCATACATATATTTTTATAAAGTAACGACTACCCAGTAAAATAATTAAAATATACGTAAGCTAAGCTGTGTTGAACACCGCTATAAAAAAAATACATTAAAAGGCCCATACTTGTTATGATGAGTATTGTATTTTTTTGTTTTTGAGTCAAAAGTCACAAGTGGGACTTAAGAAACTCCTAATATTAAGGCTTCAAAGACGTTCGAGAAGTTGAAGTTTGAAAATATAGCAATTTTCTTGGCTTTTGGAGTGTACACACACGTGCTTGAGAATTGAGAAAACTCTCTCATTGGAAAAATTGAAGGATGCTACTACATTGCATTCTCCCATAATCTCAAATAATCGAGTTTGTGAAAATTTCAAAGAATTTATACCTAGAAAAATAATGTATATATTTATTCTATCTGTCTCAATTTATATAACGTAGAATTTGACCATGCATTCTAGCATACAATCTTTAAGGTTTTAGAAAAATAATTAAGCATCCAAGGCAGGGGCGGAGCTACCTTCATACGGTTCATCCGAATTCTCTTCGGCGGAAAATTATATTATTTATATATGGTTAAAATAAGTTTATATGTATATATAGTAAATGTTGAACCCCCTTCGACTATCTATTTCTACAGATTTTGGACCCCCCTATTCAAAATTCTGACTCCGCCTCTGAATTCCAAGGATGTGTCTTAGTCATTAATGAAGTGGTTGAGAACCTTGAGGTCTCAGGTTCAAAACTCATCGGAGACAAAAAAATAACACTAGGTGATCCTTCTGATCATTTGTCCTTGCCTGAGTACTAAAGTCATAAAAGATTAAATAAAAACAATCTATATATTTAGAAACTACATAAAAAAATATTACTAAATCATAAAAATTAACATTTTAAAAGGCTTGCCAATAAATTGTGATCATTTTTTTGTTTGTTTGTTTCACGAGGGAAATTCGAATTGTATCATATAAAATGTAATATAGAGAGTACATGATATTCAACATTCCCTATGGACTTTAATTTCTAAATACTAATTTTAGTACGTAGCTTTTGAAACTCAATGCATGTATACGTATCCTCCCATATTGGAATTTATATATTTTTTTATTTTGTTGGCATATATTGACTTTTCCCCCCGGAATTCACTCCTATAGTTATATAAGAGTTTCCATACATGCATTTTATTTATTAGATAGAGGGTAGGGAAGGTGAAACAATGGAGGGTTATGGAGAATCGAACTCTTATTAATAAAGTGAAAATATAAATAGTCAATTAATTGAATTACTTGACTCTCGAATATTACTCATTCTCACAAATTGATTTTTTTTGAACATTGAATTTTTTGTTCAACATGTTAGGAAACGAGTCGTCTTTTATTACGTACTTCTTTCTCATATCAACTATTATTCTTTCAATTAGTGAAGTATAATTACGTACTCTAAATCTCATGATTGAGGTTATTATCAAATATTTCATCGATTTCATTTTATTTAGCTCATATTGACTTGACGCTCCTTTTAATAAATTATTTATAGTGATTCATCTTACTAAATTATCATATGCTTTGAGAATTCAAATTTAACTATTATAGTAGTATGTAGTTATTTAATATTAATAAACATAGAGAGTCTATTTTTAATACTAAGTTATCAAGATTTAAGGAGTATACAAATTTTTATACAAGAACGTAATAACATTTTTAATTGAACTCATGGGGAAAATTCAAGTGTATTGGGAAAGACAAAATGTGGAAAATTGAAGCCAAACCACAAATTAAATCAGATTAATTTTTTTTTAATTAATTAGTGAAGTGCAAAAGAAGTTTAGAGGGTGCTTTTTGCAACATACGATAAGGTGAGCCAACAATAACCAAGACGGCACGGCTTCTAAATTGTAAGTAAAATATACTCGTACTTAATTTAGAATAATTAAGTAGGCTTTGCTTTTATTTTAAGTATATTTACTTTGCTTAACCAACATCTTTTAATCCCAATCACAACTTTATCCCTTTTTTCATTCTTGTGTCCCTCAAAAATATACTATATGTTGTACATACATGCATACATACACAAGTTTGTCTTTACTTGCATGTTTTTCTTTAGGCTTAAGTCATTTGCGGCTCCTTAAAGTTGTGTGCATAATTCGTTTAAACACCTTAACTAAGACTTGTACCTATTGAACACCTATATCCCTTAAAATTGATACCTATTTGACATTTTTTGGCAATCAACCAAAAATATGAGATGCGTGTACTACACTCGCTGTGACGTGGCAATGACATGGAAAATTGATGAATTGAATGATGACATGTGGCGTTGGGGTCAAAAAAATTATTTAAAAATGAAATTATAATTTCTTTGTTATTTTAATCTATTTAACTAACTAAAAAAAAAGAAAAAGAATTTTCTAAAAAAAAAGTCACCCACCCACGACAAACCCTCATTTTTCTCTCCAGTTCTAAATTGTAACATCTCAACATGACAATACACAATTTCTCCCTCAATCTATTTTTCAATTGTAATCTTCTTCTCTTCATCTGGATTTTGTACGGGGAACATGAATAATGTTTCGTCAAAAAATTACGAATTCTAATAACAATGGCCAGGAAAATGGTGTTACTGAAATATTTTTCCGAATTACATAATTGTATTTCTTAGATTTGAAGAACTCTTCATTTTTTTCAATATCAATTTACTTAATCAATGTGAATGTTTATTGGTGGATTACATTGACATAAGTTTATGTCGAGATCGAATTTGTTGAAAAAAATAAAATTTGACTAGAAACTACCATTCTTAGATTTGATTTTTCTTTTGTTTGGAAAGATAACAAAAAATTATACTAGTTTAAAAAAGGATTAAATCATTAGCTTTGAGAAGAGAAGGGAGAATGGCCGTGACGTCACCGGAAATGGGTGGTGTTGGAAAAAGGTTTATGGCTAAAGAAGAAAAAAGAAGAAAAAGATTAAAAAAAATTAGCTAAAAATTGCCCCTTCACGCGCTACTATGTATGTGTTTGCATTCTCTTTGTCATGTCAGCGAAAAGTGTTCAATAGATACTCATTTTGAACAATAAAAGTATTCAATAGGTACAAGCCTTAGTTGATGTGTTTAAATGAATTATGCGGACAACTTTAAAGAGTCACATATGAATTAAAGTCTTTTCTTTATTATTATTATTTTCTATTGATTTAATAGAGTCGGTAATATCTAAGTGATTACTGAGTAATCAATAACAATGATACTTTCAGAGGATAAGATAGATTCATGTAATTGAGTTTTCAAAGCTGAGTCAACTGATCCAGTATAATTCTTCTCTTATGAGCAGAGCCACCTTAAGTGAAGGGTGATTCAATGTACATTCTTCGCTGAAATATTATGAGTGTTTTTAATTTTGCACACCCTTAGCATAAGAAAATTTGTACATGGCTTCACCAAATTTCTAGCTCTTTCACTGCACTCTCTCCTATACTTCGAACAAAGATTCTTCGTCAAACTTAGGTTGAGCAATTCAAGCAAATTAAATCGTCATAGTTAATAATAATTTCAACATATATGTGAACAAAAGGAAAAATGTTATGCAGGTAGCCTTGTTGTCTATACCTCCGATCGGATGAATGGAAGACCTATCGTCCCCAATTTTTACTAGCATAGACAAGTTTTAGAATGACGTGTAGACCGCTAGCACATTCCAAGAGTTTACATATGATATACATACATGTACACACCATATACATATCATATACAATCGAGTGTTTATGTAGTGTATACTACGACCATTTTTGATAAACTAGATGGTCGAATAGTACATATTGATAACTATCCCTTCACATATGATATACATACAATATACAACCGAGTGTATATGTAGTGTATACTTCAACCATTTTTGATAAACTAGACGGTCGAATGGTACATATTGATAACTATCCCTTCACATATGATATACATATAATATACAACAGAGTGTATATGTAGTGTATACTTGGACCATTTTTGATAAACTAGATGTTCGAATGATACATATTGGTAACTAATCTTTATAATAAACATTTATTGATAACTTAAAGATTGAACAACAAAGAATAATACTTTAAATAACTTCTCCATATTTAAAGAAAGTGCATCAACAATTATCATCAATATCAGAAAGGAAAGGATCCATTAGCAAGTCAGCAGCAGATGGTCTTGCTCTTGGTTGTCCAATGCATTTTTCAATGAAATCTTTCAACTCTTTATCACTCACTTTGTTGAAAGCTTGAGGCTTTACTCCTGATGTAACCTTCCTGTATAATTTGGCTAGGCTTTCACATTCACTATATGGTATTTCCATAGTGGCCATTTCTAGCAAACACATTCCAAATGAGTAAATATCTACTAACTCTGTGTAGTCCTCTTCATATAGTTCTGGTGCCATATACCCTGGTGTCCCTAGCATTGAATGTGCTGCATGACTCTTCCCTACTATTGTAGCCAACCCAAGATCACCTATTTTTACCTGTATAAACATAACAACTATGATAGAGACGGATTCAGGATTTTAAGGTTCTTAGTAGTAAAAGCAATTGTATGTTAGGGATTTGAGTTGACTATATTTAGTGGTTTTGAGGTTTATGAGTACGGGTCAAAGAGAAGGAGTAATAGGCATCTAGACTGACAAGCTTATGAAGAAGGGGTGCACGTGACATCTTAAGCGAATCCAAATGAAGAGCTAGCTTTATAAGGTATATCACAAGTTCACATGACATGCACGTTTTTGGGCTCAATGATGACATAGCTCTATAGGAACAAATCTGTGAGTTTTGTTGAGTCAAAATCAACGCATGTCAAGGGCTTGGGTTGTGACAAAAATATTGGGTTTGGGTCAACAAAGATGATTCCTATAATACATTACACCAGTCGAGTTCAAAGGAATTTCAAAATGAAGATATTTTTGTTTTGTTCAAAACTTGTTGTAGAACGATCTAGAAAGCATATACTGATGATCCTATTTGGTCAAATACCTAGTATATTATCATAACTCAGTGTGAATCATCTATGAGTATGTGGATTGGGACCTCAAATTCTCAAAACATTAAACTAAATGCACATAAACTAACAACAAATAGAATGATGAAAATTGAATTACCTACCTTTCCAACATTGCCATTGATAAATATGTTGCTGCAATTAAGATCTCTATGAATCACACAAGGATCATGAGTATGCAAATAATTCAACCCCTGCAATATCTGTGTAGACCAATTCTTCAACGCCTTAATAGAAACGCGACGATGCTTCTTCCTGTAATCCCTCAAATTCCCAGACACACATTCCTCAGTAATGAAATTGAGTATGTTCTGTTCTTTATCTCTCCAGAAATGATACAACACAATGATATTATCATTCTTCAAGTTCTTCAACAAGGCAATCTCAGAGTGAATTTTAGTTAACACATAAGGCATGTCGATAAATTTACTCAATTGAATTTGATTCCACGCTACATCTCTGCCTTCTTGTATATCAAATGCTCTGTATACTTTCTTCACAGCACCATGACCTAGTAACTCCGCGTATCGACCAAATCTCCCTGATGGATCAACTTCAGCAAATTGTTCCTTTTCTTCCTCCATTGAATCAGCACTTGCAGATGGCATTTTTAGCTCTACTGAACAATTTTCAAAAAAAAAACAAAAAACTAAGAACTCGACTCTTCTGTTATTCAATATATTCACAAGAAATATAATTTTAGGTTCACTATAAAAAAATAAATATTAAAACATGTATTCATATCGATGATTGTTAATGGAACTATTATATCGAGATTCTTCAAACCATATATACACAAAATGAAGAAGCTTACTTACCTTTAGCAAGATGAAAAATTAGAGAGGGAGTAAATAAATTGGAGGATGAAGTATTAAGGCGATTGATAAATTATATATGCAAAAGCCTTATATTTATATATTTATAGAGAAGTCTAATTCAAGTAAAATAAGGATTAGATTATACGTAGGCATGCATATATTCATTTCTACGTAGTTTCAAAAGTTATCAACTATATTGTTAGCTCATCAATGTCACGTGTGTGTTGCCATTATAATTGGTAAATAATTTATATTTATATTTAGTCTTTTCTTTTTTAAAAAAATAAAAATTTAGTTAAAGAAGAAAATACTAATGTTTCGAACAATATCAATAACAATTATGCTTCAATCTCAAACCAATTAAGATTGAGTTTTTCGGGAAAAAAAATATCTATATTTTTAGGTGGTTTTTACTTTTTAATTTTTCTCCGTAAATTTTATGGTCTAAAAGATCTTCCTTTTAACATCTTAAATATGCGGACGAAAATACCCCTAATATATCAAAAAATAAATCATAGTTACGGATACTTTGGATAACAATTTATTTTTAAAATAAAGTAATAAGGATAAAATTAAAGATCATTAATTTAAGGGATAAAGATTAAGATCAATAGTATAATTAATTCTCATGAATCACGATCATATTTCTCTCGTTCATTTGATTCAACGTAGGTGATTAAGATTGAAATTGTAGCTTAATGGTGCTGGAAAAAACTGAATTTTCGTTACATGTTTTCTTCTTTCTATGTACGGTAAGTGGTCAAGTCAGAAATTTTGTTAAAGTTATCCAAAATTTAATATATATATGGAAAATAATTTTTAACCTATATATTTCATATAACTTTCTATACAATATATAACGTAATTGTTCAATAAAGATCTATTAAATCTTCCTTTCCAATTATTAGAATAATCAACTTTTCTTGTAAGGTTAAGTTTTTGTTATAAAGTAAATTGATAAAAGAGTTAAAAACATATTTAAATTATCTTAACTTTATAAGTTTTTATCTGAATTATTTATTTTTTCTATTTAAATTATTATCAATTATTTATTTATAAACACCTCTCAACTATTCATTATTCTCTTTTCTTGTATGAAATTGGGAAATAAAATTATAATTAGAGGCCTAACAAATATGATACGTATTTATTTAAAGTTTGTTTTTTCTAGTAACTTGATCTCTCTCTCTCTCTCAAGTATACTTACTAACTAGAAAAATTAGTTTGAATATATACTTGCAAAAAAAAAAAAAATCAAATTTGCATCACATTTTTTAAATTAACAATTTTATATTCAATTTGCAAGTTGGATATTTTTTAAAATATTATTTGCAAGTTGTAGAAAAGCTAGGACAAGCATGTGAATATATTGAAAAAGTCAGAAAACAATTTATGGCTGCTAAATTAAAGACTCAAATATCTTGAAGAAAAAAAAATATGGAGTAGTTCCAATATAAGTTTACATAACATAATCCGTGGCATGAATATTGCTGTCACCATACAACAGAATACACTAAATTAGTTCATGTCATGTGTCATCCGTGCCCAAAAAACACCTTCATCACATTCACTGAATCTACCTACTAGTAGCATCGGAGGGTTAGCGTATTGGTAAAGTTATTATCGTATGATTAAAAAATTATGAGTTTAAATTACGAAGATAGTCTAATATAAAATGGCAGGTAATGTAGTTAGCAGATTAGATTATTTTTTTACAATCTATTACATTAAGATAGATAAGTTCTTAATATTGATTCAAAGGGAAATGGATCAAATGTGCAAGGAACAAATATGGCCCCAATTTATAGTTTGGCTTAAAAATATTTTTCGATATTTTGATTTAAAAATGTTCTTTTTCGAATAAATATATTATTTTCTTTAAGGAAATCTTTTTCCTAATTTAGAATATTAATTCTTGTTTTCTTTCTTCTAAAATCACTTAAACAAATAAAAGTGTAAGAAAATATTTTTTTCTTCTTCTTAATCTCATTTTATCAATTAAAATAAAATAACTCCATATACCCTTTCGATAAATAATATATGTCATATATATAAGATAATGTATAGCCATCATTAATTTATATTTATATAACGATAAAAATAATGATGATAAAATAAGAAATATTTTTATTTTTTTTCTGAAGTGAAATAAGATAAACATTTCCTTTTTTGAAAAAAAATCATTATCAGAAAAAAAATGTGTTAAAAATAATAATAATATATTTATTTAAAAAATGAGCATCTTTGACCCATTAAATAACAAAAAGAGTATTTTTGGAGCAAACTATAAATGGAGGACATTTTTGTTCCTTTCATAGTAAAAGGACATTTTTGAACCAAAGTATTGACGTTAAGGACATTTTCGAATCAAACTATAAATGGAGAGCGTTTTATTTTTTTTAAACATAGTTTAAGGACATTTTTGACTCTTTTCGCTTGGTTCAATTATTTCATATCCGATCTACTTTAAAACATTAAATCAAAAATACTTGGTTATTACTAGAAAAAAAGTTGTAAGAAATATCAGCAAGCATACAATGACATCAACAATCTCCTCTTGAAGAAAAGTATCAATTCAAATGAAGAGATATATCTTCCATCTTTCCCTGTAAACAAAGCATCCTATGAACAACACAGGCACATGAGTTACAATCATAACAATAATGATGGCTTTCACCAGACTTCAAAATTAAAAAAATCACATGTCAACTAGCCAGCTCATTTAGTAGCAAATAACCACAGCACTGAGATAATTATAACACTTCAAGTAACAGGGCATATACCTTTTTTGGCACAGGTAAGTCTTAACCTTTCTCTTTACAACATAAAACACACAAATTCCTCTGTTATAAGAACCCAATACAGGATAGCTCCACCTCTAACCTTAGAGGTTGGATGTTCGAGTCACCAATGGAGAAAATTCCGCTGTTGATTCCCCTACGTGGGAGTATAGGTGGGGTGATTTTTCTTATTTGCAAGAAAGAGCATCCTAGGTACTAACTGAACTTATGGGAAAACATATTAGCAAGCTACCCTCAGTTGACATGCAAGTGAAGTTCTTGCCACAAGAGAATCATTCCTGAATCCTATGTATAAGACTAGTCACTAGAGTAGAGTTTCTTTAATAAATATGTTGCTTTAACTATAAAACTAGTTGTAATACCTTTACTCAACTTGCCCACCTTTCTTAACTCACATGCATTACCACTTCCTCTCACACCCAAAAGTTCAGGGGATCGAGGAACCGAGTAGCCTGGAATGGAGTTTTGACTTCTCAACTTTGTCTACCAAAAGCAGAATTAGTATCAAACAGCACATTCCTATATCAGATTTTGTTTATATTACATTGTTTTCATATCTGAATCTACTAGTTTGTTCATTATTTGTAACAGCTCTTGCTTTGGTTTATCATATGCTCCGGCTCCTTTAAAAAAAAACTAAATACATAAAGGAAAGCGAGCAAAATTGCTCTGATAAAGGAATAATTACCAATGTGTGTGTTAACAAGAGCTGACAACCAGTGAAATCCCAAAAACCCAACAGCAAGAAAGGCGACAGTTCCTAATTAATTTTTTCCATCAAAATCAAAAGAGACCATAGATCTCAGGGGATTGAATATGTTAACCTGCAATGAAGTAAAATTCTTCTGGAAAAATCAGCAGATTTTTTTTTATGATGGGGTCAATTGTGCTCTACAAAAGGGAAAGAATAGAGCTAAAATACGACAGAACAATGGATTTAAGTCACTGGATCTTCATCAGATAGGAGATAAAAATATAAAGAAATACCACATCTGCCACAACACTACGCTGCCAATGGCACCATTTACAAACTACCACGACATACTGGGAACTAGTGAAGGTATTGTATATTACATCTAGCGATGTCATCAAATATTAAGAAGCTAAAAACACACTAGCGCATATCTGGTTCTCTAACAGAAGACTTCAAAGAAGTCAGAACTATGTTCAACCTGACAAGCTGTCCCCTTTGCCTCACACCTATCTACATGCCACAACAAAACCTGTATTAAACACACTAATACACGACCTTGACCTCAAAGATAAATATCCTCCAAGAATCTACCAATTGATTTTCCCACACCCACTAATCTCCCCTTTCTAAGTTGCAGACATTCGGTTAGACAACCGCTCAAGGTTGAAATGTGGATATCTACATGTTTTATAGCAAGTTTAAGTCGTCTGAAAATGGATCTTTAGTACTTCTTCCACCCCCCAAAAGGTTAAATAACTGGAGAGCAAATGAAATATAAATTTGCCAATCGGATACACAGTGCTAACTGGTCTCCTTTACAACTAGCAAAAACATGGAGAAACAGCAAAACTAAGTTAAGCTGCAAAAGAATCAAACAACGAAAATTTAATATGTAAAAAAAATACTCATCAGCTTGCTATACAGGAATTGTTCACTGCTTTCAAATGGTGTTCAAATGGATAAGCAGCTTTACGATAAGGGAATAGCTCAGCTTACTTGAGAAAACTAAAGCTCTATCAGTCCGTAAGTGATAAATAACGAGTTTGATAAGCAATAGAGTGAAAAGGAATGACGCATAATCATCACTAGAAAATTCAAGATCTCCACATTTACAGACATCAACAGATGCAAAGACAACATCATTTAGTAAAGCTTAGGTAAAAGAGACAAAGATTGAGTACGGTTAACATGTTATTACCAATACTTTTTTTTGATAAGGAACAAGTAGTTTATCAATACATTGCTATAAGACAATTACCAAGGAGGATTAGATCCTTCTCTTACAGATGGTGACCTGGAATCTAGACTACCTTCTCTTCCTAACCTTGACAAACTCCTGCCAGTTTTAGGAGTACTCATTCCAGGACTTGAACCACGATAACTTGCTCGTAGAGATTCGTCTAAAGAGTGAGATGACTTGGCAATTGCCTTTCGCATAAACTTCTGTGCAGCAGGTGAAAGAGTACGTGCAGCTGGACTAGCACTCCCTCCTCTAACTGGTGAAGGTAATGGTGGTTTCTGAAACATCTTTGACCTCTCCCTCAACTTACGAGCAGCTTCACGAGATAAAGAATGAGCCTTTGTATCTCTGGAGGGTGGCATTGGGATCTTATACTGAGGGCCTTCACCATTCCCACCAATATCAATGGGTGTGTCCTCCTGCTCCAGCCGCAAAGGTGTTCCTTCAATTTCTCCCCAGGTTATAAACGGTGATCCATCCACACCAGGCGCAGGTGAAGGAGTACTAACAAAACTATATCCATTCTCAGCCTTCTTTCCTGACTCAACAAAGAACTGATTCGGGGTCTTCCGCAGGTCATCCAAATCATACTTCTTTGTCTTATCACCTCTATCAAGGAAAGGAACCGGAGTTGCCCCAGGAACAGGTGTATAAAGCACAGCCACTGTCTCATCCTCTTTCGGCTGTGATTCCATCATCTTACCATGAAACCTCGTGTTCACCTTACTAACTTCTTTCGTCAATCCCTTAAGCCTCTCAGCTCTTTCTTCTTCAGTCAAGGCTACTTCCCCATTATCCGCCGGATGATACATCAGCAAATTCTTAGCAGCATATTTCCACCCTTCCAATGTAGCCACTGGCTGATCTGATGTCCCATATCCATCAGTAACTACCTTCGCCCTCTTAGAATCCTCAATCAACTTCATCTCCTCCTCATTTTCACCTTCCAACAAATACCCATATTTCTCCTTCCTTTTCCTGTTCACTTTCTCAATAAGCTTCGAAAAACTCTCATTATCCTCACTCGTATACCTCCTAAAAAACTCATCTAAACTCAAAGACCCATCCACCTCACCACCGCCTCCTTCCGCATTATCCCCAACACTAGTCCAATTATTACCATTAACTACACTAGGAGTGGGAGTTTTATAAGGATCATCAAACGGAGTAGTCGAATTTCGAAAAAAAGTCGAACCAGGGGTTCGTAATTTACCTTCAGTGTTCGATCCAACAGCTCTACCTCCCCTTCGTTCAATAATTTTCAACTGAGCATCACGAATTTGAACCGGATCGCCTGTACGAATCGCTTCAAGCCAATCGAGACGATCGCGAAGCTTGGGAATATCTGGGAAGAAATCACGCTCGATTATTTTCTCTATTGCAGCCACGTAGGTATCCTCATCGAGTACTTTCGACCGGCGTTTATTGGTTGGTAGTATAGAAGAATTACTGTTGTGGAGGTTTGAATTAGGGTTTTGCTCGGCCAACGACGGCGAAGGAGACGGCGTTGATAGGTGGCGCGGGGAGTGTCCCGGCGATAACAACATGGTTGATGACGATCGGAAAATTTAAAGGGTAATTTGTGTATAGAATGATAAGAAAAACGAAGAAGAAAGTTATATGTAGAGCGGCGGTGACCCAATTGCGAAGGGACAAGGAAAGCCAGATTTGACCTCCAATGTGTTGAACGCGTTCTCCCTTGCCCCTTTTGGGAATATTTTTCCAAAAATATAATAATACTAATAATGCAAATTTCTATATTTCGAAATAAGAATCGTATTAATTTTACTGGAACTTTCACATATAATTACAATTTATAGCTATATGTTATAGAGAGGAGAGAGGCAAGTTTCACTAGGAGAGAGGAGAGAGACGAGCGAGAGTGGGCAAAAAGTGAAAAAGAGGTGAATTGTATATGTATATCAGTTAGATAATTGTACTTTATACATATGTATTTGTATAGATGACAAGTGAGATTGGGAGAGGGAGGAGAGAGGCGAGAGAGAGAGGAAAGAGCGTGGGAGAGAGGTGAATTGTATATGTATATTGGTTAGATAATTGTATATTATACATATACATTTGTATATATGACAAGCCATATTGGGAGAGAGGGAGAGAGACGAGCGAGAGTGTGCAAAGAGTGGAAGAGAGGTGAATGTATAAGTATATCGGTTAGATAATTGTATATTATACATATGTATTTGTATATTCTGGCGAATTATATATATATACAAACGTGACTTGTTATACAAACTCGAAGTCGACTCACGCAATTAATGTGTAAGTTAGTCGCTATTGGTAATTATAACAAACTATAGTTATGATGAGTAATTAAGTAGTATAATTTTGCTTAATCACGTAATTTCCCCTTAATTTTATACATAAGTCTAATTTGTTGCTAAATATAAATTAGAATTATGCAAGTATTAGTAATATAAGGATTAATTATGAGTAAATCTATGTATTAATTTATGAAAATATAAGTTATACAAGGATTAATTATTCATGTATTAGTTATGCATGTTTCTAAATTGTGGTCATATTAATTTTATATATGAATAATATTCTATCTACCTATCAAATGTCGTGTAGTTTATACGAAAATTAATGCATTGATAACTTGTTTCTTATCCAATTATCAAACGTCCTCTTGGTGTACTTAGGGTCATTTGCTAGATGGTTAGAGTTATTTTTGTGAACATGTAATAATTATGCTGACTTCTAAAATGTAAAGCATGTTATAAAAGAACTTACTAAAATTCTTGTTATAAAAGAACTTACTAAAATTCTAAAAGAAAGAAAATTTTAGAAGATATATTCTTTCAAAGTGTGTTTATATGTTTCATATAGTGGCTATTTATAGCCATACATTAATGCATACATGGTCATTAGTGATGTCATATTCCACATCACTAATGCATACATGGTCATTAGTGATGTCATATTCCACATCACTAATGCATACATGGTCATTAGTGATGTCATATTCCACATGACACTCCAATTATTTTACAACACTCCCCTTGGATATCTATGTAAAAGAAAGTACATAGATATACATAATACGCATTATTTGCTGCCTCATTAAAAACCTTTCTAGGAAAACCCAGTGGGATAAAACCTAGACTAAGGAAAAAAGAGTACAGTGCGTATTTTACTCCCCCTGATAAAAACCACGATTCAGATGGTTAAGTTTTCGCATTCCAATTTTGTGAACCATCTTCTCAAGAGTTGAGGCTGGTAAAGATTTGGTAAATAGATCTGCTGGATTATCACTTGAACGAATTTGTCGCACATCAATATCACCATTCTTCTGGAGATCATATGTGAAGAACAATTTTGGTGAAATGTGTTTCGTTCTATCTCCTTTTATAAAGCCTCCTCTTAATTGAGCTATGCATGCAACATTGTCTTCAAAGAGTATTGTGGGTATCTTGACGTCACACTTCAAACCACATCTTTCTTTGATAAAATGTATTACTGATCTTAACCATACACATTCTCTACTTGCTTCATGAATGGCTATTATCTCAGCATGATTTGAAGAAGTAGCGACAATAGACTGCTTCGTAGATCGCCATGATATAGCAGTACCTCCGTATGTGAACAGATAGCCTGTTTGTGATCGAGCTTTATGTGGGTCAGATAAATAACCTGCATCTGCATGACCAACAAGATCTGCACTATCTTTGTTAGAATAAAACAGACCCATATCACTAGTTCCCCTTAGATATCGCAATATATGTTTAACTCCATTCCAATGTCTTCGTGTAGGGGAAGAACTATATTTTGCTAATAAATTAACAGAAAATGCTATGTCGGGTCTCGTAGCTGTTATGCCGTAATTTTACTATCTTTAGAAAAATCACTTTTTGAAATATTTCTAAGTATAAAACAATTTGAGAAAAATACTTAGAAAAGAGTCGCCACTTAATTTTTTAAAGAAATTAAGAAAACTTAATTTAAAAAGATTTTAACAGATTAAATCTTAATAAATTTAGAGAAAATGGGTAAGAGGTTCTTATTTACGCTTCAAGAAGGTTTTTAAGGCATTTGAAGCGTCCGCTAACATGCGGTTATCCTGTGACTTAGGTTAATTATTTTGATTATTTTTTTTTAAAATTATTTAATATAGAAATAATATTATTAATTTACAACACTCGATTAACTTGAAAAAATAATTAAGAGAACAATTTTATTTATTTATTTATTTATTTTATTTTTTAGAAAATGGAATCTTAATTGAAACATTTGAATATAATGCAAGTGATTAGAATTTTAACAAGACTAGATTTGTTAAAACTTATTTGACGCGTTTTTTTAAAAAAAAAATAATATTTTAAATAAAATTGGTCAATTAAAGCATAAAGACTATTTTAAGTTAATTGAAGGTCAAGTAAAAATTTTCAAATAAATAAAAATCAAGTGTTAACAAAAATGAAATTTTATTTAAACATACTAACATAAAGAATATAGTTCATCTCTTGGGGAATTAATTAAGTTATTTAATAATTCTAAATTTAGAGTTAATAAAAAGATAATAATAATAACAATTAAATAATAAAGGAGTAAAGGAGAAGATGAATTTGGGCTCCCTTTTGGGTCAATTTTGCTGGAAATTTGAGATTTTAACCCAATTCCCGTTTTTGTATACACTTGTCGTATATCAGTGTATATCAAATGTATACGATTCGTTTTTGGGCCTGCCAATTCTGTATTTTCGCTGAAACGTGTCCCATGTATTTCCTTCCTGCATTTTTATATTTTTTTGCACCTGTATATTGTATTTTCCGACTGTATATCAGTGTATACAATCGGTATATCGACCTGTTCTTCAACTTTTGGGGGGGCTGGAAAATTAATTTCCAGCAATGACTTTACTGCTTTCGACCTGCATATCATGTTTTCCAGGGGCTGGACGACTCGAAAATGCGAGGGAGATAAGTCCGTCATGGACTCAAAGCGGATCATGCAACAAAAAAATAATAAATAAATTAACACTTGAGATAAGGGAAACAATTAAAACAAGACTTAATTAAAATAGGAGTTACTAAGACACTTCAAAAACCAAATGCAACAAAAACCAACCATTACATCTAAGATTAACAACCAACAAGCTTATGAAATTAAGAGCAACAAATACTTATGTGTGTTAGAATTTGATAAGTTAGAAAAGAGAATTTAAAGCATTAATGCTAAACTGAAAATATGCCCAGAAAAATAAAAAAGAAGAAGATGACGATACCTTTTTTCGGGCAGCAAACCGTGACTAAGAGCTAGAAAAAGCAGCAACTTCACTACCACAACGATATTCCGATGATCTCGAAAAATTGAAAATTATATTTATTTATTTTTTTTGAACTCTTGACCTTAAACTTTTGAAGACATTTGAGGCATGTATTATTAGATGGAAAAATCTCCCTATCAATTTCTTCTTTTCTCTTCTCTAAAAAAAATTCCCCTATCATTTTTTTTATTTTTTTTTCAAGAAAGATCCGATCTCCTCTAACTTTTTTTTTCACCACAATTTTTCTCCCTCCTCTTTTTTTTTTTTTTTTTTCCTCTTAGTGAAAAATAGGATGTATATATATATAGGGGAAGATTAAAGTCCCTTTTGGAGAAAAAAAAAACGGATAGGAACATGGGGGCAAAATTGAGAATCCCTCCATTCCCCAAATTCAAACTAAATCCCCAAAATTCAAATTAAATCCCCCAAAATTCAAACTAAATCCCAAAATTCAAACTAAATTCCCTAAAATTCAAACTAAATCCCAAAATTCAAACTAAATCCCCCAAAATTCAAACTAAATCCCAAAATTCAAACTAAATCCCAAAATTCAAACTAAATCCCAAAATTCAAACTAAATCCCCAAAATTCAAACTAAATCCCCCAAAATTCAAATTAAATCCCCAAAATTCAAATTAAATCCCCCAAAATCCGGATGGGGAAATATATTGGGATGCAGTAATTTGGAGGAATGGGCTGGAATTGCATTGGGCTTGGCTGAAAGTAAAAAAAAGATTTCTTGGCTGAAGAAATTGAATTGGGCCTATTTAAAAAATTGGATGGGCTGGAGGGGGTAATTTAAGTTTGGTCGGCCGGAAATATGAAATGGGCTACTGACAATTAAATTGAAGTTTGGCCCAATTTTTTCTCAAAGTTGAGTTAAGTTGGAAGTCTAGGATGGATTAAATTTAAGAAATAGTCAAATTGTGTTACATTAGTAATTTGGCTAAACCTTAAATAAGATAAATTAATATTAATTAATTAACGAGCTTCTTAATCTTAACAAAAAAAATAAAATAATTATTTAATCGTAAACTTAGTGATTCAAAAATATAACCATGATTTAAACTAATTTAAAAGACTACTCACAAAATTTAAAATGTTTTTGAGATGTTTTTTTTTTTTTTTTTGAATAATCATAAAATATATTGATTATATACATAATTATGTAAAATATATATTATCTAAAACTTTAAGAAACGGCAAAGATTATTCAAAATAATGCAAACTTTATATTTATTTATTTTGAAATTTACAAAACTAATTATTTTAAATTGTTTGAGAATTTAAGAAGCTCATTAATTAATTCCTACTGGGGAGGGTCAAAATTGGGTGTCAACAGTAGCATTAGCAAGATACATAAGTGCCCCAATTGCACTGAGATAAGGTACTTCTGGACCAAGAGGTTCCTCATTTTCTTCTTGAGGTCGGAATGGATCCTTACTCACTTCAAGTGATCGGACAACCATTGGAGTACTTAATGGATGTGCTTTGTCCATGTAAAATCGTTTCAAGATTTTCTCAGTATAGGCAGATTGATGGATGAAGACCCCGTCTACTAAATATTCTATTTGTAGTCCAAGACAATTTTTTGTCTTTCCAAGGTCTTTCATCTCAAATTCTTTCTTTAGATATTCAATTGCCTTTTGAACCTCTTCTGGAGTTCCAATGAGATTAATATCATCAACATAAACAGCAAGAATAACAAAACCCAATGTTGTTTTCTTAATAAATATACAAGGACAAATGTCATCGTTTATATAACCTTGTTTTATCAAGTACTCACTAAGGCGATTATACCACATGCGCCCTGATTGTTTTAAGCCATATAATGACTTTTGTAATCTGATTGAATACATTTCCCGAGATTTATATGCTTCAGGCATTTTAAGTCCTTCCGGAACTTTCATATAAATTTTATTATCTAGTGAACCGTAAAGGTAAGCTGTAACCACATCCATTTGATGAATTTCAAGATTTTCATGTACAGCTAAGCCGATGAGATATCGAAAAGTTATTGCATCCATAACAGGTGAATATGTTTCTTCATAGTCGACACCAGGTCGTTGAGAGAATCCTTGTGCCACAAGGCGTGCCTTGTATCTTACAATCTCATTTCTCTCATTTCTTTTTCGTACAAAGACCCATTTATAGCCAATTGATTTAACATCACTAGGCGTTTGGACTACTGGTCCAAAAACCTCACGCTTAGCAAGTGAATTTAATTCTGATTGAATTGCTTCTTGCCATTTTGGCCAATCACATCTTTGTCGACATTCTTCGACAGATAGAGGTTCAAGATCCTCATTTTCTTTCATAATGTTAAGTGCAACATTATATGCGAAAACATTATCCACTATGATTTTTGATCGATCTAAACTTATCTCATCACCTATAGAACTTATTGAGAGTTCTTGATTTACTTGAGTCTCGGGTTCACTGATCTCTTCAGGAATATCAGGATCAATCAGATTTTGAATTTCTTCGTGAAATTCTTTTGTAGTGTCATTTTTTGTACTTCTTTTTCTAGGATTCTTATCTTTTGAACCCAATGGTCTACCACGCTTCAGGCGTATTTGTGATTCAGAAGCTATGACACTTGTAGATGGTCCTTTTGGGACGTCGATTCGGATAGGCACATTTACTGCAGGAATATGTGATTTTGTTATCCTTTTTGAATCAGTAAATGCGTCTGGCATTTGATTTGCTATGTTTTGCAAATGGATGATCTTCTGGACCTCTTGTTCACACACAGGGGAGCGTGGATCAAAATGAGATAATGATGAAACTTTCCATGCAATTTCACTTTTAAGTTTCTTTTTCTCTCCCCCTAATTGCGGAAAATTTGTTTCATCAAATCGACAATCTGCAAATCTTGCAGTAAATAAATCTCCCGTCAATGGCTCAAGGTAGCGAATTATTGAGGGTGAATCAAACCCAACATATATGCCTAACCTTCTTTGAGGGCCCATCTTGGTGCGCTGAGGTGGTGCTACAGGCACATATACAACACATCCAAAAATTCGAAGATGAGCAATATTTGGTTCATGGCCAAACACTAATTGTGATGGGGAGTATTTATTATAATGAGTCGGTCTGACACGAACAAGTGATGCTGCATGTAAGATAGCATGACCCCAAACAGTAGTAGGAAACTCACTTTTCATAAGTAGAGGTCTTGCTATCAATTGTAAACGCTTAATAAATGACTCAGCAAGGCCATTTTGAGTATGAACATGAGCTACAGGATGTTCAACCTTTATCCCTACTGATACGCAATAAGCATCAAAAGCTTGGGATGTGAATTCGCCAGCATTATCGAGGCGAATTGTCTTAATGGGATAATCTGGAAATTGCTCTCTTAATCGTATTATTTGTGCCAATAATTTTGCAAACGCCAGGTTGCGAGATGATAAGAGGCACACATGAGACCATCTTGAAGATGCGTCTATTAGGACCATAAAATATCTAAACGACCCACTAGATGGGTGAATAGGTCCACAAATATCCCCATGTATTCGTTCTAAAAATTGAGGGGATTCAATGTTAACCTTCATTGGTGATGGCCTAATAATCAATTTGCCTTGGCAACAAGCAGCACATGAAAACTCATCATTTGTAAGAATCTTCAGGTTCTTTAATGGATGTCCATTTGAGTTTTCAATGATTCGTCTCATCATTATTGATCCAGGATGACCTATTCGGTCATGCCAAAGCACAAAAGTCTTTAAGTCAGTAAACTTCTGGTTTACGATAGAGTGTGCTTCAATCGTACTTATTTTTGCATAATATAGGCCAGAAGATAAAGTTGATAATTTCTCCAACATATATTTCTGGTCTGAGACAATCTTGGTAATACCAAGGTATTCAACATTCATTTCATTTATTGTCTCAACATGATATCCATTTCGGCGAATATCTTTAAAACTTAACAGGTTTCTTGGGGATTTAGAAGAGAACAAAGCATCTTCTATGACGAGTTTTGTCCCCTTAGGCAGAAATATAGTAGCTCTTCCGGAGCCTTCTATTAAGTTTGAACTACCAGAAATTGTAGTAACATTTGCTTTTCTTCTAAGCAAGTAGGAGAAGTATTTCTCATCTTTGAATATGGCGTGCGTTGTTCCACTATCAATTACACAAATATCTTCATGATTGATCATTGAGGTATCCATATATTCTTCAAGATAAAAGATATAAACGAAATAAACATTATATTATTATTACTAAACAAAAACATTACATAACCTTTTATTTATTTTACAAGTCTAGGAAAACACATTCATACTAGTTCATACAAACGACGAAAATGAAACATATTTACATTATCATAGATCCATCACCTATCAGGTGATCTATCTTTCCTTCGGGATTCTCAAAGAAATCCGCTACATCTAGATGCATGGGTTCAACAGTATCTTCCGAGATAAAGTTGGCTTCAGCGTTATTTTTCACCTCCTTCAGGGAAGCTTGATATAGCACAACCAGGTGCCTTGGCGTACGACAGGTACGTGACCAATGTCCTTTTCCTCCACATCGATAACATTTGTTGTCTGAATTTTTCTTCTGCACTACATCATGTTTTTCATTCTTCTTTTTACACTGCTGGTGTTGAAGGTTATTATTTAGTGCAAGACGATAACCATGATTGAAATTTCTTCCTCGACCACGACCACGGCCACGACTGGGGACACGACCTTTTTCACGCCTAGATTGGTGAAAATTTACCGTATTTACTTCAGGAAATGGCATAGAGTCAGTAGGTCGACTTTCATGGTTTTTCATCAGTAAGTCATTATGTTGTTTAGCAACAAGGAGATGTGAAATTAATTCGGAATATTTTTTAAATCCCATTTCTCGGTATTGCTGCTGCAGAAGCATACTTGAGGCAGGAAAAGTGGAAAATGTTTTCTCCAACATATCATGGTCAGTGATATTTTCTCCACATAATTTTAATTGTGAGATAATTTTAAACATGGAAGAATTATACTCACTGATAGATTTAAAATCTTGAAGTCTCAAGTGGATCCAGTCATAACGTGCCTGTGGAAGGACGACCAACTTCAGGTGGTCATATCTATCTTTTAAATTGTTCCACAATACCAGAGGATCCTTAACAGTGAGATATTCCATTTTCAAACCTTCATCAAGGTGATGACGGAGAAATATCATCGCCTTGGCACGGTTTTGATTCGATTCTTGATTATTTTCTTGGATGGTGTCTGCTAGATCCATCTCATTAAGATGAATTTCCGCATCGAGTACCCATGATAGATAGCTTTTTCCCGATATGTCTAGAGCAAGAAATTCAAGTTTAGAGAGATTAAACATTATTAAGAAAAGGAAATTTATACCTCCGAGGCTTTAAAAATCTTTACTTGAACTGGCAGAGACTCGTGGTGATAACGTGTTATAAAAGAACTTACTAAAATTCTTGTTATAAAAGAACTTACTAAAATTCTAAAAGAAAGAAAATTTTAGAAGATATATTCTTTCAAAGTGTGTTTATATGTTTCATATAGTGACTATTTATAGCCATACATTAATGCATACATGGTCATTAGTGATGTCATATTCCACATCACTAATGCATACATGGTCATTAGTGATGTCATATTCCACATGACACTCCAATTATTTTACAACAAAGCAAGTATTGTATTAATTTTATATATCACCTAATCACCTACCGAACATACTACTCTCTTTAATTACTTGTTTACTTTTGAATTGAAATACATATTAAGAAAACAAGATTGACATAGTGAGTTTATCATTTTACCTCTATTAATTATGAAGTGAATGAATTAAAAACTTAAGATTTTTAAGAAGTTATACCTTTTTTTCAAAATAATTAATTGAAGGTATAGTAGGTAAAACTCATTTTGTCCTTTGTTTCTTGATTTGTCAAAATACAAAAGTAATTAGAGAAACTAAAAAAAAAATGGACAAATGAAAGGTATTACTTAAAAAAAATTTAATACTCCCTCAGTCCAATTATAATTGTTCATTATACTGAATATAGTTGTCCAATTTAAAAAATCAAAAGATAATTTACTTTTTGTGTCTATTTTGCCCTTGTTATTTATCATCTAATTAATAAAGTTAAAAGATAATATAACAATATTACCCCCTTTTATTTATCATTTCTTTAGGGATCTGTCAAGTTATTAATGAACAAACTATTGTTTGATAAAGTATATGCATTAGTCATGTCAAAACCAAACACTCCTTAATTAATTTACATTACATGACACTAACCGGTCTTGACTCGGAAAACCCGATTCTACTCTATTTGACCGGTTTTCAACCTCATCGAACCGGTCCTGTTGAAGTATATTACAGACATACAGTACACATTCTCACCATTTGACTGAAGCAAACCAAAGCCCCTGGTGCGCATCTCAATTTCTCGATACGCTGAGATTACAGTTACCAAAGATGGCTGAATTTGCCAATTCCAAAAACTACGGAGTCCCAATTTACGGTGCCGGTTGGGTTCCACCGAGCGCTCTCAGATCTGCCGTTGAACCGTCGGCCGATGATGAAAAGGACGACGGAGACAAATCATCGTCCTCGGCACCGGGAAACTATGTTGTTCTTGCCGGAGGTGGTGGGGAAGGGAATAGCGGTATTCGTAATGCTCTCATTGTTGCTCAATTCGATTTTGATTCTAATGTGCTCTCTGATGAACCCGTAAGTCAGAAATTTTCATTCTTATGATTCGATGTACAGTGCTTTTATGCAAATTGAATTGCTCTGTAGATTATTGTTTGTGCCTATGTTCATTATAGATTCGTGTTCTGTATGATCTTTAAGAAGCTAAGGTCTATGAAATTGCGGACTATATGAATTCCTCATGGCTTTTAGTTTTCAAGAGATCAAATAACTGAAACTGATGGAAATTAACTTAGCAAAGTATTAAATTTTTCTCATTCCTCAGATCCAGGGGACTTTTTAAAATAAGTTCTTTCGGCCTCACAACAGCTTGACCAAACAGGCTATAACTTGGCAAAGTAGTAGTTTTTGTTTATTTCTCGGATCCGGGGGACTCAGCTACAGAAGTTATGGAATCAATATGTATTACCATCAACGGTTTTCTTGAATTTTTAAACATGCATCATTATGTAGCTTAATGAGCTATTCCTTTGTTTGTATTTGTCTTATGATACGATTTCTGTTTTGAAACATTTGAATATGATTCTATTTCTGTTTAGTTTCCACAAGAATCACAACTTTCAAGAATCTGAAGCAATTATTCTTTTTGAATTTTATACTTTAGTTTGATGATCTTCTGTTCGAACTAACTTTCAATCATTAGCTTACTATTTTCTTCATGAGTTGAAATGAATATCTTAAACTTTGTGCCAAGTCAAGCATTGTCATATAAATTGAGTTGGAGGGAGTACATGATAAAACTAGTTTGGGCATTAAAATAATCTTTTGTCTTGGGGAAATTCATGGTGAAGCCTTAATCCTACTTGATGAAGGATGAGAGGGGCTCGGATGGGTTGACCACAGACATCAGATTTGCTATTTTTCAGTGCAGTACGTTATCTTTGTCAGACCTGGTTCTTCTGATGCTTATATAATAACATTTTCAGACGTTCTAGCGCTAATAAAACTGTTCTTTTTAGAAGAGCCATAGCTAAAACTATCAAGTACATCCAAAAGCAACAAATATCAGTGAGCTTTATGATTAGTCAAATAACTTTATTTTCATTGCCATGTATGCTCTTCACTTTTGTTTTCCTTGAAACATTAGAAGAGCATGGGAGATTATATTTGTCGCCTCCTTGGATCAGTTTGACTAAAACTATGTGTTTTGTTGAAGGTGGCTAGGTTAGGAACTGGCGGTGATCTGCCTTATAGGATGGCAGTACATCCAGGTGGAGAAGGTCTTATATGCTCATTGCCAAAAAGCTGCAGGTAAAGTTTGTGCAATGGGATTTACTTTGAAGGCTTAGATTACTATTCATGCTGAGTATCTCTTCATTCTTTTCACCCCTCGGCCCTCACTTTGTGACTTGTGAGTGGTGGCACGGGCTGAGGGGAGCGTAGAATTACAAAAGCATACTGTTGCTGATAGAACATTTAGGGGCTTATACAGTTAAGGACTAAAGTGATATCACTTGACATCAGGTCTACGACTTTTTGAAATTTTCATTTTTATGATTTCTCCTCTTATCTTGTTAGTTGCTTTAGCAAACTTAAAGAAAACTTAGAAAAGAAAACTTAGGCCACAGTAGACCACTTGCAGTAATTTAGCTTGGAATTTTTGCCTCTCCTTTTGGCAAGTAGTGTGGGTAAGCATCTAATCAATGTGTTACCTGTGTAGATGGTTTGACTGGGATTTTCAGACAGATGAAAATCGTTCATTGGGTCTGCGATCATCTGAGAAAGTACTTGAGACATTGGAAGATGTTGGACAACAACTAGCACTAACTTTTAACAATGAAGGTTCTTTACTTGCTGTCGGTGGTGAGGTAGATATCTTCCCTTAAACTATTTCAGGTTGAAATGAAAGTATGGTTGTTGCTTGCCATTAAAGGAAAAATGCTCAATGTGAAGGCACTACTGTTTTGTTCATTGTATATGAAATATTTACGTAGACCAGTTTTGTAAGCTCTGGTTATTCTCATACTTCGGTAAAAGTTGGACAGTGTTTTTTTAAAAACATTACCAGGAAAGTCGGTCTCTGTTTATTTTCCCTCTAAAATATTCTTGTACGCTATGGGTTAGATTGTCTTTAAAGGAAAAGGAGGAGGTAGTCTGAGTACAAATTATGGCACCACTAGTTTACATCACTAATTACCAAAAGAAACACTGGTGGTACGCATGTTCTCCCTGCATTAAACTGTAAAGGTTGCAGAAAGTGGCTTGATGTGAAAAGGTAGCAGAAAGTGCTCTTTAAATCTGGGTTGTGTTCCTCCCTGAAACCTTGTTCTGCCCCACAAGTTATAATTTGATGTACAGGAGAAGGGAGTAAGCTCAGGATTATAGCCTGATTCTTTGGCATCACTCTGTAAGCAATAAAAGGTTTCATCAGTCTTAGTTACAAATATCTTGTATGTTTTGACTCACGTTCTGGATCCCTCATTGTTACCTTACCTTTAGAACCCATTTGGCTTTCTCCTTTACAGATTTTAATTCTTTATTGTAAGAAAGATGTCAGAAGAACTTTAACTCTTTCAGAAATAATGAACTGCTGAAGGCAATTAGTAGCAAAGTAAAAGAAAAACTTTAAACAAGTCTTTTTTCATTTTAAGAATTTTCTTAGTATCGGTTCATAACACACAGTTTAAGGAATTTTTCTTTGATGCTACTAATAAATAAATACCGAAGGAATAGATTTCTATCAGGAAATATTAATTTCTATGCTACTCTTTTCCCACCATCCTCTCATTCTAAGCTTGCTGCTTCTTTTCGACTTTTTTGGAGTTAATAGAGTCTTTTGGAACTGACAGAAGTTGTTAACCATTTTGTGAGTGTGACCAAGTTTATACATTATCCTCCATGACCATCTTTTTTTTTATTCCCCAGTAATGTTTGCTAATGTGTGGATTGACATTTAAGATCAGTTTCTTCTGGCTGTAATGTGAGCCTGCAGAACAATGATGAACCTTATGCTCGGTGGTTTAGAGCAGTCTATGGCTGCCGTATATAAATGGTAAAGAGTAGGTTAACCAGGAATCAATCACTCTATCAGCTACGCTGTGAAATACCAAATAGTTTGGGAGAATAATGAGTAAATTTTTAAAAAAATAGAATTTACAAAGCAAATATACTATTCTATTTGTTCTGTTGCTCTATATGGTGAAAAAAAGGAAAAATGTTGTAATCTCTATGCTGAACTTTCGCAATTTGGCTTGGTGGTCTAATTTTAGGCAACACAATCATGCTGAACTGTCTGTCATCCCATCCCCAAAGATTCCTTATGCTTTGTCAACTTTGATTTGCAGAATAATTATTACATCTAGTTTCAGACTAAGACATGATTGATTTGTTAGATCAGCTTCTGCTGATTTCTTGCTGTCCTTGTATAAAGATTGAAATATGGAATTTCAAATAAATATCTTGATTATTGAATTTTGGTGTAGTACAGGATGGCAAGTTGAGGGTTTTTAAGTGGCCTAGCATGGAAAATATTGTTGATCAGGCTAATGCTCATGCTTCTGTGAAGGATCTAGACTTCAGGTCCATAGCATTGCTCAATTTCAATTTAAGCACTTCAAGCAATATATTTTATGGTAGACAGATTTTGACTCAAATGTTTTCGGATGTATATACAGCCCGGATGGAAAATTTCTTGCATCTGTTGGAAGCGGCCCTTGCCGGATTTGGGATGTCTCAAAATCAAACTCTGTAGCTTCTATGACGAAGGAAAATGTAAGAATATCTATGAATGACTTTTTAGATGCTGGAAGAGGGTCTGTGTGTTGTGTTCCACTTATTCCCTGTGAATGAAAAGAAATGATGTCAAATTTTCGATTTAATTGATATTTGAGAGTTAAGACTACCCAAAAAGCAGTGTAGATTCATTTTTAAATGTTTTGTTTCTCCTGTCAATTAGCTTTATATAAACTGGTTCTCTCTTACACGTGGATTCTTATTTTTAATAAGATAAAGGGTAGTTACGTCATACAAGTGGATTCTTATATATTCCCAATTCAAGGACGTTGTGTGGGTATATATCCCGATCTTTCTCTTTGTTGCTTTAGTTATCTGACAAGAAGCATCTTTTGTACTCAGGATGAGATTTTTGGCTATTGTAGATTCACACCAATTAACGATGAGAATCAGGTTCTATACATCACCACAATGCGAGGTTGATATGCTACACTGAAAATTTGTCTGAATTACCTTATTTTAGATAGTGCTTCACTTGGCATGTATGAAGAATTAACCCTGTATTCTTGTATTTGCAAAGATCAAGGTGGAAGTATTTCGAAGTGGAGTACTACTACGTGGAGGAGGATAAAATCAAAGCGTGTTGTTCGTGATCCTATTTGTGCCTTCAATATTTCACCCAATGGAAAGCTTCTGGCAATGTAAGACTCTTTGTTGGTTTCTATTCCACCAATATCTATAAACATCATGTCCATTGCCCACTGAACTCTCCATATAGCTGAATGTTCTTAAAGTTGGAAAGACTCATATAATGTGCTAAACTTAGTGCTTCCCTTCAAAGAGTGTGAGCACTTGCCAACTAAAGCAGCTGATTTGTTTTTTTAAAAAATAAATAAATAATTTAAGAGGAGAAAAAACAAGTAGTTGACTTGTTCCAAAGGAGATGGTGGAGAGGTTGACACATAGGAGTAGCATACCTGGAGATTCCAGGTTCAAAGCTTAGTTATAATATAAGTGGCTGAAGGCATGTGTTAATAGTCTGTTGTAGTGTATTTTAATAAATACAGTTTAATTAAGGGAATTCACGATTCGGTGAAAATGAACCGAACTGATTAAAAAATAGATATTTTTAGTTTTAGCTTGGTTTGATTTTAAATTTTAAAATTGATACATATTTGGTTAAAGAATCGGTCTTTCTTTTCGTTGTTTAATCTCTCTTTGATCGGTCAATGTGTGATATTCGTAATTCTCATTAGTAATTACCGCCATAATGAAATCAAATATTGGCTACTCCATTTTTATTTCTTCAAGAAACGTCAATGGTGTTAGATGCTCTGTACTTCTTGTTGTAATGTGAAAGTAATGAACTTCGTTCATAAATAAGGTTATTATTGTCATTAGGAAAAAGATTAATAGTTGATAGTGCAAGCTAAAACTACAAGAAAGAGCAACACTTTTTTGGTAAATAAAGATTTTATCATGAAATGTATTTATGTAAGGATCGAGAAAAAGCACCTGAGAGTTGGACAAAGTACGAACACCCCATTCACTTTTTGCTTAAAAACTTCAAGTTATCCACTTCTGCCCCAAAAAAAATAAAAAATCCAAGTTTGTATATTTATCCACATTTACCTAAAACTAGTCTCATCCTTACTTGTGAGCAAATAAAAAAAGTAAGTGACTAGTCTTTCAGATTACTACATAGAATTAAAACAAACAATTGATGTTTCCTTGTTTTTGACATCAAATTCAGATTAGAACATGTTAGCAAAAGAGCAAAAAATGACCTTCAGTAAGAAACCCAAGATATTACCATGTGTAAAAGGCTAAAAACTGACACACAACTGGAAGTTGTCCTAATTTTAGATTCAGACAACATGTCCTACAAGTAATTTTTTACTGCACAAGACAAAATAGGAAAATACATGTAAAACTGTATAGAGAAGTTACAGTCACATATATCTAGCAACCAATGAGAAGAAACAGTTCATTCTACATTACACAAATATCCTTCTAAATAGGACGACCACAAGTTCCTCTCCTTCCAGCTTTTATAGTAGTACTAATAATAATATGTGGGTCCACCTGCTAACCTCAGTGAACAGGTTTACTCGACCACCTGTGCTTGTGGGTTGTAAGGGACTGCCTGGACACCAACACGAATAAAAAGTAAGTTGCTGATTGACTTCTGATGGAACGTAATATCAAGATGCTTTCTCTTATATGATTAAGCCTTTATCATTGAAGACGCTCTGGAAGAAACCAAATCTCAGAGTAAGATGTCAGATTGTTAGCTTGTTGTTCAAGAGACATGATGTATTGTTCTGACGGACTATTGAGTCAATTTCAGTTTCTCCAGCTAATATATTTAACAACAACTTACATTTAGGTTGTAAATTTTTCAGGGAATTTCCCATAAGTTCATATCATACATTATGATCCGCATGAAACTACCATCATCCTATTGACATCTTATAATGCTGAATAGTAGAAGTAATAATGATGTTCCATAGAATATGTGGGAACTTAGTGCTGCCTGTATTTCATTTTCCTTTGCAGAGGAACAATTGAGGGAGATGTTCTGATAGTGTCTTCCAACAATCTTCAAGTGCAAAATGTGGTAAAAAAGGCTCATCTTGGTCTTGTAACAACATTGAAGTTCTCTGAAGACTCGAGGTCCTAAAATATTTTTCATGCTCCTGTTAGTAACTGTAAAAGCCTCCAGTCAACACAACCAATTCTAATTTTTTCTTTCTTTCTTCAGGGCTTTGCTTTCTGCCTCCTTGGATTCAAGAGTGAGAGTGACAATTATAAAGGAAGAGAAGAAAAGTGGTGAGTATTTAAGTTGCATATCAACATTAAGAACATGATGGTAGAGAGTAGCTAGTTTATGTGTGGTGATTGTTAGCAGGTAGCCAGCTGAGTCCTGAATATGAGCCTAACGTTAGTAGTTTGTAAGCTTCTGCTGTTAATCCTGATTAGTGTAGTTTTAACTCAATCATCATGATATTACTGATGACATGAACTAGTAGGAAACAACTGCAAGAAGTTGTCTTTGTTAGCATTTCAATTGATTTAAGTTTAGTAAGTCATTAGTACCTGAATTAATCTGGATCATTTTCTCCAAACACATGATAGCGAATGTACTGCAAACAGATCTCCTTTTAGTCTTGCCATCAAGTGCTATTCTTTGTGCAAAAGCATAATCCACTATTTTTATAGTAATTATGTCGTTAAACATATCGTTTACATTGCAGGTCTGAGCTTGTGGATCGTTATACTCGTTCTTTTGATTGCAATTGCTGTATATTATGCAGCAAGCAACGAGATTCTTCCATTGGAGCTAAACTCTATATTAAAATGACGAGCTTTACCCCCAAAGTATTCTTATAGGTGAAACGGTATCTGAAACATTTTTGAAGGTTGTCTCTGGAACAGCAGGCTTGGATTCGAGATTCGAGCTTAAGTTAAAAGACATCTGGTGTTTTTAATGTGCTTAAACTGTTAGACACATTTATATACCTACTTTGTCCTCCATTATATTCTCACTGTACAAAACAAGTTGTGTAGGTTTATTTCTTTCAATTTGCAACCCTTTTTTGGAGATTTATGTTACTTAAAATTCTCTTTTGCCTTCAGATCATATAAGAAGGGATGTCATATCTTTCAAATTGACAATATTAAGTTGAAATCGAAAGAGTATTTGAAGCTGAAATTAAAAAAAGAGTATTGTGTTAATCGATAAACTTTAAAATCGAATTGAATAGATCAATATGCAATCTTATTTCTACTCTACAAAATATATATGCAGCTTAGGAAAAAGGGAAAAGGACGAATTTATCTCTGAACTTTGCTAAATAGTACGTTTATGTCCTCCGTTATATTTGGGTCCATCTCAACTCCTGCCGTCCAATCATCGGTACACACATGCCCCTTTCACTAACGGCCCCCTCACGTGCCCGACCCACAACCAAATAACCGTTCATCTTTTTTGTTAGGAAATATCATTGATTCCTATCTTATCAAAGAAAAAAAAAAAAAAAAAACTCCATCCGGAATAAACTCAATGCATCCTTCTTGAAATTTTAAACAACAACAACTAATCAACCTCTTACAATAACACAAATAGATTGTAAGAATATTTTCAATCATGTGCAAAACTAAAATAAATATATGGTGCACTTGGTTCTATTTGTTGTTGACTGTATTGTTAAATGATTTTATCAAACTTCAATTTTGCCGGAGGTTGAAGCTCGCCATTAATGGCGGAACTCAAGAAAAATGAAAATCCAATTTAAAGCTTGAAGCTTTATCCGTCAATGTTGGTAATATTTTTAACTCGTTTCAACAACAACTAATCAATTTAAGTGCAAATTTTCTTATTTGATTGCAAACCCACTTTTCTTGAAGCTTTGTCTATCAGTAGTGATAGTATTTTCAACTCCATTCAACAACAAATTAAAATGGATCTCTTGTTTTTCACTGAAAGCACTTACTAATGTGTCTTTATTTTAATGAGATTTGAAAGAGCTTCAATGTAGTGAAGAACAATTTTATCTTTTATTTGATTTAAAAGGTTTTCGGTTATGTTTTTTAATAGAAGAAGACTCTTTGTTTTTTATTTTAATTTTAAATGTCATGGTGTTTTAATTTGGGTCATGAGTGGGTAAATTACGAAAAATGGATTGATCTTTTAAATTTAGGTAAATAAACAAATAAAATTGAGTATATGGTTGAAATGAAACCACGTGTCCATCCGTTAATTCTAAGAGCATACATAAAACACAACCCAAAAATATAACGATACGAACATATACAACTCTAAAATATAACAAAAGGTATTAACATATCATTTATAATAATTCAAAATATATTTATTCTTTTTCCTGAAAAAAAACAAGTCAAACAACAAAAAAAAAATACCTGAGTGCTGACAAATGCCACTGTCAATAGGCCATATGTCTATTGGTTAGCAGTAGGAAAGTCCAACATAGGAATTAGATTCCCCTTTCAATAAATCACTATCTTTTCCAAATCTAATCTTTTTAGGTTCCTCTATTGATTCTCTCACACCTCCAAAACAGAAAAAAAAAAAAAAGAGCTCATCAAAATTCTTCTTCTATATATTTTTTGATAATTAATCCCCAAAAAAAAGTTGAATTAGTTGCCTTTCAAACACACAGTAGTGATACAGAGCTAAGAATAGAGTAGTAGTTGGCCCAATTCAGTTCTGATTGAGTTTTTCAGCTCCTCAAAAAAGGAGCAAGATTGGAGTTTTCTGTACAACAAGGTGAGAATTCTCTTCTCAATTTATAGAGCTTTATGACATTTTTTTGCCTTCATGTTTTTGTTTATACTCTTTTCATGCTAAGTTTATTTAAATGTATTTTAGGGCTTATGCTGTTGTTAATTCATTTTTCTTTAACAACTTTTGGGGGTTTGTGAAATTGTTGAGTTGATTTCAACTAATAGTTATTGCCTCAAAGAAAAAAAATGCGACTTTCTGTGATAATAACTATTAGTTGAGTGATCCTATGAGAAATCAATGTGGATGTTGTTCACTTTTTATGTTTATTTTTATCTTTGATTCTAAACTTCAATTTGATACTATTCGGAACTGATTAGTTAACTATTCAGCATCTAATTAGGAATAGAAGAATCATAATTGGTAATATCCTCCTACTTAATAATGCAGCTTAGTTAGCATGGTGTAGGGTTTGAACCTGTGACGTTAAGAAGTTCTTCGACCTTTGACACTTAAACTAAGTCCTTGGTACAGAATAGTAAATCTGTCTTTGTATGCTATTAATATGTATATGTCATTGGTTCATCGTGCTCTAAAAATAATTGATATTCGATAGGTTCCAATTAGACTTGTGTGCTACATTTTTGGGATTAGCGGATCTATATGTTGTATAATCCATATACTTATACTTCACTCCCATCCTAAATGTCGTACTTTGTTGTTTTTACTTCAAATACTTCTGTTCAGGTTGAATGGGTGTATCTAAGGATGATGTGTCACAATCCAATAAAGAAGATAGTTCCCTTTCTAATGTACCAGAGAAAGATACAGAAAATGTGCATCAGAAAAAGGGTCCTGAGAGTGACGGTGGTGCATCAGAATCTAGTCGAGTTTCTGTACTTCCAAAGAAGGAACCATGCATAATATCTTGTAAATCAGATTCTCCTGTAAAAGACGGAAACATTTCCCTAGTACCTGGAAAGGCTTCAGATTCTTCAGAACAAATACAAAGTCAGAAGATGGAAGAAGTTGTATCTCAACCTCATCAAGAACAAGTAACTTCTTCACCAATGGCTGAGAATGCTTTGTGTAAGTTAGGATCTAGGCGGAACCCTGATACGAGTGTCCAGGATTTGCCATCTGATCAAGGAGTTACTCCCTTCAGTGAACCTGAAAAACCATCTGAAGATGGATATAACTGGCGAAAATATGGTCAGAAATTTGTTAGAGGAAATGAGTTCACTCGGAGTTATTACAAGTGCACGCGCCTTAATTGTCTAGCAAAAAAACAAGTGGAGAGATCACAAGATGGGCATATAACCAATATTCACTATATAGCAAAGCATGAACATCCAAAACCTCTAAATAGTCCCCAAATCTCCCCTGAGCTTGAAGTGCCTCCTGAAATGAGACGACCAGACATGCCAACGGAAACACCACGTGAAGGTACTAAAAATTGGCCGAGTCAATTACTTTGTTTGGTCTAGATAAGTAGGAATTATAAATTTTAATTAGTGAATAATTAGCTGAAGGTGAGAAATCTACTGCACTTGGTGAAGCATGTCAATCTATCGTACCATCGGAGAGCCTGGTTTCAGCGGCTGTTGTATCAGCTGGTGGTAGTGCACAAGATACAGTCCCTAAGCCACTTAAATCAGGAGATGAGGGTGATACTAATGGTGGTCGCAACTCAAAAAGACGGTATGTGAAAGTCAACATCTTCTTTATTTGTACTCAGTGTTCAGGTCTACATAAAGTTGATCATTGTGCAACTGTTCTGCAACAGGAAGAAAGAAGTACCTACGAGTGATGACATGACTCCACCTATGAAGTCTCCTAGTGAACCACGACACATTGTTCAAACTAGCAGTGAAGTGGATATAGTCAATGATGGTTACCGGTGGCGTAAATACGGGCAAAAATTTGTGAAAGGAAATCCAAATCCTAGGTAAATATTTCCTTTTCTTAAAAACATGTTTGTAAACTTTTTCCCCTTGCAAAATAGATTTTACTCATCATCTCTTTACCTTGAGTTCTTTTCTTGTAATGAGTTTACAAAGTATTTCTATTCTTCCACTGCGACCCGTGAAAGGAACGAAAGCAATCGAATTTGATGTATCAGAACAATTGCTGTCTTCATATCATACTGACTATCCACCACTACTTTTTAAGTTGTCCCAAAGTAGTCTGGAAAGTGGAATAGTATTTGCACGAGTCCCGTTCACTCTTCTTGATAAAACTTTTAAAAATACTTCCTTTTAGAAAGAAGTTAAAATACTAAATCCTCCTATATGGTCTTACAATCATATCTTGCGATGTAATCTATAAATGAAATATTAGACCTTTTAATCAGATTAAAAGAACAATAAATATAGAGCTTGCAGTGTAGTTTTGTATATAGAAGCTGATATGATCAGTTTCTGTTTCACTGCTCCCAGATTCTATATGTCCAATATGCATGTTTGTAACATACTTTTCGTCGTTGATAATGTTCAACTTTCTGTATGCTTTTCTCGTTCTCTTTCCTTCCACCCCCGCTCCCTGATACTGGTGGTCTCCGTCTCTCTCTATAAATTCAGCTTCTTTTATCCACAGGAGTTACTACCGATGCTCGAGTGCTGGTTGCCCTGCAAAGAAGCATGTGGAGAGGTCATCCCATAATCCAAAATCAGTGATTACAGCATATGAAGGGCAGCATGACCATGACATCCCACCTTCCAGAACTGTTATGCAAAATACAGCAGAGGCTGATTCTAATACAACAAGAATAAGTGGAGAGTCCACATCTGAATCAGGTGAAAACAAACATGTTGTCCATATTGGTGCAAATTGAGAGCATAATGCCAAACAATCAAACTCAATACAGATTTAGATAATGTTACATCATCAAGTCATCTAATCTTATCTTTTTCTTATTTGTTGTAATTGGTCAATTGTTCTCCACTGTAGGAGAAAAAAGAAAGGATAAATATATATGTATTATAGAAACAGCTGATTTAACCTCATAATTGGTGTGAATTCCTATACTTGATGTATAAGTTGGTGTTGTCAATAATAAATATAAGAGAGTTCAGATTTGATCATGTGTATTCTATTTTGTAGTCAGTTGATCAGACTAATTTCTTGGGGTTTGATGAGGATAGAGTGCATGTAAAAAGTTTATTTCCGATAAGACCCTCTGCTTGAGAAAACATTTTAAAAACAGGTTTGAGACTACAAGATCAAATAAAATTTTGATTTTTGTACATATCATTAGTTTGAAACCACAAAATCCAAATAACTTTTTTACTTTCTTAGACTTCCAGTTAAGTTAAAACTAGACAAACAAATCAAAACAGCGAGAAAAGTTGTATTGGTAACCAAAAGTTGCCTGGCCTCTGCATTACATGACATTGACAAATTAAAAAACCAGTAATAAGATTATTGTCTTGTAAGATCATCAAAACCTATATCTGTATCTTCCTTTGCATATCAGTTGTAATATGGCAAATGTAAAAGTGGATTTCAAGAAATAAAACTTTTTACTTTGATTGATCAAGTGATACACTTGACAAGGAACCTGTTTTCTTACTATATTAGCACTTCAGCTGTTACAAAGATAAGAGAGAAAAAAAAGGGACCAAAGAGAAAAGTTCTATGAAAGAACCATTTGTTATTTCCAGGCACAAGAAGCAACCAAATCTCTGTTCATCCAACCAAGGTAAAGAGCACCATCTCTTTCTTCAAGCCTATACTTATCAGAGTAGCTCTCTAGCAGTGTCTTGATCGTAGCATTCACCAATGAACTCAATGGGTATGGGTTAAAACCAGCCATTCTAAACCGCGACTTCCACTTACCAAGAAGTTCATGTCGTTCTACCCTTTCAATCCCTTCACATGCTATGATGTTAACAACGTCCCTCGCCAAACAATGCTGCTCAACGTTGATGCGTTCCTTGTGTCCCCTTGGAAGAGTCATATCGATTGATTCAAACATGGCTGAATAATAATCCAAGGCTTCAAGAAATCGAGGAAAGAAAGCAGCAGTATTTGTATTAGATTCTTGCTCAACAAGGGTAACCACCTTTGGGTTGAGGTTTTTGACCATCCTTAATAGTCTATCCCGATGATTTTCAGTGCTCACACTTTCATCTGGCATGTGATGTAATGTGAAAGCAAAATTTACTGCTAGTGCTTCTCCAGGTTGAATTCCAAGGTTTTTTAGCTGAACATCAGAACCCGACATGGCAGCTGGATGAAACTCAAAAGGAACCTTGAAAGTCTTAGCAAGTTTGGAAAGCCTCTGCCCCACGATATCAAGGCCTCCTCCACGAGCATATGCTGAGGTGGAATCATCAATGCCTGTTATGCGGATATGTGGGGGTCCTCCAGGACGAGCTGCAAAAGCTTGGATCATAGGCACCCACTGGCTCCCTTGAGCAATTTGAAAATCAATTATATGGACTCTATTTTCGTCCTTCATTGCTTCTGCAATGGCACCATTAGCTGACATGTATCCAAATTTGAAGTAAGGGCAAATCTCGTAAAGAACGTGCATATAAGACAACAGCTCAAAACTTGCTGGTTCTTTGCATCTCAAGGATTTGCATATGGAACTTCCTGATGCACCCAACCTTGCAACAAGCCCTTCCAAGATGTATGCTCCCAGTCTCTGAATTGGTTCCCCTGACACTGATACCATTTGACGCAACTCAGATATCAACACTTGTGCAGTTACTAATTCACCATCAGAAACTGCTTTTGCGCAAGCAATAAGCACCTGTTTCAAATCCCGTCTAGGTATGGCCAACATCATTTGCCTCCAGCTATCAATTTCTGAGGAAGCTATACTGCTTGCCAAGGAATTATCATAACTCTCCTGGAAGTCCACATCAGGTCCCAGCATTGCCGTTTCCAATTCCTTTAGCTTGTGCATGAAATCAGTCACATCATCTGTAATACAAGATCCACTAATGGGTGAGCCATAGTTAGTTGTCTCAGGGGATTGGCGAACATCTGACAGGTACAGCTGAGATTCTTGATTGCATGTCGTGCTTCCATTTGATGAGAAACTAGCAGTCGATGGTGAGTGGTAAACAGCGTTGCTTTCAGTGGCAGAAGACGCCTCCAGCATGCAATAGCGGTCACGATAAGTCTGAAAGGAGTGATTACCTCCAAGGCTGCCATTAATGTAGCTCAAATGGCTTTCTAAAGTTTGAAACTGAGGCAGACAGTAGGCCTCTGCCTTCTGCACAGGTTCACAGTAAAGAATATTAGACATGGTTGTTCTTCTGCGCCGTGATGCTTGCATCGGAAAGATTGTTCCTGCCTCGTCAATATATGACCTATGCAGTCTGGTACCTATTTGGTCTGCACGTTATTGGGCGTCAAGGATTATTCGTTTGACAAGGTTTCATGGGTGCCATGGTGGAGTGGTTTTAATCTTCACTGTGAGACCAACCACAGTAGCTGAGCAGCACTCAGAATTTGTATAGGAACAATCCCTAGCAGCAAGACATGACAACCTACACAATATATGTACAATATTTGTTAAAAGAGAGCAGAGAAAGGAACTAATCGCGCTCAAGGTCTACATTACAGTTTGTTAACATATGGTGAGATTACTACAGCAGCTCCACATTATGATCTATCTACTTTAAACCAACCTTAAATTTGGTCACTACTATCCCAGATCAATTCTACAAAGTAACAGATAACGCAAAGAAAAAACAAAAAATGATGAATCTTGCATAATAAATCACACATCAACAAAAAAAGAATGTAAATCTGCATCATCAACTCACCTACAACTTCTATAGATTGTGTTACTTCATCTAATTTATATCAAGCTACAACAGATGCTGTGAACTCTATATACTACTGTTCAAAGTTTAAAGAAAAACATATTTAAACTAAATTTACATTCATTGCAAGAAAAGGACAAGTGACCAAACTTGTCTAATGGTCAAAACATGGAAAAACTTCAAGTTTGTCCAATCTGTTCACCTTGAAAGCAAATTACACCAGAAATCCTTTGTAAAGATCCACTATAATCTCAATTAGCAAAAAGGATAAGGATCTCATGTTTCAAAAAAAAAAAAAAGGAAAGACAGAAAGAAGCCAGTGATCTGAATCAAACAACATTGAAAGTAAAGAGAGAACTTCTCTAAATTAAACAAGGCATTCTAAGAGACAATGTCAGCAATTCAGTTTTAGTTACACAAAATGCATTAATTCCTCAAGAGTAACAGTTGATTCATGAAAAAGAAACAAAAGAATGAAGAAGAACATAGTTTCTATCAGTTCAATTAAAAACTGAAACTTTCTTGAAATTGAATGCAAGCGTTTCATTCAGCTGCAATAAATTCCAAAACAACAGAATATAAACAAACTCTTTGCCATTCTTGATTGAACCCCACTTCAAAAAAGAGCTTCATTATCTCAAGAATCCACAATATTTAGAAAAAATTGATTGAACCCCACTTCAAACAAGAGCTTCATTTTCTCAAGAATCCACAATATTTAGAAAAAATTGATTGAACCCCACTTCAAAAAAGAGCTTCATTTTCTCAAGAATCTACAATATTTAGAAAAAAATTGATTGAACCCCACTTCAAAAAAGAGCTTCATTTTCTCAAGAATCCACAATATTTAGAAAAAAATTGATTGATCCCCACTTCAAAAAGAGCTTCATCATCTCAAGAATCTACAATATTTAGAAAAAATTGATTGAACTCCACACTTCAAAAAAGAGCTTCATTTTCTCAAGAATCCACAATATTTAGAGAGAAAAAATCCTAATAGATGAAATCTGTCCACAGAAGAAGAAAAGAAAGAACAAATTGCAAGTAACAAAATCCAACCTTTGGCAGATCTGTCAAAGAAGGGAACTAAGCTAACATTTGACCATAAATTTTTGAATCAGATTTATCTTCAAACATCTGTTTAAGCCATTAAATTTGAGCCAATTTTAAAAATCTGATCTTTAAATAATTCCAACTTCCTTTCAAACCAGTTCTTGAAGTTTCTGAAACTTCCACTCACAAAAACTTCAAATTACAAAATGCATGTCCAACCACAACTTCAAAAACTCAAATTTTCAAGTTTCAACTTCAACCATAGCCAAACAGAACATAATTTTTGGATTTTGCCCAAAAAAATTTTCCTCAAACTAAAACAAGAAACTCAAAAAGATTTCAACTTTATCTTCTAATTAAAGAAAAAAAACAGGAATGGGATAACATAGCAAAAGAAGCTTAGAAGCAAGAACAAAGAATTTATGAAGAAAACTAAAGTTTTTTCATATTTGTGAATCATCAGTTGACATACCAACCTTGAAACTGAAGAATCCCATATTCTTTTTCTTTTTTTTTTTCTTCACAATATCTTGTTTTTCTTTATTACAACTCAAAGAAGAGTGTATTTATTTATGCAGAAGACAGAGAAAAAGGGGAAGAAGGAGCAGCGGTCCCTATGAAGGTAAAAATTCTCTGAATTAAATATTAGTATAAAAAGATTAAGTTAATTATAAAAGACCTCATAGTTTAGGAAAAACACAACAATGCCACTATAACTAAGGTTTTTGTTATTAATAATTCAACTAGAGGCTTAAAATGTTTTTTAAATCAACCATCACTAGGCATCGCCAACGGAAAGTATCGAAGTGGTAAATCTTTTTTCATAATTAATTAAACATTTTAGATTTGAGTCTCTTTAGATATCAAATCGTTTTTATTAAGAAGTTTTTTATATCTCAAGGTGAAATTTTTTGATGTAAATTTGAATTTAATCAGATTTTAATATAAATATTGATCAATGAATATTTTTTTTAGAAAAAGTAGAGTGACTATTTGACTAATACTACGAGTCGTGGCAGGGTAATCGAACTATTTGACTATACTTGCTTTACATTTTTGATTCAGATATCGTGAATTTGAGTTTCTTGAATATGAAGTTATTTTTGTTAGAGAGTATTTTATTCTCAACATAGTGTAAATTCGAATTGAGTCGAATTCGATATGAATACATTGATTAAGTAAGAAAAATTGAAAAGGAAAAGTAGGGTGACTATTTGACTAATACCTATGGGTCGTGGTGGGTAAATAGGACGAAATCTTAATTTGAGTATTGTGAATGGAAAAGAATAGTTTTTTTTTTGTCTAATGTGGTAGAAAAATAAACTAAACCAATCAATAAATTTTAAATATGAAATTAAAAATTTCAATAGTTGGTACTAGTATAGTAAAAGGATTGCATAATATATTGTATTTAACCACGTGAACATTAGGGTCTAGACTTGATGAAAAGCTTGTTTTATGGTTAAATGCTTTGTGTCCATTAATTTTAAATGAAGTGTCTTTCTTATCTTACAAATAAATGTTAGACAAATACCTAATAAACGGTCGATAATTTTAGCACGATTATAGTGTTTAGTAAATCAATGAAATCAATAACATATTTAATAGGAAAGTAACTTTTATTTAATGATTTTCACTCCAAAGTTAAGAGGTAATTAATCATTTATTATTAAGATTATGGTGGAATAAATAAGGCACATTTCATAATTAATCAGAGATAGATTTCAAACAGATTAAACGAAAAGTTCTTTTAAATGCTTTCCTTTAATGAATTTTGTATGATACAAAATCAAATTGATTAAGACCTCAAATAATATCAGTTATTTGGTGGGGGAAAAAATCTAGTGTTGTAAAAAATGGTCTTCTTTGATTCTATGACATTATACTATTCATGTTGTGAGATTTCGATCAGATAATTGTCTTTGTGAGTATAGTAACTCTTGACATAATCAAATTAGTATAATTCATTATTCAAGTTTAGTTACAAACAAAGAACTTAGAAGAAGAGAAGAAAAACATAAGTTAGATTTGAAATTTTCCTTAAACGAATATTAAAATGATTGTAAAAAACTATTTGAATTCGATGTTTATACTAATACAATAAATATATAATATACGTCTTGTGACTTTTTATGTACATATTTTATCACTTAATCGTAATCAAGTGATATATGTTATAATATTATTTTAATTTTAATTATTTAATTTAATATAAATATTCGATACAAATAAATATTTCGTGAGATATTAGTGTATATGAATTTTGAATTGACTTGATCAACTCATCCAATCCCCTCAAGACCAAATTATCCTTCATTTTTTTTCTTCACAAAAAGACTATATTCTTATTCATGGTCAAGAATCAAAACAATATAACCAAATCAGATGTCCGCATTCTACACGTTATACTAATTAAGCTGGAAAAATATATTCTGATTGATTTTAGTCTGATTTGATATAGAATTTATCTAATAAAGTATATAAAAAATTTTAATTTTGTGGTACTAAATTAATAATATGTCAAATGTATCAAAAATATTATTTAATTATCTAAAACATGTCATGTAGATAATTAAAATTAAAGAATTGATAAAAGATAAAAATAATTATTTTGAACAGATTAAAAAAATAGAACAAACAAATTAAAACAAAAGAAATACCTTTTTTTTTAATCTTTTTATCTTTTCTTTTAAATTTGAAATAATTAAAAGGGAATATTATATTGACTTGCATAGACCATGTATCTGCTAACATTTATTAGAATACTTCAGTATTCAGTAACATATATGCTAGAATCACCAACATTGGTTATGGTATTTGGGTGAAACTACGCACTGTTGATCAGAGATTTTAAATTCAAGTCCTAATATAAAAGAAAATGTTCAAAGCCCAAAAGAATAAGTTTGATTGTTCGTAATTCATTTATCTTTAATTTTTTTTATAAATTTTACTCTTAATTTAAATAACAATTTTTCTGATAACAACAACTAATCCACAAATTCAATTCGGTGCATATGACATGTGGGTATTTTCTATCTTAGAGAATTTGATGTTGATTCCAATAAAGTATTTTTTTAATGTAATTTTAAGGTTATCTTGACAGAATTGTATATTTAAAAAAGTCATACATACATTAATTTCAATATAATACACTTCTATTAAAATGTTAATATCTTACATCATCTTATTAGTTATTACGACATTCATCATACAATAATTTAACTTTTGAACAAAAATGGAAAAAACAAATCAATATATACCACATATTAATTAACAAATACAATACACTAACATCATAAAACGTATTTTTATACAAAACAATTAAATATATATGCATTTATCGGAAAATAATTACGTTGACATTAACTAAACCATTTGCATATATAGTAGGTTGCAACGTTTACTTTATTTCATTTTATTATTTTTGTCTTAGTCATTAAGTCACATATTCTACATATATTTGCTAATTATATAATATGCAAATTGAAGCACAAAGTTATATCCCTAATAGCTCGTATAGTAGGATTTAGTAACAATTAAAACTTTAAAAGCTAATGTCATTTTAGTGTTAGGATAGTGGTAATTAAACGATAAGATGAGATTAATTATTGTTAATTATAATTAATAATATAAGGATGAACTAAAAAAAATATTGTACAAAGCATGATAATAAGCGTCACTAGACCAAATTTCACATCTTAATGTCATTATTGATAATAATGATATCTTATAATATGATTAAGATTGGATCATACGTTGATCATTTGAGGTTATCACTAACATATATAGAAATTAGAAAGTGACAATTTGGTCATGTATGAAGTAAGTGAGTTGGATGTTTTCCTAAGTTTAATGATTAATGATAAGAGAGGAGAGAATTTTTATTTTAAAAAAAAAAAAGGAATAAGGATGTGTATTATTTAAACATATTAAACATCCTGAAAATGAGATTTTTGGTCGATGATTCTATTTGTCATTTTAATATTTTTTTGGAAATAATTTGGTTATTCAATAAAATCTCAAACAACTTGAATTCACTCAAGTTCGACTTGCACATTAATATTAAATGTAAGAGTGAACTTACTACTTAGATGCTTTCAATAATTATTCGCTTCACACTTAGCTATTCAGTATTTATTGTGGGTACGATAACTGATACACCAGAGGTGCGTTCTTCCCGATCCTCTTGTACTGGGAAAAAGTTCTTTAATTTCAATACTCTAACGCCCACACCGAATATGGACCGAACTGTCTCACAACGTTCTAAACCCAGCTCACATATCGCTTAATTAATGAGCGAACAACCCAACCCTTATAACATACTACAGCCCCAGGTGGCGAAGAGCCGACATCTAGGTGCCAAACCTTCCCGTATGAACTCTTGGGGAAGATCAACATGTTATCCCTAGAGTAACTTTTATTTATTGAGCGATTGCCTTCCTCTCGATACCGTCGGATCACTAAGGCCGACTTTCATCCCTATATATGTCACATCCAATTGTTAATAACAAATAAAAAATTAAAAGATCTGAACAAATGAGATTGTTATATAGAATTTGTAAAATAATTTAAAAAATAGCACAACTAGTGAACTAGGTGATCCCCTCATGTCATCATTGGGATGAGGAGGGATCCATAATTTGAATTTTGTGAATTTGGGTTCAAAATTTTACTACGATTTATTTAATTTATACTGTGTTTCCACTAATTATTGAGTAATACTTTCTTCAATAAATAAAAAATTAAATGTAGGAAACTAATAAATCAAGTGGCTCAGAGTTTTGATTATTCAACTATACTACTATAGCTATCTCAAAAAGTTTTTTTTGTTTTTTTTTAATGAACTTTTGAAGTACTTTCTGTTGGGATTAATTAATTGCTAATTCGAATTTAAGTACAATTTTATTCTATTGGGAATTAATTAGTTGGGTTGTGCTCCTATCCATTCGTAGCATTCTAGAATATACACAAGTTGTGACAAATATTGCAAAAAAGTATTTATAATTAATCAATGTGTAGTGTGGTAGTTTTTTTTTCTTTTTTTTATTTCGCATGTTGTCCTGAGCCTGTATTAAAACTTCAATTAAATTCAGATCGGGCATTATAGGGCCCATTTGGTAGTAGCGCTCCCAATAGAATTTTCTTCATCTATGACTCGAACTCGAGATCTTTAATTAAAGATGGAGCAATCCTGCATAGTGTGTAGTTAATACTATAACCCAAAGCTTTGAATAGACAATAATACAATACACACTCCAAGTTTATGTTGGATCAAATATTTAATATCATGTCAAAAACTATAGTCGATAGCAAGAAAATAACTTCTTCTATTTTTATTGAACCCTTCAATTTGCATGACTCTGACCTAGGTCACTCAACTCCTTCGTTCTTATAGGTCTTGTCATAGGCAGAATATTATGCTTACTCAGGACTCCTATTACTAAAAAGGTTTTTTTTTTAAAAATTAATAGTAGTATAGTTTGCTAAAAAGTTATTATTATTTATGATAAATAGAAGTAGCATGCAAATAAATGTATTGAGTGTGTACTTATTGTGTTGAATAACTCATCAAGCTAAGTGGGACAAATATTGGTTACTCATTTCACAAATTTAATGTTATAATCTTAATAATAAGTTGTTTGCATCACCTTTCGGTCACTTGTCTACTAATCCAATGAACACCAATTTTATTACCATTATAGTCAGTGCTTCTGTCAATTATTCATTTTTTTAAAAATAAATCAAACTTTGATATGACAGCCATTACATTTTATGTTGTCAGCATTACAAGTGTTTTAGTAATATTTAATATATTTTATATTACTAATAGAAGTCATTAGAAAAATAATAAAGTTTTTTAAGCGAGCTAAAATATTATAGGTAGCAATCGCAATTTTTCTTTTAGCGGAACGTTTGAATGGTTATTCAATTTATAGTAATTGATCATTAAAGTTTTTTAATTGTGTTTTGTTTTTTATAGTTATTCAACTTTATCTACTTATTGAAAGATAAAATAGTTAAAATGAGAAAAGTATCCCCATCAAATCCTTTTACGCAAGTCGGATAAAAAATCCAATTGATTTTAAGATGAGTTGCGTCATAATAAATTTAAATATCTATTCAATTTAATTATTATTTTTTGAATTTTTATTATACAAGTAATTATCACGATATTAAATGACAAAAACTATATCTTTTGCTAAAATGATCATGAGAGTTAACTAGTTAAAGTTTGATGACCATGTAATACTGAATAAAATTGAATAATTTTTTTGAAAACAAAACTAAATTGAGTGACTTTGAAAGTCGATTACTATTTTTTTGAAATACAAAATAATTTCAAGTGCATACTCCCTCCGTTCAAAATACCTGTCGTGATTTTTGAAAAATAGTTGACTCAAATTATTTGGTATTTTAAAAAATTAATATAAAATTAGTTATTTTTCTAATATTTTAATAGAATAAATATTTAATGAAAAGATGTTTTATGTTTGGACATATGAGGGTATATAATAATTAAAAAAAAAAAACTCCAAAAATAGTCTTAAGGTGTAAATAAAAGAGAAACATGACATAAATTTGAGATGGGTGAAATAAATTGTAAATCTATTTAAAGGCAATTTTATGTTGTTTTATTTATTTAAAAAAGAAGGATAAATGAGTAGTTTCAACTATAAAACATGCTAACCAGATTCTAAAAAATCTTGGGTATTACTTAACTACTACTCATACATTCTAAGCCATCGGATTATATATTCTTAATTAAAAGGAATCGAAAAAATTATAGAGCTCCAATACCTAATTGTTTAGCTAGGAGTACATCTAGTAAGTATGTTGACTTTGATTCAAGAATCAATCTAGAATTACTTGATATTTACGTTGATAAAAGATGGTAAATAGTCATGTGATAGGTGATCAGCTAAAAGATTTGTATATTAATGTCAATTTCCAACATAAAAACAATGTGGGTACCAGGGCGCAACTACATGGTGGTTAGCGTGTCCAATTAGACACCTTTCATCAAAAGAAAATATTGTATATACAAGTAAAATAATACACGAAATAATTAAATAACATATTTTGGACATCCTTAACATAACAAGTTATTGTAGCCCAGTAATTTCAGATGCTTGGAATGAGGTAGAGCTAGTGTGTTCAATTCTCACTAATAATTCTTGTTTTTGAAAAGAGATTTTGTGCCCGTTTGGATTGACTTATTTTATGTGTTTTTAAGTCAAAATAGTTTTTATGCAGTTTTGAAGTATTTCGTAAGTTAAAAATTGCTTATAAACATTTATTTTAAAGCCAAAATAAGTCAAAAATCATAAGTTAGAAATCCTAACTTATGAAAAGTCAATCCAAACATGCCCTTTATATGCTATTTCTGGATATCCTTTATGAAATTTCTATCTCCGCCACTAACGAGTACTTAAGCACATGTTACATCAGTATAGACTCATCTCGAAGTATGCACAAAACTAGTCTAAACATTACCATAATTTAAAAAAAGAAGTCATTGAGAGAGCAAAATAGAAGGTTATATTGGTACATTTACATGAAAAGGATTAATTAGTATTCCTTTTTGTCATAAATCAAAACTAGAAAGGTAGTTTAAAATGATTTGCTTATTAAAAAGAAGGCTAAACTAAGCAACTTGTGTAGATTGATAAGTACTACTACTTACTACTACTACTACTATTTAACTTTTGTTTTTAGCTTGGGGAATAAAGGTGATTAGTAGAAACCTATGAAGCTATGAAGGGACAATTAATTAATTAAAAAATTAGTAGTGGCTAATTAGAGTTTATTTTATAATAATAAGAATGATTATGACCCACACGGTTAAGAAGAGAGACAACTTTCATTATTAGATAGAGAGATTACGTAGGAATAAGTGACTTCCACTTCAGCTAACATGCCAATTGATCTCCACCCACTTTAATTTATCTTTAATTTCAACTTACATTTCTTTAACATTTTATTTTTAGCCAAATAATTTTTATTTATTATTTAAAGTAATAGACACTACAATAAAAATGACCATTAGCGATATTTAATTTTTAATTACCGCTAAATATGTATTTTTAGCGGCAATTGTCACTCTTTGTATATGTCCCTAAAGTCTTTAGTGACATTGATTCTAATGACACTTAACTAATGTCGGTAAAGACTTTAGCACTCTTTATTAGTATCAATATTTAATGACGCTAAAAGTTATTTTTGTTGTAGTGAAATTTTCTTTTTTCATGATGACAGTGTTCGGATCAATTTTTGAGCTTTCGTGTACATCGTTTAATTTTACAGGATACATGTAATCTCCTACCGATAATAGATACCAGGTGACTTCACTAAGGTCAGCAGAATAGACAAAAAGAATCACATGATATTTTTTATTTTTGTTGAGTTTTAAACCTAAAATCTCATAATTCTCTATCACTTCATTGCCACCAGGTCCTATCTTTTGGTGCAAATAATAACAACAACAACAACAACAACAACAACAATAATAATAATAATAATAATAATAATAATAATAATAATAATAATAGTAGTAGTAGAATTTCAACTATATATTTCTTTTGAGATGTAATTATTTGAACTAAATCTTTTTAAGCTAAATTTCTATATATATCAAATAGAACGTGTCAAACTTAAAAGGATTCTTTACAAAAAAAAAAAGGTGTAATTACATTGAGATTTATCTGAAAATTCGGATGAAAATAAATTTCCTACAATTTTTTATCTTCAAACATAAATGAGATACTTAGAATTCTAGAACTCCCTTAATATTCTACCTTTATTCATTCGTTGTAAATCACTTTTGTCTATTCTCACTTGCAATATAATATTGAAAATTTAATATGACTAGGCAATGAGTGTGACCACTACCCAAGTTAAAACTTTTAATAAGAGAGTATAAAATTTAAAGAAGTAAATACATAAATTAATTGAAGGGAGTTTAATTTATATATAAATAATAATATTTTTCAACAAAGAATCATTAGGAGATTCGATATCACTTTCAATATCACTAATATTAATTTGTAAGATTGTTCTCTTGTGATATCAAATCCCATCTCCCATTATCTTATTTTGTCAAAATTGAAAAAAGGAAAAGAAAATTCCTTTTTTAAAGCTCTTATTAGTTTATTTTTATTTTTTTCATTAAGGTCTTAGTTGTTTAAAGAAAACAACGACCAAGTAATGCTAATTAAGTAATTTCATGTTCATATTTTGTCTTTATCTACTTGGAAAATGTGATTAATCAAGTTATCCAATTTGGGATTATGTATTTTATTCATTAATTAATTTGCATGTAATCACGCAGCGATTCTCCCTCTTGGAGATGTAATTACGTTAGCAAAAGATAAAGAAATAAATTTTAAAATGAAATTTTGTTTCCCCTTTGTCCCCTCTTTGTTCTTATTTACCAAAAAAATATAAAATTGGTGTTTATCTTATGGACCCCACAGATTCTTATCTTCAAACATCAAACAAATCCTCTTTATTCTTTTTATCTAAGTTTTTTTATGTTTGATATCGACTTTGAAATTCGAATTAATCTGAATTTACACAAGAAAAAATAGATAGATCTCTTAAAATCAAGTATTTAAATTTATATGTAATTATTATCAGTGTGCCTCTAATCTTTAAGTTCTAACTCTAGATTCATCATATGATCGTTAGCTTATCGAGCACTTCTCTATAATTTATATCACTCGTTTGATGAATAAAACATACATTTTTTATTTTAATGACTCAATCGTGTATTCTAATTAAATTTTTTTATATCTATCACATCATGAGTCATGCCAAATATATCCCTTCATTCAACTCCTTGTGTTTCGAAACAAATATATAGTACAAATTTAATATTCATATTTTTAGTCAAGAAGATCTCAAATGCTTATCGTGATGAGATATCCTTTTTTTAGATTATTATTAATGAGATCTCGTGTTTTTTATATATAAATAAATATTCGCCTAATTAGGTAAAGGAGAATGCAAGGTAACAATTTTACTACAAAACTTCTTTACGTTATTAAAAATAGTATTAACATAGTTCAATTTAGAGTTTGAAAACATTATTACTAAGGTAAATTTTAATAAAATACATTTTAAATTATTTTTTTCTGAAATATCAAGTCAACATGAATTAATAAAACGAAAAAAGTGTGTTTTAATTAATTAATTAATTTTTAAAAAATTATGACATGCATGAATGAACAATGTTTTTAGAAGTGTGTGTGTGTGTGTTTCTTGGTCTACTTCCTTTTTTCATTTTCGTGTGTTCCTTAATGTACTTTGTTCCTTCATTATTTTTGGAGTGATATGCATAATTAATTATTTTAAAAAAAGGGTGCCAAGTCATTGATTGGCATGCGCTTAATAATATATAATAGAAGTTAGATCTTAAAAACATAATTGAATACTTTATATTATTATTATCTGTTTGCGCACGCGTGTGCAACTGGTTTATATTATATTTATACAAAATAATAATCTTTGGTTCAAATATTACATCAAAGACTTCATACATATATATATAACTTTTACTACTAGCACTTTTACTTGTTCAGTATTAATTTCATATATAATTAGAAAAATAAAAGAAATTTCACTATAATATTCTTTTAATATCATTATCTCTTATTAATTTCAAAAAAATTTAAACTTTTTTATTTTTGCGCATCAATTAGTGTATCTCGTGCATCAGATTAGTTTATCATATATAATATGTACATAAGATAGTGTATCATGTATAAAATGTAACGTGTCTTACTTAACAATTAATGTATCTCCCACATCAGATTAATGTATCAACACTTATATATCTTCAAATATGATAAAAATCGATGTGTTAAAAAAATAATTATAATTGATAATATATATTATTATAAAACAAGTAGTAAATTATGTTTTAATATTTTTTAAAATTTAAATAAGTAAGAATGAATGGAGGGGTAATATTAGCTCCCCAACACCATGGAAAGCCATTTATAATATTGTGGGACCCTTTTCTTATAAGTGTGAGTGTACTATAATTTAATTCACATGAAGATGAAGACCTTATGATAAAAGTATTCCTTTTCTTTTTTTCTCTAATTCCTGGGAAAAAGTGTAGTCCCATTCAAATATAATGTACTCGAGAGTTGGATAAAATTCAATATTTTAATATAAAGTTGAATTAAAGATTAGATTTATAATTTGAAAATTATGAATTTGTCTGATATATTTAAGTTAACATACGATGAATTAAGTTCATCAAACATATATATATATATATATAAAATTGAATTAATATATATATATATATAATTGAATTAAAGATGGTTTTATAATTTGAAAATTATGAATCTGTCTGATAAATTTAAGTTGGTATACGATAAATTAAGTTTATGATCAAACATATATATATATATATATATATAGTGTTTGTGTATTATACAAGAAAATATGTATATACAGAGCTAGAAATGCATTTCAATATTTATTCTCTCAATTTTAAACGTAGGACGTTTAATTTTTGATTTTGCAATTAATAGGAAAGGTTTACTGTTTTTAAGTTATAAGTTCAACGAACTTTAGTATATCTTTGATTAAAATTCTATATTATATTTATATTTAAAAACTTATTTAACGCATATAATAATATATGCTAAAACCCATTTAACAAAAAGTTATGATCCCATTTAATAAAAATTCACATGATGATGACTTCATCTAGTGAAATTCTTGCCATGTTGGGTGAAACAAAAAATAAATTAGTAGTGATTTTGTTTGTGTTGTAATTTTCTTCTAGAAATCTTGCAAACTATAAGAGGAAAAAACAATACAAGTAACTTTTTTTTCCAAAATTGTGACAGTTGATGCTAGTCAAATTTCAAGACTTCGTCAGAATTTCAAATTACAAAAATGTGGTATCTACTTTTTCTTAATTATGTAAAGAAAAAATGGAATTTATTGTTGTATCATCTTGCTACGCATTTTGTATTGTAATATTATTATAAGAATCGTATCTTAAAACTAAATTACATTATATTTCTATTCTTTTTTTAAATTATAAAATTCTTTAAATTTAGTGAAATCGAGATAGATTTTTTTTAAAAAGTCCTGAGATATTATGTTCTTATTTCGAATACACCTCTTAACATCCTGATACATCGCATCTCGGTTTTAAATACAATACTCAACGTCTCGATATATGTGTACATCTCGATACATCGCATAAAGTGATGTATCACATGCAAAGTGATGTATATGACTGATATATCGCGTACATCCCGATACATCGCGTAAAGTGATATATGTGATTGATACATCGCGTAGAGAAACGTCCGATACATCGCATATGCCATGATACATCGTAAAGTTATATATCTGACTGATATATCGCGTAAAGTGATGCATCCAATTGATAAATAGTAGAATTTTTTTCAAATGATTAGAATTTTTTTTTTGATAACAAGAGAAACCCGCAACCTTTACTCTTTGGGTGCGCACAGGGTAAAAACCACGCTCCTACGTAATAGCTCGGAAACCACATAGGAGAGGTAACCCGCACTAAGTAAGCCCGGTTCGACGAGCTGAACCTAGAAGACAAACCCCTTGCTTTCGGTGACAAGGAATTTCGAACTTGAGACCTCCAACATGAAAGTTCCAAGCCCAAACCACTGAGCCACCCCGAAGGATCAAATAATTAGAAATTTTAGCAAATATAATAAAATAAATTATGTATTTAGCTAATTTTTTTTGAGAACTTCTTACTAATCATATTTACATGATATATATTTAAGATTGTCTTAGACTATCTTTTATCTTTTATAAAAATGCATATAAAGTCTATAATATCTTTTAACATGTTTTACCTTATTAGGAAAAAGAATTATTATTGTTTTTTGGTGAAGTTATTTTATTAACAACTCAAAACAAAATATAGACACCCAATTTAAAAGAAATACTATTAATGGGAAATAGTGCTAGTATTTTATTTTAGCAGCTTAAAAGTAGTCAATTATAAGATCAGTTTGAACATACAAACTAACTTTAGGTATGCTATTAGTTCTCAAAGTGTTCACAATATTCATTTACTTTTCAATAGCATTCTTTGCATTATCAGATATGACTAGTTTCTTGTCGAATTGATAGTATTTTAAAAGGGGAAAAGGAAAAATATTATGATAATATTTGTAAAGGGAAAAATGAAAAATATACTATTGAATTATCGTAAATGTATGGATATCTTTTATTATATTTTTGGGATAATGGTGCTCCTGTCATTCAAAAATTAAACTATATATGCCCTTCTCTCTAACGGAAAATCAAATAAGGCCACACGACACAATTTTATTCGTTGATCCGATATTTAATAAATATCGAATCCGTGGAGAAGATTATGGCTCATGTATATCCGTTAGTATAAAGGGTATATATGCTCTAGTTATCTGATAAAATACGTACTTTCTTTGTCCCAATTAATATGAGTATATGACTCTTTTTTTTAGTTAGTACAAAAAAAGAATAACACATTTTTATATTTAATATAGTTTATCTTTAAAATGTTTATTTTGCCCTCAATGAAATTGATCTACAGTTACACAAAACAGTTACATCTTATTTTAGACTAATAGATTCAAAAGACCTTTCTTCGTAAACTTCCCGTCAAGTCAAATTATGTCATATAATTTAAATATGAGCGAATATTAGTTATGTTTCTCTATTTTTGAGAGTCAAATTTATTTAAACTTTGATTGGCAAATTAAAATTCATATAAAATCACATCTAATTCAATTTGATCAAAATTAACTCTCGAAAAGCGAAATTGTGAGTCCATGGAGTAAATTATTACTCAATCTGTCTCAATTTATGTGACTTACTTTCATTTTTAGTCAGACCCAAAAAGAATGACACGTTTCTATATTAAGTAACAATTAAACTCTAAAATGCCTATTTTAGCCTTTATAAAATGATTTTCAGCCACACAATTTTCTATCACTCATTTTGGATCATAAATTTTAAACATTTTATTTTTTTTCTTAAATTATGTGCCGAGTCAAATAACCTGACATAAAATGGGACGGAGAGAGTATTATATAGTGTATAGTTAATTACTACTCCCTCCGTCCCTATTTAGTTGTCCACTTTAAAAGTGGCACACATATTAAGGCCTCATTTGTTTGCACTTAATGGAGGTCTAAATGTTAATCATTCAGTTCAGCCCATTAAGTACGTTTGGTTTTTATGTCTGAATCTGAATCATTCAGATTCAGCCATTAAGTTCATTTGTATTATTTTTTAAAAAACCTCTTAATGGGTCTGAAGAGGTCTCAACAAATCAGATCTGTAAAAGACTCTTAACAACATTCAGACTCATTTGATAAGTTATCAAATAATAAAGGGAAAATGCACAAGTACCCCCTCAACCTATGCCCCAAAATCTCAGAGACACACTTATACTATTAAGGTCCTATTACCCCCTGAACTTACTTTATAAGTAATTTTTAATCCCTTTTTGGCCTACGTGGCACTAGCTTAAAAAAAAAGTCAATCAGCGTTAGGCCCACAAGATAGTGCCACGTAGGCCAAAAAGGGGTACAAAATTATTAATAAAATAAGTTCAGGGGGGTAATAGAACCTTAGTATAGTATAAATATGTCTTGAAATTTCGGGCAAAGGTTGAGGGGGTACTTGTGCATTATCCCAATAATAAATCATAGCTTCTCTTGGGCGTGCTATTTTATCTTATAACTAAAAACTTTCTTTCTCACCTTTGTCAATCAAAAACCATTTTTCCCAACTGATAAGTTTTCATAAATCCTTTCAAGTTTTTTTTTAATATTAATAATTTTCTTGTATTGATGTGCGTCAAGACTCAAGAACACTGGTTGCAATAGTATTTTTAGTGTATTGTTGTTTATCAAGGTTTTTGAATGAAAAATGGTACTCCAAATCATGATTATTAAAATTTTTGAAACTTTTTTTTTTAATCAAAAGTGATATATTTTGTTGAAAGGAAATTTTATGATATTTTAATAATATAATGTTCAATTTCACTTTCACATTCAGATATTGAAAACAAACGCATTAATTATTTAATGTTCAGATTTAGATACCACATCTTAATATTCAGATGTGTGTTCAACTCAAAACACATAGATCTTAATGCAAATCTTAATATTCAGATGTGTATTTAAATTCAGACCTCTTAATCTTAATGGAAACAAATGAGGCCTAAGACACCAATTATTATCATAGTCTAATTATAATTTTATCCTTAACTTAAAAAATTATGCAACTCTCCAGGTATAATAAATGTATTTTCTGGTTCTAAAAAGCATGCATTACAATTTAGTAGTAATAGAAATTTTCTAGAATTAAATAAGGACATATTAGGAGAAAAATTATTGTCCTTTCTTGATTTGTTAAAACAAACAAGTAAATAGGAATAGATAAAAAAGAAAAATATAGACAAGTAAATAGAGACATAGAGGGAGTAGTAAATTAATAGTGATAGTACTATATATATGAACAAAGTCTTTTTTTTTTTTTTTGCGCAAATCAAAGAAAGAAATAACAAGAGAAAAGTCATGATGAAATGAAACATAAATTGACTTTGTGAGTCATTTTGCAATCAAAAGAAGGAGACAGAGAATGTTGTCTTTTTCAGGGTTTTTGACACTTAGCATTCTTATATACGACCATTACTCTCTACTTTTGCACACTCTGTTTTCTTTGTCTTCATTCATCAAAAGCCTGTCCAAACACACTAAAATATGGGCCCAATTTATACTAGTTTTGCTTTGTATTTTGGGTCTCACATGGACCTCTTTTAGAGTTTAGACCTCCACCCTTCTTTTTACTTTTAATCTTTGGTCCTCTATTTCCTTTTTTTTTCAAAAAAAAAAAAAAAAAAACTTTGTTTTGGGTATTTGATATTCATAAACAAAGTTTAGATAGAATGTTTGTTGAGTTAAAATTTCTTATTTATAATAATTTAATTAACATTTATTTTGTAAATATGGTGACTCGATCAATATTATTATGCACAAATTGTATTTTGATAAGGAAAAGGTACAAGTACCCCCTAAACTATGATCGAAACTCTAGAGATACACCTTAATTAAATTAAGGTCTTATTAACCCCCTGACCTCAATTTTTTTTATAATTTTGTGCACCTTTTTGGCTTACGTGACATTCAAATATCTCCCATAGACCTCAATTGCGTCAAGTCACAGAGTGTGTCACGTAAGACAAAAAGTGTACAAAATTACAAAAGAAATAAATTCAAAGGGTAATAATACCTTAATTTAGTTATAGTGTGTCTTTAAGATTTCGCTCTTAGTTTAGTAGTTTAGGGGGGTGCTTGTGCCTTATCCCTATTTTGATACCTTGTCCTCTTTCAATTATTAATGGTTATTTCCTTCTTTTCTTCTTCGCTGCTCTCCTTTTTCTTCCTCCTCATTCTTTCATGTTTAAATAAAAATTAACGTGTCATACGTAAGATTTACTTTGAATAAATAATATATTAAAAGATTTGAAATACTAAAATGATCTAAATTTTGAGACTGTTTAGAAGAGATTTGAGTTGGTTTTAATTGAAAGAATCAATCTGTAATGTATAAATATTGCATAAATAATGTGTATATATATCTCTGACTCTCTATACATAGTTATACACTATATATACATGATTATATAATATCGATACATTATACATACATATGACCATTTTGTTGAGTTTTTTTAATTGCCCGTGCATATTGATAATAAAAAAAATATCCCTATTTATAATATATTTGTATATACACATTCAATCCTAGAATTTTCTATCTAAAGAGATTCTTCATTCCTATAAATTAAGAGCGTAAAGAATACTAAAGATCTTAGCCATAACAAACACACATAGATGTTTGGTTCCTTTTGGTTGCATTTTTGGATGGTTGTGGCGTATATCGTTCCATGCATATATTATATTGTATTCCTGTGCATGCATTTTTTTTCTTTTGAATATAATTATTTGTAACAAATTTTAAAGTGATAGAAAATAAATTATTATCTGAAGAAACATAATTTTATTTATCACGATTGCGGGTACAATTCTGTTCCTTCCTTATTCTACTCTCTTAAGATTTGACGTATTTCTCAAATTAAGACCATTTAACTTGACCTCTATATGAATATTTCATAAATTTGCGGAATATTTGAGATTTTGATCTTTAAAAATATCCAAGAATTTATGGGATATTCAAGATGTCTTTTAAGAAATTGTTTTACCATTTATACAGACGTGGACTAGGACTTTGGGTTGAGTAGCCTCCAAATATTCTAATTGGAGTTGAACACAGTTAATAGAGTGCACTGAACTTTTAATGTCTACAATAACATTTAAGTAAATTGTATGTCCAAACATGTGATACAAACAATTTTGTAGGACTTCGACATATTATATTTTTTACTCAAAAGATTCAATTAGAAGCATTCAAGCACCATCAAAATCACTAGAGCTTTGAAAATCAAATTTTTATTGAATAGCTTGTGCAAAATTAGCCTTTGAAAACATTTATAATTTTTCTTAAAAAACTTAAATTCGAAGTTTTTGGTTGACTATTGTTAGGGGTTGAATGTTTTGTTCTCATGAGGATGAAGGATCGGTGGTTTAAGAGGTGGGTTTGATATAGGGATAACTGTATATAATAGCAAACTAATAACCTAAATAAATGGAGTAGCTAGGGTTTGATTTAATTGTGCTCCATAGCAAACGTTTGCCAAAATTTGGCAGTCGCCTCTCCCAAAAATCTCGCTCGCCACTCTCCCATTCTCGCTCCAATCTCTCGCTCGCTTTCTCACTTTTTATACAAACACAAGTGTATAAAAATTGTTTCTATTTGTATAAAGCAGAGGAAATTGTATAAATACATATATTTTTGTTTCCCTCTCTCGTCTCTTCCAGATCTCGATCGCCAATCTCCCAAATCTCGCTCGCCACCCTCGCCTTTCTCACTTATACAAACAGAAGCGAAATGTATAAATTGCGTTTCTGTTTGTATAAAGCGTGAGAAAATTTTATATACACATGCAAGTACATATATTTTCGTCCTATACACTTATAATTATACAATAAAAATACTCCCCTGCCCAGTTTCTTTTGCCTTTCTCTCTTTCTCGTTTTATACAAATTCAAATTGTATCTAATTTCTCTCTTTCTCGTTTTATACGATTCAATTGTATATTCTCTGCCCAAGTCTCTTTTTTCTTTCTCTCTTTCTCATTTTATACAAATTCAAATTGTATATAATCGTTCTATACACTTATAATCATACAATTCGTTTTATACACTTCGTTTTTATATAATTCTCTGTCCAAGTGTCTTTCTCTTTCTTGTTTTATACACTTCGTTTTATACTATTCGCTTCAATTCTATATGTATAGCGAATTATACAGTTTCTATTTTGCTATGGAGCACAATTATGCAAACTTTGCTATAGCATACAAATATGAATTTTTTATTTGCTATATGTGAAAGTTGCCCATTGATATATTAGTGAATTTTTTTTAATTATAAATTGAAAACGTAACAAATAATAAACTATTTTAAAGATTAAAATTTGACCCAATGCAGAATTTGTTTGAGGGGTATTTTAAAGCTAGAAATTAAAGGTTGATGGTATTTCTGAATTTAAAATTTTGACGGACGTTATTTTTGAGTAATTTTTCATTTATTAAGGATATTTTTTGCATTTTTTTCTATTGTAAAAATAATTTAAGATGTTGTATTGAATTTTATTAACTTTAAATTTTAATTCTCCTATTTACTTATGATGATACTATATTAAATTATGTAATACAATTAAGATTCAAAGAGGAGATTGACAAAGTTGTATTTTAAGCCCATTTTTTTTAGGCCCTAAAGTTTTGTAATATTGATTTATCAGATTATGTTTACATTTAAAAAATATTGAAATTTGTAGTAGGGAAAGTGCTAAATCATTACAAAGAAATTAGGAAAAAATTACTTTTTCTTAAAAAGTGAAAAAATTCTAGACCTTGAATTAAATTATTCAAATTTTTATATTATTAGATGAAAAAATTTATGCAACAAGATATAAGGTAATGTATTAGCTATACTATTAACTTGAAATTGCCCTAATAACATTATTACTATCATATTTTCAATATAAATTAAAAACATTATGTTTTATAAAAATATTCTACAATGCACTTTAAGTACTCTCCAAAAATTAAAATCTCTTATTAAAAGATACTTTTAGACTATCAGTTTTTATTGAGATTATAACCAATTTTGGTCAAAAAGAGTTTGTATATAATCTGAATAAACAAAACACTATCACTAAGAAACAATCAAAATTGAAACCATTGATATATATTAAAAAGGAAAGATTTAAGAGTGCAAAAGTATTTTGAATAAATAATAATGAGTTCCCAAAGTGATATATATATTTAAAAGGGCAATTTTCACATATAGCAAATAAAAAAATCATATTTGTATGCTATAGCAAAGTTTGTATAATTGCGCTCCATAGCAAAAATAGAAACTGTATAATTCACTATACATATACAATTGAAGTAAATTGTATAAAACGAGAAAGAGAAAGACACTTGGGCAGAGAATTGTATAAAAGCGAAGTGTATAAGACGAATTGTATGATTATAAGTGTATATAACGATTATATACAATTTGAATTTGTATAAAATGAGAAAGAGAGAAAGACAAAAGAGACTTGGGCAGGAATATACAATTGAATCGAATTGTGTAAAACGAGAAAGAGAGAAATTAGATACAATTTGAATTTGTATAAAACGAGAAAGAGAGAAAGGCAAAAGAAACTGGGCAGGGAAGTATTTTTATTGTATAATTATAAGTGTATAGGACGAAAATATATGTACTTGCATGTGTATATATAATTTTCTCACGCTTTATACAAACGAAAACCCAATTTATACATTTCACTTTTGTTTGTATAAGTGAGAAAGGCGAGGGTGGCGAGCGAGATTTGGGAGAGTGGCGAGCGAGATCTGGAAGAGGGGAACAAAAATATATGTATTTATATAATTTCCTCTGCTTTATACAAATAAAAACAATTATTATACACTTGTGGTTGTATAAAAAGTGAGGAAGCGAGCGAGAAATTGGAGCGAGAATGGTAGAGTGGCGAGCGAGATTTTCGAGAGAGAGGCGACTGACAATTTTGGCAAACCTATGGAGCACAATTAAATCAAACCCTAGCTATTCTATTTATTTTAGGTTATTAGTTTGCTATTATATATAATTATTTCTATTTAAAAAGGAAGATTCGAGAGTTCAGAAGTATTTTGAATAAATAATAATGGCCTTCTCAACAATTGTGGGCATTGGACTTCATAATTTTACACCTACAAGTATTTATTGTAAATTGTTATCTTTATATATAGTTAAATAAAATTTTATATTATTAAAATTATACATATTCTTTTATTTACCAAACATAATAAGTTTTTTTTTGTTGATATTTTGTAGTAAATTGAGAAAAGTGTTCTTTAGAGCACTCGCTTGATTTCAACATTTAAACAAAATCAAGAAATAAATTAATATTTCAATTTGGACTACTTGTAAAAAAAAAAATAGACCCTTATTTAAAAATTCAATTTTATAATAACTATCAATGTATTTTAATATATGATGGGACGTAACAAATTAGAAAAACATGTTTTTTTTATAAAATAGATATCAAAATAAATTGAATATAGATGCATTTCTTCTGACTTGTTGTCCTAAAACTTATGGAGACTGAAACTTAATATGACTTTATATATTCGAAGAAATGAATTTGAATTTTGAAATATATCTTAATTGTTAATTGAAAAAATAGATTTATTATTGTTTATGAAGCTCAAATTATGATTTAGAGTACATATTCAATAAGATATTGGTGGAAAATCAAATTAGAAATGCAACTCATTATTACTAAACCAGCTCAAAGAAATTATTTGAATTTCGAAGTTGATTGTTATGAGAAATATAAATTGAACATTGTTTAGATTTATTGGAACTAGTTGAAAAATTAACTACAAAATTTTGAAGTCATTTGGTGGATATTTGAATTTGGTTTGAATATGAATTATAACTAAAAATCACCAAAGAAGTTTATAACGGCAGCTAATGTCGTTTATAAGTTGTTTCTCCTGCCGTCTAATATATGTGACACTTTTTGAATTTCATAATTCAAATATGGCTATTTTTATCATAATTTTTTATATATCTTTCAATTATTTTGAATTATCAATTATTGTGATTTCTATTACTTTTTAAATAGTTTCAAACATATAAATTTCATTTAAAAAGAAATTAAAAATTTCACGCGCAAATTATTACTCAAACTTAAATCGTTTGACTCTCGAAAGATGAAAAATCATTGACAACCTGGAAAACGGTCAAAATTGCTATGCGAAATAGACCACTTATACCCTTCGTTACATTTTGAAATAAAAGATGCTATCGTTATCCTAAGAGACCACAAATATCCTAATTGGTAATGCTTAGGTGAAAGAATTAGTTCCACGTGACTTGTCATGTCACTAAGAATTTGGAGTGTTAACTCTTGAGGATATTTGTGATCTCTTAGAATAACGGCATGAATATTTTTTATCCTAAAATATAACGAAGGATATAAGTGATCTATTTCAGTAGATGCAATTTTAACCTTTTTTTCCGTTGACAAACCGACAGAATTCCTCTGTTTTCACTTTTTGGGGTAGTATTTGACCAAAAAAAGACAAATTTAATATAGTAATAATTTGGCTTAAAATTTTTTATTTTGGTCTGAGATAATTTATATACACATAAATATGTATAAATTATATTTTAGAGCATAATTTTTTTTAAAAATAATCTATTTTTAAGCTTCGTTCTTATTTCAATATCTTCACATAATTTATTTTTGACACGAAAGAAATATATAAGAATATATAAAGGAGAAAAGTCTCTGAAAAATACTCTAACCTTTTATATATTTATTCGCGTGGACATGTTACTATTTATAATGATACAATATTTATAATATTTACGTGGACACATATATACTTTTAAAATAAACTATTAAATAGTGTAAGAATAAAAGATCTTTTTCGAAGTTCTTACAAAAATATACTTTGGGTTGGCGATATATTTTTGAAAATTTTCCTTTTTATGACTTGCATTCTAATAAATAGTAATAGACAAAAGTTTCTATTCTCTATATTTCTAAAATCTAAAATATATCTAGGCGACTCAACACTAAAGTAGTGGTTTTAGGCTCCAAAGAATAGTGCATTAAATTTCAAGGGAAATTTAGTCAACTAGTCAAAAAAACCAACTTATTTAGTGATAATATTCATACTTTAATAATATTAGTAAACATGTCAAAAATGTCATTATTTTAAAAATAAATAATTATTCTGATATTATTAATATTTTCTCTCTCATTATTTACACCTTTTTTTTCTCTCTCATAGATTACACATTTTCCTATTTTTATGTAATTGGATAAATATTAATGATATTTTAAATTTTATCTCTCTTTTATTAACCTTATCAATTTCTCTCTCATCTCTCTTTTATTAACCTTATCAATTTCTCTCTATATATTTATTCATAATCAACTCCCCAGATTTATTCTCTCTTCTTACGCTTCTTTTTATTTTCTCTCTCCAACATTCTTCCAAAATCAATTCCACAGATTCTCGAATTTTTCTATTTTCTATCATTCCAAAATCAATTCCACAGATTCTCGAATTTTTCTATTTTCTATCATTCTCAATTAATTTTGTTTCAAGGTTTGATTTGAAGATTCACATTGATTTGGGTATTATGTTCTTCATATTCCTTATTGATTTACTTACTGATTTTAGTGTTTTTTTTTTGTTTTGTTGTTGTTCTTAAAATAATTTTTAGGGTTTCATAATACAAAATTATCTCTTCAATGGACGCTTTCAAGAGAGTTACTAGAGGTATTGGACAAAATAATCTAAGTTCTTCCGAGTTCTCATCGTTTAATTTTTTTTTTCACTCAAGAAATAAACAACAATGTAGGTTCTCCTTCTAAATCTAAGGAGGATATACGACGGGAAAAAATGCCTGAATCCGTAGTTGTGCAAAATCCCACACAAATTCGTAACCATGAAATTGAAGAAGACCAATTTTTTGGAGAAGAGGTATTTTTTTTTTTTTGCATGTGTTGTGTATTGCATGTTTAGTTTAATTTGTTTAGTAATTTTTAAGATTCAAAAAAATAAATGTTACAATGCGTTTGAAATTGAAAGTGTATATGAAATTTTTAGTCTGTTATAGTTACTATGTATTTTGGTATTGAGAAATTTTTTAAAATGTCATATATTTTTAGTCTGTTATAGTTACTATGTATTTTTGTATTGGAATTTTTTTTTAAATGTCATATATTTATTGTATTTTGTGTTCTGTTTTTTTTTTTTGTGTTAGCTGTCAATGTAATACATTTTATGAGCTTGATTGTGTATTTACTGTTATCGAATACATTTGTAAGTGTATATGGAATTTTCATCCTGTTATAGTTATTATTATTTATTTTTGTATTTTCATAGTTTTAATGTTTTTTGTATTCACTGTTATAGTTAGCATGTATTTTTGTATTTAATACGTTTATTGTATTTTGTGTTCTGTTTTTTTTTGTGTGTGTAAGTTATGTTAATGTAACACATTTTATAAGTTTGATTGTGTATTTACTATTATCGAATAGATTGGTAAGTGTATACGGAATTTCATTCTGTTGTAGTTATTATTTATTTTTGTATTTTATAGTTTTAATTTTTTTTGTATTCATAGATTTGGAAGTGTATATTGAATTTTTTTGATGTTTTAGTCAGTATGTATTTTTGTATTTCATAGTTTTATTGTATTTTTGTATCCATAGATTTGGAATTGTATATTATAATCTGTATTCTGTCAGTATATATCCATAAATTCATTTTGTATTCATAATAGTAATTCTTCATATTTCATAGAAGTCCCTTAACATATACATATACAAAACAAATATTGAAAATGTATCCATTTAAGAACAAACGCTTACAACATACATACATTGATCATATTTGTTTCGTTAAGGAATACAACTTATTCAAATAGTCATACGTTATTCATAATTCATACAATTTACAACCAAAACAGAATACGGACGAAAACAAAAACGGACGGAAACAGACTACTTTTTTAAAATTATACGAAACCTGAATACTACGTTTTACAATTATTTTCAATTACACTTTCAATTTTTTTTCGTACTATATCAATTTCAAATATATGAAAACAGAATATGATTAACAATTATATCAATTATAAACAATTAGAAAAAGAATAAGGAAGAAGCAATTATCTCGTCGAATTTGTATGGAAATCTTGAAAATCAAAAGTTGAGAGAATTCATCAGATTTTGAGAGTGTCGGTAGATTTTTTGAATTTTTTGATTTTTTGTAACTGATGAGATTTTAAGCAATACTTCCATCTTTGGTTTTTTTCTCTCCCCTTAATTTCTCCTTTTTGTTTTAAATATTTGTCTTCTTTCAATTTAAACAATTAGAAAATAGATTAAAAAGATACATAATAAACTAAAATTGTGACATTTTTACTAAATAATGAAAGTATTGACAATGAGTCCTCTTAAATAACAAAATAATGACATTTTGAAAATTTTCCCTTAAATTATTTATTGTCAAATTTTCGTTAGTTATCATGTATATATTTTAAGATATTATTTTTTTATAAAAATGTGATTGGTGTAATTATAGGTAAAAGTGCAGGTAATTTAACTGCTTTTAATTTCTATTTTTTAATTGGTCTATTTTACTTATATTTCAATTAATTATGTTTTAATATTTACATTGTAAGAGTATTTTTAATATTTTGAGGTGTTATCTTCAGTGGCGGATCCAGAAATTTACAACTATGGGTGCTCACTATTTTCAACTTATATCAATCAAAGAGCGTAACTGCGAGCTAAAATTCGTCAACATAGGTGTTATTTTTTCAATGCAATAGACAATCGAAATATTTGGATTGGTTCAAGAAAAAAAGGAGGAGAAACAATATACTTTCACATACAATTGTAGTTACCAAAAAGGCAAACCAACGTAAGGAAGACTCTTTCGCTTTTAAATTGGAAAACTGAAATAAAGGCGCTAGAACACATTTTTTTCCTTCCCTTTTATTTTTCCTAATTAGACTGATGAGAAGAAAAAGTTAATAGTAATGGAAGATCATGACTGTTTATATTTTTTTGGAGATTAAGTTACATAATAGATATGAGAAGTAAACGATTCAATATTTTAAGATCGAGGTTACTTTTTTAAGCTATTGATCATAAATATAAATTTATAAATTTAATGCTTGTCAAAAGAAAAATAATTATATTTATATAAGATAGCCAAAAAAATAAAAAATAAAAATAATCTTGAAAAAAGAATTTTGTTTTAGAAAAATTAGAAATAGGACAATTCGTGAAAGGGGAAAAAAAAAAGGTAGAAAGAAAAGAGTTGATTTTAAAATAAAAAGAATGTAATTACAGGGAATTTAACCTGGGCATTTTTAATACAATATAAGACCTTGAGAACCCATTTCCAACCACCATGCCAACTAATACATTTGTTTATTGAGTGCTCGACTTTTATTTTATACGATATTACCTTAATTTTGATATAAATATACATAGTTCGATACGAGCTTAATGGGTGCTCGAGCACCCGGGCAGCCCCATGTGGGTCCGCCCCTGGTTATCTTTGACATTTCAAATCTAAAATTAGATTATCAAATAATTAAATTTTAAATAATATTGTCTTAATTTTGAATGATTTTTTAAAGAGTAGCAATCATTTAAATATGAGAAAAGACTCAAATATGTCATCGAACTTTGAGAAAAGATTCATTTATGTCACCCGTTAAAAGTTAGAAAAATTAGGCAAGAAAGCAAACTTATACTATTTAATTACTCATCATAGCTATAGTTTACTATAATTACCACTCGCGACTAACATTATACATTAATTACGTGGGCAAACTTCGAGTTTGTATAATTAGTCACGTTTGTATATGTATAATTCGCCTGAATATATAAATGTATATGTATAATATACAATTATTTAACCTATATACATATACAATTCACCACTCTCCCACTTTCTACCCTCTCTCGCTCGCCTCTCTCCTCCATCTTCCAATCTCGCTTGCCCTATATACAAATGTATATGTATAATATACAATTATATACATATACAATTCACCTCTCTCCCACTCTATGCCCTTTCTCCTTCCTCTCCCAATCTCGCTCGCCTCTCTCCTCCCTCTCCAGTCTCGCTCGTTTCTCTCCGCCCTCTCTCACTCTCGCTTGCCATATATACAAATACATAAATATAATATACAATTATTTAACCGATCGATATACATATGCAATTCACCTTTCTCCCACTCTTTCCCCCCCTCTCTCTCCTCTCTCCTCTCTCTCCCAGTCTCGCTCGCCTCTCTCCTCCATATAACATGTAACTACGAATTGTAATTATCAAACTATAGCTATGGAACGTAATTTGGTTATTTTTAAGTGGTTATATGTGAAAGTTCCCTTAAAAGTTTGATTCATCTATGCATTTCGATCCATCTATGCCATTGTTTGTAAAGTAAAACTAGTTGCAAAATAATTTTTACACGTGGTCAATTATGATTTCGGCCATAATATTAATTATTTCTTTTTAAAAAGGAGAAAACACTTAAATATGTCATCAAACTATGGGAAAAAGCTCATCTATGCAATTCATTTAAAGTTTGGCTCATCTATATCATTTTAGTTGACATAGAATATCATCGATGAGCCTTTTCTCAAACGAAAATGACATAGATGAACAAAATTTCTAACATATATCATAGAGGAGCCTTTTCTCAAAATTCGATGATATATTTGAGACTTTTTCCTTACAATATAAATGATTTAAACCTATTTTATATTTAAAAATATTATGAATTATTATAAGTATAAAAAAGGATATTCTATTTGGTGTGAGGTTTTAATTCTATTTTAAAATACTTTTAGATAATTTTAATAAGTTGTGTAACATTGGCTCACTTAAAAAAGTTTTCTTCAGATTTAAACATTTGTGGTATTATATGACGTACAATAATTTATATATGCATGTTTTGTCATGCAAAATACAAAGAAAAAAGTTGTTGTCCACTGGTAAAAAAATCAATTATCAAATTATAATTAATTACTATGCGTTTTAAGAAGTTATGCGAGTAAATATATATATAAAAAGAAAGGTACTAAATAAGGTAAGAACTCATTACTAAATTTTGACTTTAGACAATCTATTCTATTGCATTCACCTATAAATATTGTTTTTGCTATTATAAATTTTCTTGAACAAATTATTAACAAATTTGTGGAGAAATATTTTATAAATTATCAAGTGAAATTTAGTTATGAAAATATAATTTATAAATTAATAGAATTGGGTAGAATAGAATCAAACTATCTTGTGGCCAAGAAACGAAAGAAAAATGGTCATAAGACATAGACATATAATGTGTCACATAAAAAGATTGAATAAGAGTAGATATGTAGGTCCCTTAAATCTATAATTAAATCCACATGAGGTCCACAAATAATAATCTAAGATCCATGTCGCACTTCACCACCACTACTTTCCTCAAAGTCAAATCACTATTAAACGAGTCACAAAGTCTAATCTTAAATTACAATATATTTTTTTCACTCAAAGAATATATTTAAAAAAAATTCACAAAAAATTGTTATTATTGTTAAAATATTTTTACTTAAATATTAGTGAGAAACCATAAAATATTAAGCACAAACTACTCAAAAATTATTTTAACATCAAAAATTATTTTTTAAAACCAAACTTGATGACTTCCGCAAATCAAGGGTACAAAAATATAATTTTTTGATTGGGTGTGATGTCCAATTAAAAGAACATGTGCAGCTAAGGACCACATATCACATATTCAACTTATTTATATTGTATATACTTTTAATTAGCAAATTATATACTTATAATTAGCAAATGAGGACGAGAGTGACTATTTATTTTGTTTAATAGCTTCTTAAGAAGGAATCCAAAAAGTAAAAACTTGTTTTATAATGCTATTTAGCTGTCTGGTTGGCTCCATTTCTTCCGGTTGCCAATCCATTACAACCCAACTTACAATCGTTCTCTCTTTTTCAAACTAGAATATTTAACTTATCACCATAATGAATGGCATAAATGATGTTCAAATCGAAATTCTTCTAAAGTCTAGCTGGTAGTGAAATACTGTGTGAATTAATCGAGATACATACAATTGATTCAAACAGCATCGATACAGAAAATCTAGAATATAATAAAATTATGTTAAAAAAAAATATATAAAGAGAGAATGGAAATGGATATTATATATAACTTTATTGTTAACACTTGAGAACATTAGCATTTCTGTTTATCCAACTTTGCTAGATCTGGACCTATCCATCAAACTTTAAAGATACCATAATTACATTTTATGATGCTTTTTCAATATCAATTTCTTATGATGTGCACCTAAGAGAAAAGAAAAATGATAATACTTCTGCAAGATCAGATGTATTTGCAGGCAGCTGAACAACTATATTAATTACTATTGTTTTTATGGAAAATATGAAGGAAGAGAAGTACTTTGTGAGTCGAATGTCCAAATTGCTATACCGAAAAAGTCAGTCCTCTTTGTAATATTTGAGTTTCTGAACCTACTAAGTGACCGTTCAAATGCTATTCCTTGTTGGAGATGCAAAAGGGCTTTCAGGAAGATTCAATACTTGAACCCTGCACGATTCCGAAATATTGATTGAATGCAAATTAACATATTTTTCTTAGACTGGCATATTGTTATAACATGTTAAATCGTGATTATATCAAAAATGACTTACCTTTCTTGGTCATAATGATTCGTCTTAACAAGACTAGTTTTGTTGTTGCTGGTGGAACCATTGTTCCATACATTTAGAATGTAAGGAAAACCCTCAGCCGATGGGAAATCTAACTGTTTGCTATGTCCTATACAGGTAGGAAAAGAAAACAGCAATGTTAGGTGAAATGGAGGATAAATAAGAAAGATTCTTATATGAAACAAATTTAACAACCTTCTGAAGCAAGCTTCAAATTCTCTACTGAGTAGCCAATACGCACTTGATAATGTTGAAATTCCTCAAAACATCTTTTCTCAAACTCAATTGCCCGCCTATGTACTAAAAACAGAAAATAATATGAATATTACTTCTATTACAAAAAATTATTAAAGAAAGGTATGATGCAGGAGGTAGATTTCCGCAGATTGAGGTGAAATGCATCTTACAAGATTGGTGTTCAGATACTGCATGAGCGAAAGGATTATAACAAGAAGCTTGATAAGCTTTCTCCGGGCATTTTCTGCAGATAGAAGATAAAATCGTATCAAATGCAAATTCCAACAAAGTGTTATCCCAAGTCTAAGAGATTCTGCAAGTTGCAGTCCGTCAAGTGAATCGATATTCTTCAGATGATACATACAATATTCTTGAAACATCACAATGTTAACAGTTGAGGAAAATGTGTAAATTGTAAGATTGTATATAAAAGATACTTGCTGAAAAATAATAACAAATCTAATAGACTTAATTGGAACTAAAATTGAGCCGATGTTCCTCAAGTATCCTGAAAACAGCCATTTAACAAACAACCACAAATCTGAAAACGTAAGTTCACATATAATCAATCGAGAGTATTCAAAGTGCAACCACCACCAATTTCAATAGATTAAACTACAAAGATAAATGACATTAGCGTCAAATTATCATTGCATCCTCATCATTCCACATCAAGCCGGTTAAGTAGGATACTTAGGAAATGAAGATTTTTTAACAATACCTAACAAATATGCAAATAAGTGATTAGAAGCCTTCACATAATTTAAACCCTGAATGTACCTATCTACAAGCTTGGACTTTTCCCTGTAAGGTTTCACCAAAACACGTGCATCGCAGACTAAATGAGGATTCCCCCTTGACAAGATCTGCTTAACTGTCTCTGTGTAAGCAAAAGTTACAAATCCGAACATTCTCTTCTGTTGACAAGGAATCCTAACATCTAGGACTGGTCCAAACTGACTGCATAAACATGAAATAAATTGTGAAGACGGAAAAAGATGACTAATAATGTGTCAATTCACTTGGAGTGACTTACCTGAAATAGTTGGAAACATCTTGCTCGCTGAAGGTACTCTCAGCCGGAAAAGTCAGATAAATCTGTCGAGAATCAGCTACAATTGCTCCATGTTCATTTCTTTCTCCATTGCATTCCAAGTATTTGTGAATATCCTTAGCCAAAATAACGGCATGCTGTCCATGGGGCCTGTTGTAAATACAAACATTTATATCAAATACAGTTTGTATCAAAGAATAAAATCCACAATTGAGAGAGATAGACAAGTTGCACCTGTCGATGACACGAATGCTGTTTCTTAGTCGGGAGAGGAGTTTAGTCAGGCTATATCCAGCTTTCCCGTGTCTCTGACTTTCTGTGAGATAACCCTCGGCCTGAAGTGTTCTGCCAAACATCTCATGATACAACATAGGCAACGAAGCAATAGAAACAGGGTCACCCCCTTTGGATTTGAGAAGCTGCGTGAGCTCCATATCTAGTTTCTTTAGAGATCCAGGGGAGATAGCATGTTCATCAGTAACTACATCATTTAAATTTCCGTTGAAAACTTGGGAGAAGCTTTCCTGCGTTGGATATGCATGAACGTATCTACAGTTATTTCCATGCTTACAATAGCCTTTGTTAAAGTAATGACAAATCTTAACAGGAATCTCAGGCAAGCTTGAAGTTCTTCGACTCGATCTTGGACCAAATGTAGGTCCAACGAAATTGTGGTCTGAGTGATCATCCAAAGATAAGAAATGAAGTTGATTTTGGAGTTGATATTCATCAGTCATAGGATCGGAACAACCTGCTGGCAAAATATCCGAGCTATGAATTGGACGATGTTCAGCCTGTCCTTGATGCAGATTTCCAACTTGATGGTTCGTAAAGGGGCGAGGTGAAGCTGATGAGAATAGACCAAATTTCAAGGGGGGTGAAAGAGGACCAGAAATGGCTGGTTTGGGTGATAATCCAAGATCATTCTTAGCTTTGTTAACAATCGAACTGATCACATTATCGGGACTAAACGCTAATCTAATCATGTCCTGCTCACCATGATGCTGATCGATGAGATAGACAATGATCTTATTCACATGATCTGGCTCTAGTTTCTGAATTCGATTATATACATCTCTAGTAGACTCGGAGAAATTCATGCTCATCTTCAACCTAACAAATTAACATGGAGGTTGACTTAATCGAAAACCATTACTAATAAAACAATTCAATTTTTTTTATTGCAGCATATACATCAAACAACAAAACTTAAATCTAATTGAAATGGCATATACATACATTTCTCATGACTAAAAATCAAATAAATTCAATTAAAATAATGAAAAATAACAAATAATCAAAATAAACAGAGAAAAGGAAGACAACAGTTATAAGCTTTATCTAACACTACTGCTGATTTAACATAACAACAAGCAATCATCAATTTTTTACCAAAAATAAATGTAATTTCTAATTTTTCTATAAAGTTGAAGAAATCACCAAAAAAAAATTGTTAAAAGAAGAAATGATAATTATAACATTCGACATAGAAATTAACCTAAAACTAGAATTTAAGCAACAGATAGAACATTGTTATGAGATTAAACAAACTTTGAACATATAAATTGACTGAGATTTTTTGACATTTCTCTGAACGCAGAAACATCTCGTCTCTTTTCGTCATTGAAACAATATGAACAATTTAAAACTTCAAATTACTTTACAAAATAAAACAAAAAAACAAGCAACATAAACCCACCATTAAAAAAAAAATACCTGATATGTGAGTAAAGTTCAACACTGAAAAAATCAAATTAAAAAAAAATCAAACAAACTCTCAATCCACAGAATTTCTTCTTGCTTGCTCTTTATGACAACATTTTGCTTCAAATCAAAACACAATTTTAATAATTCTAACTGTAAGTAAGATTTAAGGAATTTTTAATTAGAGATTTTCTTGATAGTGATAGAAACATTTTTGGATAATTTGAAACTTTTATAGAACAAAAAAGGTTTGAAATGAGTCCATATACAGGCTGTATCTCTGTTGTTAGAGAAAAATGGGGGAATTTATTAGGATATGCGCCTAGATTTTCTAATTCAATTAGTAGAATGTTTATTAGCTAATTAAAATGACATAAATACCCTTATCCAGCTGTTCTTTCGGATATATCTATGTGGCCAAGTCTTACCCCTTTTTAAAACATTAATTAATTTTTCAAATAAAATATATATTTGTAACTGAACACAGGTTGGCTTATATGGAACCAAAAATAAAAAGAAGCTTTTTTGTCTTTTGAGGAAATCTTGTGTGTACCACTCTATAACTTTATCTAATCCTATGAGCAATTCTGGTGACGCCACCTCGTAGTATTCGATGTGTTCAGAGTTCACGAGAATTTAATATTAGTACTCATAAATTAAAATTTGGTCTCTATCTGTAATGTAATTTTTCGATGAACGAGTGTTAGGCCAAGGTGGTCCGCCCCTGATTCTTATGTAACAATATTAACCATTTTAATGTAATTTCACGAGTGTAATATGAAAAAGTTAAGAGTGTACATGGAATTATCATACCTTTTTCACTAAATAAACCAATGGATTAATCTTTTTAATTTTAATTTTTTTGGTTCAAATATATGTTTGTTTTACTTGACTTGGATGGGGCCCTTAGTTCAAAAGTGTTATGTTTGTATGTGAAACAGAATGGTTTGTTGTTTTTGTGGGAGTATGATAAATGGCATGCATGCAATATATTTATTTATTTTCTTAATTAATATAATTTTTTTTTTTGCATGTGTGTCACTTGTCAAAAAATTGTGACAGTTTTTTGGTTTGAGATACTTTAGCCAAAGTACAGATAAAAAAAAATCCCAACAGAAAGGCTACTCCACATATTCTAACTCAAAATCTACATGGCAATTTGTGGGGTTTGTGGTATATAGAACTCTAATTTTTGTATATTTTATTTTTAAGTTATCGATCAACATTTTTATTTTTATTTTTATTTTGTAATCGACAATAACGGCAAGAGAAGAGGCATCAATATGTAGTCAAATTTTGATGACGGATAAGTTGAGCAAAATGTGCTGTAGATTTAGGCATTTAGGTGAGCCAAAATAGGAACGTACGAATCTAAAATGATTTCAAATTTATACATATGCATTTTTTTAAATCTTTCATTGTATTAGATGTGTTCGAAGAATGATTAGGAGTTTTTGTTAAAATGTTTCTTGATGTGAAAAATAATTTATTATCATAAAGTGAAAATATTAATTACTGCACAAAAAAATGAAATGACTTCTCGAGTTGGAAAAACAAATTAAGTAACATATTAATTGTGTATTTCCTAATGGGGTGAGGGCGGGTGTGGAGCGGAGCGGCTTAGGCCTATGCGGGGTGGGGCGGGGGACATGATTGTTGGTGCGGAACGAATACGGGGCGAGTTGAAATAGATTTTTTCCAATTTTTAGCGGGGCGGGGCAGGTGCGGATTTACATACAGTGTAAGTGTTGATGTTCTAGCCTAATCACTCTAGCCTCTACTTTACTGTGTAACTGGTGATTTTATTTTTATTTATTATTTTTTTGTTAAATTGCAGCTTATGTTAAATTTTTAATTGTGTTCATAATTAGAATTTATAAATTGAATATTCAAAAAAATTATACTCAAATGTTAAAGCTAAATGACAAAGTGAAAAATAATAATAAGAGAACTTATGTGAGACATGTTTATGCGGCACGGGTATATGTGGGGCGGAATGGGCGGATTGAAAGGTAAATTAGTCTATGCATGTGGGGCAGGGTGGATTATAGTCTCCGCAAATTTATACAAGTTTGCCCCCGCAACCGCCCGCCCCGGCTCGATTGCCATCCCTATTTCTATCTTTTAATTAGTTTTTATTCAATCTTTTATATTATTGTTTATAGTATACTAAATTGGTCATGAGCACGGGCTCAAAATGCTTGTAATTAAGTAAAGATATACTAGCGAATTATTTTTTATTGTTATACTTTCAACTAATTATGATTTGCGGTTAGTTTTTAATTTTAATAGTTACTAATTTTGCGAGACCCACGAACCTAATTTGTATCAACGCATAAAATGCCGTCTCTTGCCTTTTTCTCTTTTATATAAATTAGTTATTCACTTTTATCAAACACTAAACTGCTTTGCTTAATTCACTTAATCACAATCAAATTTGAAATTTCAAAGATATTCTTTCTCCTTCAAATCGTGCTTCTCCAATTTTAAGTAACTTCTAACGATTTTCAATTTTATTTTATTTTTAGATTTTCATTTGTATATCAAGATGCAATAAATTTTTGCAGGATTTAATTCAATAAATAGGAATTAAAGAAGGAGAGGAAAAAAAAAAGATGGTTCAAGCGAGCTGTTGAACAAAAGAAAGATGGTTCAAACGTAATCAAGAAAAAGTTAGTAACATATTAATTGTGTTTTTCCTATCTTTTAGTAGTTTTTATCCAAACTTTTCATATTATTTGTCTATATTATACTAGATTGACGATGAGTACGTGCCCAAGATGCTTGATTTAATAAGAAAAATTATGTAACTAAGCAAATATTTATCAGTGAGTTACTTATCATTGTTTTAGTTTCAACTAATTATGATTCGCAACCAGTGTTCAATCTGAATGATTACTAATTTCGCGAGACCCATAAACCTAATTTGTATCAACGCATAAAATATGAGTCCGGAGCTAAAAGGGCAAAAAAAATTGTCAAAAATTCTAAAAGGGCATATCAATTTTTTTTAACCAAAAGGGCAAAATCGCTCCTGATTCTGACAAAATTGATACGATAATTTTATTTTTTAATATCGCTGCGCGTGTAGCGGTTTAAAAAAAAAAAGAAAAGTTAGATTGAAATCGTTGCTTCCTTTCCCTTAAAAAAATTTGATCTTCTTCTCTTTGCAGCAAGCCAACAATAGAGGCAGGGGATGCTCTATTATTTTTTTTTGGACAAAATCGTTGTCATAGCAGCGATTTTAAGGAAAAATAATTTTTTTTTCACGAAATCCCTGACACAACATTGATTTTTGTATTTTTTAAAAAACATTGACACGTTAATTTTGTCAGAATAAAATCGCTTCGTCAGGAGCGATTTTGCCCTTTTAGTTAAAAAAAAGATTGATGTACTCTTTTAAAATTTTGACAATTCTTTTTTATCCTTTTTACTTCGGACTCCATAAAATATCCTCTCTTACCTTTTTTATTTTCATATTCTATTTTTTTAAATTTAATTTATATATTTTTCAACAATTATATATAATTACTTCATTTGTGTTTTATGCATCAGTCAGTCATAGATACATTAAAGGGAAAAGGGTCAAAAATACCCCTCAACTTTAATTTATTGTTTGACTCTACTCTCGCCATTAAAATAAAGTTAATTTTATCTCTCACGTTATTAATTTCACCAAATTTATCCCTCATTAGACGGAATCCCAATATCAGCCCAAATTGACCAGAGTTCTTTTAAAAAGCCCCTACTCCCTATTTCAACCCAATGACCCAACCATTTACCCATTTATCCTCTATTGTTCTTCTAGCTGGGTCGGGTCATTTGGATACAGTTTTGAAGGAGATGTGAATCTGTTTCACCAGTTATATTGCTGTAACATTTTAGACCAAAGAGAAATGCACTAGCTTCAGCTGTACGTATTACTGGTTCCATTTCGTGAGTTAACAAGATATTTTAGGTTATGGCTCTTCATGTGTTTCCTGAGCTAACAAATATTATTTTTAATTTTGTCGGTTCTTTAAGTTTATCAAAACATGATGTTTTTAATCTAAGTCTAAATTTATTAGATTCGATAAAAATTATGTCAAAGTAAATAAAAACAATCAAATAGTTTCATATATTTTTAATTTACTATACTGTTTCATATAAGGAAAATAACTTTCTTAATATAAAAGGATAGAATAAGTCCTACTAATATTCAAATTCATTATCTTTTCCTCATTCACCCGATCCTCGTGACCATTCCACTCACGAACCCCACGCACCACTCCATCCCACCCCTATAATATAAGTTATATAGAATATTAGATGATATTATTGAGATTGTATATGTGTACAATTATCTTAAATTAGTTTTTTGACACGTGTGTTGCACGTGATGACCAATTCAGAAAATATATGATATAGTAAATACTATTGCTTATTTTAGTGAAGATTTGAATAATAAATTTATCACAAAATAATATTGCAAATATTTTTTGAATTCTCAATGTGGATCGTCATATATATCTCTTATACACGAACCTCTGGAGATGGTAAATGAAAAATTTTATTAGTTAAATTAAACAATTTATATATTTGTTTCAATTTGATGAGGTTCAATCATGTAATTTTCATATATCATGAATATTACCTTATAAATGATATTTGTTGTGTATTTATAGTATTGTCGCTCCTTTAAATTTATCAAAAGATCATGTTTTTAATGAAAGTCAAATATTAATTGAACTTAGTTTATTAGATTTGATGAAAACTAAGTAAAAGTAAATAATAACGAAAATTCAAATTGTTCAATATATTTTTAATTTACTATACTGTTTCATATAAGAAAAATAACTTTCTTAATATAAAAGGAAAGAAAAAGTTCTCGTAATATTCCAAATTCATTGTATTAGTCAATAGAGTCATGCGAAAAATCAGGTCATGTTTATGTCTGGTAACCCCAATGGTGTTCTCCTATCTCTTCGAAAATGTTGTCTTCACCTACCTTAGTTAGCAGAACATTCCTGGAAAAGAAGTTAGATGAAAAAATTGTTTGCGCCTTGACATACTATTTTCTTTGCTTGACAACAACTTGTTCATATTAAGTGTTTAGTTGTTACTTGTTCTGTTATTGTTTCATGTTCTTGTTAATAACCAAGACAAGTTGATGTTAAAATATGACAGGCATTACTGTTCTATCATAATTTGAGGATCTGGTTGGTGTTCACTGAAAGTAAGTCTTACTCTTTATTTTTAGCCGTTATTTAGCTCAAAATTTAACTATAGAGGTATTTACTATACTGAATGTAATTAGAAAGACGTTTGTTGTCAGTATGTTAAAACTATTTGAGTTAGAGTATTTTTGAATGAGACAAGTGAAAAATCTGGAGAATTTTTATTTTGTTATTGTGGCTTCTTTGAGATTAGGTTTTGCTGGATGAAAGCATTCTAAACTCTTAACTTTTTTTGTCTTTATTTGCTGGAGAAATATAGTGAGACTTTATATTCTTTATTGGGTTTATTTGGTCTAAGAACTTTCAATGTGCTTATATGAAATTTAATTTCTTTTTATGTGTTTGGTATTCTGTTATTGTATGCTTGTACTACTAGTTCCTTACTTATTATAATGCTTCAGTAACTTGATTGGAAAAAAAAATGCTCTATTATTCTGTAAGGTTTGTTTCAGCTTTCCTAGTGAGAAATTTCAGAAAGTGTTTTTGTTAGTTCGATCTATATTTTTGACTAAATTGAATGAATATGAATTAGAGTACTTTCTGGTCAATCAACTAGTGCTTTTTAGTAACATTTTTGCTTGTTTAAGCATTAATAGGAACATGAATAATCTAGAGCGTGATTGAATGTATGAGAGGTTGGATGGTCGAGTGGCTATAAACTCTAGTTTCATAATCGGTGTTGATCAATTTATTCGATTTGCATGTTCACAACAGAATCGCTTGAGTGGTGACAAAGTTATATTTACCCACTAAAGTATACTAACATCTTTCAGCTAGCTTAACCATGAAATAATTTAATTCAAAAATGACAACAGGTAAACCTTGTTTGGTTGTGTGAGTTGTAGTTGCTATATTTAATGTTGTGTCATACTTGGATTGATTTTGTCTTAGTCTAGCTGTATAATTAAGGAGCTAGTTCAGGAACATTCTCATTATTTGAATTGTGTTGAGGGTTCTGAGAGGTTTGTTCCTGATGCATATAAGGTTGCATCATTTCTAGTTTGTTTCATTGATGATAATGAACCTTCTTTACAATCATCTTCCTTGTATGATTTTTTTTAATGAGAAGTCATATTCCCTGTTGAATTCTAGAAAGCAGAGAAGTTCAAGAAAATCTTCAATGATTAACAAGAGATCGTTCAAGCATTCTCTGTTGACAATGTTTCCATTTTTTAATGAATTTATAACAACATGAAGAGAGGTAGGTATGTTATTGATACTAACTGAAATTTGAATCCAAATATCTCTACTGGTTATTTTAAATAAAGGCGTCTAAAGCATCAAACTAAACACGCCTTGAAAATATATCACCTACAGTATAAACCATATAATTTACACAACCAAAAAAAGGCAGGAAAGAAAATAGTGCAGATTAGACCATTTATAGTCTTCCAGTGTAATTGCACCCAACGTACAGTGTATTTCATCTTCTTCTGTAACCTTGTCAATCAATACTAATTGTTGTTCTCTATTTAATGGTTAGGTATGTTTCTGCATTTTTCTTCCATTATAATTTTATTCCTTTTCTTTAATGTCTTCTCTTTATCTCAATTAATTACAGGAAAAATATGAAGCAGTCTTACGGGAAAAAACAACCTCTCGATCTGATATTGATCAATATGAAGCATACTACAAAGCTGCCGGGGGAGAAAAGAATAAAAGAGTATACGGTCTTGGATCTGAAGCAAAAACATACTACGGGCAAAATCTTTGTGCATCCTCATCTGAAGCTCCTTCTGATTCTCAACCAACATCGACAAGAAATATGGATGTGTTTGTAAAGGAATTGATTCCTGCACTTACTAATCATTTTCTTCTGGTTATTATGGAGCGAGTACAACAAGTGTTACTTCCGTTGATAATCCATCACTTGTGACACCCATGGTGCCTCCTGCTACCACTAATGAAGACATAGTTGATCCCGTAGTTTCAAGTGATGAGGGTATCCCTTAATTAGTCTCTTGTAGCTTTAATTTTTGTTGTTGTTTGTCTTTTTGAGAAGTACAAATTGTGCGATCACAATAGTTGTAGTTGATAGATTGCTTTTGTTATTTTGCACCTTAAGTATGTGATTAGAATTTCGCTATCTACAGATTTTGAACCCTCTAAATATTATTTGATATGAAATGTTTGTTATTTTACTGATATTTAGTAATGTTCTAGCAACAAATTAAGTGATGATTTAGTCATTGGTATAAAAAAATATTGGCGACGGATTAGCAACGAAATATTTTAGTGGCAACAATGCTGGCTCAAATAGCATAATATTTTGTGACGGATTAGTGACAAATATTCCGTCGCAAATTTATTTGAAATGAGAAAATTATTATGAAATTAGCAACGATATTTTGTGACGGATAAGTGACAGAATTTCCGTCGCGAATTTATTTGAAATGACAAAATTAATTCTGAAACTAGCAACGAAGTATATAAGTATAACGACGGAACTGTCCGTCACTAAAACGGGCGACAAATATCTTTCGTCTTAATTTGTCGCTAAACTTGCGACGGAACTCATTTTACGTCGCTAAGAGATTTCTAACGAGCGAAATACTAATAGACATCAATCTGTCGCAAATCCATCACAAAGTTGGTTTAGCGACGAAAAAAATAGATTAGCAACGGATTTAGTCTGTTGCTAAAAACTATTTTTTTTTTGTAGTGTACCTGTTGATTTATTCTTCTTTTAATGTTATTATTCTTCCACATTATAAACTTTATGTTAAATATTTTTTGAAGTATAAGTGAAGAATTTTTTTTTAAAAGTATATAATTTAAAATTCAATTCTCTATCTTAAATCTATGATATTTCACAAAATTACATATATTTATATATAACTATAGTTATTTTCACTTTCTTATGGCTGGACTATGTTTTTTTTTCTCCAATAATCTTTTTAACGAGCTTTGTTTATCTTTAAGATTGTTATATGACATTAATTCAATTTATGTTTTACGAAATATGAAAAAGTACTTTTCTTCCTTCATGTAACAGTAGTGTATATATGTTTGTTAGAAATTAGTACAATGTGAATAATAAGTTGAATTCAAATCTTAATATATTTAATTTAATTTGAACTAAAAACTTTTCATATTCAAATAATATGAAAAAATTAATTTATATTTTGATATAATATTTTAAAACCGCGCGTAACGCGGCTAAGTTACCTAGTAAATAAATAAACTAAAATTAAAATATATATTTTTAACATTGACTCAAAATCAATCTACGCTGATGATGTAAGTGGAATTTTGCATGTAATAACCATATAAATATTAAAATAAATCATAAGGGAAAATGAAAGAGAACAAATGTTTTGGACTAATACTTTCATATAGTTTTTGAATATTTATTTTTTTGCTTAAAATATCAAACTAATATAATCTAATTTATAAATTAGTCTTGATTTTCGAAAAATGTAATATGACATTTAAAATGGATGAGAGATAAATTAGTCAAATAGATTCTGAAACATGAATTTGACCAACATAAACAAAACTATACGATTAAACATAAATATCCGTTCATTCATAACTTAATTACGATGACATATAAGTAGGAACGAAGGATATGAATTGAATAATATCGGGAAAAAAAGTCAAAAAATGGGGGTGCTAGCAAGCGAGGAACAAAGTGAGCATCAAACACGTCCATGTCAATGGGCACTACCTTCTAGCTTGCCTGGAGGAATTCAACTCCGAGAACTAACACACGCGTAAGCATCGGTGTTTCTTTTGTTTGGCACAACTGGGAGAAAACACCGGGCAAACCACCCCCTTTATATAAATCTTCTAATTACAGAAGCGGTTTAGGGTTACGACTTAAATCGTGCGTTGATCTCAGCTCCACACCCCCTGAAAGTGAGCTATGCACTTCTTCCTTTAGTTTTAAAGGATCACTTTTCCTTGTGAATATCCGATGTGGGACAATAGCGCTTAACAACATTTATTAGTCCAGTAAATTCTTTGTTTCACTACTATACCAAAACTGTACTATTTGTTTTTTATGGTGGAAAATGACAAGAAACTTATGTCACTAATAAGACAAATTGTGGAAAGTAGAAAATTAAAGTAAGGTGAAAAGGACATGAAGATGTATAAGAATGAAAAGGACAACAGTTTGTGGTTAGATAAATTGTAGAAAATGTAATATGTGTTGGGATAAACTGTAGCTAAAGTACAGAGTGCTATGCATATATATGCCAGGAGTACATTTCACAGGTTTGGAAAACGTTTAGTTTCCAGTTGTATGTGATTCTCGCAGCATGTTTCAGTGATACATACTTTTGGAAATTCCCTTGGAATTAATCACCGATTTTCGGTTTGATTTCGTACACCCCTACTTCGTATGTTGATGCTGCAATGCTAGATGACATAATACTTGGCAGAAATGTCTAGTGATTTTGTAGAGAATATGTTGTAAATAAACAAAATGGTGCATATGTCAGTGGTTAATCAAAATTTAGCTTTGCTTACCCTCACTAAGTTCTTCAAATGCTGATGAGGAATATGTCATAGCGGTGCTCTTGTATTGATTTAGATGTCAATAATGTTAAAGTAGAAATAATTAGGCCCAAAGAATGTATTGACACTTCTATTTATCAAACAAAAAGAGATTTATTTTGTCAATTCATCATTATTATTGGATAAGAAAGAAATTATATATATATGCTTAATTTGACGTTAACTTTAAGAGTAGACAGTGAAATAGACAACCTTGAATAAAAAAGAAAGGGATCACAATTAAAAGGAAATAGACAAAATCCAGCAGCTTACCTTGTTCTATTGGGACAATTATATTCACAAAGCAATTCTCAGTCGACATAGCAATGAAGTAAAATCATTCACATTGAGTTTTCAACCAATTCTTAAATCGTCAGTCGCATAAAATCAATGAAAAATGAACTCTATCAAGATAATATCATGTATATACTAGTAACAAAATAATACAGAAGCTCCAAAATCTATTAACTATCATTTTCCAAAACCTGAAAGTCTCACAATAAGGACATCTAATCTCCAATTACTAAGTCTAAGAGTATCAAATACACCAACATAAATGAAATAAAGTAATTTGTATCCGAAAACTAAGGACATTAGGTAATAACCGAGAGAATCCAACCCAAGCTCGAATGAATAGCTCACCCTTGAACCTGATATGCCGAGACTTGCTAGACCTGAGAGCGAGTCAAATTCAACGGTACACTTGCTGCACTCCATGAAAGGAAAACAAAGAAAAATACAAGTAGGGCTCAGTACGAGGCAACATGTACTGAGTAGGTATCATCGGTCAACCCAAAATAGAAACTAATATACAATGAATAATAGTATGAACTCAACTACGACACTTAACAAGTGGTAAGCAACAAACAACATGAACAAGTGTCAACAACACTAAAGTAAGTATGTAATAATCAATGATATCAAATCATCCATGAGACTCATGCCTCCAACTGAACCATTTGGGAAAATTGAGTTCTTTGAGATTGAGTACATTCCGTTAATTCAATATTTTTTCTTTAATACTATCGTATCGAAACGTGACACTTCAATCCAATTATACTGTGTCGAACGTGACACTCCAATTCAAGAATATCGAGTCGGAACGTGACACTCCGATCCAATAATACTGTGTCGGAACGTGACACTCTGAGCAATAATATCATTAATTTATCATTTTTATCACCACTTTCAATTCATTGATAATATTTCATCAAGCCTTCTTTATTCAAGGCATCACTTCGATAAAGAGGGTTCAAAATATAAATTCAACGGTCTCAAGATTTTAGACTAATCACAAAACACATAAAAAAGCCACATAACCACACAATCAAATACATAAAAACTTCAAATATCATTCAACACATATCAATCACTATTAAGAGTTTACTATCGAATAACATAAACCATAACCTACCTCCACCAAGAACCGAAGTCAAGCAAACTACTTCTCCAATACTTTTCCTTTACTCAATGCCTCCGAACCTTTCCAATCTATCAAGTATATATGCATAGTTTGTAAGTTAACGAGTGAGCCTAAACCTCAAAAATTCACCTACTTCTATTAGCAATTTCCTAAAGCTCAAACCTAATGATAAATTTAATTCCTCCAATTAGTCTAACTTTAATGATATTTGAATTATACCATACACATAATATTTAATTATGTATACCAATATATCAAAACTTGAATTACAATATGTTAACTATAAAATAACGACTTTGGAAAAAGAGCCCACAACTACAAACTATGAACAACTCACGGGAAGGTAACCATTCCAGCATCTCATACCATATACCATATTTTCCTATATAATAATCTGAAGCAACACTACCCAATTGCAGCCCTCAATCCATTTTTATTTTATTATTATTATCCTTACAATAATTACGTCAGACAATTACAACAATTTAACCCACCAAAATTTATATGCCTATAATGTACAGAAACCAAATTTCTAAGTTCAAACCTATTTCAATAAGAAATATTGATTTTATAATAATTATTTTCTATCAACTAAGAAACAAATATATGAAAATCGAATGAAAAAATTAGAATCGATAGGGAACATTAATTATTCTTACCTAATGCGTCCCTTTCTCTCTTTGAAGTTTGTGCAACCATTGAACTCCTAATTTGTTTCATTGTTACTGTTATCCATTTCCCATTCAAAAATTCTATCCAAAAATTTACATTCTAAATCCAACACATTGAAAATTTAATCATAGTCAACTACTTGAAGAATTGGAGAAAACAATCTCACCAGAAATCAGGGGCGGATCTAGAATTTGGAGGTAGTGGGTGCCACAACGTTCAAGTAAGATAAAAGGATCGGTTGCCTTAATTTTGGGTTACATTCGGATTACTGTTTTTTATTTTATTTTTATAAATAAATTGATCAAATACGCATGTTAGTAATATTTTATTTTAGATATTCTGAGATTAGAGATGACTAAACAATTCAATTTTTATTTCGTTTTGGAATAAGATGTCTGAAACTTTGAGGAAAAAAGTTTTTTCACATTAAAATTTAAGCTTGTATAAACCATCTAATAGTATTAACATAATATATTACATTGGCTTTATGTGTTATTGGAGATATATAGTACGGAAAGAATAAAAATTGTAGTTTCAGTCTAGTCATCTTACTTTGCAAGAACGTCAGTGAAAATGGAAAGAACTTTTTTTTTTTAAAAAAAGATCTAATAATAATATTCATCATTTTTAAAACTTATATTTTTTAAAAAACTATTGTTTAAATATATTCTTAATAATATTTATTTGACATTCATAATTCAGTACTGATTAGTTATAAAAATAAACATGCAACACTCATATCAAGAGATTAATAATTAGTGCAAGAGAAAATAAAATAAAAAACTAAAAATTAAAGATGAAAATGAGTAAATTTGAATTAATAAAGAATAGTAAATAAATAAGAATGAATGGAGAGAAAAATTAAGTCCTTTACATACTAATAAAAAAGAAAAAAAAAGAAAAGGAGCAAGCAAATAAAAGAGTGTTGGCACTGAGGTTCGAACCTGGGTTAGCTGTGTGGCAGAGCAACTCCTTCACCAAATTCAGTCACTGGGTGGCGAAGGTAATATATATTGAATTATTGTGCATATTTACATATATAAACGACGTTTTTTCGAAGATCACTGGGTGCCGTGGCACCCTCACCAGTCAATGTAGCTCCGCCCCATGCCAGAAATCGTGTCATTCAAATTTTCTTCACAATTTTGCGTCTGCTTTTATTTTCTCTTGTTTCTTCTACAGATTATTCATTACCCTAATTATTTAAAAACTAATTATAAAAGTGGTAAAACTGACATACTATTAATTTTAATGTTATCTTCTTTAATCACCAACTAGATTAATCATTAAAACTACTTCCACTAATTTCATAATTATAGTTACGAATAGTCCAAAACACCCATTTACAATCTATCGCAAAGTATATTATCAAATAAAAACTCTAGTACTCAAAATAACCAAATGGATCGTTACAATCATATATCACAAATAGTACCTTATAAATGATATATGTTGTGTATTTATAGTTTTGTCGTTCCTTTAAGTTTTTCAAAAGATAATGTTTTTAATGAAAGTCTAATATTAATTGAACTCAGTTTATTAGATTCAATGAAAACTAAGTAAAATTAAATAATAACGATAATTCAATCTGTTCAATATATTTTTAATTTACTATAATGTTTCATATAAGTAAAACAACTTTCTTAATATAAAAGGAAAGAAAAAGTATTCGTAATATTCCGAATTCATTGTCTTTTCCTCATTCATCTGATCCTCGTGACCATCCCACTCACGAACCCTACGCTCCACTTCATTCCACCCCAATAATATAAGTTATATAAAATATTTGATCCTATTATGGAAATTGTATATGTGTACATTTATCTAAAATTAATTTTTAGACACGTGTGTTGCACGTGATTACCAATTCACAAAAAAGTTTTAGATCGATAGGTTATATGAATGAGAAAAAAACTTTAAGTGATGCAACTGAAATTATAAATCAGTATTACAAATCCTATTGTTTATGAATTTCTTTTAGATATTTCTGAGGAAAAAAAAAAGAGATAAGAAATAATAGAAAAGAGTTAAATAAATGATAACATGTTTTTCTTGACATAAGATAGTTTATTGGACAAGAGGAAATTTGGTAGTGTGGGGGAATGCAAAAGGTAAAAATTATACAAAATTTTCTATTTTTTATTAACTAATTTTTTAATTTGAAAAATAAAAAATCAAATAATTGAAACTTAATAATATTAAATTGAAATAGATTGAAAAATAAAAAAACATAGAAAAAATAAATTTGGTTCGTTATTTTGATTTTAATAGAATAATGTTCACCCCTACTTATTTGTTTCCAATGGAGAAAAATTAAAAGATATTTAATGAATTGAATTTGTTGAACTTACTTGTTCTTTGAATAAAATGAATCTGATAATGTAAATGGTTGTAAAAATTGTATTTGATGGTTACTCTATCAAGTTATTCTGTATCTATATTGAAACTATTTAAATCTGTGAGATTGTCCGAATCAACTACGTCAGACATCGATTAGTGCATAAAATTCAAAAAGATAAATGATTTAAGATAGACGCGATTCGCGACCATCAAAATTTGTTGCTTACCTAAATACTCAATTCTATCATTAGATGCCCAATTTGTGGGACGAAAGGATGAGTAAAAGCTTGATGTAACAACTTGGAAAATTCTTTAAGTTGTATCCTGCCATTTCCTCGACTAGCATCTCCCATTGTTTAAAACTTTGTTCTTCCACGGCTATATATCAAATTCAAATAAGTTTGAAAGGAGATCTTCTAATTTAGAGTGAGTTTTATAGAATATTTTTAAATAAAGATAATGTCAGAAAGTGATAAAATAAAATAAAATAGTCCCTTATGTTTAAGGATAACTTCAAATTAGTTCTTTAATTATTTACTTTTTAGTTTTTGTCGGTTCTTTAAGTTTATCAAAAGATTATGTTTAATCTAAGTCTAATATTAAATGAACTCAATTTAGATTCGATGAAAACTATGTAAAAGTAAATAATACGGGAATTCAAATTGTTCCATATATTTTATATTTACTATATTGTTTCATATAAGGAAAATAACTTTCCTAATATAAAAGGAGAGAATAAGTCCTAGTAATATTCAAAATTCATTGTCTTTTCCTCATTCACCCGATCCTTGTGACCATCCCACTCACTAATCTCACGCTCCACTTCATCCCACCCCTATAATAAGTTATATAGAATATTAGATATTATGGAAACTGTATATGTGTACATCTTTCTTAAATTAATTTTTTGACACGTGCGTTGCATGTGATTATCAATTCAGAAAATATATGATATAGTAAATTCTATTGCATATTTTAGTGAAGATTTGAATAATAAGTTTAGCACAAAATAATATTACAAATGCTTTTTTGAATGCTCAATGTGGATCGTCATATATATCTGTTATACTCGAACAACTGAAGATGGTCAATGAAATATTTTATTAGTTAAGTAAAATAATGTATATATTTGTTTCAATTTGATGAGGTTCAATCATGTAATTTATCATATATCACGAATATTACCTTATAAATGATATTTATTGTGTATTTGTAGTTTTGTCGGTTCTTTAAGTTTACCAAAAGATAATGTGTTTAATCTAAGTCTAATATTAATTAAACTCAATTTAGACTCAATGAAAACTACGTAAAAGTAAATAATAACTAGAATTCAAATTGTTCAAAATAATTTTAATTTACTATAATGTTTCATATAAGTAAAACAACTTTCTTAATATAAAAGGAAAGAAAAAGTCCTCGTAATATTCCGAATTCATTGTCTTTTCCTCATTCATCTGATCCTCGTGACCATTCCACTCACGAACCCTACGCTCCACTTCATTCCACCCCTATAATATAAGTTATACAAAATATTTGATCTTATTATGGAAATTGTTTATGTGTACATTTATCTAAAATTAATTTTTTGATACGTGTGTTGCACGTGATTACCAATTCACAAAAAAATCTTAGATCGATAGCTTATATGAATAAGAAAAAAACTTTAAGTGATGCGACTGAAATTAGAAATTAGCATTACAAATCCTATTGTTTATGAATTTCTTTTAGATATTTCTGAGAGAAAAAGAGATAAGAAATAGTAAAAAAGGTTAAATAAATGATAATATGTTTGTCTTGACCTAAGTTTATTGACAGGAGAAAATTGGGTAGAGTGGGGAATGCAAAAGGTAAAAATTGTACAAAATTTTCTATTTTTTTTATTAACTAATTTTTTAATTTGAGAAATAAAAAATCGAATAATTAAAATTTAATATTATTAAATTGACATAGATTGAAAAAAAAACATAGAAAAAATAATTTTGTTCCGTTATTTTGATTGTAATAGAATGTTGTTCGCCCCTACCTATTACTTTCCGATCCTATGGACAAAAATTAAAAGATATTTAATGGATTGAATTTGTTGATACTTACTTGTTCTTTAAATAATATAAATCTGATAATGTAATTGGTTGTGCAAATTGTATTTGATGGCGAATCTAGCAAGTTTTTCAGTATCTATATTGATATTACTCAAATTTATGAGATTGTCCGAATCACCTACATCAAACATCAATTAGTGCATAAAATTAAAAAAGATAAATGATTTAAGGTAGACGCAACCATCATAATTTGTTGCTTACCTAAATACTTACTTTTATCATTAGATGCCCAATTTTATGGGACGGAAGAATGAGTAAAAGCTTGATATACCAACTTGGGATTCTTAAAGTTGTATCCTGTCATTTCCTCTACTAGCCTCTTCCATTGTTCAAAGCTTTGGTCTTCCATGGCTATATATCAAATTGAAATAAGTTTGAAGGGAGATCTCTCAATTTAGAGTGGGCTTTATTGAACTTTTTTTTATTTTTTATAAAGATGATATCAAAAAGCGATAGAATAAAAAAAATAGTCCCTTATTTTTAAGGATAGGTTCAAATTAGTTCTTTAATTACGTACTTTGTAGTTTTGTCGGTCTTTTAATTTTATCAAAAGATAATTTGTTTAATCTAAGTCTAATATTAATTGAACTTAATTTATTAGATTCAATGAAAACTATGTAAAGAGTAAATAGTAACGGGAATTTAAATTGTTTATATTTTCAATTTACCATACTGCTTCCTAAAAGGAAAATATTTTTCTTAATATAAAAGGAGTGAATAATGAATAATTCTCACAGATATGTGAAGAATCAAGGATTGTATTGATGATTGAATAATTGAGTTACATATTCCTTATATAGGAGAAGAGTCCTATACTAGCTACACTAGAAATCCTAATACAACACAAATATAATATATACAGCTTATCCTAGTCGTACACAATAGACTTATACATAAATTAGGATTGAATAGTCTAGTCCTAGTGTAACTCAAACTCTAACTCGTCAGACTTGTTCACCGAACTTGTTCCTTTGACCCGTTCCATTAGCTTCCTTCAACACTTCCCCTCAAGCTAGTGAGTGAAGGAACTGTAACTCCTAGCTTGCGACGAAACTCAGCAAAAACCTATTTGGTTAATGCTTTTGTATGAATATCTGCTAGCTGATCCTTAGACCTCACAAATTGAGTAACAAGTTGTCCTCTAGCCACCTTCTCACGAACAAAATGATAGTCCATTTCAACATGCTTAGCTCTAGCATGCATAACTGGATTAACTGTCAAGTACAAAGCACTCATGTTGTCACAATATAATGTAGGTACAGATCGAAGAAACACCTCAAGATCATGAAGTAGATACATGATCCATGTCATCTCGGATGCAGTGGAGGCAAGTGCTCTATACTCAGCTTCAGCACTTGAACGAGCAACTGTGGACTGTTTCTTGGAGGTCCAAGAAATACAGTTTGCACCTAGGTAGATGCTATAGCCCGTAGTGGATCTCCTAGTGGTGGTACAACCTCCCCAATCAGCATCGGAGTACCCATACAATCTACATGGTGATTGTGAAATAAGTCTAAGTCCAAAGTGCAGAGTGCCTTTTGATGTACCTGAGAATTCTTTTCACCCCTTGAAGATGAGCACTGTTCGGATTTTGCATAAATTGACTTGCTAAATTCACAGCATGAGTAATATCTGGTCTTGTGAGAGTCAAGTATTGAAGACTCCCTACTATCATTCCGTAAAAAGATGCTTCAACCAGACTTCCCATAGCTTCATGTAGACCATGCTTCTGAGCCAAAGGAGTGGCTATACCCTTTGCAAAAGTCATTCCAGTCTTGTCTAGCAGCTCAGCAGCATACTTACTCTAGCTTAAGTGGATGCCCCCATCAAAATACTTAACCTCAACTCCAAGAAAGAAGTGTAAATGACCAAGATCTTTCATGGCAAACTCATTCCCAAGTTGTAGAACCAATTCTGAGACATGAGATGGATTACTTCCTGTGACAATAATATCATCCACATATAACAAGAGAAATATTTTGCCTTTGTGAGTTTTCAAAACAAATAAGGAAGGGTCAGCCTTACTACAAGTGAAACCAAGGTGTAAGAGATGCATGCTAAACCTATCAAACCAGGCTCTTGGTGCTTGTTTAAGACCATACAATGCCTTTTTAAGCAGACATACATGCTCAGGATACTGGGGATCAATAAAACCAGGAGGTTGACTCATGTACACCTCCTCTTGTAAGAAGCCATGGATAAAGGTATTTTTGACATCGAGTTGTCTAATTTCCCACTTCGAACTGACAGCAATGGATAGAACCACCCTAATAGTTGTTGCTTTAACCACAGGACTGAATGTTTCTTCAAAATCTATCCCTTCAAGCTGCGAGAATCCCCTTGCCACAAGTCTGGCCTTGTATCTATCTACTGTTCCATCAGCTTTTAATTTTATTTTGAGCACCCATTTTGATCCAACCAAGTTCATACTAGGAGATTTGGGCACCAAAATCCATGTCTTGTTAGTATGTAAAGCATCAATCTCTTCCTGCATTGCTGCAAGCCAATGAGGTGATTTTAGTGCTTCCTTAGTAGTATTTGGTTCTCTGACAATTTCTGCGCTGCTGCGAGCAACAAGTGACAAGTGTTGTTCCTTTGCCTTGTTCCTGGTGATCATATGATGCCCTTGTGGTGCAGGAAGTACCTCAACTGGTACATCACCCAAGGTAGTGGACTGTAGTGTAGCATTGTCAAGTTGATGGTCAACTGGTACATCAACTAGAGTGGTTGTGTTAAGACGAGCATTGGCTGGACCTGTAAGAGCAACCTGTTCCTCACTACTGCTGGCAGATTCAACATCTGCAGCTGAACTTTCAATACTGTTGTACGGATCATCAACCTCAACCTGTTCCTCAGCATCTAATCCTGCGCCTGAGAGGTCAAAAATACTCTCATTATCAATGAGTACATGAGGTGTAGCAGCATTATCGCTAGCAATCAGTGGACTAGCAGCCTGTACTTCCCCTGAATCACAGTTATCATGTGCCTGCAGTTTAGAGAAAGATTCAACAAAAGTAGCAAGGTGAGGTGAGACATCAATGTTAGTCTGAGATTGCTTTGAAGACACATAAGGTAATGTGTTTTCATCAAACACAACATGTCTGGATATGTAGACTCTTCTTGTAGAGGGATGATAGCATCTATATCCTTTGTGTAAGCTGCTGTACCCAATGAACACACAAGGATAGGTCTTTGGACTGAATTTATTGTTGCCCTTGATATATGAAAAACATCTACTCCCGAACACTTTTAGACTGTTGTAATCAGGTTATTCCCCATACAACTTAACAAATGGAGTCACCATTTTTAGGACTGATGAAGGCAATCTATTGATGAGAAATACTGCAGTGAGGAAAGCTTCAACCCATAAAAACAAAGGTAGATTAGCATGAAGTAGTAAAGTTAGACCAGTCTCCACAATATGCCTATGTTTTCTCTCAGCAACTCCATTTTGTTCAGGTGTGTTAGGACATGAAACATATCTCACAATGCCATGATCTTCCAAATGCTTAATGAAGTCTGTTTGGATAAACTCACCACCTGCATCACACTGAAAAATCTTAATCTCTTTAGAAAATTGTTTTTCCACCATTTTATGAAATTTTAGAAAGACCTCAAAGAATTCAGACTTCTTTTTCAGTGGATAAATCCATGTATATCTTGTGTGATCATCAACAAAAATGACATAATATTTCATATGTTGTGAAGATTCGACAGGAGCAGGTCCCCATAAGTCACAATGGATTTTCAATAAAGGGTCTTTCTCAATTTTATTTCTCAAACCAAAAGGAAGTTTACAACTCTTTCCCAACTGACAACTAGAACAAACAGTACGCATTTTATTCCAATTACTAACATTGATGCAACTATTATTATTCAAAAACTTTAAAGACTTCAAACTAGGATGTCCTAATCTAGTATGCCACATGTTGTCTGACGTGTTCCAATAGTGTGCAGCAGTTAAAGCATAGAGATTGTTATCTTCCAAAGCATAGAGTCCATTCCTTTTAGTTCCCTTGGCCAGCAGTGCCCTTGTCTTCTTGTCCTTTACAACAAAGTTAGTTTCATCAAATTCAAGAGTGCAACAATTATCCTTTGCAAGCTTACTAACTGAGAGTAAATTCTTATTAATCTTAGGGACTACAAGAACTTCCTTTAATTTTAGACCTGATCTGGATGTGTTCCCAACATGTGTTATGTCTAACTTTGATCCATTCCCAACAATAATTTTATCTGGTCCATTGTAGTGTTTAAGATCAGTTAGGATACCTGAGTTATGTGTCATATGACTACTTGCTCCTGAGTCCACATACAAAGTGTCATCAGTGTTTTGAAGATTAGTAGCAGCCAATGCTTGTGGTAGCTCATCTGCAGCTTGGTAAGAGTAATTTCACCTGTAAAAACACTTAAGAGCAGTATGGTTATTCCTACCACAAATTTGACAAGCATTAGAATTATTCCTCTCATGACTTCCACTTGAAGGACTGTTCTTAGAATTACTTTTTCCTCTTCTTTGAGAGTAATTTCCTCTTCCCCTGCCTCTTTGGATAGAGAATGCCATGTTATGATTTTATTGAAGCACTTCTTCTTCATCCTCCCTCATATCAAAACCCCTAAGAGCATTAATAAATTGATTAAAAGTAGGATACGGTGCCTTACCTAACATGACAGTTCTGAAGGTCTTGTACTTAAGACCTAGACCTCTAGCAAAATTAATCACTTTGCTATCCTCATCTACAGGCTTGTGAATGGCTGCAAGGCCATCACATATGCCTTTGAATTCCTTAATGTATTCATCAATTTGTTTGGTTCCTAACTTTACACTTTGCAGTTGTTGCTTGAGCTGGAACTCCTTATCTTTTGTTGCTTGAAGATATGCTTCTTCCAAGCATTCCCACATCTCCTTGGCAGTTGAGAAGCCAACAATCAAGTACATGCTTTCTTCTGTCAAGGTGCCTGATATCCAACTCCTTAGTAACACGTTCTTTTCCTCCCAATCATCAACAATGTTGTTGTCTTCTGCACCCTTCTCGCCTGCTACAGTTTTCTCAGCAGTCTGTTCAGTGGAACATGTCTCTTTACGTGGTTCTGTGATAAGATAGGTTAATCTCATCACTTGAATCAACTGAGTCATTTGTGTCCTCCATAGAAGATAGTTCGTCGGCTTAAGTTTAATGGAGCAGGACGAAATAAGGTGATGAAGTGAAGAGGTCGAAAGAGTGTAGGTAGAAGGGGCCATTGTGGTTTGATATATATATTTTTTTGTTAGATCTAATACGTTAAAAGAGCGGAAAAGCTTTATTGCTCTGATACCATGAAGAATTCTCACAGATATGTGAAGAATCAAGGATTGTATTGAAGATTGAATAATTGAGTTACATATTCCTTATATAGGAGAAGAGTCCTATACTAGCTACACTAGGAGTCCTAATACAACACAAATATAATATATACAACTTATCCTAGTCGTACACATTATAGACTTATACATAAATTAGGATTGAATAGTCTAGTCCTAGTGTAACTCAAACTCTAACTCGTCAGACCTGTTCACCGAACCTGTTCCTTTGACCCGTTCCATCAGCTTCCTTCAATAAAATAAGTCCTAGTATTATTCCAAATTCATTATATTTTACTCATTCAGCCGATCCTCGTGACCATCCAATTAACGAACCCCACACACCACTCAATCCCACCCCTATAATATAAGTTATATAGAATATTAGATGATATTATGAAAATTGTATATGTGTATATTTTTCTTAAATTAGTTTTTAAACATGTGTATTGCACGTGATTACCAATTCAGAAAATATATGATACAGTAAATACTATTGATTATTTTTGTGAGATTTGAATAATAACTTTAAGACAAAATATTATTGCAAATATTTTTTTGAATGCTCAATCTGGATCACCATAGATATATATTTTATACACGAACCTCTGAAGATGGTTAATCAAAATTTTTATTAGTTAAATACAACAATGCATATATTTGTTTCAATTTGATGAGGTTTGTTAGTGAAAAACTTACAAGATAATAAAATTGCAAGATTACAATTGAAAATAAAATGAAGAAATAAATCTCTTCAGGCTGAGGCGCAGATATCTTACTCTCTTTAAGGAGATTCAAGCCCACTGCAGCAAATGTTTTAACCGGTCCAGCAGTAGTCCTCTTTGACTTGTCCCCTCCAGGATATAACAACCTTCACAAAGTATAACTCACCAACTCTGGACAAGAGTTGAGTCCAAAGCTCCACAATCAAGAACATCTCTCTTCAACTAATAAGAACTCTCTTTTTGACCAACTCTTTCACTCTATATTTTTCTCTTGTGTTTTGTGTGTTTCAAACCAAATGACAATCAGTATGTATTGTTGAGAAAGTCTTCCTAGCAATGAATAGGAAGATAATGTAGTGGTAAATAGAGAAGATAAATGGCCCTAGGAGTTACATATGTAACAAGATATAATGGAGAATTAAAGAGTAAGAAGTAAATGGGATGAAAGGCTCAAAGCCACCAATGGCTAAGAATGTTACCAATGCTGCCATTAAAGTAACTCCAAATAGAGTAAAGTAGCACTAAGTGCCACAAACGGCCAGCAGCCATTACTCCCCACAAATGAAAGTCATATATCCTAATGCAACCATGAATAGAGGAAGTAACAAACAATGGTCAATGTGGCAATGCAACATTTCTTAAAATATTAAAATGTCTCATACTAACAAGGTTCAGTCATGTAATTTATATATATCATGAATATTACCTTATAAATAATATTTATTGTGCATTTGTATCTTTGTCGGTCCTTTAAGTTTATCAAAAGATAATGTTTTTAATGAAAGTCTAATATTAATTGAACTTAGTTTATTAAATTTGACGAAAACTAAGTAAAAGTAAATAATAACGAGAATTCAAATTGTTAAATATATTTTTAATTTACTATAATGTTTCATATAAGAAAAATATTTTTCTTCATATAAAATGAAAGAAAATGTCCTCGTAATATTCCAAATTCATTGTCTTTTCTTAATTCAGTCTGATCCTCGTGATCATCCCACTCACAAACCCAACACTCCACTTCATTCCTCTCATATATTATAAGTTATACAAAATATTTGATGCTATTATGAAAATTTTATATGTGTATATTTATCAAAGTTTAGTTTTGACACGTCTGTTGTACGTGATTATCAATTCACAAAAAATCGTAGATCGATAGGTTATATGAATGAGAAAAAAACTCTATGTCATGCAACTGAAATTAAAAATTAGTATTACAAACCGTATTGCTTATGAATTTCTTTTAGATATTTCTGGGGAAAAAAGAGATAAGAAATAGTAAAAAAAAAGTTAAATAAATGATAATATGTTTGTCTTGACCTAAGATAGTTTATTCGACAAGAGGAAATTGGATAATGTGGGGTAATACAAAAGGTAAAAATTATACAAATTTTTCTATTTTTTTTATTAACTGATTTTTTATTTTGAAAAATACAAAACCGAATAATTTAAACTTAATCATAGTAAATTGAAATAGATTGTAAAATTAAAAAAAAACATAGAAAAAAAATTTTGGCCTGTTATTTTGATTTTAATAGAATAATGTTCACCCCTACTTATTTGTTTCCAATGGAGAAAAACTAAAAGATATTTAATTAAATGAATTTGTTGATATTTACTTATTTTTTAAATGAATCTGATAATGTAAATGGTTGTGCAAATTGTATTTGATGACGACTCTAGCAAGTTCTTCAGTATCTATATTGATACTACTCAAATTTGTGAGATTGTCCGAATCACCTACATCAGACATCAATTAATGTATAAAATTCAAAAAGATAAATTATTTAAAATAGACCCGACCATTAAAATTTATTGCTTACCTAAATACTCAATTCTATAATTAGATGCCCAATTTTATTGGATGGAAGGATGAGTGAAAGCTTGATGTATCAACTTGGGATTCTTAAAGTTGTATCCTATCATTTCATCTACTAGCATCTCCCATTGTTTAAAGCTTTCTTCTTCCATGACTATATATCAAATTCAAATAAGTTTGAAGGGAGGTCTATGAATTTAAAGTGAGTTTTATAGAATTATTTTTATAAAGATGATGTCAGAAAGTGATAAAAAAAAAAAAAATAGTCCCTTATGTTTAAGGATAGGTTAAAATTAGTTCTTTAATTTTGTATTTTGTAGTTTTGTCGATTCTTTAAGTTTATCAAAAGATAATGTGTTTAATCTAAGTCTAATATTAATTTAACTCAGTTTATTAGATTAAATGAAAACTATGTAAAAGTAAATAATAACGGAAATTCAAATTGTTCCATATATTTTTAATTTACTATGTTGTTTCATATAAGAAAAATAACTTTCTTAATACAAAAGGAAAGAAGTCCGAGTAATATTCCAAATTCATTGTCTTTTCCTCATTCACCCGATCCTCGTGACCATTCCACTCACGAATCCCACGCTCCACTCCATCCCACCCGTAGATAATATAAGTTATATAGATATATTAGATGCTATTAGGGAAATTGTATATGTGTACACTTCTTCAATTAAATTTTGGACACATGCGTTGCACGTGATTAACAATTCAAGAAATATATGTTATAGTAAATACTATTGATTATTTTAGTGAAGATTTGAATAATAAATTTAGCACAAAATAGTATTGCAAATTCTTTATGAATGTTCAATGTGAATCAAAATCACATATATCTCTTACACACGAACCTATGAAGATGGTCAATGAAAATTTTTGTTAGTTAAATGGAACAATGTATATTTTTGTTTCAATATGATGAGGTTCAATCATGTAATTTATCGTATCTCACGAATATTACTTTATAAATGATATTTGTCGTGTATTTATAGTTTTCCCGGTCCTTTAAATTTATCAAAAGATAATGTTTTTAATCTAAGTTTAATATTAATCAAACTCAATATATTAGATTCGATGAAAACTATGTAAAAGTAAATAATAATGAGAGTTCAAATAGTTTCATATATTTTTAATTTACTATACTATTTCATATAAGGAAAATAACTTTCTGAATATTAAAGGAAAGAATAAGTCCTAGTAATATTCGAAATTCATATAAGAATAAGTCCTAACTTTCTTAATTAGTTTTTTGACACGTGTGCTGCACGTGATTACCAATTTAGAATATATATGTTATAGTAAATAATATTGCTTATTTTAGAGAAGATTTGAATTATAAGTTAAGCACAATATAATATTGTTAATCCTTTTGTGAATATATATATATATAAATAATCTTATACCCGAACCTATGAAGATCGTCAATGAAAAAAGTTATTAGTTAAATGCAATAATTTATATATTTGTTTCAATTTGATGATGTTCAATCATGTAATTTGTCATATCTCACGAATATTACCTTATACATAATATTTGTTGTGTATATTTCTTGCCATCTAACCAGATGTTCTTTGCACGTGTATTCCACGTTAAACTGTTTAGATGTCATATGAACATGTGAAGAGAACAACTACGATCATTGAGAAATATTTTCTTTTTTTTTATCGGAAAAACATAAAAATTAAAAAAATATATTGTATCTGTGAAATCATATATATAATCAACTATTCTTTTTAAACCAAACAAAGATAAGTTCATATACTTGTTAATGAAAATTAATTTATTCAATCAAATATGATTCGTCAAACAAAGAAATGGTAAATAAGTAAAACAAAAGGTCTAATGTTCTTTAGTAATATCTATTTTGAAGCAAATTTTCTGACAATCTAAACCACATAAGTAGCTCTGATAAATAGAGTCATTCTTTTGCCTTGAGCATAAAAAAAATAAATCATGACAATTCTTTATAATTTGAAAGAGATATTCAGAAGATGTCTACATCACAAGAGAAACTGTTAACAAAAACAAATGAATTTAGACTATATCATGTTAACTCATATATTAGAGCATTACATACTAATTAATATATTAAGCAAAAAATTAATATCAACAAAATTATTTTCTCAAGTACTCGAAGTTATGGAATATACCCTCTTAGGATAGACGACTAACTTCATCAGCATCGTGGTACCTCGTATTTCGCTAAACTTCGAACTCACTCAACCATTGTAAATCACACAAAAATTTTAAAATGCGAGAAGAAGAAGAGTAGAAGATTAAAATATTTTATGGTTGAAAATGAGAGGAACCCTTTATTTATAGTCAACAATGAGTAGTATGAACAACTACTTTTATGTGCCTTTCCGAGAAGTCACAACCATTTGAAAAATTCACAATTTATTGAAAAAGTCACAACCCATTGATAAAGTCACAACTCATCGAAAAATCATAACCCTTGAAAAAAGTGACAACTTATCAGAAAATTCACAACTGATCGAAAACGTTACAACTTATTGAAAAATTCACAACTCTTTGAAAAAGTCACAACCCATCAAAAAATCACAACCCTTTGAAAAAAGTCACAACTTATTGTAAAAGTCATAACTATTCGAAAAAGTCACAACCTAAGTTAGAGATATTATACTAATTTAACATTCAATTTAGAAAGTTCATGCTTTTAAGGTAATATAGATAGATATAGATATACGGGGAAAAAAATATATACCTACGACCTATCGTAAATGATATATAGATACCCTATGTCATATTTTTGAGACTTTGGTGTCCCTTTCTTAAAAAAAACTAGAGCATGTTTTCCTTTCGCTCTAACGGAAGGCCAATAGAGACACATGGCGGAGTCCTATGGAGAAACCTGTTAGACCAAAAAAATCCACAGATATACATTTAACTCCACTTGTATAATCCATTCATCACACTTAATAAATTGTTGTTATATATGATGATGGTTTCTCAATTCAATACTTCAGAAGATGCCTATCTAGCTTTCCAAATATGGTGCATCCGTGTGGTTATTTTATTTCAGAATAATAAAATGTGCCACCTGATGTATGTAATAGTACTAGTTTTCATTACCAACATAACAATAGTAGGCATGCTGTAATGTCACCCCTCTGTAACAATGTATTGATGCATATTAACTATGTAATATCTAATATGTTTTCTACCAAATATGAGGTAACAACATGAAGAGTTATCAATCATTCAAATCACCAGTAATCTCCACATGAACAGACCCTATCCTTAAAATGGTGTAAACGGTCCATATTACGTACAATAATTTCTCGTTTTATGACAAGCGAGATGTAATTTGTTGCACTATGGCAGTCACCACAAACTCAGGGTGCCACTTGTTTTTCGAAAATGGACCTCAGATTAGGCTACAATCAGTTGAGAGTAAGGGAATCTGATGTTCTAAAGACAACTTTCAAAACCCGTTATGGTCACTATGAGTTCCTAGTTATGTCCTTTGGTTTGACCAATACTCCTGTAGCGTTCATGGACCTTATGTATAGAATGTACGAGCCTTATTTAGATATGTTTGTTATCGTATTCAATGATGACATACTAATCTATTCGAGCAATGAGGAAGATCATTGTAGTCATCTCAAAATAGTTCTCCAAACTCTGAAGGATAGAGAGTTGTATGCTAAATTATCTAAGTGTGAGTTTTGATACGCTCAAATTATACCTCCTTAAAGAAGTATAAGCGATCGTTATCAAGTAAAGAATCCAAATTGTAGGTTGGGGTCGATCCCACGAGGAATATGGTTTAACTTAAACTTGACTGACGATTATATTCGCTTAGCCAAAGTATTTCTGAAAACAAGTAATTAAAGGGGGGATTTGTGAAACAAATTTGGAAAATGATGTAAGTAATCAGTGAGCAAGATTTAAACTTTAATTGTTATCAAGATGAGAAAGTAACTAGGGTGTACGTGTTCCCCATAAGCTCATAACACGGTAATCATAGTAATAATAACCTTTTCCTAGTGTATTACATGCAAAGTGATAAGTTATGTATCTCTAATTCCTTGGTTCGACAACTAGAGAATTTCACCCCGCGCTTGGTCTGGATACGTGTGTATAATTTACTAACCCTTACCTTTACCTCATATTAGACATCACATCAATGTATCACTTAGTTTTCACACTCACACCAATCGACATTAGACTATTAGATACTATCACACTAAATCTATGTTGATAATTTTTTTCTTATGAACTACCTCCTTGGTCCGGTAAGTAGCAACAAAACGAGTTCTAATGCGTGCACTCATTAAAAAGACTTCTAAATGAAAGAATTATCAATTCATGCAATAACACTATTCAACAATTACTTAATTACTAATCATACTTTGTTGATCGCTCATGGTTCCCAAAATCCTAGTTGTAGATTTAGTTACCCATATTAGCAAGATCACAATTCATAATTTTTAGATGAGAAATAATGAACTTACGTAATAAGAAGAATAAACCTAGAATTTCAACTTGAATTGCAAAGTCAAAATCTTCAAAACGTGCTTTAGAAATCAATAATTGCCAAAGTTTGCAAATTAATCTTCAATGTCAAGAACTAGAACAACAATAATAAAGTCTAACCTCCAAAAATGAGGTTTACATGTCCTGAAAAATAAGTCTTAATAAAAAGGAATTGAAATAAGGAAATAATATTTCAGCACGTGTCTTCATTCTTCGACCCTGACCTACGGTTCGTAGATCAATCTACGGTTAGTAGGTCTCTTTCGTCACTTGAGACTTAGGAAAATTTTCCATCTTCTAAAAACCAACATCTCTGATTCAAATGACGAATCAACACTACGGACCCTAGATTGATATACGGCCCATGGATCCCCTTCGTAGCTCCATACTTAGAATCTTCAAAATCAAGTACTGGAACCAACTTTCTGAATCATTCGACGGAGAAACAGTATGGTCCGTAGATCAATCTACGGTCCGTCGATCACCTCCGTAGTTCCACACTTAGTGAAAAATTCCCCGATCTCTTTTGATGCCTTACTTGCCCATCTACGTCCACCATCTACGGATTGTGAATGGACTTACGGTTCGTATATCACCTTTATATATGTCCATTTCTGCACAATTCAGTTGTGTCCCTAAGTTTCTGCATCTGAACATATTTCCTACAAAACATGATATACAAATACATAAAAAAACAATGCAAAATGGCCATAGACGCACACAACTTTTAAGTCAAATGTATCAAAAAGACCGTAAACTCACGGTACATCAGCACCTTCAACTTAAATCGTTGTTTATACTCAAACGATGCACAAAGACTCTAAACGACACCTGTATAGAAGCAAGCAATTCAAACTTAAGCAATCACATGGCTCTCCATTTTGACTCCGTTCTTTGGTGCAAATCTTTTCTCTCAGTCTCAATAAGCTAACTAATGCGAATCAAAATATGATAATGATCGACCAATCAACACACAACATCACTGTTTTACTATCACCACGGTACCAACTTTTCAACAAGTAACTAGTGCCCTTACTTCAAAAGAAATTCCCCTTTTCACACAGTTCATACGGTTTTGAGTTCAAGGATTCACTCAAACACTCATACTCAAAAGTAATTTCAAGTACAGTTTGTGCTCAATGTCATAGGCTTGCCCTCATTTTCACCGCTTAGACTCTCTAGACTAGATTCTAGGATCACTATAGGATTTTATTTGGCTTGTAACGTAGGTTCAGGGTCGAGTGTGGTACATTTGGATACTTTTAGTGACTTTTTTGGCTTGTAACGCAAGATATTTTTTAATTTTTTACTTATTCATGTTATATTTGGTACACTAGTAGATCTTTTTTTTCTAAAAATATATGTATATACAGATCTAACACAAAATGAGAAAAATGTAAAAAAAAAGAAGTTAGGAGCGGACGGTTGAATACGATGGGTAGAATTTTATTTTTTGAAAAATAAAATAATATCATTTTTTTGGGGGGTGGGGTGGGGGAGGAGGGTGAAGTATGAATTTTTTTTAAATTTTTATATGAGAATCGTTTTTTTAAAAGGGGGGGGGGGGTTACGTGGTGGAATGGGGTAAGAAAAGTAATTTTAATTTTGTTTTTTTAATTTTTTTATCTTTTATGCATAGTAATACTTTAATCTTTAAACTTTAACTTTTAATTAATATTAATAATTTATTTTTTAATCTTTAATCAAAATTGTACAACTACTAATATAATTTGATGTGTCAAGATTTTTTCAAATAAAAGAGAGAGTGTATTACAAGTGTTTTTCTCAAACTAAAAAGTGATAGTTTAGGTATGAAACACACACTTTCAATAATTTGAGTATGAAACTCAAAAAAGGAAATATTTAGGTGTGTTTTTGACTCTTATCTATTTCATAAAATCAATACATAAATTTCCTTGTTTCTTTTTTATCCTTATGAGTTATTAGCCTTGAAATTATACATTTCATATAAAAGTTAAGTAAATGATTCATGTTTATTGGTTAAATTAATTTATATTCATTGATTGAAAATTTGAGTTTCAAAAAATTAAATAAAAGTACGATAGTAAATTTACCTAGTTTCTTAATCATATCATATCATATATCATATATTATTATAAGTGGGAAGGTTTTGAGTTCAAAGTTGAATTACGAAAATGTTCTTCACCAAATTAAAATGTTATAACACATCAAATTAATTAAATATTAAATGCACATATTGACTATTTTTTCATCTTAAGAAAAAATGAAAAAGAAATTAAATGTGGAACTAGAGAGTTCATATATCCATTTCATTTGTATTACATTATTAAAAATCATGAAATTTTAGATGAAAAAGAAGATGAAACGTCATTTCTAAGTGATAAACAATGAAGAAGTTGGAAAGTCATTATTAATTGATAAATTACCATTAAGAAAATAACTTTTACAATAAATAATAAACGGTACATGTCTTATGTATAATGCATTAATGAAGTGTTAAAAGATCGATTTATTCATGTGATTGTATCAGAAAAATATAATACATTTTTTTTTTTGCAGAAGTTCAAAAGTTCTAGAGTAATTAAATGTAGGCTGATCTAATTCAATAAAGATAATCAATAAATCTGTTAAAGGAATCCCAAAGAACATCAAAGAAAATTATTTCCATTTTCCATATGGACATATTTCAGTTGAGTAGGATTTCTTTAATCGTTGCTTTTCGATTCCTTTTTCATCATTTTCCTCTTTTTTTAAAGTAACATTTGCATGAAATAAAAGATGGTGAAGTATGTAGAGTTAATGAATATATATCGGAATCAAAGAATCGTCAAATTCAAACTTTGTGGAATGATACCATCTCCATCATCAACGTTAGCAAAATTCATGAGGTATGAAAGGAAGAAGATTGTTTCTTTGGAATACTGATTTTTATAATTCATTAATTGATTTATTCTTTATGGTTTCTAATGCTTATATTTTTTATAGATGAAAAACAATGTGTACAATTTAATATGTTATAACTACTAAAGTAGTGGTATGTAGTGTATTTGTTGGGAGTCTTAAATGATATCTTGCTTAATTATTTTTATTCAATTAATTTCTAAAATTTTGTTCCATGTCATTTTTTACTAAGGTTTAACAAATCTGTATTTTGAATTTTATTATCATTATGAATATCGATAAATTAGAGTGTTAATGTAATTTTACTATACTAGATAGATTATTGATCTAGAAAGAAATAAAAATAATTGAAATTGTCACTAAAATTATTTTTAAAAACTCAAAGGGAAGCTTCAAAAGCTTAGATAATTGATTCCTTCGGTATACTAATTTTGTTAGTTTACTTAATTGGTTCATTATTTAAAGTTTATTATAATTACTATTTTTATAGATAAAATACAATATTGCCTTATTATTTTTATTTAATTAATTTCTAAAATTTGTTCCTTGTCATTTTTACCAAGGTTCATTAGATCTTTAATTTTGAAATCAATCATTGTGTTGATAGAAAAATAAAGTTAAGAAGTTAAGTAAACAATTTAAGATTATTTTCTATGATGCAATTGACATTGGATAACACGTGCAATGCACGTGCCCAGAAATTAGTATATAAATAGAAACAGAGAGTAGTAATTAATCAAATAAAATATATTATTTAGGTGAAAAAAACTCTATATTAAATGAATGAAACGGGACATCGGAGAATATTTCTTGTCGTCCCATAGCTGCGGTAACAAACTTTTTTCCAATTGTTTTTTTTTTCAGTGTAATTGCACACAGAACACAAGCTATTCTCATTGATTTAAATACGAATACTGTATAATATAAGCTTTGATCGATTTAGTGTTGTTAATAAATTAATTACTCCGATCCATTTGATGAAAGGAGAATGAAGAGATTGAAAAGAAGTTGGAGTGATCATCGACAGGCGGTGTGGTCTTTGGATAAACCTATTTCCACGTCAAAGTGGAGTTTGAATCCTGTCAAACTTATCGGATTTTTCATTGTTGGTTTGATGGTATTCACAGCAGCCTCTATTATACTCAAAGACTTACCCTCTCATACTCGTCTCAGGCTTTTGACTGATCCTGATGGTACTGGATTTTCGCTTTTGTTTATCATTTTTTAATTTTATTTAGTCCTAACCAGAACACATACATCACACATGGCTGAAGATGACTGTGCTCACTCAGTATTGAAAACATTTTATAAGAGTTTGAGATAAATTGTTAGGTCATGTGGCAAATCGATATGTATCTAAGTCACTTTCTATTAAGAGTATCATGCTCTTACAAGAGTTTGGTACCACTTGTTATATCATATGACAGATCGGGGTGTATCTAAGCTTAGTTAGTCATGTAAAATGGCGTTTTAAGGCTGTCAATAGTTCATAAACGAAACTAATAATTTGCATCAAGTTCAGATTAGTATATATACTGTCAACAAATACTAGCGTGTATAGACTTAAATTCATGGATTGTGCACGACTCTAATGTTGATGATGTAGAATTTTACTACTGCCAATAAGAAGTTTTGGTTTTGGAACTGAAAAGCAGGAATGAAACTAAATAAAAGAAATTCAAACAAGGTATAAAAATGGAATGAATTATTATCAGTAATAAGTATTTGAAGCGGATTATAAGCTGAGCGGTGACCTTTCTAGGTTGAATGTTAGTAATCCAAAATATTTATTTTTTTTGGTCGTCATTTCCTTAATATTACTTGTCACAGTGTTATCTTAATTATATTGTTGCAATTGTCTATTGTTTCTTGGTGTATTACTGATTTATTTGCTGTTGAAGTGAACGCCCTAGTACATTCTCTGTTTCTCCCTATGTCCTTGTGTTGGGGATGAAAATGAATACAAAGTAATGGCTTCGAGTCTGAGATATTTATTTTGTGCTTGCTCATTTGCCAAGTATATCGATGCGTGAGTGAAGTTAAAAAGACGCTATTTGTTTTTTGACGATTAAATAAGCTAAATTTAAGTAGCAAGGTTAGAATTAGTTTCATCGCAGTAATTTTGTTGAAATCTTTAGTGTTTTGCTTGCTGTTCTAGTTTGATTGTAGATCTGACACTTCGAAAATGTTTGTTTTACCTGATTTTGTGCTACTGCATTGCTTCCCTAAAATATGATCAGCTTTTTCTTCTATTTGATTTACTTCTTTTTTTCACTTTTCCAGTCACTGAAGATATTAGTCATCTATCAATCACCGTGCAGAAAGATCAACTACTTGGTGGCCTTCTTCCTTCTGGATTTGATGAAAGATCTTGTCTAAGTAGACACGAGTCAGACTTATATCATAAAGAATTACGCCAGAAGCCTTCTTCTTATCTCATCTCAAAGTTACGAAAATATGAGGCTCTTCATAAGCAATGTGGACCTCATACAGTATTATACAATCGAAGTGTTGAACTTATCAAGTCTGGCCAATACAGAGATTCTGCAGATTGCAGTTACTTGGTTTGGATTTCGTATAGTGGTTTAGGAAATAGGATGCTAACCTAGCTTCCGCTTTCCTTTATGCTCTGCTTACAAATCGAGTCCTACTTGTTGATCCCGGAGTTAATATGCCTGATCTTTTCTGTGAACCTTTTCCCGGGGTTTCCTGGTTGCTTCCACCAGATTTTCCTATAATCGACCAGTTTAGTATGTTTAATCAGGAATCTCCTCATTGTTATGGTTATATGGTGAAACATGATATCATAGGCAATTCAACTGGTTCAATACTACCTCCCTTCATCTACCTTCATTTAGCTCACGACTACGATGATCAAGATAAATTATTTTTCTGTGACCAGGACCAAAGTATTCTACACAAAATCCCTTGGCTAGTCATGAGGACAGATAACTATTTTGTGCCTTATCTTTTTTTGATGCCAGCATTCGAGCAAGAGCTAAGTAATCTTTTTCCGGAAAAAGAAACCATTTTCCACTTTCTGAGTAGATACCTGTTCCATCCCACTAATTCTGTATGGGGGCTTGTTATGAGGTACTATCAAGCTTATTTAGCCCAAGCAGATGAAAAACTAGGCATTCAAATTCGAGTCTTTGATACAGGTGTTGGTCCTTTTAAGTATGTAGTGGATCAGATTACCGCTTGTTTGATGAATGAGAATCTGCTGCCACAAATTAATCGGGAGGAGCCTATACTCAATCCATCTGGGAAGCAGAAAACCATAGCTGTTCTGATCACTTCTCTAAGCCTCGGGTACTTTGAAGAGTTCCGAAACATGTACTGGGAGCATCCCACCGTGACAGGAGAGATCATTGGCGTTTACCAGCCGAGTCAGGAGGAACATCAACAAACTGAGAAGCTCTGGCATGAAAGAAAGGCGTTGGCAGAAATGTATCTACTGAGTTTAACAGACAAATTGGTTACAAGTGCATGGTCGACTTTTGGATATGTAGCTCATGGTCTTGGAGGTTTGAAGCCCTGGATCCTATACAAGCCTGAGAACAGGACAGCCCATAATCCACCTTGTGTTCGAGCTGTATCACTGGAGCCATGTTTCCATGCCCCACCTTACTATGATTGTAAAAAGAAAGCGGGAACTGACACGAGCAAAATTGTTCCTCATGTGAGGCACTGTGAGGATGTGAGCTGGGGTTTGAAGCTATTTGACCAAAATGGTGAATTATAACCATGTAGTCTGTTAGATTGTGTAAAAATGAGTCAGGTTTTCCCATTCAGATACAATTTTGCTCTCTGGTCATTGAGCAACCGGAACCCTTTTAGCTAATCAACAGAGGCTGCAGAATGATTCTTTGTAGTTGAAAAGATGTACAAATAGCTCGATGATACCATCGAGTTATTAGTGCATAAATTATAAATCAATTGTTGTAGTTCGACAAGCTTAAAAATAGTTTCTCTGATTTGGATAGTAGTTTCTTTTTTAGTTTGTGTAATCTTAAACCCTTCTAGGTATAGCATTTCCATGCCTAGTACCTTTTTAAGAACATGAAAACTTTACTCGTCTTGTTAGTCTCCATGTGTTGAGCTTCAACTCTTTATTGATCCTAACTTGCTTATTAGCTGCTATTTGGGGTGACAAATCGAATATGAACTGGTTGAAAATGAATCAGGTGAAAATGGATAAATAATTATTTGACGCGATCCATATTTGATTTGTATAAAAATGGGGAAACCCAATGGATAGTATTATTCATAACTTGTTTTTACAAGATTTTTCTTATTCTTTTCTGGTTATGAAGTCCATCATTCTAACGAGTAACGACTCAATCACGATGCTATTCCTTTCCGAGTGGAACCTGTTTTTCAGTTTTATGAAGTAAGAAACTGTTTTGTACCAACTATTTTCTTAAACATAACTAATGATTCTACCTATTGCAACAGTAAAATAGTGTGTTGATACTCAATGTTTTGATGAACTAATGCAGTATGTCAAGTGTAGCTTTTCGTGTGAGAATTTTCCCGCATCGATATTTACTTGTGTTGTGGGGGTGCCAATGCTACGATATGAAGAGTCCCTAATGGAACAAAACTTGAAGGTAAACATCTCTCACTTTATTCTTACCCTACAATGAAAATGTGAGGGTTCTCTTGCATTTATCGAAAACTAGGAAGCTCTTCTTAGAGAAAGAAAATCCGGGTTGAAACTTTATTAGTTCAACAGTTGCTTGCTAAACTAGATGTTATAGCTACTTCTTGAGATATTTTTTTTTGAAATGCTTATTATATGATAAGTTCATGAATAACTGATACAGCTTTCCTTTCGTTCTGCTGTTGAAGATAGATCCTACAGAATGCAAAATTCTGCTGACAAATCCGCCTCTCAATCCATCTCAAAATCGTGAAAATATGGTTTGTGTTAATGTTTTTCTTTTTCGAAAAATGCATTCCTTCTTTGTACTGCTTCATTGACTCTTAACTTATACCTGGTGTATCATTCAAATTCAAGTTGTTCTAACATTGTATGCTCAAGGTACCATAATATATGTATGAGTTTTTGGGACATAAATCGTTTTCAATTATCTGCGAGCAGGACCTTAGATAGGAGAGTTTGGAGGTCGTGGATTAAGGTAGAAGGTTAGTTGGTAGTTGAGTGTTCTCTCGCTTCCCCGTGGGATAGGCTTGGTGGTCACACTTGAACCTTCCTTCTTAGCAGTAATATTAGCACTATTTTCGCAGTTTCTTATTCTTCTTATCAGTGTTTTATTCAACAATTTGTTCTTAGCAGTAATACTTGCTATGAACCGTTGGGATATCTTTTCTTCAGAATGTTACTTAGAATTTTCTTGATGCAGGTTCCCATTGTCGATGGATATTCATTTCTTCACCTCACGAGAAAAACTGAATGTAGCTGGACAGCATTTATATGGTTGATCTGCTCATTCATGCTACATTTGATTATTTTAACCCATGTCAATATATGTGAAGGTACGCAATGAATAGAAGTGCCGATTCTGAGATACTTAGTTAAACGCTTAATCATCCAGAGACCCTTAAAGTTGTCCACATATGTCAACCTTTTACCTGTTGAACACTTTTAGTTTTACAAAAATTGTTTTATTAGACACATTTTTGATAATTACCAAAAAATGTAAAGAGAGTATGATGCACTTGCCATGACATGGCAACTTAACTAATTAAATAACAAAAACTTTCACATATAGCCACTTAAAAATAATTAATTACTCTCCATAGCTATAGTTTGATAATTACAATTTGTAACTACATGTTATACGGAGGAGAGAGGCGAGCGAGACTGGGAGAGAGAGGACAGAGGCGATTTAGGGGGAAAAGAGTGGGAGAAAGGTGAATTGAATATATATATTGGTTAGATAATTGTATATTATACATATGTATTTGTACATATGGCATGCAAGAGAGATTGGGAGAGGGAGGAGAGAGGAGAGAGAGACTGGGATAGGGAGGAGAGAGGCGAGCGAGATTGAGAGAGAGAGTAGAGAGGCGAGCAAGATAGGACAGAGAGTGGGAGAGAGGTGAATTGTATATGTATATAGGTTAAATAATTGTATATTATACATATATATTTGTATATCATGGCGAATTCTACATATAAAAACATGACTAATTATACAAACTCGAAGTCAACCCACGTAATTAATGTGTAATGTTAGTCGCGAGTGGTAATTATAGCAAAATCTAGCTATGATGAGTAATTAAATAGTATAAGTTTGTTTAATCGCGTAATTTCCCCTTAAATAACACCATGTGGCTTTGGGCCCAATATAATTATAATTAATAAAAAAAATATATATATATATATATATATATATATATATATATATAAAGGAGGATCATGGACAAGGTGATGTGATACCTCTCTATGGCCTCCATTTGCATTTAGCTTTTTCCTTCTTTTTTTTTTTAAAATAAATTAATTATTATATCCTAAAAAAAATTACTTAAATTAATTACTAATAAATATTTTTTTAATGGAGGATCATTTATAACAAAAACTCTTCATATTTTTTTATTTATTTATCTCACTCATAATAAAAGGAGAAACATAATTTATTTATTTTTAACCTTTTTTTAATTTAAATTAATTATTCTATTGTAAAAATGTATTACTTTAATGCAGGAACATTTATATAAAAAAAACTCTCTATATTTTTTTTTCTATTTGTTTATCTCACATTTTATCATGAAATCATAATATTTTTTTTTTACATTAAGTATTTTTATTTTGATTTTTTAATTTATTCACTAGGAGTTACTACCCATGACTTGCCCCTCTTTAATTTTTACTTTTAATAATATTCATAACTCTCATAATTTTTATGTTCATAACCTCCAAATTAAATTTGTAAGTTTATGATGTCTTATGGTATTCCTTTATTTTGCCTATAAATTCATATTAGTTTCATGAAGATTCACATTCACAATTATCCTTTCTTTTTTCATCATATTGGGTTAGTTTGTAACAAAAAAGAAGTACATGAAGGTAAGAAATATTTCATAGCAAATTTTTATTTTTTAAAATTCGTATTTTGGTTTGTGAATGAAACTAACATGTAACAAAAAAAAGTACATGAAGTTAATAAATATATCATTCTCAAGTTCTTATTTTTTCATTTCCTTTATTTTGTCTATATAACTTCATATTTATTTTCATGAAGATTCACATACAAAGTTATAATTTCTCTTCTTCATCATACTTGTTTGTGAATTAACTAACATGTAATAAAAACAAATATTTGAAGGTAATATATATTTCATTCTAAAGTCTTTCTTTTTATTTTTATGTACTTAGACATGCTTTCTTAATGTATTTTTTTTAATGTTTGTATTATCATTTACCAAGTAAGTATGATTAAAAAAATCTCTGTAATTCTTAACAATGTGTTGTCCGTATGCAATTGCTCTTTCTAATAGTAAGTTTTCCGGATATAATATAGTTTGATTATAATATTTGTTAGATTTCAAGAAATAATTACTATTTAGTATTGTTAGTACTATTGAAAAGATAATATACAACTATATTACATATAGTTTATATTTAGTTCTTTCTTTTGACTTAATTATTTTTAGTTGGTATATGATTTTTTTTATTCAGTTGGTTGCATATAATGAAGAGTTTGACATATGGATCAAAACATGATGGCGGATCCTTTGCAAAGGAAGATGGTAGAAGGAAAAAAATAAAGCATAATTAGAGATTGTTTTTTTACTTTGAATTGTATTAGCAACTTAGTTACTTTTGCTAGAATTTTTAAAATTTTGATTTATATAATTAGCTAAATGCATTATATTGTCAATGCTAATCATTTGATCCTTTCTCATTGTTATGAAGAAAAATTAATATAAATTATTTTATTTTAACAACAACAACAAAAAATTATGATGATTAGGAGTTTCATTTTTATTATAATCATAAAAAAGTAATTAAAAAATAAAATATTATTTTCATGATGCCATTTTTTGCGTATGTAACAATCTGTCACCGTTCTTTTTTGCTTTGAAATGTATTTATAATTTTTATGTAGTCACCAATTATTATATTTTTTCTGTTCATTTTTTGTATTTTCACCCCTTATTTTTATTTATTTATTTCACAAATAAAATCAATACATAATTAGTAATACATTTAATGTCTAATAAAATTATACATTTGAATTATTTATAACCCATGTCTCTTCATCTTACTAACGTTTAATATTAAATATTATTCATAACTTTTATATGTTTCATTTTTCGTAAGTCTTATAAATATCTAACTAATGTTTAAAAAATATAATAAGCAAATGTAATAATAAGGAAATAATTAAACAATCAATTTTGTTTTGACGAAAATAGAGATTGAATAGAACATTAGTACTCCTACAAAAGATAGAGAAAATTAAAACATATAACATATTTTCAACCTAATACAGTATATTGTTATTTCAACAATATTATCTCTTATTCGTTTTACTTCACCGCGGTGAATATCTGGTTCTAATATATACATATACAAAATAAATAATTATATTTTATATGTTTAAAAAAATCTATGATATCGCAGATGAGGAGAAATATTAATATCATCTATATATTTGATACTAACCTAAATATTACATATTTCATATTATCATCTTATAAATATTTTATATAGTCGCGCGAAGCGCGAATAATTTTACTAGTTAACTAAAATCCTAAACTGTGTTGCAGCCTCCGACCTGCTGCTTGCGCCCCAACTTCATCTTCTTCCCACTTTTTTTAAAAAACTTAAATCTTTTGGTTTTTTCTACTTTTTTTTTAAAGATTTTTTTTTGTTCTTATGCATAGATTTGATTTATGCTTGAATTGATTTGGGAGAAAGAAAGAGATAAGAGATGTATGGTGGAACAAACTAAGGTGGCAATCTGAAAGTTGTGATTGATTGTTTGAAATTATATGGAAAAATAAAGATACATAGGCCTGAAGAGAAAAAAAAAGGGGGGGGGGGGAGAAGATGATGGAGAAAGGACGGAAAGGAGAAGAATTTTTATAGACTATAGTGACGACAGATCCAATAAAAATCAAGGTGGTGTGAAGAAGAAGAATGACTTTAGCGGAATGAGCTTTGGTGGTGGCACCGACGCTTGTCGGAAAGGTGATGGCAATGGTGGTTGAGTCAAAGAAGAAGAGATGATAATTATTTTTTTAAAAAAAAGATAAATCTTTTTCTATGCCTTTCACGCTCTTCTCATGTGCGTATTACACATATGCTCAGAGGCGGATCCAAGATTTCGAGTCTCTGGGTGCCAAGTAGGTTCATCGGTTAAATTAATTTTAGGCTTCAGTCGAATTATTCATCTTTTCGGTCTATGAAAATATGAACAATAATAAGATGACAATTTTTGTATTATATATACTACAAATTCTTTGCGCATGGATCATGCTAATCTTTTTCGCATTATTTCAATTTTATAAGATGTCTCCAACGAAGCAAAAGTTTATCGTTTTAATTTAGATGCTCTTGTTGGAAGTCGAATTTAAGACCGACAATGGAAGATTTTTTTTTCTCACGTAATATTTGAAAAAATCACTTTAGCTCAATTGGTTGACTATTTGAACTCTCACCTTACAATTTTCCCTTTCCTTCCCTACCTCCATATATAAATACAAATTTTCACCCCATATTTGATTGAGATCATAAAGTAAACAAAGTTAAAATTTTCAATTATACTACAAATAGCATAAATATTCATCACTCATTTATAATTGTACTCGACAAGTTTTTTAATTTTTAAAACGATCAATGACGATATCAAAATTAATTCACGTTTTATGGAACACGCTAGTCAAATATACTTATAAATTACTACTCCATATTAAGACAACTATTAGAAACAAACAAAAAAAAAATAATGTGTCGCTATCATATTAAGGAAGCAAGTTAAAATTGCAAATTAAAAAACTCTCAGGGCCTCAACGAGATTCAAACTCGCAATCTCCGTATAGATTATGACCCTAAGCTAGCCGCGCCTGAAAGCCTTTTGATTCCCTGGCTGACACGTTTAATATTTGTAATTATATTGTAGATATATACCTATATATATTAGAGCTTTCGTCGAAGTCCGTTGGTGGCGTGGCACCCCCACTACCCTTAGTAAATCCGCCCCTGCATATGCTTCCATGTCAGCAAAAAAAGTTTAATAGGTACAAATTTCTTACTGTATAAGTATTTAATAGATATATGGTTGAATTGAGTTTTCTAGTGAAATATGTCGACAACTTTAAGTTAAGCCTAGTTAAAACTGATTGATGACTTGTTCCTCATATTGCATCTCAGATTCCCTCTTTGTAGCAGTCAGCTTTTAGGCCCTTCGTCATATTATATGTTTAGTTAACTGATGTTAGAACTTTAATATTTTAGAACTTTTGGATTAAACTATTTTAACTTATTATCTATCAATAGTATTTTCTTGAATAAGAACAAACATATTGAGTTGCAGCAAATGGCTAAGATGTTATTAACTTGGAAGTATATTTTTCATACTATATGATAAGGTACGGATTCTTTGCCTCCAAAATTATAAACCATAAGTTTCGGATGAATGAATACAATTTTGTATATTTTAACTTTATTTTTCAAATAACAATATAGTAAAGAAAAAATTATAGTTTCAATAATTTTCAAGCAAAAAAATAAAATAAAAGAATTACCAACTATATGGTTATTTGTAATTGATCAGTGTTGGATGTATTTGTAAGCGAAGTAGCTAACGAATGTTCCCATGTTGATTTATACATTTTCTATTTGATAATACAATTTTAAACTATATAATAATAGTAAGAGATAAACGTCCAACACACGTAACCAGAAACTAGTACTTTAAAATAAGCATGTGCATTTCGATACGTCAATAGTATCCACAGTACCACACTTCGGATGCAGTATAGAAATCATCCAAATATAATTTTTTGATATCAATCCTGATTCAAATCAAAGTCCATTTTATGGGAAGATCACATGCTAAGCAGATGTGCTACCAAAAATTCGGAAGGTACAATGAATTGATAGAAGAAGCTTACAGTCACAGTTGGACCACCAGGGTGCAAGAAATATTGAGTGAAATGGACATCACCGAAGAGTGGATGATGGCCAAAGAAGCAGGATATGTTAACCAAAAAAATGACATTGATTCTTCTGCCAAAACATACTTCAAATATAAACTCAGGAAAGAAAATTTTGTATTCACTAATTAATTTAAATACTAATATTATGTATTTAAAATGTAGTTTTTTAAATTTAATTGTGTAATTACATTAGTCCAATCAAATAGGAAAGAGAATTACACTGTAATTATCCTCTTACAAATAAATACATCATTACAATTATTAGGTTGTAAAATTTTCAGGCTGTGTAATAATTTCAACTGACCTTAAATGGTCACCCAATTTTTTTATTTTTTTTTTGTTTTCTAGTATAGTTACTACAAGTTTCCTTATATAGTTGATGATGTATGTAGTTGGAATGTAATTTTCAAGTCGAAATCTTCAAAGTTATAATAATGAACTCAAGTTAGTTGTTGGCAGACCTGGTTGGCTTTTGTCCCATTGGCTTCGCACGGGGTTAATTAATTAGAGCTGTCAAAATGGGCTGACTCAACCAAACTCAATCCAATCTTAACGGGATAGAGAGTTAAATGGGTTGGGATGGACTGATCATTTGAATTAAAAGGCCTATAAAATAGCAGCACAATTCAGCCCTAAGTGGACCACTGGTTGGAACGAGTTGGCCTTCAATCAAAAAATGAACAATATTACCCTCTTAGAAAGAGTATATAAGAGTATTGAACATTGACGTCTATGAACACGGTATCAACACATACAAATTTTCATTTATGAATAAAAAAATTTATTTATGAATCATACACTTCGGTGAATACTTACAAAAATACATTTATGAATCACAGTTTGGTGAATACTTAAAAAAATACATAACAGTCAACATAAGATTTAGCGAAAAAATGTTGATCATGACCACAAAAAACTACCTAGTTTATAAGACTTGATTTTTTATTTTAAAAATATTTATTGAAAAAAACTTTACAAATAAAACACTACTAAAAATACATATAAAAATATTTTTAAATATTCATAGCCCACGGGCTGACTTCTGAGGCTTGTGGGTTGGGCCTACGAGGCTAGCAAACCAAATGGGATTGGGCTAAAAAGTCTCGTTCCTAAATGGGCCATAAAAATTAGGTCTAAACCCACTTAATTCAAAAGTTGGATTGGACCGATCTAAGTGGGTCAAGCCCATGTTGACAGCTCTAGTCGTAATAAAGCAAATAATTCTACATGTACACGTTTTAAACACCATACATTGGATGTTTTTAAAAGATGGGCTTCGTTATTTATTTATTCTTACTTGTTATGTTTGATTTTTAAAGTCAAATGATATGAATTTTAACTAATATTTTGAAATGTATATTTTCATTATAGTAATATGAACTTAGAAGAATTGGCACTTATAATATTTAGTTACAATGTCAAATACTCACTTCATACAGATTTACTTGTCAAATTTTGATTTGACACACCTATTAAGAAAAGAAAAATTAGTATAGTGAATTTACTATTTCACCAATTAATCAATATGATGATCCCAAATACATTTGCTCACTATATTTTTTAAATATCATAATTCAATATAAATAAATTGAGGGTATAAATAATAGAAAAAAAAATATTCTTTATTGATTTGTCAAACATGACAGATAAAAATAGAAACCAAATTAAAATATGTAATCAATAAAAGTAAATGGAGAAGTATATATAAGTCAACACAACATGCATGTAGTCCCGATAACTTAGCTTCCTAATAAGCCTGTTAGTCTTCACTTCAGTAGTTGAGCTTTGTTGAAGAGTTGCACACCCAAGATGAAAAAAGGGATGAGTAATAAGCTTTATTATATATGCAAGTTTCTGAAATTAATCTCGTCTCCTGTTGTACCTCTTGCGTTATTATTATTAGTCTCAGGGAGGCTTGTAATAATACTGCTTGATCCTCTCAAGTCGGAGTTATGATTAGGATAATAGAAACTAGTTGTTGTGAATAAGTTCTCATAAGAAACCAATGGTTTGAGTCCTGCGTCACCCAAAGGCCGCTCGATCAACTCATGAATCATCTTCTTGTTAAGATATTTTGTGATGAATGAATGATGAAGTAGCATCTCCGCATTCCATCTCCAATTATGATCTCTGTCTAAACACTTACTCAGAAAGTCCTTTGCATCATTCGATATATTATCTGGTATATCTGGTTTTTCATGTGTAATCTTTAATTTTAATTCTTTCTTATTTTTACATTCTGACCATACCCGCTTTCCCGTGAGCATCTCTACAAGTATGCATCCAAATGCCCAAATATCAACAGCTTTATCTTGAATCCCACACACTACAGATTCCGGTGCTGCGTACAGTAGAGTCCCTCTGCGGGGACGAGGCTTCTTCACTGTTGTCTCCCAACATGTGGTTGTTTCACGTCTCAACGATAGCCCAAAATCAGCCAATTTCACATTTGCAAGGCGATGTTGTCCGCCAGGAAAAACAAGTATATTAGCTGGTTTCAGATCGCAATGGATAAATCCTTTACGATGAACATGACAAATCCCGACTAAGATTTGAAAACAATAGTACGCAGCCTCTGCTTCTCCGAGCACCATATTCGACTTATGAATTAAGTCACGTAAAGTTCCAGCAGCAGCATACTCGAGGAAGAGGTTATAAGTTTTTTGACCGTTTTCTATGCTTACATCTTCTCCAAAGCACTGAATCACGTACTCCGACCCTCTCAGGGCATGCAATATTTGTGCTTCCGCTCGGAGCGAAGAGGAGCAATCATCTTGGGCGGATTTGACAGCAGCAAATAATGTATAGTAATCTGTTAATGGGGTGGCAAGAGACACAGTACCATAAGAACCCCTTCCCAACAACTTAAGCTTTTTCCAGGACATAATTAATTTATTGATCAATGAATTTTTCTTAGCTAGGATTTGATGAGTAATTATTTTTGATGCTTTAATGGCTTATCGATCAGATTATACGTATTTATAAGACTTATATTTGTTTTCCTAATCTTATTCTATTTGAGATTAAATTTATTTAGGCTTTTCCGTTTTACACTCTACTTGGGAAGGTGAATTTTGCTATACAAAGGAAAAGGTTCGTTATTCCTTGGATATTTATGGTTTTACCCTTTGGTTATACGCTGATTCATGGGAACATAGACAGGGGTAATTTCGTCTTTGGGTTCAGATTGTTGGCGGGGAAGTTTTACAAATAACTATTGTGGGGAATTTCTTATTTTCCTTTCCTCTTTTATTTTTATATGATTAATCCATTTCTTCTATTAAAATTAATTTAATTTCCTAAATTGTGAAACTATTGATTTAGCTAGGCTTCTTCTTTAGTTTTTTACTTATTTAATTTTTTGTTCCAAGCAAAAGTTTCTATTGTGCTAAATGCCTTAGTAGAGTAATAAGTTTGATCTCTTGGTGTATAGACATTTTATTATTAAAATAAAATATTAAGTGCATATGTTAGTAGCTATAGATTATGGCAGAGGATGACTATTGATTCTTGCAATTTATGCGCCCTAGCCCCTATGTCTCTATTTATTTGTCAAATATTTCTTAATTTGATTTCTCTTTTTATTTATCATATTTTTGAGAAATCAAGAATTTTTTCCCTATTATTCCCTCTATTTATTAATATTGAATTAAGGTTTTCAAAAAATAAGTTGAGTAAATATATTTGGGACCTATCAGTTAATAGGGTTATTCCGGAGATCATTAGAATATAACAGTATTTCAGGTAAGCGAAATTGATTTCACTCCTTTCCGCTGCTTTGATGGCTCTATACAAGAAATTTCATATATCAGCCCAAAGTCTGAGAACATATATCATTGGAGAACAAGCATGGAATGTTAATTATCAGAGTATTCTTTCAAATAAGGAATAGAAAACAACAAGGGCTAATCAACTACACATATAGAAGGAGCAGATCGAGTAGCAAATGTGCTGAGTTAATATCTCAAAAGGTCATTCAACTTTGTGAATTTATCTAGTAAAGTCACTTAACTTTGTTTTGTATTAATAAAATCACTCAACTTAGATTTTTGTATCAATAAAATCATTCAACTAAATTTATCAAAAATAAAAATAAAAACTGACATGACAAAATAGATTATTATATCATGATTATAATTAAAACAATAAATAAATATCTTAAAATTACTATTGCATTATAGAATAAAAAATTTAAAAAAAAGTAACAGTATTTTCTTTCATAATTTTTTATTTTTTCTTCGTTATTTTTCTTGTATTCACATTCCCATTGGCTATTAGTACACGCACGACATTTGACGGACTAAATGGGAGAAAATTTTAAAATAGCTACAATACAGTGTTTTTTTATTGCTACAGAGAAATATTAGTAGGCAATTGGAGATTTAATAAAAAAAATGAATTTAGAGTTAAATTGAAAACAAAGTATAAGAAAGTCAAATTTGTATTTTAATATTTCAAAATTATCATTCATCTTTATTATTTTATTTTATAATGAAATAGGAATTTTGAGCTATTTATTTATAATTTTAATCATGAACATGATTTAAAAATAATTTATTTTGTTATGTCAATTTATTTTAGAAATAAATTTAATTGAGTAATTTTATTGATATAAAAGTCTAAGTTGAGTGATTTTATTGATATAAAAGTCTAAGTTGAGTAATTTTATTGATATAAAATAAAGTTTAATGACTTTACTAAATAAATTTCCAAAGTTGAATGACCTTTTGAGATATTAACTCTAAATGTGCTATAACATATATATTAGCCAAGAATGCACAAATTCTAGTGGTCACTTTTAGAAAACTTCGCAAGATTATACAAAACATGATGTTTTATCTCAAATTCATCGATCCACTTCAATGTCATTATCTTGTGAAAGAGAAGAACACATTCAGGAAGCGAAATCTCACAAGTCCTTACTACAGAATTAAGATTTAAGATTTCCAGATATCTATGCAATAGTTATTTATATAGGATCGGGTCTCTTTGACACCTCCAATCGCTATAACAATTATTTTGAAGCAACTTATGTAATATGTGTCATAATTTTATTTTAATTAAGCACATCCTTCAATTAGTACAAATATCTTTACTTGAAACTTATACATGCTCCTGTGTTGTCATCGTTGGTGGTCAATGGGTCAATCATTACAAAAAGAAAAGTAACATATGCTAAGGGGTTCCATCTTCGAGCATCCGATTGATATCTTCATTTATTGGCTCTTTGACATGCCATTCATGGTTCCATTGCTCGATCTATGAAGCCCCACACACTATTATTCCTTTCTTCCTTGGATCAATGATAGATGCATATTAAACACTGTTATTTAGTGTCATTCAAATACTAAATATTTTTTGCAAAAAGTATGACCAAATACAACTTCAACTTTATAAATTTTAAATAAAATGAATAATATTTGGTTTTCATGACCAAATATCCCCTTAGTTTGCCTAAATACAATGGGAAGTGCTTGGAGGGAACAAACATCCAGAAATTGTTGAGCGACCATTTGTGAAGTTACACCATAAATAGTTCTTAAGCATTTGTGAAATTCTTTATGTTCAACTTTGAGTTAAGTAGGTAATGAACTGATCTGTACAAATTCCAAAGTCTTTATTGTATGATATCTGTACAAATTCCAAATTCAATCAGTAAAATGTAGACACAAAGTAATATGTGTTCATCATTTATAGTAAGTTGTACATTTTACTCTCTATTAGTCTATACTGTTGGGTTTTAAAAGGTGTGAATGGAAAATGAAGAGTTGCGACTTTTATGAAAGATTGCGATTTTTATGAAAAGTTGTGACTATTATGAAAAGTTGCAACTTTTATGAAAAGTTGCGACTTTTATGAAAGGTGACGACCTGTCTGAAAGATTGTGACTTTTCCAAAGGTTTGTGACCTTTTCAGTAAGGCACAATAAGAATTTTTTCGCACTACCCTATGTTCTATAAATTGAGGGATTTTTTCTCATTTTAAATATATATAGAATATAGAATTTTCTGGACTTCTTTTACTACTACTAAATCTAGTATTCTAAGTGTACTTTGCTGCCGTTGAGTGGCTCGCTGACACCAGCGTTTTGGGTATTAATGCACCGGTGATTGAGATCATTCTACCCTGGGAGGACATATTCCAAATCAAACCTCGAATACTAGTGGGGAATAATTTCCTTAAGGGGACACTGTGCATTCAGTGGGCTTGATCTTCTTTCTGTTTTTCTAAATTCTGGTATGTGTTACAAATTTTAGATTTGTGAATTAATTTCTGTACTTCTATTCTTCACTGGTTGATTAAAGTTTGGTTTATTTCGTGTTTCTGCAAAATTTATTGGAATTAGTAAGATTCTTTAAACACAGATTGACAACAATTCTTCTTTAAGAAAAATATTTCCTATATTTTTACTAATCTGTTTCTGATTATAGTTTCTTTACTAGTTTTAATTTTTTAGTTGTGAAAATGTTCTTAAACTTTATAGTCTTATCAAGTTCTTCAAAGTTTTGTTTTATGTATGTTAGGAATACAAGATGGATAACAATCTTAAGGAAATTAATATTATAATGTTAGTATTTCTTGTATTCTACTGATTGAGAGAATTTGATCATGGAAATAGAAGATAAATGCATTACTTCTCCATAATCTATTGCTTTGTTTACCAAGGTCGAAGTGAGAATGTACTAGAAAAAATTGGTGGTATTCCAATTAAAGATTACACCCGGTAACCTTCTTATTGTTTATCTAAGGAGGAAAACAGTTTCTAAAGGTTAACAATTTTGATATTTATCATGTGTGTATTTGGAAAAGTTTCTGCAAATCGTATATTTTTAAGTAAATTTTGTTTTGGAAAATAGTGTTGCCTTTAAAATTTATTAGTTTGAAGAATGGAATATGCATATTTTTGTTTGATAAATAGTATGTTTAACATGTTATAGCTGGAAGACTATTTGAAAAGAAAATCATTTCTATGTGATGGTCTAAGAATATGTTTATTCTGTTTGGATAAGAAAAAAAAATACTTTTGTAGTTTTGTACTCCATGTGAAATTTTAGTGTGTCTGATTTTTGTTGACTAAAATTTTTTGTGGTTTTCTACTCTTGATAAATTGGACTATGCAATTGATTTGAAGAATATGAAAACTTCACATAATAAGACAGTGTTGTCATTTTGATTTTCTATAAACTTCAATGTTATATAGAAATAAATTGTAAAATTTCTTTTTGTCCTTATTGTTAGTATTTAGAATACTAAGTGGTATGTCTATTTGTGATAGAGGAAAAATACCAGTGACTTAGAGTTTGTGATTTTATACCACTACGGAATGAACTTTGACATTGTGTAAACATTGTCACAGAGAATTGAATGAGTATAATTCTTTTGTAGAATAATATTTCCAAAAGAGGTTTCATATTATTGTCAATGACATTTTGCAAGTCTAGGAAAGTATGCGGAAAAACTATTTTCAAATACTTGAAAAATATTTTTGAGATCACATTTAAAATGTGGGGGTTCTTTGCTTATGATTAGACTTGGTGTCTAATTTAATTTTGGAGCAAAAGATATGAAATTCAATGATACTTTTGTATTATGTTAGACCCACAAAATTCTTGGAGTATATTTGGTATTGTGGTTGTTGAGTTTTTCTATTACTAGTATATAGTGTGACTAGTATGAAACAACCAAATTATATATATACTTGTTCAAAATAATTGTGTTCTTTTATGAAAAAAAAGTCACTTCAAATGTTGTGATTTTTCATGAAAAGATATGTCTATTATAATAAAACTATTTGCATAGACATGAATATTGGTGAATACTCATTTGTTCTGTTTTTGTAAAAGTAACATTTGGACTATATTGCCTTTATTGAATCCGATGAAACTTTGTACATGGGTAGTTCTATAACAATCAAATTGAAAGTTATGGAAAAGTCCTTATGAAAAGGACATTTGACAAGGTGATGACTCTAAACAATGTTTGTATTACACAAAGTTGTAAGAAATAGGAACAAAATATTAGTGAGGAAAAAGCTACGTTGCGAGAGCTTTTCAAACTCAATAGTTTTATTTGTTCTTACTTGCTTGAGTCAATGTTTGTGACATGAACACTTGGAGCATGTCAATTACAAAACCATATAAGGAAAACTTATCAACTTAGAAGAGCATTCTTATAAATCTGTTGAAAGGAATTTTAATCATTTAGAATTAATTTACACTGACATTTGTGATATGAAGTTAACACCATCTCATGGTGGGAAAAAGTATGTCGTTACTTTTATTGACAATTGCATTAGAAATGACTATGTCTATCTGCTGGATGGTAAGAATGAAGCAATAGAAATGTCTAGACAATGTAATATCGAAGTTGAAAATCAGTTCGGGAAAAAAGATAAAAAGTGATAAGAACGGAGAGTATAAATCTCCTTGTGCAGAAATATGTTTGGAAAATGAAATTATCCATCAAACTACTGCCCTATTCACCTCAATCTAATGAAAAATCGAACGCTAAAAGAAATGATGGATGCATTATTAATAAGTTTGGGTTTATCACAAAAATTTTGTGGAGGAACTATCCTTACTGCAAAAGGGAACCATTTTTTTGTTATTTGATAAAGAAAGCAATTTTGTTTGATCAGGACAAAATCTATTCCATATGAGAAATGGAAAGGAAGGAAATCCAACTTGAAATATTTCAAAGTGTAGGGGTGTCTAGCCAAAGTTCAAGTTTCTATTCCTAAAAGGATTGAAATAGCACGTAAGACTGTGGACTATAAAATTAGACTTAAGTAGTCTAGTGAAAGGTCTAAACGACCTTGTAAAGAACAAAAGGAGAATGTACTTAATAAAGAGATTCGGATGTGTAGTAAATGTCAAGGGACATATACTTCCTTCAAATATGATTTTGTAACATTTCTTGTGTCTTATGTAGACTCATCCTTTTGTACAAATGGTGTCAATAGTGAGATTGGTTCAATCTTGAGCAATCCTATTGGAAGTTGGTTGATCTTTCTCCAGGAAATAAACTTTTGGGTTCAAAGTGAATCCTCAAAAGAAAAATGAAAGTGTATAGCACTGTTGACAAATATAGAGCAAGACTTTGTGTCAAAGGCTTTAGACAAAAACAAGGTTTTGATCTTGTCGATATATATACACGTTAGTAACTAGAATTACATCCATTCAGATGATAAAATTATTAGTTGTGGTATATGACCTCCAAATTCATCAAACGAATGTGAAAAATACTTTCTTGAATGTAGAATTGGAGGAAGAAATTTATATGAAACAACCGAGGGTTTTGTGGACATAAATGATACTAAACGTGTGCTAGAAAGCAAGTTTGGAATGAAAATTATTGGAGTTGCTGATGCGATCTTAGATATAAGAATCCTTAGAACTCCATAATGTTTAGCATTTTCACTGTCTCATTGCATTGAAAAGGTACTTGACTGGTTCAAATATTTGGATGTCAGTATTGTCAAGTCTCCAATAAATGTGAGCTTTGCATTTCAAAAGTGTGAAAGCAAAAGTGACTCATAATTGGATTGTGCTAGAGTATTGGGAAGTATGATGTATATCATGAAGTGTGCGCGATCAGATATAACATTTGCTATTATAAACTGAGTCGGTTCACAAGTGATCCCAAATAAACTCATTAGATGACAACAAATAGAGTTTTGGAGTATTAAAATAATACTTAAAACTATGCCTTGCATTATAAAAATATCCACCAGTACTGAATGGATATAGTGATGCAAATTGGATCATCGGACAAATAAAGTAAAATCCATGAGTGGATATGCATTTACTCTTTGTAGAGGAGCAGTCTCTTGGAAATATTTCAAAAGAGACATGTATCGCTATCTCTACAATGATATCTGAGCTAGGTGCTCTAGATAAGGTCAGTGACTAAGTTGAAAGACTCCGGAATTTCTTGATAGATATTCTATTTTGGCCAAACCATTGACATTAGTATGCATACACTTTGATATTCAAGATGCAATAGGTAGGGCATGGAGCATGACGTATAACGGAACGTCTCGTCATATATGACATAGACATGATACAGTTAGAAAACTACTCTCTAGTGGAATTATCATAATTGACTACGTAAAGTCAAAGGATAATGTGTCGGATCCACTTACAAAAAGGCCTAACTAGAGAGAAAGTTGAAAGATCATCTAAGGGAATGAATTTATGGCTTAGGACAAGTCATCATGGCGGTAACTCTATCTAGCAGACTGGAGATCCCAAGAGCTAGATTCTAGGAGAAAAACAAAGTTGTGAATGACGGTTCGGCAATTTCAACAAACTCAATCCATTCTCATGATGAAGACAATGCTCAGGGACAATGATACAACATTAAGGCTTGTTAATGAGTTAATAAAGCTTAATGGTTTTAATGATTTGCTAAGTTTGGTAGAGTTGACCAAATAGTGTATCTACGCGATAACACGATTCGAAATCACCTATGTGAGTGGGAAGTGTAAGCCGCTTCAAATAAGATGATTGTCAAAATCCCGTCTCTCTATACACTCATGAAACCAGGAGGTGTTCATGGCTAAAACGAACACAACCGTAAGAACCATAAACGGTAAAGTGTTAATTGTGTGACATATGGTTGTCTAGGTATACACCAAAGCTCGACAGTTCAAAGATATCGCATTTACTGATTGATCGAGTATATCCGATATATGTTCACTACGGAAAGTCCAAGGGAAACCTACTAATCCAGATGCAATTAATTCTTGCTTGTAAAGTACACATAATTGTCCGTTTCTTTGTCTTAGAGTCATTCCCCATTCATGCGGGGGATTGTTGGGTTTTAAAAGGTGTGAATGCAAAATGAAGAGTTGCGACTTTTATGAAAGGTTGCGATTTTTATGAAAAATTATGAATTTTATGAAAAGTTGCGACTTTTATGAAAAATTATGACTTTAAAGAAAAGTTATGACTTTTATGAAAGGTGACGACCTTTCTGAAAGATTTTGACTTTTTCAAAGGTTTGTGACCTTTCCAGTAAGGCACAATAAGAATTTTTTCGCACTACCCTATGTTCTATAAATTGAGGGATTTTTTCTCATTTTAAATATATATAGAATACATAATTTTCTAGACTTCTTCTACTACTACTAAATCTAGTATTCTAAGTGTACTTTGCTGCCATTGAGTGGCTCACTGACACCAGCGTTTTGGGTATCAATACACTGGTGATTGTGATTATTCTACCCTAGGAGGACATATTCCAAATCAAACCTCGGATACTAGAGAGGAATACTTTTCTTAAGGGGACACTATGCATTCAGTGGGCTTGATCTTCTTTCTATTTTTCCAAATTCTGGTATGTGTTACAAATTTTAGATTCATGAATTAATTTATGTTCTTCTATTCTTCACTGGTTGATTAAACTTTGGTTACTTCGTGTTTCTGCAAAGTTTGTTGGAATCAGTAAGATTATTTAAACACAGATTGACAACAATTCTTCTTTAAGAAAAATATTTCCTATATTTTTACTAACCTGTTTCTGATTATAGTTTCTCTACTAATTTTAATTTTCTAGTTGTAAAAATGTTCTTAAATTTTGTTGTCTTACCAAGTTCTTCAAAGTTTTGTTCTAAGTATGTTAGGAATACAAGATGGATAACATATACTTCCAAAGTGCATCAGCTTTAATTATCTTCTTGTTGGTTACCCTGTAGCCTACAGGTATAGTCTTGTAGCAGGGATCATTATGCTTGGAAAAAAGAAGAAGACATTGAATGTGCAGTTGACGTAGTCAATATTTTCAAAGTCATCATCGTACAATATTTCTTGGCTATATATCACAAGGTAACCCATGAACAATAACAACACAGTACAATGTGTATCTACAACAAACAGTATTCAACAAGTCAGTCATATGACTAGAGTCAGCGAGTTCAAAATGACAACATACAACTGCTTACCATTATCATCCGGAGAGTTGTATCTGTTTCCAAAAGAAAGAAAGTAATTATGGTGAACACTATAACAACACAATATTTCAGGCAACCAGTGTAGATTTCTCTCCTATCCTTTGTTTTGATGGCTTGATACAACAAATTTCCAGTGTCAATTGTTATACCTGCCAAAAGTCTAAGAACAAACCTGGAGAACAACCAAATTTCCTTTTCATATTAGAAAACTTGAACAACGGATATCTAAACAAAGTTTAGTATCTTTTAAATCTTACCGTTGCTCGACTTTGAAGAGACAATTGAAAATGAAGCCAAGAGAAGAACCAAATGAATAGGCAGTCAACATCGAGATTATGACCCTTGTGTTCTGCATAAGACAGAAGATTTACATTATAAGAAACTACTTCAAGATTGATTCAACAAAATCTACGATATATTGATCATGTACATACCACTCTCTCTGGTGGAGTAAGGTAAAGCAAGATTAAATCTGCTACATAAAAAAGTACTGCATATTTCTCCATCTGTCGAGATCCATTGCAAAGTGGATCCACAAAGTAATGCTCAACATGGCACAAAAGAGACTAAGATATACCTATATTTTTAGCAAAAACAAATTAATTTTCTGAACTATAAGAAACTGAAATTCATTCATTATCGGTAATACTTAAAAATCTTCTGAGAATCAAAATTAATGAACCATGACGATATAATAATTGGGGATTTAGTATGATCATGTTGTAATTGGCTATAACACAGTACTAAACAAGATTACAATAGAGAAAAAACTGACAATAGTTTCATGAATTGCAACATCTTCATCCTTACGTTCGCAATAAAGTGGTATGAAAGTAAAATTGAAAGTGTTAGGATGAATGTGTGTACCATCTTCAAGGTTGAGTGAAGTTCGTCGAAAATTTCATCCATATTCATAATGTGTTCTCTGTTCCAATCCCTATTGAAGTACCATTTCACACCTTTAATCGTCTCATCTTTCATTGCATGAAGGATCCAAAAGTAGAGCATGGAAAGAAGATAGTAAGATAAACCTATAATTTTTTTGAATAAAAAACTAATCAATCAGAGGAAAAGGGGAAATCGAATACTTAAGAGACAGAAGCAAAAATGTTCAAAATGTATGTACCTACCTTCATCAAGGTTATGTGAATTTGCTCAGGAATTTCATTGAAATTCATCATGTCATTTCGGTTCCAATTCCGATTGAAGTACCATTTCACACCATTAATGATCTGCAACAAATTCATCTTCTTCTTCTTTTTTGCAGATAGAAGTAAAATGAGCTCTGTTTTTATATAGTTTTTGCTAAAGCTCGTTACTAACCGTTATTCCTTTTTGGATATTTACGATTTTACCTTTCAGTTTTAAGCTGAGTCTTGAAAATAAGTGGGGGCAGTTTCGTCTCCACGCTCAGGTTGTTGCCAGGAACGTTTAGGACTAACTTTTGTGGAAATTAGAGAATTATACGCTGTTGAATTTTCTTGATTTATTTGTATGCTTACTTTCTTCATATTTTGAAACTCATTACTAAGAAAATTCAGACTCCTCCATTAATATTATCGGTTGCTTCACTGAAAATATAAATAAATTGTTTATCGTCTACTTAATGTAATCTACTTTCCGGAACATGAAACTATTGTTTAGAAATAACAAACATAGTAAATTTTATATATAACTCCTACATTACATATATAGAACTCTCGCCTAAAATGTTGTTGTTAGTGATACTTTAGCTTTAAAATATGTAGGGATGGCAATGAGGCGGGGTGAGTTAGAGCTTTTGCGAGTGCGGATTTTCCCCACATTCGCTCTGTCCCGCTCCATTTTCATCCCTAAAAATGTTCATTAGAGTAACAAATTATAAAACGTGTTATTTTGGTGAATTATTGACAAGTTATATGCACTTGAGAACACACAATAGTTTTTAATAAATTTGAACAGAAAGTGTCTATTAAGAAGAATTTATCATTTCTTTAGGTGTTAAATTGAAATAAGTTATAGTTAAAATATTTAAATGAAGTCAAAGCCAATGGTCTTTAATGCACTAAGTTGAAGACAAAAAAGGAATTGAAGAATCTTTCCCAGTAGCTTCTTTATATAATCAAAATTTTTTTTTATGTTATCAATGCTAGTATGATGTTATTTTCTTGAAAGAAATATATGTTAACAAGATTTATAATTATCATTCTCTTATAGATCAATCAATGAGGTACACAACCACCCGTATGTAGTGATGCACCAGCATTTGAATTATGATTTTTTTATTATGTTCAAACTTTTTCTTGAACTCATCTGACTTCCAATGCTCTTTCATCTCCTTGAATACCACACCTTACATCTAATTTGGCTTCAGAGGCACGCAAATATTTTCTAACATCTTGAAACAATTGTGTCAATTTTGAAGATGCTATTTTCTAAAAATTACTCTATATAGCATCATTTTATTGAGAAGCCATTTAAATCTTTCTGCATATATCAAATGAATACTATGTACTCATACAATGCAACACTTTTATTTAAATATGAACTAAAATTTATAAACATTTTTACCTTGTGTAACAACCCTAAAAATGAATAAGATAAATACTTAAGGTGTCAAGAATGCTTGCGATTAGACCAAGGTTCACACGGATTGATACGCGTAGAACCAGACCTCAGAACCCTTACTACGACCAAGCCAACTAACTTGTTAATTGAGCTTGGAAAGGTTGGAACCAACCATGTGAGGCTCTCGAAAATGAAGATTTAATCGAAAGAGTCTTTACCGGACTTAAAAGAAGAAATTTTAAGTTTTGAGGGTCCAGGGGTAAAATGGTCTTTTCCAGGCCAAGGGTAATATTGTAATTACCCTGAGGAATTAATTAATTAATTAATTAATTTAATTAAAAAGAGCAATTCGGGTTGGGGCGACCCGAAGTGACCCATTTTCGCAAATGAGGTGTCACTCGGGTTCGAGCCCCACTGGAAGCATCAAATTAAGGATTTAATTGTTGATTAAAAATCTGATTTTTGTAAGGGCAAAATGGCCCTTTCATGTATAATTAATTAAATCAGATTTTAAGTAATAAGGAGAGTCCTAAATTGACTAAGTCATCATTTAATCCTAAACTACTTCACACGTTTCACTCTCTCACGTTTATCACCTCCTCACGTTAAAAAAAAAACTCTCTTGATCTCTCTGCCAATTAACGTGAGGAACAGAAGCTTTGACTAAGGTTCTTCACACTTGAAGAACACACGAAAATTTTTAAGAAAAGCAAAGTAATCAAAAACGTTAAGGCAAGGGGGGATCTCCGTCGAGTTGGTGGTGAAATCTTAGGTGAATTGGGCGTGGTTTTGGAGAAAAAGTGGGCAGAAACTTCACGTTTGAACAACGTCAAAAAGGTATGGGTTTCTTCTCTCTTGGTCCCTTTCCCAAGAGGCCCCTTACGATTCAAGATATTCACTCCAAAACTAAGGTTGTTCCCCGTTGCATGTCCTTGTCACTAGCTCCCAAATGATTTCGTAGGTTGGGTATTTTGTGCTGGTAGATTTAGGCATGTATGATGTTTTTGTATTGAAAGTGAATATGTGTATGTGCGTGAAATCACGAAGATGACAATCAAGGTGTGATCAAAAAAGAAAAAAAAGGTGTGTGTGTGCGCGTTGGATAGTGATGTTTTAGCCACTGTTTTTGGAGAAGTGTAAATGCATGTATTTCTTGTATTTTATGTGTTGAAGTTATGCACAAAGTGATGTTCATTGTGATGAAATATGGTTGATTGAATAACAATCTTTTAGCCAAATAAACTTATGAAAGATGCGCCTAAAAATGTGTTAAAACGATTTATGAATGCACCCTTTGAATCATGTGAAAATGTTGATGAAAATGAGTTGAAGAATGACTAAAATTTCCAGCAACTATGCAATGTTAATTTAGGCTAAAGCTTAACAAAGAAATCTGGAAATTAACGCATTTTAAAGAGGTGAGGCCACCAGGATTCGAACCTGTGACCTCGCCCTTTAGCTACTGGTTTCGCGAAAAAGGGAAAATGGGTCTGGGGGGAATCGAACCTGGCTACTGGATTTCGCGAAAAAGGGAAAAGAAAATGGGGCTGGGGGAATCGAACCTGGTTACTGGTTTCGCGAGAAGGGAAAAAGAAAATGGGGCTAGGGGGAATCGAACCTGGCTACTGGAGGAGAAAGAAGAGAAAAATAATTAAATAAATAAATGGAAGGCGTGGGATTCGAACCCACGACTTCCAGGCACGCGCGAAAGGGGAGAAAATAAAGAAAAGAAAACGTGAGGCGTGGGAATCGAACCCACGACCTCAAGGCTGGAAAAAGGAGAAGGCAAAAATTAATTAAGAAACAAAGTGAGGCTATGGGGGTTCGATCCCACAACCTCACTGCCAAGGCGCCTAGTTAAGGAAGATTTAATTAAAAATAAGTAGGAGGCTGTGGGGATTCGAACCCACAACCTCTCAAGCCTCTAGCGAAATTAAGTTAAAAATAAGGAGGCTGTGGGGGTTCGAAACCACAACCTCCCTATTCCAGCGAATTAAATACTAAAAATCAAAGAGGCTGTGGGGGTTTGATCCCACAACCTCTTGGTTTGGGCGAAAATGAGCAAAGTGATGTTAATGAAAAATAAAAAGGGGTTGTGGGGGTTCGAACCCACAACCCTTCGGCCAACCTAAGAGAAAAACTAAGTAGAAAATTAATGATAGGATGTTAATATTGGGATTTAATTTAGAGTTCTAATGTTATGAATATTAGAAATAAAATCAATGAAAAATATAAATGATATTCAAGTGATTCAAACTTGGGTTTCCTTGTCCAATCTTCCGTATTGATACATAAGTCATAAGTGAACAAAATATCCAAGAATAATGCCACCTATTTAGATCAAAATCAAGATCTTGGCATATACACAAGATACATAAGTCTTGTACTACATAATCTTAGGAATGCATGAATCACTTAACGAATTATGAATGAAGCCTTATGGCTTGTGTGTATAGACTCATAAGTCTAGCATACCTTTTAAAGAAGTGAACCTAAGGTGTATGTAATGAAATGATGAAACCCTAGAAGGGTTAAGTAAGAGTATGAAACACACCAATGGCCAAGTATATTGGCATATGATGAAATGAACATTCACGTAAAATGGGGTGCTTAATTATGAAGAGTAAATGTGCTATTGATAATGAATGTGGTAACAACATGATATGAGGCTAATGCAAATGATGAGAGCAATCTCAAATGAGCCTAAGTAAATGTTACCAAAACGTACTCACCTATGAGAGTGTAAGGTAATGAAGAGACCAGTCTCTATGAACACTCTAATGAAAGTATTGAGATTAACACTTAATACTAATGATGAGATGAGAAATCATCTAATGAGCTATGATGTCCTCATACTAGAAGCCAGCTTCCATGACGTATGATATGAATGAAATGAAACTTTATACTGAGCACCGATAGGCTAGCTATGAGCGGTGATGCCTTCTTTCGGGAAGGGCGAAGGTTCATGTAACTCTCATGAGATGATACTGTCCGGATTGCCGGGTATGGGTCTCCTTATATCTCATAGTCTTCGAACCTATATTGCCAATATAAGGATCTGGCGGGGTTAAATTCCCATGTAAGCTAGCATGTTTTGGGTCACTTTGGCCGGTGATTCCACCACTTTTTGGTGTGGGGGAGACACTGGATTTCATGATGCTCACATGATCTATGTCCGTTAAAGTTAAAGTTCCCAATGAATGAATGAGGCCAGCCTCAAATGATGCACATAATGAAATGAATGATACCTAAGGTGTTAGAATGGGATAATCAAAAGGTTAGTTAGATTCAAGTAATGACATTAGGTCATTCTTGGTTATTGCACAACGAACCCGATGATAGTCTTAAACTACATCCTAGGTATAGCTGGTGTTTACACTGGCCTATGAACGAAATAAAATGAAGTACGTATGAATGAATGAAGCAGACTTTGTGTTTGCTAATGAAGACTCCCTAGTTGAGGTCCCATATGTTGAGCCCTCATTTTGGAAAGTCTTGATGTCAAGTCCATGATTCCAAGGTCTCATGGCATATGAATGAATGATATGAAAGAAGCTATGTGTTATATGTTATGTGCTATGATATGTGCTATATGTAGGATGTTATGTGCAATATGATATTTATGATGATGCATGTTACTCTCATGGCATGACTTTCCTAATCCAAATTTGGAAAGCTCACTAACTTTCCTAATCCAAATTTGGAAAGTTCACTAACTTTTCTAATCCAAATTTGGCAAGTCCACTGACTTGACTTTCCATAATCATGTTTTTAGGGAAGAGCTATTCTTTCTCATGCATGTCCTTGGTGTGTGATTGCATATACCCATACTTAGTACAAGTGTGTACTAACCCTATACAACTATACTATTTTAGGTGCAGGCACAGGTGGACGATAGAGCTACAGGATCATTGTTGCAGTTATCCGGACGTCCAGCATTCATCCGGAGTTGGTAGGTCCTCATGCTTTTGGGGATGCTACTGTTTTATATTCTAGATTAGTTTTAGAGTTGAGCTAGTGGAGCATGTTCCACTAGCGTTTCTTTCCTGTTTTTATTCAGACTTTGTATTGGTGCCATTTTGGTAATTATACACTTAATACTTATTGAACTATTTCTTTCAGTTGATTATCTCTTAATATTAGATGGTTGACGGTGAACAATTTATGAAATGATAAGAATGTTTAACAAGTATGTTAAGAAACAAAAAGTTTCAAATTTGCCGCTAAAATTAACCTAGATGAAGTAAGAATGACGTAAGTAGGCTTGTCTGCGACCTCTGAGAGGTCAACTACGCCGGTCTCGTCTGGGGTCTAGATTCCGGTCGTGACACCTTGAATTCCTCAGAACACATCAGGTGGGTAGATTTTGAAAACTTTTTTCAATTTTTTTTGTGTGGGTGCTCTAGGCGCTAGATTCATGGAGCTAGGGGTGTCAAAAATGAACCCAAACATGGGTAACCCATCCAGAATTTTAAGGGTTGGACTCAAGATAATTTTAATTGAGTTCAATCTCAACTCATTCAAGCCTAACTCATTATAAGAGAATCCTCAATTCAATCTCCAATTTCAACCTATTTTAAAACTCTTTACTAAGATATGTTCCTATGTTTTAAAGGTGCTCGCCCGCTCGCCCCGAGACCCTCCCCCCCGAGTCTTGAGGCGCTCGCCTCGAGACCCCTACACCCCTTGAGGCGCTCGCTTCGAGACCCCTTCCCCCTAACCCCCCACTCTCCGAGTCCCGAGGCGCTCGCCTCGAGACCCCTACACCCTACACCTCCCCCCTACCCTCCCGAGTCCCAAGGCGCTCGCCCCGAGACCCCTTCCCTCTAACCCCCCCCTTCTCCGAGGCCCGAGGCGCTCGCCCCGAGACCCCTAACCCCCTAACCCCCTCCGAGTGTCACATCCGGGGAGCACCCCCTAGAAGTAACATGGCGTACTTGACCTCTCGGAGGTCTTATACAAGCCCATAGTTATCTTTCATCGCATTAACATAGTAAATTTAGCGGAAAATTTAAAACTTTTCATAGCACATCATATGCTAGAAACTTACTTCATATAAATATAAACCATAAGTCGTAATACATATTTAGACCTTAAGTCTCTTGCCATTTTAGACTCAACAACATTAGTGTACATTAGGGACACGACCCATAAGACACATTACATAACTATACATTATTTAAAGACTTTACAGTAAAGACATAAGTAGGAGATCCTTGAACTTTAAGAATTCCTTTCATTGAGCTTGGGAATCATCTAGCAAGATCTTCACCATTCAAGACATCCTTTAAGCACCCATAACCTACACTTTGTGTAAAAAGTATAGAAGAATGGGATTAGCACAAGAATGTACCAAGTATGGCAACCATATGCATTTAAAAGGGACATTTTCTTGAAAATCATACTTCATTCTTTTTGAGTAAATCTTCATACAACCTTTATCCAATAGCATTTATATCATTCACATACATAATATAAATATATTCAAAGGCCAAACATTTCATAGGATCACATATAGGATTTATTACATTTTCAAGCCACTTTACAGTAAGCTACTTTTACCTTAACAGTAAACCCCTTTTCTTTTAACTCATAAACCTTCCAAGTAACCTCTAGTGATACTTGATGCAATGCATCACCTTAAGGCCACAAGGAAAAACATACATACAATCTATACAAGGGAACACATACCATCATAGAAGTATAGTACAATTATGGAAGCAGCTTCACCTCTCGCAAGTTCTCCTTCCCCAGGTCAGTATTTATCTCCCTCACCTTCTATAATTCCCCTTTCCCAGAACCCCTCGTCTCAACCTACTACCCAATGTCTACCACCGCCACGTTACCCTACACATTCACCAATGTCTACCTCTACGAACACGCACACCAGTTTGTTTCCTTTACTTGTCTATCAACGTAACAATACCAACCCATCAACACCCTTGGCTCCTCAACCATCCGACCCTATCCCCGAGTTGGAGCTCGCTCCTTCACCGCCTCACTGTCCATCTCCTTCTACCCGTGCTATCACTCAATCCCAAAACAACATCACCAAACCCAAAAGAATTTTTGATTACCTAGCCAATTTGAACCCCACCATCACACCCACAACTTTCAAACAAGCACAGAAATATCTCGAGTGGCGTAACGCAATGAAACATGAGCTTGATGCTTTAATAAAGAACCAGACTTAGGAACTTGTTCCTCCTGACCCAACAAAAAATATTGTATTTTGCAAGTGGCTTTTCAGGATCAAAAGGAATGCAGATGGGACCATCCACAGATTCAAAGCGCGTCTGGTTGCAAAAGGCTTCACCCAAAGGCCAGGCATTGATTTTCATGCGACATTCAGCCCAGTTGTCAATCCAACCACAGTTCGTATCATCCTTTCGGTTGCACTTCGTCATAATTGGTACCTACGTCAACTAGATGTCAATAATGCTTTCCTCCAAGGCAACCTAGATGGGGAAGTGTACATGTCACAACCTCCTGGGTTTACCAGTGAGGACAAGCCAACACATATATGCCATCTGCGCAAGGCGATCTATGGCTTGAAATAGGCTCCTCGGGCGTGGTACAATGCCCTCACGGGTTATCTCTCATCCATAGGTTTTGTTAAGACAAAGTCAGATGCCTCGCTTCTTGTCAGACATGGTCCAGGTGACACGTTATTTGTCCTTGTCTATGTGGATGATAATATTGTCACTGGGAGCAACACCTTTACTGTCAATCAGGTCATCACCTCCCTTGATTCTCATTTATCTATTAAAGATTTAAGTAATCTTCACTACTTTCTTGGTGTTGAAGTGCTACGTAGCTCTGGTGGTTTAATTCTCACACAAGTAAACTATGTGAACGATATTTTAAATGATGAGCTAATGACTGACTGCAAGAGTATAAACACACCTATGAGTGCCTCTGAGTTGCTTGTTTTATCTGATGGTACTCACCTGACTGATGCCACACGTTATCATCGAGTCTTGGGCAAACTAAAATACCTATACTTCACCAGACCGGACATAGCCTATGCAGTCAACAAGCTGTCTCAATTCATGCAAGCACCATCAGACTTTCACTGGAAAGCTGTGAAGTGCATCATCCAATACCTGTGTGGTACCATTCATCTTGGCCTACGGGTTACTCCCATTGATGACTTCAATCTACATGTGTACTCTGATGTAGATTGGGGTGGAGACATCACTGACAGAGTGTCAACATCTGGTCTGTTCCTTGGTCACAATCCGATTAGCTGGTCTTCAAAAAAGCAAAATACTGTCTCACGCTCTTCCACCGAGTCTGAGTATAGGGCAGTAGCTAATGCTCTCTCTGAAACCTTGTGGGTCACCAACCTCCTAAATGAGTTGCAATTCCCAGTTCATAAGTTGCCCACAATATACTGTGACAATCTTGGAGCCACATTCCTAAGCAAGAATCCTGTCCTCCATAGTCGTGTGAAGCATGCTGCTGTGGACTTTCACTTTGTTCGCCATAATGTCGACACCAAACGGGTTCGTGTTGTTCATGTTCATGGTGCCGATCAAATAGCTGACACTCTCACCAAGGCACTACCTAAACCTGCATTTGAGAACAATCTTTTCAAGTTAGGCTTAGTGACCCATCGCCTAACTTGAGGGGGCGTATTGGAACATCACGAGTCAATTTAGTTATGTAGTCGTATTAAGTTTGAACAATCCCTATCCCTGTTTATTTTGGATTACGTTTCAACAGTTATTGTCTAGTTAGGTTTCAACAGTTATTGTCTAGTTAGGTTTTATTACATTAGTTTGTTTAGGAGTCTTTCCACTGTAATTCTATTTAGGCAACTTTCTGTCGTCATTAATAAATCATCGTCTTTCAACTTATAGCCGGTCGTTATATCTACAACAAAAACAAGTCTAATCATATTATTCATTTATTAGAAAAACTAGAATCAACGAGTTCAAAATGACTGACATTACATTGTATGCATACAACTTCTTACTTTTATCACCAAAAGAGTTGATCGGCTTTTGTCAATCACAATGAAAAGTAAGGCATAGAGCGGTAGAACAAAACAATATTTCATGCAACCGTGGTAGATTTCACTCCTTTTCCTTGTTGTTATGGCTCTATACAATAAATTTCCAAAGCCAATTGTTGTACCTGTCAAAAGTCTGAGAATAATGCTGGACTACAAGCATGGAATGTCAAGATTATCCAAATATGGAACAGAGAACAACCTGCTAATCCACTACACATACAAAAGGAGCGGAGGAGTAACAGAGCAATCAAATGTGTTATAACGTACTATATTGGGAAAAAATACACAAATTCGAGTAAACTGCATAATAATGACGAAACAGTTGAAGAATACAAAAATCAGGTTCTTGATGATATGATATGACAGAAAGCAGTCAAAAGAAAAAACTTAAACAACAGATATTTAGTATCTTTTGAGTCATACCATTGCTTGATATAGAAGAGATAATTTGGAAAAGCACTAACAGAAGCACCGAATGAATAGGCAGCCACATTGAGAGTAAGAACATTGTGTTCTGCATGACACAGAAAATTTACGTCATTAGAAGCGACTTGATGAATAATTCAATAGAATCTACAAGCCATTGATCACATATGTATACTCTCCCTGGTTGAATAATGTAAAGCAAGATTAAACTTGTTACATAGGAAAAGGACTGTGAATTTCCCAGGGGCTACCAAGATCCATTGCATGAAGGATCCAAAAGTAGAGCAGTACATGTCACAGATGAGAGTAAGATAGACCTATATTTATTTTGAGCAAAAAACTAATCAATCAGAGAAAAAGGGGAAATCGAATACTTAAGAGACAGAAGCAAAAATGTTCAAAATGTATGTACCTACCTTCATCAAGGTTATGTGAATTTGCTCACGAATTTCATTGAAATCCATCATGTCATTTCGGTTCGAATTCCGATTGAAGTACCATTTCACACCACTAATTATCTGCAACAAATTATGATTGCAGAGAGAAGTAAAATGAGCTCTGTTTTTATATAGTTTTTGCTAAAGCTCGTTACTAACCGTTATTCCTTTTTGGATATTTACGATTTTACCTTTCAGTTTTAAGATGAGTCTTGAAAATAAGTGGGGGCAGTTTCGTCTCCACACTCAGGTTGTTGCCAGGAACGTTTAGGACTAACTTTTGTGGAAATTAGAGAATTATACGCTGTTGAATTTTCTTGATTTATTTGTATGCTTACTTTCTTCATATTTTGAAACTCATTACTAAGAAAATTCAGACTCCTCCATTAATATTATCGCGTTGCTTCACTGAAAATATAAATAAATTATTTATCGTCTACTTAATGTAATCTACTTTCCGGAACATGAAACTATTGTTTAGAAATAACAAACATAGTAAATTTTATATATAACTCCTACATTACATATATAGAACTCTCGCCTAAAATGTTGTTGTTAGTGATACTTTAGCTTTAAAATATGTAGGGATGGCAATGAGGCGGGGCGAGTTAGAGCTTTTGCGAGTGCGGATTTTCCCCACATTCGCTCTGTCCCGCTCCATTTTCATCCCTAAAAACGTTCATTGGAGTAACAAATTATAAAACGTGTTATTTTGGTGAATTATTGACAAGTTATATGCACTTGAGAACACACAATAGTTTTTAATAAATTTGAACAGAAAGTGTCTATTAAGAAGAATTTATCATTTCTTCAGGTGTTAAATTGAAATAAGTTATAGTTAAAATATTTAAATGAAGTCAAAGCCAATGGTCTTTAATGCACTAAGTTGAAGACAAAAAAGGAATTGAAGAATCTTTCCCAGTAGCTTCTTTATATAATCAAAAAAAAATTTTATGTTATCAATGCTAGTATGATGTTATTTTCTTGAAAGAAATATATGTTAAACAAGATTTATAACTATCATTCTCTTATAGATCAATCAATGAGGTACACAACCACCCGTATGTAGTGATGCACCAGCATTTGAATTATGATTTTTTTATTATGTTCAAACTTTTTCTTGAACTCATCTGACTTCAATTGCTCTTTCATCTCCTTGAATACCACATCTTACATCTAATTTGGCTTCAGAGGCACGCAAATATTTTCTAACATCTTGAAACAATTGTGTCAGTTTTGAAGATGCTATTTTCTAAAAATTACTCTATATAGCATCATTATATTGAGAAGCCATTTAAATCTTTCTGCATATATCAAATGAATACTATGTAGTCATACAACGCAACACTTTTATTTAAATATGAACTAATGATGTGGGTAGATTTTGAAAACTTTTTTCAAAATTCTTTTTTGGGTGCTCTAGGCGCTAGATCCATTGAGCTAGGGGTGTCAATAATGAACCCAAACATAGGTAACCCGTCCAGAAATTTAAGGGTTGGGCTCAAGATAACTTTAATTGGGTTCAATCTCAACCCCTTCAAGCCTAACTCATTGTAAGAGAATCCTCAATTCATCCCAATTCAATCTCCAATTTCAACCCGTTTTAAAACTCTTTACTCAGATATGTTCTTACATTAAAGGTATGAATTATTATCTATTTAATATTTTAAGGATTTATCTATCCATTTACAAATTTTTTAAATATTGAGCGGAAATTCGAATTGTGATTAGAAAATTTAAATATCACTATATTAAAATTATTGAGATTAATCAGGTCAAATTGGGCGGGTCCAAAACCAACACATTTTTAGCCATTTGAACCCAACACATTTGATCCCAAAGTAAAGTTGGGCGGGTCAAGACCCAACCTGATTTCTATCTCAACCCATTTTATTATCTCTAGTTTCAACTCAACCCGCCCATTTGACACTCCTACATGGGGCTAATATACACAAAAAAATGAAGAATTCAGATAATTCTAAGAAAATGGCCTATAAATGCGAAAATATTCATAAAAATAAACGGTGTGAGTATATGTGATTGTTCCTCATCACATTACGGAGGTCCTCATAAAAAAAAATATTTCAGAATTTTTTTTGATGATCAAAGACGTCATTTGAATTCATGAGCTAATACACAAGAAAAACTGAGAAATTTGGATAATTCCTAAAAAATGGCATATAAATGCAAATATATTTGTTACAAAAATGGTATGTGTATACATGATGGTTACCCAACTCATAATGGAGGTCCTCATGAAGTTTTTACAGAAAAAATCTTTTGGTGATCCGAGGCGTCATATCCATAAGCTAATACACATGAAAAATTGATGAATTTGGGTAATTCTTAAAATGACCTATAAATGTGTAAATATGCATTAAAATGGTGTGATTATATGTCATGGTTACCAACTTATTATGAAATTCCTCATAAATTTTTTTCAGAAAAAACTTTTGGGTGCTTTGAGGCGCCAGATCCATGGGCATTACAAAACGAAAAATTGAGAAATTTGGGAAATTCCTATAAAGTAGCTTGTAAATGCAAAAATATGCAATAAAAATATGGTGTGAGTGCACATGATTGTTCCCAACTCATTACAGTGGTCCTTATTAAATTTTTTCATAAAAAGATTTTGGTGCTCCAGGACGTCAGATCCATGAACTAATACACACGAAAAACTGAGAAATTTGGGTAATTACTAAAGAATGACATGTAAATGCAAAAATATGTGTTATAAATGGTGTGAGTATACGTAATGATTTCCTAAGTCATTACGGAGGTCCTCGTAAAGTTTTTTCAGAAAAATCTTCTTATGCTTTAGGGCGCAAGATCAATGAGCTAATACACATGAAAAAAATGAGGAATTTGGGTAATTCCAAAAAAATGGCCTATAAATGCAAAAATATACTTTAAAATGATGTGAGTATACGTGATAGTTCCCCAATTCATTACGGAGACCCTCATAAAGTTTTTTTCAAAAAAATCTTTGGGTGCTTTGGGGCGCCAGATTCACGGGCTAGCTAATACACATTTAAAACATAGGAATTAGGGTAATTTCTAAAAAGAAAAGGTCTGTAAATGCAAAAATGTTTGTTAAAAATGGTGTGAGTATACGTGATGGTTCCCCAACTCATTCCAGAGGTCTTCTTAAAGTTTTTTTCAGAGGCACAAGATCCATGGGCTAATACATAAGGAATACTGAGAAATTGGAGTAATTCATATAAAATGGTCTGTAAATGCGAAAATATGTGTTAAAAATGTTGTGAGCATATGTGATGGTTCCCTAAATCATTACTATGGTCATCATAAGGTTATTTTTTCAGAAATATTTTGGGTGATCTAAGGCGCTAGTACATGAACTAACACATGCGAAAAATTGAGAAATGTGGGTAGTTTCTAAAATGGCTTGTAAATACGAAAATATGCATTAAAAATTGTATGAGTATGTGCAATGATTTCCTAATTCATTATGGAGGTTCTCACAATAAGTTTTTTCAAAATTTTTTTGGGTGCACGGGGGCGAAAGATAAATGGCTAATACACACAAAAAACTGAAATATTTGGATAATTTCTACAAAATGGCCTGTGAATGTGAAAATATGTGTTAAAATGTGAGTATATTTGACGGTTTTCTAACTTATAACTGAGGTCCTCATAATAAAAAAAATTCAGAAAACATTTTTGGGTGCTCTGAGGTACCAAATTCATGGGCTAAATACACGGGAAAAATTGAAGAATTTGGTAATTCCTAAAAATGGCTTATAAATGTGAAATATGCATTAAAATGGTGTGAGTATACGTGATAGTTCCTCAATTCATTAAGGAGATCCTCATAATATCTTTTAGAAAAAATCTTTGGGCACTCCAAGGCGCCAGATCAATGGGCTAATAAACACTAAGAACCGAGGAATTTGGGCAATTTCTGATAAAATGATCTGTAAATGAGAAATATGCATTAAAATGGTGTGAGTATACGGGATGGTTCCCCAACTCATTACGGAGGTCCTCATAAAAAATTTCCAAAAAAAAATGTAGTACTCCGACGCGTCAGATCCATGGGCTAATGCACAAAAAAATGAGAAATTTAGGTAATTCCTAAAAAAGACCTATAAATGCGAAAATATGCATTAAAATGTTGTGAGGACATGTGATGGTTCCCTAACTCATTACGGAGGTCCTCAAAAAGCTTTTTTAGAAAATATATTGCGGTGCTCTAAGGCGTCATATCTATGGGCTAATTTACATGAAAAACTGCGAAATTTGGGTATGATTACATGCCAATTTTTAAGGCGTCATATCTATGCGAAAATATGCATTAAAAATGGTATGAGTATGCGTGATGATTACTGATGTCCTCATAATATTTTTTAGAAAACAAATAGGGGATCCTGGACGCCTGATCCATGTGCTAGTATGTGTATAGCAACAAAATTATTAGTTACGACATCAGATTCGTCACTAATTTTTCGCTTTTGTTGAAAAAATTTACTTTTTGTTCTTAAATATATGAAACACATACTTTTAGTGACGAAACATAAAAATCCGTAGAAAAGTTATGTCCACTACAGTTTTCCACCAAAAAATAAATTGGCGTCATTTGTTACGTAGTGTTTGTCACGAACTTAAAATTATCAGTGACACATTATTTTGTCACTAATAATGTATCTAATTGATGAAAACTTTTTTGTCTTAAAATTTATCAAAAACTGGACACAAAAAAATTCATCTAAAAAAATATGTTGTTACAATATTGACAAATTAGAGTTCGCAATTGAATATTATAACTTTTAACTATAAAAAATTAAATTTAATTATGAAATTTATTTTCGTTACTATTAATGTAAATAATTGGTGACAAAGATTTTATTGTTCTAATCAATCTGTGATTTAGTTACATTGTCACTATATGTATGGTGTTAAATAGCGACGACTTAAAATTTATAGTGTATAATTCAACTATTTGCTACGAAATTTTTTTATAGCTAAATATGATTATTATTTTTTTGCTACAATTGTTCAAAATTACAAGTTACAACTTACTAAAAAAATAATACAAGTGCTTCATAAGAAATAGAAAGATTCCATTCGTTTATTGGCGAGGGAAAATACTAAAAACCAACGTATTCGGTCGATTTTGTAAAAGTGAAAAAGTTCAATTCATCAACTTTCCTAAATTATGCAATTATAAAATGCTTCATATGAAAAATGCAATCAAGGTTATAAATATGGTTCTACCACTATGTTGCTAATATTTGTTGGTTTAACATTTTTGTCTTTTATTTGATACACTTTCATCGATAAAGATGATAGAAAAAATAATTTCTCAAGTGTTGGTGCTAATTTTTGTGCTTGTCTATTGATTTGTGATTGGTAAACTACATAAACTACGTTAATCTATTTGTTTCTTCCTAAAAATATGTACATATTTAATAGTAATTTCACATACGTACGTAGAACAACTATACATAGATAACATCGACTTACAAACTTAGACTTTACAAAGGTGCGAAATATTTCATGAATTTCTATTAAATTTTTCCATCATTGTGAAATTGAAATAAACTAAAAATGAAAGTACAAATTAAAGAAATGAACCAACTAGGATTTAAAATATATTATGATGAAGTACTACAATTATGGGTATCAATGATTTTTCAAAACAATTGATTTACAGATCGAATTGAACCTATTATTCAATTTTTTAAATCAAATTGAAAGTTTAATTTTATATAAATTAATAATTGTACTTAATAATGTATAAAAATCATTAAAAAAAAAACGACAGAATCGTATTGAAAATATTTAAAGATATTTTAAATAATATACAATTTAATACAATATAATCTACATTTGCATGAATTGTGGGTGGTAAATTTCATGCATTTGCTATGTGTATAAATAATCATATAATATATTATTTGTACCGAAGTTAAATTTTAAAGAAGTGAATAAAGTTAAAAATAAAATAAAAATGAGAGACAAGAGAGAGTTGCTCGTATGATAAGCACTCCTAACTTCCAACCTTAAGGTTGTAAGTTCGAATCCCCAAGAAAGCATAACCTGGGAGCCGAGGAGGGGTTGGTTAAAAAAATTGAGATGAGGGATAATAGGAACATTAACCTCTTTTTATAATTATAAATTTATCCATACATTTAAGAAAAAATATTTTTTTGTATATAAAATAAAGCCATTAGTAAAAAAAATTGGGTTATCATCATGTCGTCACAGTTTGAAGTAAAATAATTAGCGACAAAGGATACTATTACCTAACAAAAATATACTTTTTACGATAAATAAATTTGTCACAGATATTTAAGCATTTGGTGTTGATTTTTGTTTTTGTCGTTAAATGATACTTTTAGTGACGAAGCACTAAATCGTATTCGTATACTTTTAGCGACACACCTTTAGTGACGATTGATTGACGAATTATTTTTCTTCGCACAAGATTTACAGTGACGAAATATAATTTATAAATAATAAAAAATTTGTCCCTGATAATCGAATATGTTGCAGTGGCACCACAAATCAAGAAATTTGGGCAATCCCTATAATGGCCTATAACTGCGAAAATTTGCATTAAAATTAGTGTGCATATACATGATGATTTCTCAATTCATTACAGAGGTCTTCACAATATTTTTTGGAAAAAGTCCCTGGGTGCTCTAAGGCGCCAGATCCATAGGCTTATGCACAATTGAAAACGAGAAATTAGGGATTCCTAAGAAATGATATGTAAATGCGAAAATATGCATTAAAAATGGTGTGAGCATATGTGATGATTCCCCAACTAATTGCGTAGGTTCTTATAAAGGTTTTTTATTAAAAAAAATTGGGTACTTCCAGGCTCTAGATCCATAGGCTAATACACACAAAAACTGAGAAATTTGAGTAATTCCTAAATATGGCATGTACATGCAAAAATGTGCATTAAAAAGTGTGAGTATAGGTGATGGTTCCCAAACTCAGTACAAAGATCCTCATAAAGTTTTTTCAATTTCTTTTTGGGTGCTGCGAGTTGCCTGATTCATGCTAATACACACGAAAAAATAGAGAAATTTGGGTAATATATTAAAAAAATTGGCATGTAAATGTGAAAATATGCGTTAAAAATTGTGCGAGTATACGTGATGATTCTCCATCTCATTACGGAGGTCATCATAAAGTTTTTTTAGAAAATTTTATTTTTGTGTTCTAGGGTGCCAGATCCATGGGCTAATATATAGGAAAAACCAAGAAATTTGGGCAATTTCTAAAAAAAGGTCTATAAATGCAAAAATATGTGTTCAAAAAATGTTGTGAGTATATGCGATTGATCTCAAACTCATTACGGAGGTAATTATAATTTTCTTTAGAAAAGGTGTTTGGGTGCTCCGGGGAGCCCAATCAATAGGATAATACACATGAAAAACTGAGGATTTTGGTTTATTCTAAACTAAATGGCCAATGACTGCAAAAATATAAATTAAAAATGGTGTGAGTATACACGGTGATTCCTCAACTCATTCCATAGAACCTTTTGAAAAATTTCAGATTTTTTTTGTTGCTCTGATGCGCTAGATTTATGGGCTTAATACACACGAAAAATCTAGAAATTTGGCTAATAAATAAAAAAATGGCCTGTAAATTCAAAAATAAACATTAAAAATGGTGTGAATATACATGATCGTTTTCCAACTCATTACATAATTTGTCATAAAGATTTTTCCAGAATTTTTTCTGAATGTTCTTAAGCGCTAGATCCATGGGCTAATACACACAAAAAGCCGAGAAATTTGGGTAATTCCTACAAAAATAATTGTAAAAATTTGAAAATATGCATTAAAATAATGGTGTGTGTATACGTGGTTGTTCCCCAACTCACTATGGAGGTCCTCATAAAGATTTTTCAGTAAAAACAATTAGGGTGGTCTGATGCGCCCAGATTCATGGGCTAATATACATTAAAATCAATGAATTTGTATAATTCCTAGGAAATGGCTTGTAAATGAAAAAAATATTCTTTACAAAATGGTGTGAGAATATTTGATTCTAACACCTTACTATTTCAAAGAATTAGAAACAATCAGAATTAGAAAGAGTCATTTTTGTAAATAAGTTAAATCTGAAGAATTAGCTAAGTTATATTGGGTATTGGTTTTTGGTCAACTTTAAAAACCCATAATTCCTAATTCAAGATAATTTAGGTGTTCTACCAGATATCATACGAAAGATCTCTGAATTATCTTTCCAATTTCGTCGAGTTTCGGAATTTCGTGTTCATATGAGTGAGATATGCCCATTCGAAGTTCCGAGATTCAAGTCTCCATAAATCATGTAGTAATTATGGGTTGAAATGATCATGCTTTTTATATGATTAATTAGTATTTTTTAGCATCGACTAGTAGATCCACTTAGTTAAGACGTCTGATATGACGGCTAAGCATAAAACAGTTTGGCAGAGTGGGCAAGACGATGTATCATCACTTAGACTCATAGTGGTGGTTGTCGGTTAGAGAAGCTCCCACAATATTATATTATTCATATGTAATTGAGTTGCTATTGTATTTTCTTTAATACATTGAGTTGTCACCTATTGTTTTAAATTATTTGTATAAACTACACTATTATTGTTGTTTTTACCTTGCATTTGAGTTGAGTTATTCATAAGTTGAATGAAGCCAAGATAAGGGTTCCTTTCATATTCATTTCAAATTTATGTAATGGTTAGTTTTCCCCTTGCATGCTCGTACATTCAATGAATTGATACCATTTGGCCAGCATCATTTTATGATGTAGACACAGATAATCAGGATCAACATCCAACACCTCGTTGATCTAGTTGAGCTCAGAGTTAGTTGGTAAACCTCATTTCTCTCCAGAGGACTTCTTTTACTTTTTTTTTATTTTCAGTCGTTAGGATGATTGGGGGTCTTGTCTCGACATCCCTCTTTATTTTAGAGTCTTCATAGATGAGTAACTATAGTTTTTTAGTCTTTCCATTTTCAGTTGTATACATTTAAGACTTGAGTTTCCATTTTGACTAAGTTTAATATTTTTTTAAGACATTGCATGAGTTATCCTTTTGAAACTATTTCTTGTGTTTAAGTCTTCCGCTGAGTAAGTAAGGCAGGCCAAGGCTTCACCAGGGGCCAACAATGGTTCTCGAGTGCCAGTCCCGCCCAGCGTGTAGGTTCAGGGCGTGACAGTGATGGTTCCCAAACTCATTCAAGAGGTCCTTTTTTATGTTTTTTAAGAAATAAAATTTTGGGTGCTCTAGGGCCCTAGATCCATGGAAAAATTGAGGAATTCGACTAATTCCTAAAAAATGGTGATAAATACAAAAATATAAGTTAAACATGTGGTGAGTATACGTAATAGTTCCCAACTCATTACAAAGTTCCTTATAAAGACTTTTCAGAGAAAAAAGATTTAGGTGCTCAGATGCGTCATATCCATGTGCTAATACACACGAAAAATAAGGAATTTGGGTAATTTCTAAAAAATGTCCTCTAAATGCAAAAATATGTGTTAAAATGGTGTGATCATACATGATAATTCCCCAATTCATTACGGATGTCCTCATAAGTTTTTAAAAAAATAAATTTGGGTGGTCCGAGGTGCCAGACCCATGGTCTAATACACACGAAAATGGATGAATTTGCGTAATTCCAACAAAGGGCTTTTAAATGCGTAAATGAGCGTCAAAAAAATAGCGTGAGTATACGTGGTGGTTTCCTAACTCATTACGGAGGTCCTCATTAAGTTTTTTGAAAAAAAAATTATGTGGTCCGGAGTGCCAGATCCATGGGCTATAACACATGAAAAATCGATAATTTTGGGTAATTTCAAAAAACGTCTTGTAAATGCAGAAATAGGTGTTAAATTGGTTAATTATATGTGGTGCTTCCCCAACTAATTACAGAGGTTATCATATAGCTTTTTGGAAAAAAAATATGTGCTCCGGGGTGCCTGATCCATGGGCTATAACACATGAAAAATTCAGAATTTTGGACAATTTTTTTTAAAAAAAGCATGTAAATGAGAAAATATATGTAAAAAATGGTGTGAGTATACACGGTGGTCCCCAACTCATTACGCAGGTCCTCAGTAATCTAAGGTGCCATATTCATGTGATATAACATACAAAAAAATGAAGATTTTGGGTAAGTTCTGAAAAGGGGCTTATAAATGCAGAAATAGGCGTTAACAATAGTGTGAGCATCTGTGGTAGTTCCCCAACTCATAATGGAGGTCCTCATAATGTTTTTAGAGGATTTTTTTTGGGTGCTCTAAGGTTCTAGATCCATGGTCTATAACACATGAAAAAAATTGAGCATTTTGGTTAATTACTAAAAAGGGCCTTTAATTGTATAAATAGACTTTAAAAAATAGTGTGAGTATACGTTGGTGGTACCCCAAATCATTACATAGGTATACATAATATTTTTTGGAAAAAATAATTTGGGTGCTCCGGGGTGCCAGATAGCACCGGGGTGCCAGATCGATGGGCTATAACTAGGAGTGGCAAACGAGTGAGTCAAGTCGAATATGAATCAATCAAAAGACGAGTTAAATAAAAATAGTTAAGATACCTGTCACATCCGGATTCTGGAATCCGAGCGCAACCGGTGTCGTTAACCTCTCAGAGGTCGCAGACAAGCCTCTTCTTAGCTTTCATCACAATCATACAGTCAAAATTTGCGGAAATTTAAAACTTTTATACTAATGAAGTATACTTAGACCGTACGACATTCTAAAACTTGTCTTCACATATATTAAAACAATCTAAAGAGTGCAACGCAAATAATAATCAATATGTCATATAGGCCTTATTACAAAACATCGAAAGAACATAATGGAAACCTAACTACTACTACTAAATCTTCATAAGGCTGGAAATAGAAAGGATAGCGTCCCAAACGTGAGGACCTACCACGACTTGGAGAAAGAGTTCCAAGCTTTTTCAAATTGACCGCTTTAACTTCAATGGCCGAACCTACAGTTGTAGTAAAATAAAGTAATGGGGTTAGTACACTACATGTACTAAGTATTGGTATATGGACATAACACATAAAGGACATGCATGAAAAAGTATCATTTATTTTCTCATTCTAAAAACATGCCAAGTCATATGAAAATTTTCAATGCACATACCATATAGCATATACAAGCCAAATATTTCATCACTTATAGCATTATCACAATCAAAGAAATCTTCTCATGACATCATGTTAACATTTCATATTCAATAGATCATATAAACATAACATAGAAAACACTTACCAATGATCCCATATCCCAACCTACAAGTGCAATGGTCATGTGAAGCCCCATAACCCCACATAACCGAGTAGATAAGATAGGAGACCATAAATAAAGCTTACTTCATATAACTTTAACATAGTTAGTTATCATATCAATATAGCCAAATAACATGTTCATTATAAGGATCAACATTCATGTAAGAGTAACATCATATACCATAAACATATACCTTTCATATCATCATATTACTTATGAACAATCTCCTAGAACTTCCCTTAGAGTCAACTTGTGCAATGTTTAGGTAGCGTCCCATACCACCACCTAAACTAAACAAACTCCTCAAGTCACCCTAGTCGACATTCATTTTTATTGTCTTTCTTTTTACATGAGGGAACATAGGCATTAACCGACATATACCATGTGAGCTAAACATGGAATCAGTGTCTTTCCACACCAAAAAGAGGTGGTCCTACTGACGAAAGTAGAAACGAACATGACGTAGCTTTCTAGGTGGATCCACTAGCTAGTGACCTATGGTGGCAACATAGTTCAAGAACTAGGAGATGTAGTAGAGACCCATAGTTCCACATTACATGGCAACCTCAATCTCATGAGAATATTTGTGAACCTACCTTCATGCTGGGGAAGGGACGCTTCCCATATCTAGTTCATCAGTGCTTATCTTAAGTCCCTTTTATGAAATCACCTTTAATTTGTCTTTTATAAAAAATATCATAGGTCTTAGGAGATTATCTCCCTGTATAACATGATCATGAGATCTTTTAGATTAGATGAGAATTGTCCTTTCAGCTTAACCTATCTTTTCTTATGTGAGATTAACATAACATAGTCACCTTGTGAAACCTTACAAGGGATAACATAAACTTGCATGTTCGTATTATTATCATAATCTCACAATTTACATGCTCATAGCCAGCATATTCACATAGCAACATCATACATACTTTCATAACATAGCATCATGACTTATAGACTAGCATAAACATCTTAGAGTAATCACAATTTTAGAAGACTTACCTCTCGCTCCGAAGAATCTTATTCATCATGCAATATTCATATTCATACATAGTGAAATACTCAATGACATAATCAAGAACAACTCATAAAATCATGTACAAGATCAATGCAAAGCATATGAGAAGGGAAACGGGTCATAAAAGGGTTCATTCAAATCTTAAATTCTAACCCTAACGTTTTCAAGTTATCAAACACTGTAAACAACCCATTCAAAATCATCACATAGAGAAAGATCATGAATCACACGTTATTCAATCATTATCAAGCAATTATTCAACAATACATGCGAATTTAGTCATAGAAAACATTTCCTTTTCATTAAAAATCATAAATCTAGGGTTAGGAAGAAAATCCGTTTTGTAGAGTAAAAACCCTAGTATTTGAAGTTCTTGAAAACTTAGTTGAAAGGACCTCTTGGGGAAAGGAATCCCAAGAGTGAAAACCCATACCTTGCTGTAGAATTCAATCTATGAAGATCAATACGAACTTTGCACAAAGAAAGCCTTGGAACGTTCTTGCTAGCGTCTAGGGTTTATTTGCGACTTCTCTTGTTCTCACATTTTTCTCTTGATTTAGATGTAACTTTTTTTTGAAGTGAATAACGTGTATAAGCCTTTATAACTGAATGTTAACTAATTCTACTTGGACTATATAACCTAATTAAGGCAGACCAATTAGCTAATTATAAAAACGCCCATCCTAGATTGAGTAGGATTTGAAGATTCTAGGCTTTACCGATTTTTGGTCTCTGCTTGTAGATTTCAGTTTTTTCCTATTATTTTAATTAAATTAAGTTGCTAAATTAATTAATTAAGTTGTCTGGGGTAATTACTAAAATACCCCCAACTTATTATGACTATTGAAAACTCTTTGGACCATCCTAGGTTAGGTACTAGGTTGTCTTTTTCTTGTCTTAACCAAATTTGGAAAATTCCTTTGTATTTTCATTTTTAGCCTTTTAGATTAATTAATTAAGTTGCTAAATTAATTAATTAAGTAACCTAGGGTAATTACTAAAGTTCCCCGAAGTTGTCAGGATAAAACCAACTCTTTGGACCATCCTAGGTTAGGTACTAGGTTGTCCCTAAGTTAGTTAGGTGGTTAGTTAGTTAGTTAGGTTGTCCTAGGTATGGCTGGCCGTTTTTGGTTAGTCCTAGGTTAGTTGGGTAGTTAAGTTAGTTGGTTAGGGTCTAGGGTAGGTTAGGGGGTCTTGTCCCACGCGGTGTAACCCGCATGTGTGGTTGTCCCCCCAACCGCCCTAACTGAATTGGTTAGGGTGGTCCCCTCCCTCTCGGCCGATTCTTGCACATGTTGTTGCACATGTGCTGCCCATGTTCTGCTTGTACTTTCCCAACTAACTATTTGTAAGGTGCATTTGGAATATTTACTTATTGTCCCAAGGATCCTCACTATGTCCTTGGGCACTGCTTAATCTACATGATCATTTTAAATGGTTATGTGCTATGGTATCTAGGCTTGACACTTGGATGCCTCATACCTCTTATGCAAATACTATGAAACCTATGTTTTTAGATTAGGGTCTTCATTGTAGGTACATTTTCTAAACAAGCTTGAGTATATTTTGTTTATTTGGGTATTATATAGAAATTGGCTAACCCCTTTAGCCAATTTTCTATACTATGCCCAATATTTCTCAATATTGGGCATTGGGGTGCCTATGTACCCCCAATACGCATTCTCAAAGACTTATTGGGCTATTCACTAGACATGTAATTTTCCTGAATGTTACATTATCCCCCCCCCCTTAGGAACATTCGTCCCCGAATGATACTAAAAATCTTTTGGAGGGTAGGAAAAGACTCGATACTAGAAGCACAAACAACACATAACATATCATTATACTTAGCACTCAAATCATGATGTACACCATATAAGAGCTACATATTCATAACAAATAGTGAGGAATTTCCTTCTTAACTTTATCATAAACTCAAAAATGCATCAAAGAATTATCATGCTATCAATCTTCTCAACATAAAAACAAAGATCAAAATCTCAAGAAAACATATGCATACAAGTTTCACATAAGTGCAAGTACAAAGTATGAAAACATCTTCTTAAAACTCTAGTTGGTACTATCTTTAACCAAAACATGCACCTATTTAGTAAGCAAGTTAATTTCTTTCTTATTCTTGTTAAATTGAGCATGTAGTCTTTATAAGCCAATCTCTATTGGCTATGCCCATTCTTTGATTATTATTATTAGTCAAGTCAATTAAATTCTTGTATATCCTATAGTAATTACATTATTTTTAAGCAAGCCAACTTTTAACCTTTGATTATCCTAAACATTAATAGAGAAAACTTATAACATACCCGTCCCAACGTCGGGAGAGCTTTCTTGTTCACCCCTAGCCTTGAGTGCATAGAAACGGTTCCTTTTTGGAGCTACTGGATTAGGAACGCTTGGTTGAGCTTGACTATTACCCTTACATTGGCCTCTAATATTAGGACAGTCTCTACCATATGGCCAACTTTGCCACAACCATAGCAACTATTAGTTCCAAGAAGACATTCTCCCTCATGCTTCCTACCACACTTACCACAAGTTGGTCTTTCTCTTGGGGGATCAACGTTTCTCCCTTCTTGAGGTTCGGGATTAGAACCTCTTTCATTGCGATTCTTGGAGAATTTTGAAGGAACTTGGTTCGAAAACCTCTTCTTAAACTTAGGCTTGTCTTGAACATCAAGCCTACTTTTAGGAGAATCGTTCTCAAAAGACTTTGCCTTCTTAGTTTCCCTATTCTTCTTCCTTAGGCGACTTTACTCAACTTGTTGATCATGAACCATTAACCTAGAAAGATTCATATTGACATGAAGCATGGTTGCATGACATTCTTCTTTAAGCTCTTTGGACACGCCCATTACATAACGGCTCATCTCATCCCTAGCATCAGAAACCAAAGAAGAAGCATATTTGGACAACTTAATGAACTTCAAGGAGTATTCCTTAACACTCACACTTCCTTGACGAAGGTTGATGAACTCTTCTACCTTAGATTCTCTTTGTTCCCTTGGAAAGAATCTAAGGCCTTCTTGAAAATCTCCCAAGTCATGGGGCCATCTCCTAAAGCCCTACTATTATTCCACATATTATACCATGTCTGAGCCACGTCCTTGAGTTGATAAGAAGAAAGTTCAGCCTTCTCAGTAGTACTCACCCCTATGGCAGACAAAATTTTGTAGACCTCATCAAGGAAATCTTGAGGGTCCTCATCAACTTTTGATCCAAAGTACATGGGAGTATTCATCCTAGTAAAATCCCTCAAACGACTAGCCATAATATTAGCATATTGATTCTCTCGAAGAACAACTTCTCTTTCGCTTGGGCCGTGAGGACTTGAGATTGGGTGGTGATGGCTTGGGCCATTTGGAACAGGGCTGCCCTCACCTCACCATCCGTCATAACTTGAGGATTCACCGGAGCTTAATTATTCGCAGCAGCTTGCATTTCAGGATCATCTCGATTACCTTGCGAAGTAGCTCCCACATTCGCAATCTCTTTCCCTACTCTTCTAGCCGCTGTCCTTCTTCTGTTCATCGCCTATATACACAAGAAAGGGATTAGATTCATAGTGTTAAGGCTCTAAAGGCACGATATAAGAGTATCAAGAAAAGAGAAGTTTCCTAATCATCACATAGCCTCTCGTCCACGATTGTGACGTGCTTCACAACCATGAACAAGACACTAGGTAATGTGGTTTAGTGAGACATTGATCCAAAGGATATTTAACCTCATGCTCTAAGACCAAGTTTAAGATTCCAATATTTAACCTCATATTTTGATTACCAAGTTTGGCTTAGCCTTGACTATGATACCAATTCTGTCACACCCGGATTCTTGAATTCGAGCGCAACCGGCGTCGTTAACCTCTCAGAGGTCGCAGAAAGCCTCTTCTTAGCTTTTATCACAATCATATAGTCAAAATTTACGGAAATTTAAAACTTTTATACTAATGAAGTATACTTAGACCGTACGACATTCTAAAACTTGTCTTCACATATATTAAAACAATCTAAAGAGTGCAAAGCAAATAATAATCAATATGTCATATAGGCCTTATTACAAAGAATCGAAAGAACATAATGAAAACCTAAAATCTACTAACTAAATCTTCATAAGACTGGAAATAGAAAGGATAGCGTCCCGAAAATGAGGACCTACTACGACTTGGAGAAAGAGTTCCAAGCTTCTTCAAATCAACCGCTTTAACTTCAATGGCCGAAACCTATAGTTGTAGTAAAATAAAGTAATGGGGTTAGTACGCCACATGTACTAAGAATGAGTATATGCACATAACACATAAGGGACATGCATGAAAAAGTATCATTTATTTTCTCATTCTAAAAACATGCCAAGTCATATGAAAATTTTCAATGACATACCATATAACATATACAAGCCAAATATTTCATCACTTAAAGCATTATCATAATCAAAGAAATCTTCTCATGGCATCATGTTAACATTTCATATTCAATAGATCATATAAACATAACATACAAAACACATACCAATGATCCCATATCCCAACCTACAAGTGCAATGGTCATGTGAAGCCCCATAACCCCACATAACCGAGTAGATAAGATAGGAGACCATAAATAAAGCTTACTTCATATAAATTTTAACATAGTTAGTTATCATAACAATATAGCCAACTAACATGTTCATTATAAGGATCAACATTCATGTAAGAGTAACATCATATACCATAAGCATATACCTTTCATATCATCATATTACTTATGAACAATCTCCTAGGACTTCTCTTAGAGTCAACTTGTGCAATGTCTAGGTAGCGTCCCATACCACCACCTAAACTAAGCAAACTCCTCAATTCACCCTAGTCGACATTCGTTTTTCTTGACTTTCCTTTTACATGAGGGAACATAGGCATTAACCGACATAGACCATGTAAGCTAAACATGGAATCCGGTGTCTTCCCCAAATCGAAAAGAGGTGGTTCTACTGATGAAAGTAGAACCGAACATGACGTAGCTTTCTAGGTGGATCCACTAGCTAGTATCCTATGGTGGCAACATAGTTCAAGAACTAGGAGATGTAGTAGAGACCCATAGTTCCACATTACATGGCAGCCTCAATCTCATGAGAATCTTTGTGAACCTACCTTCCCGCAGGGGAAGGGACACTTCCCATATCTAGTTCATCGGTGCTTAGCTTAAGTCCCTTTTATGAAATCACCTTTAATTTGTCTTTTATAAAAACTTATCATAGGTCTTAGGAGATTATCTCCCTGTATAACATGATCATGTGCTCTTTTAGATTATATGAGAATTTTCCTTTCATCGTAACCTATCTTTTCTTATGTGAGATTAACATAACATAGTCACCTTGTGAAAACCTTACAAGGGATAACATAAACTTGCATGTTCGTATTCTTATCATAATCTCACAATTTACATGTTCATAGCCAGCATATTCACATAGCAACATCATACATACTTTCATAACATAACATCATGACTTATAGACTAGCATAAACATCTTAGAGTAATCACACTTTTAGAAGACTTACCTCTCACTCCGAAGAATCTTATTCATCATGCAATATTCATATTCATACATAGTGAAATACTCAATGACATAATCAAGAACAACTCATAAAATCATGTACAAGATCAATGCAAAGCATATGAGAAGGGAAACGGGTCATAAAAGGGTTCATTCAAATCTTAAATTCTAACCCTAACGTTTTCAAGTTATCAAACACTGTAAACAACCCATTCGAAACCATCACATAGAGAAAGATCATGAGTCACACGTTATTCAATCATTATCAAGAAATTATTCAACAATTCATGCGAATTTAGTCATAGAAAATGTTTACTTTTCATTAAAAATCATAAATCTAGGGTTAGGAAGAAAATCCGTTTTGTAGAGTAAAAACTCTAGTATTTGAAGTTCTTGAAAACTTAGTTGAAAGGACCTCTTGGGGAAAGGAATCCCAAGAGTGAAAACCCATACCTTGTTGTAGAATTCAATCTACGAAGATCAATAAGAACTTTGCACTAAGAAAACCTTGGAACGTTCTTGCTAGCGTCTAGGGTTTAGCTTGCGACTTCTCCTTTTCTCACGTTTTTCTCTTGATTTAGATGTAACGTGTTTTTGAAGTGAATAACGTGTATAAGCCTTTATAAACTGAATGTTAAATAATTGTACTTGGACTATATAACCTAATTAAGGTAGACCAATTAGCTAATTACAAAAACACCCCTCCTAGATTGAGTAGGACTTGAAGATTCTAGGCTTTACCGATTTTTGGTCTCTCCTTGTAGATTTCAGTTTTGTCCTATTATTTTAATTAATTAAGTTGCTAAATTAATTAATTAAGTTGTCTAGGGTAATTACTAAAATACCCCCAAGTAATTATGACCATAAAAAACTCTTTGGACCATCCTAGGTTTGGTACTAGGTTGTTTTTTTCTTGTCTTAACCAAATTTGGAAATTTCATTTGTATTTTCATTTTTACCCTTTTAGATTAATTAATTAAGTTGCTAAATTAATTAATTAAGTAACCTAGGGTAATTACTAAAGTTCCCCTAAGTTCTTAGGACAAAACCAACTCTTTGAACCATCATACATTAGGTACTAGGTTATCCCTAAGTTAGTTAGGCGGTTAGTTAGTTAGTTAGGTTGTCCTAGGTACGACTGGCCATTTTTGGTTAGTCCTAGGTTAGTTGGGTAGTTAAGTTAGTTGTTTAGGGTCTAGGGTAGGTTAGGGGGTCTGGTCCCATGCGGTGTAACTCGCATGTGCGGTTGTCCCCCCGACTGCCCTAACTGAATTACTTAGGGTGGTCCCCTCCCTCTCGGCCGGTTCTTGCATATGTTGTTGCCCATGTGGTTGCCCATGTGCTGCCCATGTGCTTGCCCATGTGATGCTTGTACTTTTCCAACTAACTATTTGGAAGGTTCATTTGGAATATTTACTTATTGTCCCAAGGATCCTCACTATGTCCTTGGGCACTGCTTAATCTACATGATCATTTTAAATAGTTATGTGCTATGGTATCTAAGCTTGACACTTGGATGCCTCATACCTCTTATGCAAATACTATGAAAGCTATATTTTTATCTTAGGGTCTTCATTGCAGGTACAATTTCTAAACAAGCTTGAGTATATTTTGTTTATTTGGGTATTATATAGAAATTGGCTAATCCCCTTAGCCAATTTTCTATACTATGCCCAATATTTCTCAATATTGGGCTTTGGGGTGCCTACGTACCCCCAATACGCATTCTTAAAGACTTACTGGTCTCTTCACTAGACATGTAATTTTCCGAAATGTTACAATACCTGACTCGACTCATATTTTAAATGGTAAAAAACGAGTTACCCAATGGGTAATATGGGTAACCATATTATATTAGAGATCTTGTTAAAAGCTTTTAAACAAAAAAAAATTATCACTTCACTTCACACCACCCCTACCACCACCACCCCCTCCCCCTAAAAAAGTGTAAAAAATAAAGAATTCAGCCTAGCTCCCCACCCTTACCCCTACTAGCCCTCCCCCCCCCCCTCACACCTCATCCCCCCAAAAAAAAATTACCACCCAACCCCCCCTACCATCCCCCCCCAACCCATCCCCAAAAAAAAAAATAACAAAATTTTTAATTTTTTCATTAATATTTTAAATTTATTTGAAATTGTTTTTATCACCCAATCCCCTTACCCTACCAGCCCCCAACCCCAACCCCTTACCTCCTACCAGCCCTACCACCACCTATCCCAAATTAAATGTAAAAAAAATCATGTTTTTCTTACTACCCAACCCTTTATCACTTTTTTTTTGTTTGCTTTTATCCATTTAACAACCCATTTTTAAATGGATAATATGGGTATTATTCGTTTTTACCAATTTTCAAATGAGTTGAATACCCAATTCATTTAATATGGGTAATATGAATGGATACCCATATTATTTACCCATTTTGACACCCCTAACTTAACACATGAAATTGAGGATCTTGAGTAATTTTTAATAAAGGTGTTGTAAATGCGGAAATAGGTGTTATGAATGGTGCGAGTATACGTGGTGGTTCCCATCTCATCACGGAGATTCATATAAAGTTTTATGAGAAATTGTTTTTGGGTGCTTGGGGTACGAGATCCATCGGTTATAAAAAATGTAAAACAAAGGAATTTGGGTCATTCCTAAAAAAGGGTAAGTAAATGCGAAAATAGATGTTAAAAACTGTGTTTATATGTAATGGTTCCCCAACTCATTACGGAGATCCTGATCTTGTTTTTTGAGGAAAATGTGTGCTTTGGGGCGCCATATCCATGGGATATAACACACTAAAAATGGAGGATTTTAGGTAATTCTTAAAAAGGGGTCTATATGAGCGGAAATAAGAGTTAAAAATGGTGTGAGTATATGTGGTGGTTCACAACTCATTACGAAAGTCCTCATACATTTTTCAAGGATTTCTTTTGGGTTCTACGGGATATCAGATTCATGGGATATACATACAAAAATTCGAGGATTTTTGGTAATTCCTTAAAAAGGGCTTGTAAATGCGAAAATAGGCGTCAAAAAGATTATGTGAGTATACATGGTGATTCTATAATCCATTACAGAGGTCCTCATAAATTTTCTTGAGAAAATAAAATTGGGTGATCTAGATGCTAGATCCATGGGGTATAACACACGAAAAATTAAAGAATTTGGGTAATAACTAAAAGGGGGCATGTAAATGTGGTAACATATGTTAAAATGGTGTAATTACAAGTAGTGGTTCCCCAAATCATTATGCAAGTCCTCACAAAGTTTTTTTTAATTTTTTTGGATGCTCTGGGCGCCACATCCATGGGCTATATAACACACGAAAAATTGAGGACTTTGGGTGATTCCTAAAAAGGGATTCTAAATGCGGAAATAGGCGTTAAAAATGGTGTGAGTATATATGATGATTCTAACACTCATTAAAGAGGTCCTCATAAAGTTTTTTTTAGAAAAGTAGTTTTGATCCTCCAACGTGTCAGATCTATTAACTATAACACACACAAAATTGTGAAATTTGAGTAATTCATGAAAAAAAGGGCATGTAAATGGGAAAATAGGCGTTAAAAATTTCTTGAGTATGCATTGTGGTTCCCCCAACTCTTTTTGGATGTCCTCACAATGTTTTTTAAGAAACAAAATTGGGTGCTCCAAGGCACTACGTCCATTGGCTATAACACACGAAAAATAGAGGAATTTGAGTAATTACTAAAAAGGAACTGTAAATGCGGAAGACGTTAAAAATAGTATGAGTATACGTGGTTGTTCCCCGACTCATTAGGAATTCCTCAGAAAGTCTTATGAGAAAAATATTTTGGGAGCTCCTGGGCACCAGACTATAACACACGAAAATTGAATATTTTAGGTAATTCTTAAAAAGTTCATGTAAATGCGGAAATATACGTTAAATGGTGTGAGTATACATGGTGATTCCCCAACTCCTTATGGAGGTTTTCATAAAGTTATCTGACAAAAAAGTGTGTGTGCTCTGGTAGCCAAATCAATGGGTTATAACACACGAAAAATCCAAGATTTTGGGTAATTCCTAAAAAAGGCCTGTAAATGCTATAATAGGAGTTCAAAAAATAGTGTGAGTATATATGCTGGTTTCCCAACTCATTACAGAGGTCTTCATAAAGTTTTTTCTTAAAAACAATTGGGTGCTCGAGGGTGCCATATCCATAGGAAAAACACATAAAAGATCAAGGAATTTGGTCTTTCCTAAAATAGGGAATGTAAATGTGGAAATATGCATTAAAAAGGTGTGAATATGTGTGGTGGTTCCCCAACACATTACAAAGGTTCTCATAAAGATTTTTCAGAAATTTCTTTTGGGTGCTCCAGAGCCATATCCATGGGCACTTACGAAAAATCAAGGATTTTGGTAATTCCTAAAAAAGGGCCCTTTAAATTTAGAAATAGGCGTTTTAAAATGGTGTGAGTGTGTGTGGTAGTTCCCCAACTCATTACAGAGGTCCTGATAAAAAAAAAATTGACCAAACTTTGGTGATCCGAGGCACCTGATCCATGAGCTATATAACACACTAAACATCAAGGATTTTAGGTAATTCTTTAAAAAAAAAAGGGTCCGTAAATGTGGAAATAGGCATTAAAAATTGGTGTTAGTATATGTGGTGGTTCCCAACTCACTATAGAGGTCCTCATAAAGTTTTTTGAGAAAAAAATTGAAAGCTCCGGGGTGCCTGAACCATGGGCTATATAACACAAGAAAAATTGAGAATTTTAGATAATTACTAAAAAAAAAAGCTTGTAAATGAGGAAATATGTATTGAGAAAATGGTATGAGTATACATGGTGGTTCCCCAACTCATTACAGGAGCCCTCATAAAAGTTTTTTGAGAAAAATTTTTGGGTGCTCTGTGGCGCCAGATTCATGGGCTATAACATACAAAAAATTAAGCATTTTGGGTAAGTCCTAAAAAGGTTCCTGTAAATGCAAAAAAAATAGGCATTTAAAACAGTGTGAGCATATGTGTTGGTTCCCCAACTCATAAAGTTTTTTGGAAAAAAAATTGGGTGCTTTTGGGTGCCAGATCCATGGTCTATAACACACGAAAAATTAAAATTTTTGAGTAATTATTCCTAAAAAAAGGTCTTGTATGCAAAAATAGGTGTTAAAATGGTGTCTGTATAGATGGTTATTCCCCCTAACTCATTACAGAAGCACATATAAAGTATTCTTAGAGAAAAAAATTTGTTGCTTTGGGGAGCTAAAAAATCTCTCTGAGGGGGAAGAAGAATGACTTGTCTATCAAGAGGATGCCAAAAATCGTCTGCATCAAGATCACAAAACGTGGGGGAGGCTGCTCGACATACAAAAGGATCATTCTTTGCTTCCGAAATCCAGTAATCAGATGTTTAATCTTACAACTAAAAACCGATGGGGAGAAGTAGAGTGAAGTCGTTGAACAAGAAGATGAAAAGACTTGTTTTGTTTCTCACCACACCCTTATTCTTGCTCACATTTCATTCTCCCACATTAATATCTCAATTCATTTGTTTTTGTTTGGTTACTCGTCATGCTCTGAGCTTACGCCCTCGGCGTGGATGACACTCGAAAACCATTATTGGCCTCGAGCCAACCCTTGGCCTGACTTACTTAACTCAGCGGAAGATTTAACTCAATAAAACAGTCGCATTCCATAAATTAAAAGAAAACAAGTTTATCAAAATGACACTTAAGTCTCATAACAAAATATCTGCAATACGAAGATGAGAGACTCAATACTAATGTTCTGGCTGTCTATGAAGACTCTATAATACTGAGATGGATGTTGGGATACACCCCACAACATCCTATAAAAGAAAGACTGAAAAGCGATTAAATGTGTCCTCCGAAATGAAAGGATTCTCACCACTGACTCTGATTGCTTAGCTGGATCAACGAGGCGCTGAATGATGCTAATCTTGGTTACCTGTGTCTGCATCATAAAATGATGTAGGCCAACTGGCATCAATACATTGAATGTACGAGTATGCGAGTTGGAATGCTAACAACACTTAAGCTTGAAAAAGAGTAAGAAGGAACACTTACCTTAGCTCTGCTCAACTTATTAATAACTTGACTTAATATAAAGAAATAAGACATATGCAATATATAAAAAGCTTGTGAAACAAAAAATACTTAGTTCGTTAAAGAAAATGCAATAAAAAACTTAATTTTACTTATATTAGGAAGTAATATAGTTTCTGCGGGACATTTTTTAACCGACAACCACCACTATGAGCCTTAGTGGTGATACAATGTCTTGCCCACGCTGCCAAAACTGTCCTATACTTTGTCGACACATAGAACTACTTAACTTAGTGGATCCACTAGCTTAACTTATGTCATCATCTAATAATAATATGACCCATTAACACCCATGATGGCTACATGGTGTATGCAGACTTGAGTTATTATGAACTTGCATACCCATATCGATGCTCAATACTACTCCCAAAAATATACTTAGCTCATGTGTTTTTAAAACAACTTCTTTCTTTGTGTTGAGATAATTGCTCAATGCTTAGCTTTAAATCTCTCTTGGAATCAATGCTCTTTTTTCTTGCTCAAAACTCTTTTGGAAATCTTAGTTTCCTATTACCTTAAATGTGAAAACATTTATAAATATTAAGAGAATACTTAGTTCCCTTATAACTTTTGTGAAATGAACTACGAAATAGAAGGACTTAAATAGGCTAAACTACAAAATCTTGGCGAAAAATGCCTATTCGGCGCATCCGGGTGCGCCGCGCTTGCCCTCAAGTTCAGAGGCCTCATCCTGGCGCACTGCAAGCGCGCTACCCCATCCCTCTGGCGCAGATGGGGGGCGCCACGCCTGGTGCTACCCATGTGTGTCTGACGACTTTCTCCTCTCGTTTTTCAACGCTAAACCCCTAAACTTCCATAGTTCTTATCCCAAACCCTTAATACCTTCAACACCCAATAGATCTAACTTGAAAAATAATCCGGAATTACGAATCGAAACAACAATAGGAATTGAACAACTAAACCAACAGAATTTTGACAAGATTCTTTAAGAACTCATTTCTTAACATGTAAACAACTCTAAAATGACTGAATTGAAACAATTTTGGTGTGTGGGTGAACTAACCCAATACAAAAGATCTCACATACCTTGAGAGGGATCACCCCCGACGAAATCCACTCGCAAATCTTGACGTTCTTTTCTCTCTTCTCTAAGCCCTAAGCGTAAAGTCTAATTTTTCAAAACTGAACTAAACTGTTTTTACCCCAATAAGTCCCTTAAAATGAAATAGGAAATTAATTGATGAAAAGACTAGTTTGACCTTCCTTAAATCTGAATTTGGACTTAACAGCCCAACTTTTGATAAGCATATCTCACTCTTAAGATATCGAAAATGTGCAAACTGAGCTAGAAGTTATGACCGTTTGAAAATGACCAAAACTCACTTTCTTAACTTAGACAAATTTTTCAGATTTTTCCCTTTCTTTTCAAAAATGAATATTTTTAGTTTCTTAGTTTATTCTTTAACTATTTCAAATTGTGAGATGTTACACTCATATAATTGGGCCTAGAGTTGTTCTCACTAAAAGAGAGAGAAAAAAGAAAAAGGAAAAGATTACGTAATTAGATATGCTTTACTGTCTTATATAATATTACCACATATATTATCAAAATATTACATATTTTAGTATTAATTAAGAATTTTCAATCATATATTGAATTTTTTTTATTGAAGAGTAATTTGCTAATCTTGTTTGGATGATTGTTACGTGTTGTATTGTTAGTTCTTTTTTATGGTTACTTAAATTCAATTGTATTCAACGTTTAAATCTATAATTATGTAACCAAAAGATCCATTTTATGTAACAATCGTTTTGATGTGATCGCATGGTTACCTTGATATTTGTTTCTCATTTTATCTTTATTTATTATTTGATGATTATATTTCATTATTTAACCTACCTTTTTATAGTTGCTCTGCCCCACACCTTGCTTTTCTTGCAGGTTTAGCATTCAAATTATAGATATGTGACATTATGTAACGATGGAGAATGATACAATTTATCTTAACATTGTATTCATTCAAAAAAATACAGTACAAAACAATGCAATACGATATATTATGAAATAATACGGAACAACCATCCAAACAAAGTGCAAACTAGTGGAGTTTGTGTTGTTTGGCCAAAGAAAATAGGAGATTAAAAATAGAGAAAAATATTGAAAACACTTTTGAATTTGACATAAATTAATTATTTGTTTCATCTCCAAATGACTAACAATTTTAAAAACACCTTCTACTTGACTAATTAAACTTAGATACACTCCCGATCTACTACATTACATAAAAAGTGATTTCATACTCATGTAATACTCTTAATGAAAAGACAAGAGAGACTAGGGATATAGGAAGGAAGCGAGATATACTTAATTCTGATTCCATATATTTGAAGTCCAAATTCTAATAAAATTAAAAAGTATAATTTGAATAGTGGGGGGCGCACCCACTTTTAGGCGGCGGCTAACTATGTCTATTTCTCCTGTTGCTTTATCCTCAAGCAAAGGATTGTGGATGATGTCAATCATAAACAGGTTAACATTCATTTTCCCTTTCATACCTAATCATGTCAATATCTTCCATGTTCAACAATAATTGAAATCAAAAGATGGATATGCAGGAAGCTGTTTATATTACAACTGCTATCCAAGAGGATATATTTTCTGAGATGGGAATTGGAATAACAAGCCATATTGCCCACTGTCCAGAAGATGACAATCATGTTTTCATTGTTTCTTTGTTTGATTTGACTAAACGATGGAACATTGCTAACTTATTTCCACTGGTGACAATGCAGTGTCATCTAGTATTTGGGGAAAATGCTTCATAGAGTTATATATAACATTTGGAATTCATTATTTCGCTGTTGCAGATCCACAATTTGGTCTTGCTTGCCTGGGAAAAATAAACATGGCCTATGAGAGTGATCGAGACCTGATGATTCATTTTTACGAATTTGTTGCAAAGTAAGATGAGAATATTCTGACTCTAAGTGTATCACAGTGCATGTGCTCATTTCTGTACATCAATATTGTTCTTCTGTTTATTATTAAGAAGAACTTCTAGATTGGACCTTTTTAAGAAATTTTCACGGCGCAGTGCTCAATAGGATTTAATGCAGTGTATTTCTCTTATTTATTCAATAGACTATTAAGGCTACTCTTGCTAACAACTCGAGTACATATATAATGAATATTGAATTCTATAAAAGTAGTTGACCATGATTGTTTTTTTCTTTATTCTAATTTCCATGAAGAGAAGAAATGGCTTGTAAGAGGCCGAGCTTGGGCTGGACAGGTTTGCTGAAAGATTAACGATGCAACAGACTTTACAAGAGCAGGTAGGAGATCTTTTCTCTTGAGGTTTAATTATGTTATAGCTGTGATAGTAAGAGTGGATACAAATATTTTGACAGCAACTGGAGTTGTTGAAGTACATGGATGATCAGTCTGCAATACTTGAGAAGGTAGTGATGACTAAATAACATAGGGGGGATAACCCCCTACCCCACGAGTCCCGAGGCGCTCGCCTCAAAAGCCCCTACCCCCCTACCCCCTACCCCCTACCCGTGTACCGAGGTGCTCGCCTCTAGACCCCCCTACCCCTACCCCCAACCCGAGTCCCAAGGCGCTCGCCTCGAGACCCCCCTACCCCCCTACTCGAGTCTTGAGGCGCCTCGAGCACCCCCTAACTCCTACCCACCCCCTACCCGAGTCTCGAGGCGCTCGCCTCGACCCCCTACCCCCTACCCCCTACCCGAGTCCCAAGGCGCTCGCCTCGAGACCCCCTACACCCTACACCCTACACCCCCCTACCCGAGTCCCAAGGCGCTCGCCTTGAAACCCCCTACCCCCCACCCCCACCCCTACCCGAGTCCCAAGGCGCTCGCCTCGAGAGCCCCTACCCCCCTACTCGAGTCACGAGGCGCTCGCCTCGAGACCCCCTATCCCCCTACCAGAGACCCGAGTCTCGAGACGCTCGCCTCGAGACCCCCTACCCCCCTTCCCCTACCCGAGTACGTAGACCTCTACCCAAGTCTCGAGGCGCTCGCCGAGACCCCCTACCCCTCCCTACCTGAGTCCCAAGGCGCTCGCCTCGATACCACCTACACCCTACACCCCCCTACCCGAGTCCCAAGGCACTCGCCTTGAGACCCCCTACCCCCTACCCCCCTACTCGAGTCCCAAGGCGCTCGCCTCGAGAGCCCCTACCCCTCTTACCCGAGACCCGAGTCCCGAGACGCTCGCCTCGAGACCTCCTACCCCCCCTCTCCTTACCCGAGTCCCTAGACCCCTACCCAAGTCTCGAGGCGCTCGCTGAGACCCCCTACCCCTCCCTACCCGAGTCCCGAGTCCTGAGGCGCTTGCCTCGAGACCCCCCTCCCCCTACCCGAGTCTTGAGGCGCTCGCCTCGAGACCCCTTACCCCCTACCCATCCACCCTACCCAGGTCTCGAGGCGAGCGTGTGAGTCGCGACACATCTATGGGTGAGAGGCTATAAGACGATAGAGTTTCCCTTCTTTTCTACTCCTATATCGGTGGTAGAGTAAATGTTATGATTATCCTTCTTATGAGTTTCCTTGTGTTTGCTAGGAGATGAATACTAGAAGGATGGCCGCTAGAAGATTGGAAGAGGAGAGGGTGAATGAGGAGGTTCCTCAAGTTGAGCAAGTTGAGCAAGTTGCTCAAGGTGCTCAAGATGGGCAAGGTGATCAAGTGCCTCCCCAAGGTGATCATGTTCCTAATGTGGATGGAGGTGATGAGGTGCCGGATTTGTCTAATAGGGTGATTGGAGAGGCTTTGATGGCTTTAGCTCAAGCCGTAACTACTCAAATCAATTTGAGTATGGTGCCTAGGGTTATGGAGAGCACTATGACTACTAGGTTGAGAGACTTTGTGAGGATGAATTCTCCTATCTTTCTTGGCTCTAAGGTGAATGAGGATCCCCAAGAATTTCTTGATGGTGTGTACAAAGTTTTGAGTGCTATGGGGGTTACATCTAGGGAGAAGGCGGAGTTGACTTCATACCAATTGAGAGATGTTTCTCAAATTTGGTACACTCAATGGAAGGACAATAGGCTGGAAGATTCGGGTCCTATTGAGTGGGAAGAGTTTAAGGGAGTTTTTCTTGGCAAGTACTTTCCCCGAGAGAGAAGAGAAGTCAAGGTGGAGGAGTTTATTAATCTCAAGCAAGGCAATATGAGTGTTGAGGAGTACTCTTTGAAATTCTCGACATTGTCTAGGTATGCTCCTTCTCTTGTGTCCAATCCAAGAGATGAAATGAGTCATTTTTGTACGGAAGTAGCCGACTTGGTGAAGGAAGAATGTCGTACCGCTATGCTTCATGATAATATGACCCTATCTAGACTCATGGTGTATGCACAATCTATTGAGGAGTCTAAACTTAGAAGGATGGCTAAAAGTTTAAAAAGGGGTGTTGCTAGTGATCAAGAGCAACCTAGGTTCAAGAAAAGAGTTCAAACTCAAGATGGACCTAGTGTTCCTAAGAAGTAGAGAAAGGAGGTGGCTCTAAGGATGGTAAGCCTACTTGTGCCAAGTGTGGCAAGAAACACTATGGTGAGTGTCTTGTGGGTACCGGGAATTGCTTTGGTTGTGGTAAGGGAGGACATAAGGCTAGAGATTGTCCTATGATTGCTTCTAGAGGTAGAGAGGGTAAGCAAGTTGAGCCTAGTGTTCCAAAGGAAGATGTTCCAACTAAGAGGCGTTTCTATGCACTCCGTACAAGAATTGAGAAGTCGGGTGATGGTGATGATGATGTTGGTAAGTTCTTGTTTCTCTTTTGATAGTATGAGTTCCTTCTAAGTGGGGGAGTATGGTTTGTAGATGGGATAGAAGTTCTTGAATTTGTTGCATGTGCATGATGTTTAGGAGTTTGGTTGAAATTGAATTTCATTTACTTCTTGCATTGTATGTTTTATGAAGCTTTGAGCATGTTATATGATGTGTTTACATGATGTTATCTTGCATATTTGCATGTTTATATAAAGAATTGCCTAAAACTTGCATTTTTGGAAAAGTTGCTAAAATCACTGTTGCTTTATACACTGCTCACTGTAAAAATTTTGAGAAAATGACTATTTGATTCTTTGGTTTAAAATTATGGTAATGTGATTAGAACTGATGTATATGAGTATGATGTTGAATATAAAATGAGTTTTTGCTTATTGGATTGAAGAATGTGAGTTTTGTAGCATAATGAGTTATAGAATTATTCTCTAGTTTCTTGTTGTGTTGTGAATCTCTTGATTATGTGATGATTTCTTCTTGATAATGTGTTATGAGGTTTGGTTATGTGCTGCTAGTTGAATCTCTAATCTTGGAAGTGTTCGGAGAGTGGCAAGTGTCATTCGAAGACGAATGTTGTCCAAGTGGGGGAGATTGTAAGACCTCGAAAATAGCTTAGGTTAACTAGAGCCTAATATGTTGGTCTTGATGTCTAAGGTCCTAAATATGTTTAATATGTGGTATAGAGGCAGTAGCTAAAGTATTAGAGGTGTTGTAAGTCAAACGTCAAGGGACGACTAAGACGTTTGACGACTAAGTCACCTAAATGTCAAAAATGTGGTTCTATGTGTTTATGTGTGTTTCATGGTGTTTTAAGGTTCTTAATAGAGTTAATATAGCATGTATAGGCAGTGGTTAAAGTTTCGTGAAGTTTGGAGGTCAAACGACTAAGAACGTCCAAGGCATTCGAAAGATATGCCTTGAGTCGACCTTGTACGTCTATGTGTGTTTCGTTGAGTTTTACGTGTTCGTTTTGGATGAAATTCATGTGAGAGGTGTTAAAGTCATAGATGGTCATATTTGGGTTGGAAACGTTCGGGAAATTATCCCCAAGGACCATCAAAGGGTCCTTGAGGAAATGACCCAAAACCTGATGGCAGGCTGTCCCAGGCAGCCTTGGTGACGGAGCTGTCAACGGCCAGTCATGGCTGTGACGCCCCGTCACAAGGGTTCCGTCAGTTATTGCCTATTCTAATGCTAAAAGGTATTCCACATGATGAGATTAGGCAATAACCGACATAGACCATGATAGCAAGACATGGAATCCGAAGTTCTATCCTACTTCGATGAGGTTGTTCTACTTAACAATGGTAGAACTTGGACACATCCCATGTAGGCATATGGTTAAGGAATATGAAGGGCGTGATAAGCATTCAGTCTGTTCTTTAACTGAATCCACTTAACCCTACTCATACTCACTCGGTGCTAGCCTTAGTTCTCATAGATTAATTCACATTCAAGTTCATATAAATAGGTCTCTTATCTAGTTCACGACCCCCTTTACATTCACCCTACCAAAGCAAGGTCCACTAGGGCATAACTCACTTTGGCGATAAAAAGCTCATAGCGACTTCCCTAAGGTATGATTTGATGCTGTTCCAGCCAACCATCTTTAAGTACATCACTCATCACATGAAGGATACCATTACGGCTAACTACTTCACAATGCATAACCTCGCCACTAAGTTCAAGGTTCCACATAACTTTGACCTTCTTATCATCAAGGTCCCACTTATATTATTATTCAAGACTAAGAGCTATAACACCCTATATCAAGACATCACATATCCATAATCATATATACATCAAGCAAGAGATACAAGTCAACCAAGACAAGACATCACATACTTCACTTTTAACCCATAATACAAGCCATTCTAGAAACACTTCTAAAACAACCTAACATCTTCAAGTCATCCTATGTATCATCTTAACATCATTAATATACTCCACATAGACTCATAAAGTCAAGTAGGAATAACCAAGACTTAACCCTAACACTACACTCATAATGTCAAAGTCATAGTCTAACATGATCACTTAAGGCAACATAACTAGAAGAATACATACATGAATATATAGCTTCACATGTAGATAAGTAATGACATACTCGCATCATCAACTACACAAATAGCCACAGAACTTCAAGTAATTGCCAAGAAGGCCATGCTCATAATATTGCATAAAGTAACGCCGACAAGGCCACAACAATTGCAAGTAAAACACATAACACCGCCACCATAAGTGGACCATACCAATCACAATAATATGAAAGTATAAATAATATCAAATTAAGGAAAATTGGGCAGCATACCTTTACTCCATTATCTACACTTCAATTCAATGCCAAATCAACCAATTTAACATCACAAGGCCCTTAGCCATGGCCATGAACAATAATTCAAAGCAATAACCATAAAACTCAATGAATCTACATCAATTCAATCTAGATTCAACAATCTAATATCAATTATATATCAATTGGACACAATTCTTATATCATTAGAAAGCCCATAAGAAACTACACAACAATTCATCAATATAAGCTTAATATCAAGTAACCCAAAAAGTAGTCAAAACTAGGGTTCATCAATTCACATGGGTTCATAGGTAATTTATGTTGAAATCATCAATACAATATCAATTAGATCATAATTCAATGTTTAGAAATCATTTATGCAAGATACCATGGTAGAATCCCGAAATTGGACAAATCACTTCAGAAAACTTTGAAAACATCTTTGAAAGTTGGGCTCCTTGATGAAATAAGTTTCAAGGATCAAAAGCCATACCTCAAGGATGATAATTCTTCACTTTGATGAAGAATTTCCACACAAGAACCCCTCACCAAGCTGCCTCTTCAATGGAGTCTTCAATGGAGGTTTTGGGAAATATTCTAAGAGACTTTGGGTTTTCAATTTAGAATAATGAAGTCTCTAGGGTGTTAACCACTTAAATAGTTAGTTAAAATAACCATAAGACCTTCAAACAACCGCCTAAACTCTTATTTGGAAGTGGGGTGAATTTACAAGTTCAGCCCTGACTTGGCAGAAAAATCTGCGCACAGGGACTAGGCTGCGACGACCTGCTTGTGACGGGGCGTCACGGGTGCAACGGCCCATCATGGCTATCCGTTGCAAGCTCCAGTGGCTTGACAAGGGTCCTCTCTACACCCTTGAACAAGGCCCCCACGACAGAACCCTTGTGATGGGGCGTCACAGCCATGACTGGCCGTTGACAGCTCCATCGCCAAGGCTGCCTGGGACAGCCTGCCATCAGGTTTTGGGTCCTTTCCTCAAGGACCCTTTGATGGTCCTTGGGGATAATTTCCCGGTCGTTTCCAACCCAAATATGATCATCTATGAGTTTAAAATCTCTCACATGTATTTAATCCAAAACGAACATGTAAAACTCAACGAAACACACATAGACGTACAAGGTCGACTCAAGGCATATCTTTCGAATGCCTTGAATGTTCTTAGTCGTTTGACCTCCAAACTTCACGAAACTTTAACCACTGCCTATACATGCTATACTAACTCTATTAAGAACCTTAAAACACCATGAAACACACATAAACACATAGAACCACATTTTTGACATTTAGGTGACTTAGTCGTCAAACGTCTTAGTCGTCCCTTGACGTTTGACTTCCAAAACCTCTAATACTTTAGCTACTGCCTCTATACCACATATTAAACATATTTAGGACCTTAGAACACTAAGACCAACATATTAGACTCTAGAGCACCTAAGCTATTTTCGAGGTCTTACAATCTCCCCCACTTGGACAACATTCGTCCTCGAATGACACTTGCCACTCTCCGAACACTTCCAAGATTAGAGATTCAACTAGCAGCACTTAACCATGCCATACAACTCATATCAAGAAGAAATCATCAATTTCACATAATCAAGAGATTCACAACACAACAAGAAACTAGAAAATAATTCTATAACTCGTTATGCTACAAAACTCACATGTTTCAATCCAATTAGCAAAAACTCATTTTATATTCAACATCATACTCATATACATCAGTTCTAATCACATTACCACAATTTTAGACCAAAGAATCAAATAGTCATTTTCTCAAAATTTTTACAGTGAGCAGTGTATAAAGCAACAGTGATTTTAGCAACTTTTCCAAAAATGCAATTTTTAGACAATTCTTTATATAAACATGCTAATATGCAAGATAACATCACGTAAACACATCATATAACATGCTCAAAGCTTCATAAAACATACAATGCAAGAAGTAAATGAAATTCAATTTCAATCAAACTCCTAAACATCATGCACATGCAATAAATTCAAGAACTTCTATCCCATCTACAAACCATACTCCCCCACTTAGAAGGAACTCATACTATCAAAAGAGAAACAAGAACTTACCAACATCATCATCATCATCACCATCACCCGACTTCTCAATTCTAGTACGGAGTGCATAAAAACGCCTCTTAGTTGGAACATCTTCCTTTGGAACACTAGGCTCAACTTGCTTACCCTCTCTACCTCTAGACGCAATCATAGGACAATCTCTAGCCTATGTCCTCCCTTACCACAACCAAAGCAATTCCCGGTACCCACAAGACACTCACCATAGTGTTTCTTGCCACACTTGGCACAAGTAGGCTTACCATCCTTAGAGCCACCTCCTTTCTCAAAAATCTTCTTAGGAACACTAGGTCCATTTTGAGTTTGAACTCTTTTCTTGAACCTAGGTTGCTCTTGATCACTAGCAACACCCCTTTTCAAACTTCTAGCCATCCTTCTAATTTTAGACTCCTCAATAGATTGTGCATACACCATGAGTCTAGATAGGGTCATATTATCATGAAGCATAGCGGTACGACATTCTTCCTTCACCAAGTCGGCTACTCCGGTACAAAAACGACTCATTTCATCTCTTGGATTGGACACAAGAGAAGAAGCATACCTAGACAATGTCGACAATTTCAAAGAGTACTCTTCAACACTCATATTGCCTTGCTTGAGATTAATAAACTCCTCCACCTTGACTTCTCTTCTCTCTCGGGGAAAGTACTTGCCAAGAAAAGCTCCCTTAAACTCTTCCCACTCAATAGGACCCGAATCTTCCAGCCTATTGTCCTTCCATTGAGTGTACCAAATTTGAGAAACATCTCTCAATTGGTATGAAGCCAACTCCGCCTTCTCCCTAGATGTAACCCCCATAGCACTCAAAACTTTGTACACACCATCAAGAAATTCTTGGGGATCCTCATTCACCTTAGAGCCAAGAAAGATAGGAGGATTCATCCTCACAAAGTCTCTCAACCTAGAAGTCATAGTGCTCTCCATAACCCTAGGCACCATACTCAAATTGATTTGAGTAGTTACGGCTTGAGCTAAAGCCATCAAAGCCTCTCCAATCACCCTATTAGACAAATCCGGCACCTCATCACCTCTATCCACATTAGGAACATGATCACCTTGGGGAGGCACTTGATCACCTTGCCCATCTTGGACACCTTGAGCACCTTGCTCAACTTGCTCAACTTGAGGAACCTCCTCATTCACCCTCTCCTCTTCCAATCTTCTAGCGGCCATCCTTCTAGTATTCATCTCCTAACAAACACAAGGAAACTCATAAGAAGGATAATCATAACATTTACTCTACCGCAAGATATAGGAGTAGAAAAGAAGGGAAACTCTATCGTCCTATAGCCTCTCGCCCATAGATGTGTCACGACTCACACCGATGGTCAAGACTCTACTAGACGTGACTTGATGAGACTTTTTGATACCTAATACTACTTTCACCACTATCACACCCCTACCCACCCCCTTTACCCGAGTCACAAGGCGCTCACCTCGAGACCCCCTACCCCCCTACCCGAGTCCGAGTCCCGAGGCGCTCACCTCGAGACCTTCTATCCCCCCTACCCGAGACCCGAGACCCAAGTCCCGAGATGCTCGCCTCGAGACCCCCTACCCCCCTACACGAGTCCCTATACCCCTACCCAAGTCTCAAGGCGCTCGCTGAGACCCCCTACCCCTACCCACCCCCTACCCTGGTCTCGAGGCGCTCACCTCGAGATCCCACCAACACCTACCCACCCCCCTACTAGAGTCACGAGGCGCTCGCCTCGACCCCCTACCCCTCACCCCTACCCAAGTCACGAGGCGCTCGCTTCGAGACCCCCTACCCCCTACCCCCCTCACCCCTTCCGAGTCCTGAGTCCCGAGGGCACTCGCCTCGAGACCCCCTACCCCCTACTCGAGTCACGAGGCGCTCGCCTCGCCCCCTACCCCTCACCCCTACCCGAGTCACGAGGCGCTCGCTTCGAGACCCCCTACCCCCCTCACCCCTTCCCGAGTCCCGAGGCACTCATCTCGAGACCCCCTACCCCTACCTCCCTACCCCCTTCCCGAGTCCCAAGGCGCTCGCCTCGAGACCCCCTACCCCTCCCTACCCCCCCTCCCGAGTCCCGAGGCGCTCGCCTCGAGACCCCCTACCCTCCCTCCCGAGTCCCGAGGCGCTCACCTCGAGACCCCTACCCCTCCTCTCCGAGTCCCGAGGCACCCGCCTCGAGACCCCCTACCCCTCCTTCCCGAGTCCCGAGGCGCTCACCTCGAGACCCCCTACCCCTCCCACCTTCGCGAGTCCCGAGGCGCTCGCCTCGAGACCCCCTACCCCTACGCCCCCTTTCCGAGTCCCAAGGCGCTCGCCTCGAGACCCCTAACCCTAACCCCCCCTCTTCCCGAGTCCCGAGGTGCTCGCCTCGAGACCCCTACCCCCTACCCTCCTCCCTTCCCGAGTCCCGAGGCGCTTGTCTCGAGACCCCCCCCCCTTCCCGAGTCCCGAGGCGCTCGCCTCGAGACCCCTTACCCCCCTCCCTCTTCCCGAGTCCCGAGGTGCTCGCCTCGAGACCCCCTACCCTCCCTTCCCGAGTCCCAAGGTGCTCGCCTCGAGACCTCCTACCCTCCCTTCCCGAGTCCCGAGGTGCTCGCCTCGAGACCCCCTACCCCCTACCCTCCCTTCCGAGTCCCGAGGTGCTCGCCTCGAGACCCCTACCCTCCTTACCCGAGTCCCGAGGCGCTCGCCTCGAGACCCCCTACCCCCCCCCCTCTTCCCGATTCCCGAGGTGCTCGCCTCGAGACCCCCTACCCCCTACCCTCCCTTCCCAAGTCCCGAGGTGCTCGCCTCGAGACCCCCTACCCCCTACCCTCCCTTCCCGAGTCCCGAGGCGCTCGCCTCGAGACCCCCAAATCCCCCTACCCCCTACCTCCTACCCCTAGTCTCGAGGCGCTTGCCTCGAGACCCCACCCCCCCTTCTTGAGTCCCGAGGTGCTCGCCTCGAGACCCCATACCCCCTACCCCCCCTCTTCTCGAGTCCCGAAGTGCTCGCCTCGAGACCCCTACCCCCTACCCCCCTCTTCCCGAGTCCCGAGGTGCTCGCCTCGAGACCCCCTACCCCCTACCCCCCCTCTTCCCGAGTCCCGAGGCGCTCGCCTCGAGATACCCCCCTTCTCGAGTCCCGAGGCGCTCGCCTCGAGATACCCCCCTTCTCAAGTCCCGAGGCGCTCGCCTCGAGATACCCCTACCCCCCCCCTCTCTTTCCCGAGTCCCGAGGCGCTCGCCTCGAGATACCCTCTACCCCCCCCCTCTCTTCCCGAGTCTCGAGGCGCTCGCCTCGAGACCCTTCCCCCCCTTCTTGAGTCTCGAAGCGCTCGCCTCGAGACCCCCAACCCATCCCCCAACCCGAGTCCCTAGGCGCTCGCCTCGTAAGTCCCTACCCCCCCAACCCGAGTCCCGAGGTGCTCGCCTCGAGAGTCCCTCCCCCCCCCCTCTCGAGTCCCGCGGCGCTCGCCTCGAGAGTCCCTCCCCTCACCCTCTCGAGTCCCGAGGTGCTCGCCTCGAGAGTCCCTTCCCCCCCCCTCTCAGTCCCGAGGTGCTCGCCTCGAGAGTCCCTACCCCTCTCGAGTCCCAAGGCTCTCGCCTCAAGAGTCCCTACCCCTCTCGAGTCCCGAGGCGCTCGCCTCGAAAGTCCCTACCTCCCTATACCCCTCTCGAGTCCCGAGGCGCTCGCCTCGAGAGTCCCTACCCCCCTACCCTCTCGAGTCCCGAGGCGCTCGCCTCGAGAGTCCCTACCCCCTTACCAATCCCGAGGCGCTTGCCTCGAGACCCCTATCCCCTCCCGAGGCACTTTCCTCGAGACCCCCTACCCCCATCCCCCTCCCGAGGCACTTTCCTCGAGACCCCCTAACCCCATCCCCTCCCGAGGCACTTTCCTCGAGACCCCCTACCCCATCCGCCTCCCGAGGCACTTTTATCGAGACCCTCCCCCCCCCCCCCGAGTCCCGAGGCGCTAGCCTCGAGATTCTACCCCCCTCCCCCACCCCACGAGTATAGAGGCGCTTGCCTCGACACCCTACCCCCCTACCCCACCCACGAGTCCCGAGGCGCTTGCCTCGAGAACCTCGCCTCGAAAGTCCCTACCTCCCCATACCCCTCTCGAGTCCCGAGGTGCTCGCCTCGAGAGTCCCTACCCCCGTACCCCTCTCGAGTTCCGAGGCGCTCGCCTCGAGAGTCCCTACCCCCCCTACCTCGAGGTCTCGAGGCGCTCGCCTCGAGAGTCCCTACCCCCCCTACCCCTCTCGAGTCCCAAGCGCTTGCCTCGAGACCCCCCTCTTTCCTCGAGACCCCCATCTCCCTCCCGAGGCACTTTCCTCGAGACCCCCCTACCCCCATCCCCCTCCCGAGGCACTTTCCTCGAGACCCCCCTACCCCATCCGCCTCCCGAGGCACTTTCCTCGAGACCCCCCTCCCCCCTCCTCCGAGTTTCGAGGCGCTAGCCTCGAGATTCTACCCCCCTCCCCCACCCCACGAGTCTAGAGGCGCTTGCCTCGACACCCTACCCCCTACCCCACCCATGAGTCCCGAGGCGCTTGCCTCGAGAACCCCCCCCACCCCCCACCCCCCGAGGCGCTTGGCTCGAGACTCTACCCCTCCCCCGTTCCAAATTTAATTAAATAAAAAGTAGTGTAAGCTGAAGAAGAGGAATAACCTTGTGTGCTTCAGCAAATTTCTTAGCATGTTTTTGCTTTATTTTCATCAGAAATGATGTCTGCATCAACTACTATGTCATACAACTGAAAGAAGTAGGCAGCATATTAGTAAAACATTTTAGTGTGGTTGAATGAAAAGTGAGATTATACACAGATTTTGGGACCTGAGACAGCAACTGAAAGATATCGATGTCCTTCTGCAATGACATTTGTTCACTTCTTTGTTTGCCAAGTCAAAATTGCCACTTTTGCAAGCTGAGAATATAGCCTGAACAACTTCATTTGGAATTACCTGATCATGGTTATTGCACGTCAGTTGCTATAATAAGTGTAAACATGGCAGATGGTGGGCTTTTACTCCCCCAAGTGTTGAGTAAGTGTACAAACATGGTATTGGACCAGCTAACTCAGACAATTTCTCGGTTGTAAACCAAAAGTAGAGTATCGACCATGAGTTTAGATGTGAGTTTATCTGGTTAAAACAATTGCAGCAATAGTTGAAATCTATTAGTAATGAATATTGAAACTAATTCCGTGAAATCTAGTTACACTACATATATCTTAAGATTTTTTATTTTTCATCAAAGAAAGAAGCACAGAAAAGCAGGTGTCACTTTCACAGACATGGAAGTACAACAATAATCTAAAGGATAATTGTTTCAAGAAGCATTCTTGAGAATTGGGAATGGCACCACTGCTATGTTTTGGAAAGACAATTTGTTGTTTAGTACTCCTCTAAAAGACCCATCCTAGACTCTTCCCATAGCAGCTTAACAAGACTCCACAGTTGCAAGCAACAGGGATGGAAACATTACGGATTCGCTTTAGAAGAAACTTACAAGACTGGGAACTGGAAAAGCTCACTGATCTGTATATGTAATGATCAATAAATTAAGTTGAATTCTATATCTATGCATGCCAAAACCATAGCAAAATCCTAGTACCAATTTAATCATTTTTGGAAGGTTTTCCAGAGAATTCTCAGACATCAGACAGCCTGAAATGGGGAGATTCAAGCAAAAAAGTGTTTTCAGTGAAGGCAGGTTATAGTAGTACGAATTCTGTCAATGTTTTGACAGGTCCTTGGCCTTGGAAACTGATGGAAGACAAAACTACGCACCAAATTTAACTGTTTTACTTGGACAGCCCTCAAAGATGTCATACTAACGCAGGATAATCTAAAAAGAAAAGGATCTCACTGGTGAACATATGTTATATGTTCCAAAATGACTCAAGAGTCAGTTAACTTTATTTTACACTATGGCACATGTTAACAGTAATATTTGGAATCAGTTGGAAAACCCCAGACAGCTTAGAAGAAGCAGTTGAAAGTTGGAGCTTAGGGAAAGTAGATAGAGTCATCAAGAAGATCTGGCAAATGATCCCACGGCAGGTATTTTTTGGTGTTTTAATCAAGCAAGACATTCCAAAACAACCTCTCTTCTTTTCCTTAGTTTTAACTACTACTACCTACTGGCAAATAAACTTTTTTTCAGATTGAGCACATCAGCATAGCCCAATTATCAAAAGCCCCAAAAAATGCTGAAATTTATAATAGCCTTCATTGGAAATAAAAGAACAAATAATGAGAATTTCTTAATGAACCTATACTGCTACATTCAGTATTATATAAATGAAGGTAAAGCAAAGGCACTCTGATATATGAACGCATTGATCTTGTGAAAACTTCCAGATGATCCCCTAGTTGGTCTAAAAGCAATATCAAACTAACACTACACAACCAGATATAAACTTACCCCAGACACATTAATTAGGTCCTTCGCCGATATGGAAGATCCAAATAACCGAGCAGCACTCTACAGCAATTCAAAATGTTACCAATCAATTTACAAGGTTGATAATCTAGTAAGGAAGTAAAAGATGGCAAGAACGCAAAGGCTTGAAAATGGATAATATTTATTCCTTCCACAAAAGATACAGTATTATATACATCAAGGTACACTATAGTATTTGGGTAGTTAATGTGGTTCCTTAATGTACACAAACAAACAAAAAAATACCTATACAAAATGAGCTTGTACAGTACATCTTTAAAAATACCTATACTAAACCAATTGCCCCATAATGAAAAGAAGTAACTGTGATAAGATAGAGGGGAATTAATTTAACCTGTGATCGACAAACAGAAAACTTGATCAAATAGTTCACGAGGGACATTGCTCACTTCGCCTCTTATCTTTCAATTACACTGTAGATAGAAACATAGGACGGGGGAAAGGTACTTTCAATCGTTGAATCTGTACCACTCGCAATAGTTCAGAAATAGAGAAAGAGATTACTCGCTGTTGCGGAGAATGGAAAGGGGATATGGGCACACACATTACCATCACTAAAATGAATTTCATGATGAAAATATGACTTAGTCTTTATGTGATAACAACTAGGAAAAACTGACAATTAGAAAATAGGACTAGATCCCTGCAGATTCTCCTGTCTGTACTACCACCATACCCTTTTGTCCCAGAGTTTCTGCCACCATTCCTGAGATGGACTTTCTCCCCCCACCCAACATGTACTCATCTCAAAAATTCATAAAGACCATTTCACCACTTGGAGGTATTTCTAGTACATCCTGTACATACCATACTGAACAATCCCTACTTTCCTATGAGCTGCACATGTTGTAGCTGTATGTCTATGGCGTTGTCAGCAATGACCAGCATGGCGTCAGCTATGTACACTGTTGGGATTGCTGTGTCGAGTTTGGTTGTAAGTATTCTGGTGAGTGGTGTGGATTGGCTTTCACCAACTGGTGGCAAAATGAGCTGTCTTTCGAGCAACATTAATAGGGGTCACCTGGATTACTATGTCTGGCTACTTACTTTTTTGAGTTTGCTCAACTTCTTCTATTTTCTGATCATCTGACGGTTATATGAACCTAATGATGGGAGCAGTAGGTTGTAGCGGAATAAACAAATGTGATTATAGGATTTTACCTGAATGTTGTACTGTATTGCTGAATAATATAGTACTACGCTAGCTAGGTGTTTGTATATGTTTAGATCTCTACATTTCTTGTGCCAAATGAAGGCTAGAGGAAATTTTGGTGGAGATTCGTTCCAAGGCTTGACAATTCTTGAAGTAGTAGGAGCAGTGAGAGTGGTGGTGGCAGGGGAAGGAGGTGGAGGTGCTATTGGTTTTTGGAGTGGAGAATTAGATATCAATGAAGAGGAATAAGAGGCAGGGGTCTTGGTTTCAGGGCTTTTTAAGCTGAATGAAGAGGAAGTAATTGGGAGAAATGCAGGAGATGTAGGTGATGAAGAAAGTATTGATTTGGCTGGAGAGACAGGGGCAGTAGATGGTGTTGGAGATTTTGGTGCAGGGAAAAATGCTCGAATTGGAGTAGCAGGTGGAGGAGGAGATGCGACAGCAGGTGCTCGAATGGTTGGTCGAGGCTGAGGGGCAGGAGGCCTATATGGACGTGGAGCAGGAGATCGAAATGCTGTTGGCCGAGGGGTTGGTGGCGGAGTTGGAGCTGGAGTTGGTTGCGTTTGGCGACCAAAAGGAGCTAACCATGAAAATGGTCTTTGGTGGTTAGACATTCTTTAGGAACACACCACACAATAGAGAACTCCCACTGGACTAATTAAATTAAGCTCAAATTTAGGTAACTTCAATGAGTTGGTTATTCAATTCTTTGATGCACACATAAATTTATACATGTCTATGAGTAAGGATTGTTGATGAATTCACCCTGGGAAACGGGGACAAAAAGTTACCTAAACTAACAAATAAAAAGATGAAAAAGAAGTAAGAAAAGCATCTGGTTCATTTACAAGGTTTGGTATCAAATCTTTGTTGTCTGCATTCATCAAGAATACATCACATACTTTTTGTTAGTGGAATGAAGTTTTCACTTCGATTGGCTTCTCAAAGACTCGGTGACAACTAATAGCAACTTACAGCAGAAACAACCCTGGTGGTGGGGTAACAGAATTTTTAACAGAACAAGCCGTTTTTAAAACAGACAGGGGGATAGTACTATGCTAGCTAGGTGTTTGTATATGTTTAGATCACTTGATTTTCTAAACTGATTTTTACCCAGTATCTTCATCATTTCTCATGAAATTCCAAGACAGAAGAAAACCCCAAAAAAAAAAATCTCAAAACCCACCTACAAATTTACGCAAGAAAACCCATAACCAACATACAAAAGAGTAAATAGTTGAACCAGTAATCAAAAAAACGCAAAGAAAAAGAAAAGCCCAGTACTCTAATTACCTTAATACAACAAAAAAAAAAGTACGCATTATCAAGTCATTTATACAAACAGAGAACAAAATCTGAGAAACACTTACGAGTTTAGGGGAATCAGAAATCGAGTTACGAGCAGAGACAGTTATATGATTCGAGATATCAGAAAGTGCCAGCCGTTTCTTGGCCGCTCCAGCATTCAATTCAACAGATGAATTCGCCGCCCTTGATCGTCTCTTCGCCGCCGCACTCGAAACAGAAGAAGCCGATCGCCGATACTTTCTCCTTGTAAGAAAACGAAGAAGAAGAAGAATGCCAAGTCTTTCCGACCGTTGGGGACTAATATGCTTCTTTCTTTTCTTTTTTTCACTATCATCCAAATTGAATTTTATATAATAAAGATTTAAAAAAATGGATATATTTATAATAAAAAAAAATGTATTCAAATTATAAGTACTGGTAATATGGTAAATGATAGATCTATTATGTTAATTAGTAAAATATGTCATATTAAACTATGTTTGCGTTTTAGTACATTTGAATTAAGTTGGATTTATAGTAAATTTCTAATTTTAAATATCATTTTTTATTTAAAATAAAATATTTTTTTATTTCGCTTTTTTTAAAAATAAAATAACTATCAATGTACTTTTAATATTAAAATAATTTTATAGGAAAAACTATTTTAGATACCTATTAGAAATTTTTAATTAAAATTTTATATTAATTAAATTAAAATATATATTCAAATTTTCAATCAATATAGACATAAATTAATTAATTAAATACTAATATAATATTAACAGGATGCCTTAAATATAATTCAAAATATCAAAAAAAAAAAAAATTAAACATCTTTCCACAAATTAAATCATTATAGACGAAAAATTCACCATAAAAATAAATAAAGTCCTTCATATTTTTAATCCTACAAAAATGTTCTTATATTTATTTATGATTCTAAAAATAAAACATAAAATAATATATAAATATAAAAATAAAATCTATCATATAAAAAAATATTTTTAATTAGTGGATAATATGTATATTTTAAAAAGCAATTTTCACATATAGCAAACATAAAAATCATACTTGTATGTTATAGCTATAGTTTTCATAATTGCGCCCCATAACAAACATTAATATGTATATTTCGTTATACATATACAAAAGAAGCAATTGTAATCCGTTTCCGTAGACATATACAAAAAAATCAATTGTATAATTTGTATTTGTATAAAACAAGAAAGAGAGGAAGACAAAATAAAATTGGGCAGGGGAAGATCGTATTTGTATAGTCATAAGTGTATAGGACGAAAATATATGCATTTATATTTTATATACAATTTGCTCGTTTCATACAAACACAAACGCAATTTATATATTTGTGTTTATATAAAGTGAGAGTTGGGAGAGGAGAACGAAAATATATGTATGTATACAATTTGCTCTCGCTTTATACAAACGTATGCATTTTATACATTTGTATTTGTATAAACGCGAGAGAGACGAGGGGACTGTCCAGCAAGAACGTGAGTTGCGAGCGAGATTCACCAAGAGGCGAAATAACAATAGTTTGTTAATATATAATTTTCCGTATTTTAAATTATAAAGTGTTGGACCAGCTTCATTTTGGTTAATAAGTTGAGAGTCAACCCAAATGACTGGCAATTTTCCCATTTCTTCTTCCTCTCCAAGCGGGAAAAAAAATATTCTAAAACTTCAACTATATTACTATATAAAAGAGAGTATGTATTTATATGTCGAAGAAAGGTGTTCTAAGTAGAAACCAATGTATATATTTCTATGATGCCAAAAATAGTTTTTATAACTTTGGTGGGATAAAGTGAAATTATTGAGTGAGTTTTTATAGCCTTACATATGGTTCTTATAACGATTCAACTTTGACTTAGTAGGTGAGTTAGTAGGTAACATATTGATCATCCTAAAGTCCAAATTATTGCACAATTTTTGTACAAATTCCAAATTCAATCAATAAAATGTAGACACAAAAGAATAATTGTTCATCATTTACATTAAGCTACACATTCTACTCTATACTTTCAAGCTGCGTTAGCTTAAATTGTGTTCGTGTAGCTCGATTTCTGTACCCTGCAGGTATAGTCTTGCAGCATTGATCACTATGGCAGGTAAATGGAACAAGACGGTGAAGGCGTAGTTGAGGAAGTTAATATTCCCAAGTTAGCATCGTACAATATCACTTGGCTATATATCATAAGGTACACCATGAACACCATCGGCAAATTGTTTATAGTCTATGCATACAACTACTTACCGTTGTGAATCAGAAAGTTGTGTGCATGTCCAAGTGAATGAAAGCAGTTCCGTACATAATTAGAATATAACAAGATTTCAGGACACCGAAGTTGATTTTACTCCTTTCCGCTCTATACAAGAAATGTCTAGTGCTAATTGTTGTAGCAGCCCAAAGTCTGAGGACATAGCTGGAAAACAAAAGCATTGAATGTTAAGATTATCATAATATTCTTTCAAATAAGGAACAGAGAACAACAAGGACTAATTAATTACACATATAGGAGCAGATGAGTAGCAGATCAAGCAAATGTATATTAGCCAAGAATGCACAAATTCTAGTAGTCGCTTTTAGTAAACTGTGCAAGATTGATACAAAACGCGATGTTTTGTGTCATATTCATCCACTCCAATGCCATTGTATTGTGACAGAGAACAACACATTCAAGCACGAAATCTCACGAGTCCTTTCTGCGAAATTAAGAGATAAATGGTAGAAGCGCTAACAGAAGCACCGAATGAATAAGCAACCAACATCTTGAGTAAAAACCTCATGTTCTGCATAAGATAGAAGATCTACGTTATAAGTTAGGCAGAAGACTATGTCAAGAATAATTAAGCAAAGACATACCAGTCTCCCTGGTGGAGTAAAGTAAATCCAGAATAAACTTGCTACATAAGAAAGGACTATGAATTTTCCCCCGGCTACCGAGATCCATGCCGTGAGGGAACCAAAACCAAAAAACTAATCAATAACAGAAAATGGGGGAATCCAAGCAAAAATGCATGTTTTCAGAGAAAAAAGTGTTGCTAGCTAAGTTCGTTACAATGACTGCCTCTGACCGTTATTTCTTGTAGGATATTTATGGTTTTACCCATCAGTCTTGGCGGGAAACAACTTTTGTAGGGAATTTCTGTTTTCTTTTGATTTTTCATAAATTAATTGCATCGCTTCTATTTAATTTCCAAAATGTGAAACTATTAATTTAGGCTTCTATATCAATAGTTATTGTATAGGAACAGGCCTCTTTGACACCTCCAATGCTATAACAATTATTTTGAAATGACTCACTTAATATGTGTGGCATAACTTCGTTTTAATTAAGCACATCCTTCAATTAGTACAAATATCTTTACTTGAAACTTTTAGATGTGCCTGTGTTTTCATCGTTGGTGGTCAATCGATCAATCATTTCAAAAAAAAAGAGTACCATATGCTAAGGGGTTCCATCTTCTCGCACCCGATTGATATCTTCATTTCTTTGCTCTTTGACATGCGATTCATGGTTCCATTGCTCGATCTATGAAGCCCCACACACTGTTATTCCTTTCTTCCTTGGATCAATAATAGGTGCACATTAAACACTGTTATTTAGTGCTATTCAAATACTAAATATTCTTTGCAAAAGTATGACCAAACACAACTTCAACTTCATTAATTTTAAATAAGATGAATAATATTTGGTTTTCATGACCAAACGTCCACTTAGTTTGCCTAAATAGAATGGAAAGTGCTTCGAGGAAACAAACGTCCAAAAATTATTGAGCGATCATTTGTGAAATTACACCATAAATAGCTCTTAAGCATTTGTGAAATTCTTTATGTTCAACTGCTCTGTACAAATTCCAAATAGTCTTTATTGCACGATTTCTGTACAAACTCCAAATTCAATCAGTAAAATATAGACAAAAAGGAATATTTGTTATTCGTTTACAGTAAGCTGCACATTTTACTCTCTATTAATCTACACTTCCAAGATGCATCAGCTTTAATTCTGTTCTTGTTGCTCACCCTGCACGTATAGTCTTGTAGCATGGATCATTATGCCTGGAAAATGGAAGAAGACATTGAATGTGCAGGTGACGTAGTCAATATCTCCAAAGTCAGCATCGTACAATATTTCTTGGCTATATATAACAAGGTATCCCATGAACAATAATAGCACAGTGTGTATCTACAACAAGCAGTATTCAACAAGTCAGTCATGTTATCATTCAAACTAGAGTTACATTGTATGATTACAACTTCTTACCACTATCATCCGGAGAGTTGTATCTGTTTCCAAAAGAAAGAAAGTAATTACAGAGAACACTATAACAACGCAATATTTCAGGCAACCGGTGTAGATTTCTCTCCTATCCTTTGTTGTGATGGCTTGATACAACAAATTTCCAGTGCCAATTGTTATACCTACCAAAAGTCTAAGAACAAACCTGGAAAACAACCAAATGTCATTTTCATATTAGAAAACTCGAACAACAGATATCTAAACAATGTTTAGTATCTTTTATGTCTTACCGTTGCTCGACTTTGAAGAGATAAAAGAAAATGAATCCAACAGAAGAACCGAAATGAATAGGCAGTCAACATTGAGATTATGACCCTTGTGTTCTGCATAAGACAGAAGATAAACATTATAAAAACTACTTCAAGAATGATTCAACAAAATCTACGAATCATTGATCATGTACGTACCTCTCTCTCTGGTGTAAGGTAAAGCAAGATTAAATCTGCTACATAAGAAAGGACTGCATATTTCCCCCCAGCTGTATAGATCCATTGCAAAGTGGATCCACAAGTAATGCTCAACATGGCACAAAAGAGACTAAGATACACCTATATTTTTAGCAAAAACAAATCAATCTTCTGAACTGTAAGAAACTGAAATTCATTATCGGTAATACTTAAAAAAAACTGAGAATTAAAATTAATGAACCATGACGATATAAGAATTGGGGATTTAGTATGATCATGTTGTAATTGGATATAACGCAGTACTAAACCATATTACAACAAAGAAAAATCTGACAATAGTTTCATGAATTGCAATATCTTTATTCTTATGTTCGCGATCAAGTAGAAGGAAAGCAAAATTGTAAGTGTTAGGATGAATGTATGTACCATCTTTAGGGTTGAGTGAAGTTCGTCGGAAATTTCATCCATATTCATCACGTCGTCTCTGTTCCGATTCCTATTGAAGTACCATTTCACACCATTAATCGTCTCATCTTTCATCTCGGAGAAATTCATCATCTTTTCTTTTTTTAACTCTGTTTTTTTCTTTTTGCAGAGAGAACAAAAATGAACTCTGTTTTTATACACAGAAGTGTTTTTGCTAAAGTTGTTACTAACCGTTATTCCTTTTTGGGATATTTACGATTTTACCTTTCGATTTTAAGTTGAGTCTTAAAAATAAGTTGGGGCAGTTTCGTCTCCATGCTCAGGTTGTTGGCGGGAAGTTTTGGAATACTAAATTTTATGGGAAATTTCTGTTTTCTTTCCCTTTTTGATTTTTATAAATTAATCGCATATCTTCAAAAAATATATTAATATATTATTAATCTTATATATGGGGTCTTCCCATATTGACTAGGGTCACACGAGTCCATTACCCAACTTGTGAACAACAATAATGTAGCAAGAAATTGAGTTAATGATTCAGAACAGTGATATTCCGTTAGTCATGGATGATCCATTCATTCAAAATTATATCGAAGACTTGTTGAAGAATATAGGGACTTAAGTGTTGTTGAAACTCATCCCGTTATTTATTATCACTTTACTTTCTTTTTTTTTAATCGAGTCTCCATTGATCATTTATGTGCAAAAAGTTACAATTTGAGTTTGGCATCCCAGACTGACATGATAATTGAGTTGAGACTAAATCGTAAGAGCTATCCTAACAAAAAGGACATTTATACATAGATGATGTTAGCAGGTTTTGTTTGACTGTTTGTAAATGAAGGTATGCTCCACTCATTAGTGATGCATTTGGTGAGTAACATGGAGTCCGTTCCCCCCCCCCCCCCCCATATTACTCTGTAGCCTTTGGTCAGACACCAGTTTAAACCAAACAACATAGGCAAAAAGAACATGCCTGATAAGGATTGCTCTCCCCTGAGAAGATAGTAATTTAGTATGCCAACCACTTATTTTATTGATGATTCTACTCAGAATGTCAGTAAAATGTAGACGTAAAGGAATATATGTTCTATCATTTACAGTAAGCTGCATATTCTACTCTCTATTCATTCTATACTTCCAAGCTGCATCAGCTCTAATTGTGTTCATGTTGCTCAATTCCTGCGCCCTGCATGTATAGCCTTGCAGCATGGATGACTATGCCCGGTAAATAGAAGAAGACGGTGAGCGTGCAGTTGACCAAGTTAATATCTCCAAAGTCTGCATCGTATAGTATTTCTTGTCTATATATCATAAGGTACCCTATGAACAATATCTGCATAGTGTGTATCTACAACAAAAAGAAGTCAAATCATATTATTCATTTATTAGACAAACTAGAATCAACGAGTTCAAAACGACTGACATCACATGCATACAACTGCTTACTTTTATCACCAAAAGAGCTGATCGACTTTTGTCAATCACAATGAAAAGTAAGGCATAGAGCGGTAGAACAAAACAATATTTCATACAACCGCGGTAGATTTCACTCCTTTTCCTTGTTGTGATGGCTCTATACAATAAATTTCCAGAGCCAATTGTTATACCTGTCAAAAGTCTGAGAACAATGCAGGAGAACAAGCATGGAATGTCAAGATTATCCAAATATGGAATTGAGAAAAACAAGCTACTAATCCACTACACATACAGAAGGAGCAGAGGAGTAACAGAGCAATCAAATGTGTTATAACATACTATATTGGCCAAGAATACACAAATTCGAGTAAATTGTGCAAGAATGATACGAAACAGTTGAAGAATGCAAAAATCAGGTTCTCGATGATATGATATGACAAGAAAGCAGTCAAAAGAAAAAACTTAAACAACAGATATTTAGTATCTTTTGAGTCATACAATTGCTTGATTTCGAAGAGATAATTTGGAAAAGCACTAACAGAAGCAAAGCACCAAATGAATAGGCAGCCAACATTGGGAGTAAGAACGTTGTGTTCTGCATAACATAGAAGATTTACGTCATAAGAAGCAACTTGATGAATAATTCAACAGAAACTACAAGCCATTGATCACATACGTACCACTCTCCCTGGTAGAATAATGTAAAGCAAGATTAAACTTGTTACATAGTAAAGGACTGTGAATTCCCCCGGGGCTACCGAGATCCATTGCATGAAGGATCCAAAAGTAAGATAGACCTATAATTATTTTGAGCAAAAACTAATCAATCAGAGGAAAAGGGGAAATCGAATACTTCAGAGATAGAAGCAAAAATGTTCAAAATGTATGTACCTACCTTCATCAAGGTTATGTGAATTTGCTCAGGAATTTCATTGAAATTCGTCATGTCGTTTCGGTTCCAATTCCAATTAAATACCATTTCACACCATTAATGATCTGCAACAGATTCATCTTCTTCTTCTTTTTTTGCAGAGAGAAAGAAAATGAGCTCTATTTTTTTTATAGTTTTTGCTAAAGTTCGTTACTAACCGTTATTCCTTTTTGGATATTTACGATTTTACCTTTCAGTTTTAAGCTGAGTCTTGAAAATAAGTGGGGGCAGTTTCGACTCCACGCTCAGGTTGTTGGCGGGAACTTTTAGGACTAACTTTTGTGGAAATTAGAGAATTATACGCTGTTGAATTTTCGTGATTTATTTGTATGCTTACTGTCTTCATATTTTGAAACTCATTACTAAGAAAATTCAGACTCCTCCATTAATATTATCGCGTTGCTTCACTCAAAATATAAATAAATTGTTTATCGTCTATTTAATGTAATCTACTTTCCGGAACATGAAACTATTGTTTAGAAATAACAAACATAGTAAATTTTATATATAACTCCTACATTACATATATAGAACTCTCGCCTAAAATGTTGTTGTTAGTGATACTTTAGCTTTAAAATATGTAGGGATGGCAATGAGGCGGGGCGAGTTAGAGCTTTTGCGGGGGCGGATTTTCCCACATTCGCTCTGTCCCGCTCCATTTTCATCCCTAAAAATGTTCATTAGAGTAACAAATTATAAAATGTGTTATTTTGGTGAATTATTGACAAGTTATATGCACTTGAGAACACACAATTTTTTTAAATAAATTTGAACAGAAAGTGTCTATTAAGAAGAATTAATCATTTCTTTAGGTGTTAAATTGAAATAAATTATAGTTAAAATATTTAAATGAAGTCAAATTCAATGGTCTTTAATGCACTAAGTTGAAGAAAAAAAAGGAATTGAAGAATCTAACCTAGTAGCTTCTTTATATAATCAAAAAAAATATTTATGTTTTCAATTCTGATGTAAATTTCTTGAAAGAAATTTATTTTAAACAAGATTTATAATTACCATTCTCTTGTAGATCAATCAATGATGTACACAATCACCCGTATGTAATGATGCACCAACATTTGAATTACGATATTTTTTATTTTGTTCGAACTTTTTCTTGAACTCATCTGACTTCCAATGCTCTTTCATCTCCTTGAATACCACATCTTCCATCCAATTTGACTTCAGAGGCAAGTGTTTTCTAACATCTTGAAACAAATGTATCAATTTTGAAGATGCTCTTGTTACATCTCATGTCTTGAATTAGCTAGGTTAAGCTAAAAAAAACAAGAAGAATCAAATTTGGAAATAAGTAGTTTCAGATTTCAAAAGTAAGTTTTCATTTTCAATAGGCCATAACTTCTCGCTCAGGAAGAGTTTGGGTGAGTTATTTATATGGATAGAAAGCTCGTTGGAATATATTTCCAACGACACCAAGTTTGCTAATTACCAAGGTTGTATGAGTGAGATATGACCTTTGGAAGATGGGTTGTTGAGCAGGGAAAGTTCCAAATCTGGATTTGTTAAGGGTGATTTGGTCTTTTCCTAAAGTCATTAATTAATTTCGTTTTGGGGTAATATGTTGGGGTCAAACTGATCTCATTCAGTTTACACACTTAGAAAAATAGACTAGGGCTTTGAAAGAAAGGAGAAAAGAGGAGAAGGAAGAAGAAGATGCAAGAACGCCAAGTTTTAGCTTTGTGGATTTCGTCGGGGGTGATCCTTAACAAGGTATGTGAGATCATTCGGTGATGGATTCTTTCACCCACCCTCTAACTTGATTCATTACAGCAATTAGAGTTAAATTGAAAGGAAATCTTGAAACTTTTGATGAAACGTTTGAAGTTCTTGTCGTTGCATTGTTGTTGATCCCTGTTAGTTGTAATCCATGTTTTTGGACTGCTTTCGAGTCTAAATCATTGGGTAATAAGTTAATTATGTATCCTAAGTGTTTGGGGGTGGAACCCATAGGAGTTTGGTAAGGTTGAGATAAAAAACAAAGAAGAAAGTCGGAAAACCCGTTGGATAGATGTTGGGGCGCCGCGCCTCCAAAGCCCCTCAGGACAAAGTCTGTAAGTCAGGCTCTAGCGCGCCACTCCTCTCAGAGAGACTGAGGACAACCTCTGTCCGCAGTCTATGGCGCTCCGCGCCTCTTAAAGTGCCCCGACCCCCTGGAGACCCCGTTCTTCCCTATCTTTTCGTACTAGTTCCTAAGTGATGTACCCCTCATTCCTAGTTGTTTCCAACACTCTAAGGTACATCTAAACATCATGAAATCATCTATAAACATGAGATTATGATCCTTTAATTCATAATTCAATTCAAGGAAAGTTAAGATCATAGTCAAAGAAGTTAAGAGCCAAGTCTAGGAGTTAAGAAGCGAGTCAAAGTAAAGTTATAAGTTTTCTAAAAAGTCTTTTCACAAATGTTTTCACTTTGTTTTAAAGACTTAAACTTCAAGTTAAGTAAAGAGCAAGAGTTGAGTTCATTTTTCAAAAGCTATAAGGGAACTAAGTATTCCCTAAGAGTCAAGTTTCAAGTTAAGTAAAGAGCAAGAGTTGAATTCATTTCTCAAAAGCTATAAGGGAACTAAGTATTCCCTAAGAGTCAAGTTTCAAGTTCAGTAAACAGAAAGAGTTGAGTTCATTTCTCAAAAAGATATAAGGGAACTCAGTTCCCTAGAGGTTTACAAATGTTTCATATTTGAGTAAAAAAGGGAACTAGAAGTTCCAAAAGAGTTTTGAACAAAAAGGGGAATATTGATTCCAAGAGGAGCTTCTTAAAGCTAAAGGGTTCAGCAAATTATCTCAACCCAAAGAGAAGTAAGTTTTACTAAAAGTATGAGCTAAGTATGCTTTGGGAGTAGTATTGAGCACCGATGTGGGGATGAGAGTTCATATTAACTCAGTCTCCATGTAAACCATGTAGCCACCATGGGAATTGATGGATCATACTTTTTAGATGATCACGTAAGGAGAGCTAGTAGATCCACTAAGTTGAGTAAGGTCCTATACCGATGGCAAGGTGTAGGATGGTCCTCTTGCAACGTGAGGTAAGATGTTGTATCATCACTTAGGCTCATAGTGATGATTTTTGGTTAGAGAATCTCCCCCTAAAGTTATATTAATTTTATATATAAGTAAAGTTGTGTTTGTTATTGTATTTCTTTAACGAACTGAGTTGTATCCTTGAGTTGAGCAGAGCCAAGGTAAGATCATCTAATCCCCTCAAGCTTAAGGCGTTGTTTAGCTCTCCAACTCTTATACTCGTACATTCAATGTACTGATGCCAGTTGTCCTGCATTCTTTTCATGATGCAGAAGAAGGTACCCAGGATCAGCAAGCAGCGCTTCGTTGATCCAGATTGAGCTTCAGAGTTGTGGTGAGCCTCCTTGCATTCTGGAGAACATCCTTGTCATTTCTATATTAGCTTAATTTTTAGGATGTTGTAGGGTCTGTCCCAACATCACTCTCTAGACAGTTTAGAGGCTTCGTAGACTATAATATTTCAGTTTGGGGTTGTTTTCAGTTATTAAGACTCAAGTGCCATTTTGGCCAAAGTTATGATATGAAGTATTTTCCTGTAAATATGTTTTATTCGTGTTAAGTTAAATTTTGTCTTCCGCTGACTTAAGTATCCAGGCCAAGGGTTTGCTTGAGGGCCAACAATGGTCATCGAGTGTCTGTCCCGCCCAGGGTGTAGGCTCGAGGCGTGACAACTCTTTTCTAAAAATTACTCCATATAGCATCATTATATTGAGAAGCTATTTAAATCTCTTATGCATATATCAAATGAATACTATGTAGTCATACAATGCAACACTTTTATTTAAATATGAACTAAAATTTATAAACATTTTTACCTTGAATTCCTCAGACCACATCAGGTGGGTAGATTTTGAAAACATTTTTCAAATTTTTTTTTTGGGTGCTCTAGGCGCTAGATCCATGGAGTCAGGGGTGTCAAAAATGAACTCAAAAATAGATAACCCGTCCAGAACTTTAAGGGTTGGACTCAGGATAATTTTAATTGGTGAAATTTAGGTATATAACAGTTTATATAGTAATATTCTCTAGCTATAGCATTAGAGTTTGACTTTCAATATATAACATTTAATATATCAAATTATAACATATTATTATAAATTAAAGGTTGATCTTAAATTATTGAAAACATTTATTTTTTTTGAAAAAAAGAAAAATAAAGTTTCTGTTTTTAAATGGAAAATAGCACGTTTGTTGTGATTATAAATAATTTAATTTAATAATAGATAATAACTAATTAGCACATATTAAGGAATTAAAAAAATCAGATTATTCAATTTCTTTAAAACACTCAATTAAGTTGAAATCAAATTAAATTCTGATTTGATTCCTTAAAACACTCAAATAATTTTAAACCAAATTAAAATCTGATTTTTTTTCCTCTATCATGTTTCTCTCTCTTGTTTGCAGATTGCATTTTTAATTTTTTTTTTGTGATTGAAAATATTTTGCTGTGGAAAAAACGTGATTTGTTGTGATGGACAACAACATATCCATATTAATTAAACATGGTAGAAGGTGAAATCCGTAAGGTTGGTATTTATTATAGTTTGTTGGTTTGTTTTGGTAATTTTTTTCATTATACAATTTATGGTGTTTTTTGTTTTACAACGCATATTGGTATGTACCATATTTGCAACAACATGGAATAGTATAGACGTCGTAGTGTTATTAAAATTTAAAATTTGATTAATACGTATTTTCTGAAAAAAGAAAAAAAAATGAATAATGATGAGTTAATTTACTAGTAAAAAAGCCAACAAAATTGATATTACAGTGTGTTTAGTAACGTGCAAGAAAGAATTATTAATAACGTGTTGGGACATTGTTGTATGACATTTGTATTAAATGTGTGAATATTGAATGTTTTTTATTTGTATGAATTTTATTTTGAAGACCATTGTTTTGTATGTTTTTGATGATGGAATTGTGAAATTTCTTTCTTTTTTGTAAGAAGTATATTTTTTAATAGCAGTTTATGTATGAAGTGTGTATGATGTTTGTATTCTTTTCGTACGGAAACATGTTTAAAAATCAATTTCTATATGGTACATGATGATGAAAGTTATATTAATTGTGTATAAAATGTGCAAGAGATTTGTATCCTTTTCGTATAAAGTATGTTTTGAAGAGTAATTTCTGTATGATACATGATGATGAAAGTTATATTAATTATGTATGAAGTGTGTATAAAATTGTGAAATTTGTATTAAGTGGATATGAAATGTGATAAATTTTCTTGCACTTAATTTGTATTATGGTATACTAATTGTTATTTTATTGTAATGAAACAGGGAAATATGTTGATTTTCAGATGGAGGGGATCATATATGATGCATCTAGTATGTATAGTGGTCTAGTAAGTGCATAACATCGCATCTTAATATAGATGTTAATATAAGCGCTATTGAGATAAAATATATGGTTAGTGATATGTGTGCACCTGTTAGTATTCACAATTATGTTGTGGTGAAGGTTTTTTTAGATCAAAAGAAAGCTAAATTAGATTTCTTTACAAAATATCCATTATGCAACACTTTGAGAGATTTAGAGAGGTATAATCAAGATTCTGTAGTTTTTACAGATAGGAGACATTCTGAAGTTAGTATAATACAAACTAATGTTGATTTATACTCCAACAATTCCATCCGTTTGATAAGAGTGAATTTAGACGGAGATGTTGATGAGAATAGTGAAGAAGATAATGATGTAATAAGTGACAATTCTAACTTATTTATAGCTGAGAATCAGATTTACAAGAATAGGGAAATACTTATGGAGGTGATGAAGCATGTTGGAGTTATCGAAAAATTCAGTTTCTGTGTATCGCATTGTAATGCATTTAAGTAAGTACACAACATTGTTTAAATTTGTATTTTTTTTTTATTAATTTTGGTATATAAAATTTAAATATATCTTTTCTTATCTGTGAATCAGTTATTACCTAAAGTGTCGTTCTGATACTTGTTCCTGGATGATGAGATCATCGTGTTTGAATAAATCAAATTTATTCAAAATTAGGAAGTACAATGATGAACACACATGTTCTGTTAGAGATAGAGTGTATGCAAGGCGTTAGGAAATAACTGACGTTGTAGCTGTCTTAATAATGGATAAGTATATTGATCCATCTACCGTATACATTCCAAAATATATAGCGAAAAATATGTTGAAATTGCATGGTGTTTCGCTGACATACAGGCGTGGAGAGCTAAAGAAAAAGCGATAAAATTGGTGTGCGGAGATCTGACCGAATCATATGCCAAACTATCAGGTAATTTCGATCTAAATTATGAACTAAAATGTTTTGAATTGTAAAAATGAAAAAAAACTAGCATGCAGTTTGTTTTCTGAATGAATTGGAATTGTCTGTTTAGTATACTTGATGTATCACTTTTATATCCTTTTTGTATGTAATTTTAGTTAAATAGGTATTAAATTTTGTATCATTTTTGTATTAATTAAGTGTTTTTTTGTATCCATTCAGTTATATATGTTTTGTTTTATAATATTAAAATATATGATATATAATTATAAAAAATTTCAGGTTATCTATACATATTGGAGCAAACATATCCTGGATCGATTTTGAAAATAGAAAGGAAGGAATGTGATAAATTCGTATACGCATTTGTTGCATTAGAAGTATGTATTAGAGGCTGGGAGTATTGTAGGCCAATTGTAGTTTTTGATGGGGTATGTTTAAAATTTTCATATGGTGGTACAAGAGTGCAAACACCATGGATCCTGGAGGTATTTTTTGATCTCATATATTTTTATACTTATACATGATAATAAAATATAATATAAAGTATGTTTTCAATTTGTGTGATATTTTTTTCAAAAATGCATCAGGTCATATACTTTCGTTGGCGTATGCGATAGTGGATTATGAAAATGACGCTTCATGGACCTGGTTCTTTGAACAGTTTAGGGAAGCATATGGAGTTAGACAAAACATGTGTTTTATGTCAGATCAAAAGGAGAGCATATGGAAAGAAACTGCTACTGTATATCCTGAATTCGAACATTATGCTTGCATATGACACCTATGTTGTAATGTGTTGAAGACTTTCAATAGGAATACTGAAGATTTGAAAATTTTATTTTTTACAATGGCAAAGGATTATACAAAACATCATTTTGAGACGATCATGAGAAGAATAGACCAGATAGATCCGCGAATAAGAGGTTATTTATGTGATATCGGTTATAGCAAATTGTCAAGGGCTTATTCGAATTGTAAGCGCACATGGACCATGACATCGCCGATTCATTGAATAATGTTAACAAGATAGCAAGGATATTACCAGTGATTTCACTTCTTGAATTTATGAGGGTAACAATTCAAAGATGGACTCATAAGCACAATTAGGAGGCTGCTAAAATAAAATCTGAGCTGACAAAAAAATATGATCTTTACCTACAGAAACGTATTGTTTTGTCTTGCAATATAAGGGTGTGTTTGTTTCTCTAATCAATAATAATTAAATGTATTTACTTCAAAAAAATTATGGCATATTTTCACAATTTCACATTGAATTTGTTGGTTAGGTGATACCATCAACGGTTGAATTACATGTTGTTGTTGAAGGAGCAAAAAAGTAGATAGTAAACTTAAACACAAGGATGTTAGTTGTGGGAGATTTCAGCATTATGAGATACCATGTGGTCATGTAATTGCAGTTCTTAGATACAGAAAATTGCATGAAGTAGATTTCTGTCCTGCTTTTTATAGCCTGAAGAATTTTAAAGATGCATATGTCATCCCTATTGAATCTATCCCATGCGAGAGTACATGGAATTTACCAAGTTATATTTCAGAGCCTAAATTGACGTCACTCGGTCCAAAGAGATCAGTTGGAAGACCTCAACTTGAACGCTGGAAAGGGTTTGATGATGTGAAATTCAAAAGGTCAAAAATTACTTACAGAAGATGTCATCAAGTTGGACAAAACAAGAAGACATGTTGAAATTATCCTGTGCAAAAAAAAATTGTTTCTTGATTTTTTATGTTGTTTTGTGTGTTAGACACTTGTTTTGTTTTATGGAGTGCATTAAGAATAATTTTTATTTTAGTAATGCTGGTTTTTGAATATTGTCCAGCTATAAATAACATTGAAACACACTTTATACCAATGTGAACCACTGTATTCATACAATTCATACAAATTTATACAAAATTCATATAAAAATCATCCAAATACTACATACAAAGATTCATACATCAATTCACATCTCTTCCATATATGTAAAAAGAATATGTTTCATACATAATTCATACAAAGTTCATACATATTGAGCAACTATATTTAACATATATTGGTACAATGAATGCTTTGTTAAAATAGTTCATACAATATTCAAAAATATTTCATATATTATGAATACATAGTTCATACATAATTTATACAAAATTCATATATATTGATAAAAATGTATGATATTTGTCATACTATAAAAGATAAGAAATAAAAAGTGTAATGTAATGTACATAAAAGTAGTAATCAAACTTCATAAAATTTGTAATTCATATTAAGTGTAACATTGATAAATAATATAAATCAAACTGTAATTCATATTAAGAAGGAAAAACTGGAAAACAAAATATGATATTAAAACTAATGAAATACTTAAACATAAACAAATTGTTCAATATTTAATAAAAAAATATGTAGTGCAAAAAAATGTGAAGGTGCAATAAACTATTTTTAATTTTTTTGTGTGGTCTTAGAGTAACATAAATTGGTGCTGTCCAGAATTTATTCTTTTGGTGTGCGAGGTTCACTATACTTGCTAGAAGTTGTACCCGTAACTTCACTGTCACTTATTGCGCCCTCTTCATTCTTTGATTTTGCATAATGCCAAAATAATGTGGCATACCTCTAACGATGGTATGTTGCATCAATATCAATAGCAGACAGATCAAAAACACAATTGTTGATGTATTCAGCAAAAACAGATGTGAATAAACCACAATCCCTGTAAACAATTTGGAAGTAGAAATAATTTAATAACTAAGTAATGATGTCATTTTAAATGAATTCAGTAGAGTATAGTAAATACATACTTGGAATTATCTTCTTGCTCTGAAACATATATCATATGCTTGATATCGAGAGGTTTAGATTGAGACTTGTTTTGATATTCATGTATATTGTTGGCATACAGATCAAGCCTTTTGCCATAAAAACTTGTGCTTGTCAGAAATAATGGCATCATAGTTGCAAGTTTATCAACAGCTTCTTTCACTTTTTGGTGTGAACAATTCCTCCCCTCAACGAATCATATACATGTAGACATCTAAGCTTGATTCGGAATACAACAAGCAACCAATGAAATTTTTCACTATGTTGACAGGGATAATGACTTCGTCAACTCTATCCCAATCAATGTTAGCAAGCAATTTGAATCCTCTAATGCACTGTCCAACATCGTGGTCAGGGATAATGGATCTCATGTCGCAATCTGACCGTCTCCATTGTTTCTCAATGTTATCAACACAAGTCATGAACCAACAGTCAACCGTGTTGTATGAAATTATTGTTTGGGAGTACTTTGCCTTCTTTCGCAGATAATACATAATTGTATTAATATGCTGTTACAAATAAAAAAAGAATAAAAATTACACAATTGATACTTCATACACTGCCATATCAAGAAACAAACATAGCAGTGCATACACTTTTCATACAAAAAATAATACATCAGTTCATACACAATTCATACAAAATATGGTTATCAAAAATCTACACTATGGCTTTTCAACTCAAAAATTATACTCACATACATAGAATATTTTACTGAAACTATATCAAATAATACTTCAATATATACATCAATGCATACACGACTCATAAAATACTAAATACAATAATACATACAACAATTAACATAGAATGCACCAAATTCTAATTTACAGTATAGACTTTATTCATATGTTATACGAAATCATTCAAAATGGATTCATGTATGACTTACCCTGTCCTCCGAAGGTTTGTCCGGTTGACTCATTATATGGAAAAAATCTTTTCTGCAATTTTGACAACGCGAAAGTCCATTTGAGGTTCAATGGTATTTTTGACCTTTGTATATGCTGCTTTTCTATGAATATTGCAAAAAAGAGTATAAAATTTGATTTTGTGAAATCTAAATAAAATAATTTGTTTTATAGACATTTATACCTTTCACACCTAGTTGAAACATCTTTGATAACCCATTTGTTGAACTCGTCGATCAAATCAGCTAGAACCTCAAAACCATTGTGACTTTCAAATGGATGTTTGAGTGTGAAGAAAATAGGAGCTCTCTTTGAACTGCTTTCACCTTCCGACAACTGAATATAAGGAGAAGATTCGTACTTATCGGTATTCCTATTTCTTGGTTGGACATCTGGAGTTGTGGTAGCATTTAGAATTGGATCAAGTGCAACAATTTGTGTCATAGTCAAATCAGGATAATCACCAATGTTGGTGATTTTGAAGATGATGATTCAGATACGTCAGCGTTGAAAAAATCACCAGTTGACTTTTGAGCTTCATCTACATAAGAAAAAAATCGTAAGGTCAAAACAAATTTGTAAATGAAAATACATGTAATAGTAGTATTTATATCATATCAGCAGTGTTTGAGATGTGAACGTATTCAACCATTGAAATGGAAGGCTAGACCGTTGGAGCTTTATCAAATTGTGCAACATTTTGAGTGGCGTCGTCCTAATATAAGTTTTTAAACAACGTCAATATATATTCTGATTATTTTTGTATGAATTAATACAATAATTAAACTAACGTAATACATTAAAAAAACAATTTCATTAGAATACAGTTTCAAAATAATAAATACATCAGTTATATAGTATTCATACATATATGAACAACAAAGTTTGATACATTTTTAATACATGCATAATCATACAATATTTATTCAACATTTACACAGTATTTGGACATCATGAAATTTTCTCTATTAGTGTCATACAAAATTCATACATTGAATCATACACATAACAACATAACACAAATACTAAGACATACTATGATCCAACAATATTCATACACAGAACACACAATGATCCATTCCTGTTGTTGTGCATTTGATGGTGGTTGCCCTCTTGACGACCTATTCACTTCAATTATAAGCTTAGTCGAGTTATCGACGTAAATTTTCATTTCAGCCATGTGTTTGTCAACCTTATCAATATATGAAAAAACATAAGTTAAAAGAATAAAATAAAATATACGTTAATGAATATTAGTTAGCTTAAATGTGATTGGAACTAACATTAACTTTCAGCTCTTTCAACTCCGCCTTAACCTGTCGTTAAACAATAAGATGTTAGATATGTACAATGTAATATCTTAAAATAATTTTAATCATAATTTTTTATTTATACCTCTGCAATTTCTGCCTTCAACTCTACATACTTTTGAACGAAATCAACGCCATGTTTTTCGATGTTCCTTGCTCTTCAGAATCATGGTGACTTAAAGATTGATTTAAAATGGTTTGATCCATGAAATTTAACTCTTGTTTAGTAAACACAATATTTTTGAATTTACACTGCAAAAAGAAAATATGAGAATGTGTAAAATTTATAATTACTATAATAACATTCACTAAAAAATTACCTGATTGTCATGCATTCTGAATATCGTTTTCTTCGAATCATCAAAAAATTAAACGTCATTCGTTGTCTTCCAGTTCAGAATACGCGGCGTGCGATCTGAAGCATGGATAGCAACTGTGTTGTCAAATGGATGACAACACTCATAAAACCAGACCTGCAACGCTATATGGAACTGGCTGAACTTGAATGACAAAGGATTTCTTAGCAACTTACGACTGCATGCTTTAAGTATTAGTTTAAAACACTCATTCCCCCATGGAATGTTGGCATACAGGCCAGACTCAACTAAATCAAAATATAATTTGTGAATGATTGTTTTAGATGGTTTTGAAGGAGTTAGAAATGACGAAATAAAGTACAGAATTCTGATTTTTAAAAGGTCATCATCCTCCAAAAAGTTTATCACTTTAAACGTATGGAAGAAATAAGACTTGGGGACTTTGTTCATGTCCCCAAAATATTCTTGGATAAGTCTATTTGGAATAGACAGATTCAAAACAAAATTAGAAAGTGGTCCAGATTTGAGATCGATTATAGCGACAAATTCTTTTAATCCAAAGTGTAATTATGTACCATTTACATTAATAACAAACATGTCATCTCCGACGTTTCAGATTCAAGAAGAAAAATATGACACCACAATTGACATTGGATTTTATGTTATGTATTCATTAAAAAAAACAAATTGTGTTTCTTGCAGAAATATTTGTAACCTATATTGACCGAGGAAGTTCAACAGATCAGCGAACACGTTCATGTTAGTACATGAAGATCAATGTGTGTGTACCTTCTTCTCCTATAAAATTGGTAATATTAAATTAAGACTTTTAACGAAATATATTTCATACAAATATCATTCATACACTGCTATATTAAGGGTCAAGCACATCAATTCATACACAAAGCATAAAATGAAATTCCAAGGTACTTTCATACACAAATCATACAACACTAATACATCAATGCATATCTCAGTTCATATATCATTTATCACCATACAAACTAATACATCAGTTCACACAGAAACTATACAATATTAATACAAACTACGATTGTTAAAATCTACTATGTGACTTTCAAACTACAAAATAATACTCATACAATACTAATACTTCAATTCATACATCAAATTCAGACATAAATTATACAATAGTAATACATTTAAAATTGTCAAAAATCTACACAGTGACTATCAAACTCATAAATTGTACTCATTCGTACTATTATATCAATCCATACATAACTCATACAATATTAATACATGATACGATTTTCAAAACAAAACCAAAAATTATATTCACATACATATAACATTTTATCCAAATTTTAAATTAAGCGTTTTACTTACCTTAACAATTTTTTTGACTTTCTTGAAAGTTTGTATCCCTGACTCCTTCCTTTTTGATGATGTTCTTGTTGATTGACCAAGTTCAACATTTGTTGACTTTTTTGTTTCTTCTTTTTTCATCAACAAAGTCAGAATCAGATTCTGAAGAGGTTTGAATAGTTTTTTCCTTCCTCTTCCCTTTCTTTGGAGATCCTCTTTCCTTTGCCTTATTTTTTTTTTTGTCTTTTTGAACCTTCAATTTAACAAAACTATCTATCTCTTTTTCAGCGAATTTGAGTGGTGGAGTTTGAGTCAAAATATTAAACGAAGGAACATGAAAATCATCAGATGATGTCCCCTCAACAAATCTTGGACTTTTACGGGTGTTCCACTAACTTTCTTCGATATTGTATAAGAAGTTAAAAGAAAATATTTTTGAAATCAACGCTCAAATATTGTTGAATAGTGTTGTGGAAGAACAATTGTGGATCTTGAGTTGTGGGTGTTGGGAAAGATTGGTGTGGATATTGCTTCAATTTGTGAGACGTGTTGGGGAAGAAGAATAATGATGGTGTATACACCGTTTGGCCTGTGATGGGTGCGTTGGGATTGGGTAATGATAAAGTAGAAAGGTAATAAAATCAAATCCCTAAAAATATGTAATTTATTTATTATTTTCAAAAAGATAACTGTAAATTAATTATATTAATTTAGTATTTAATTTCAAAAAGGTAACAGTAAACTATTAATACTTAATATGTTTAAAAATTTAAAGAGTTTGTTTTAAAAAAGAAAACTGTAAAAATAAAAATAAAATAAAAATTTAAAAACATTAATTAGTATTTAAATTAGATTATATTTTATTTTTAATTAAATATATTTTTAATTGATATTCTATAACTCGAAAATAATATGATTATAACGCGATATATATAGCCTTAAATGTGTATAGGGTATGATTTTTATTTTTAATTGGGTTGAATATCAACCCATTCAAACCTAACTCATTTTAAGGGAATCATCAATTCAGCCCAATTCAATCTCTAATTTCAACCCATTTTAAAACTCTTTACTAAGATATGTTCCTACATTAAATGTATGAATTATTATCTATTTAACATTTTAAAGATTTATCTACCCATTTACTCTTTTTTTAAATCTTGAGCGAAAATTCGAATTGTGATTAGAAAAGTTAAATATCACTATATTAAAATTATTGAGATTAATCAGATTAAATTGGGCGGGTCCAAGACCCAACCCAATTTTAACCCATTTGAGCCCAAAGTAAACTTGAGCGGTCAAGACCCAACCTGATTTCTATCTCAACCCATTTTAATATCCCTAGTTTAACCCAACACGCCCATTTGACACCCCTACATGGGGCTAATACACACAAAAAATGAAAATTTTAGATATTTCTAAGAAAATGGCCTATAAATGTGAAAATATACATAAAAATAAACGGTGTGAGTATATGTGATTGTTCCTCATCACATTACGGAGGTCCTCATAAGAATTTGTTGGGAAATTTTTTTTGATGCTAAAAAATGTTGGGTATGTAGCAAGAATTGATGGAAAATAGAGGGAAAGAGAGGAATTTGGAAAGTTGAGAACTTGAAGAGTTGGGAACTTGAAAAATCCTCTTATGCTTTAATGGAAAAGGCATTTGTCCCTCATCGGTGGTGGAAAGAAAAATAGGAGAGTTTAAATACAGAAACACTCCTATTAATTGTTAAAAGGGTTGGGTCGTCGCTCGCTCGTCTCGGCTACGGCTACGGCTTTGGCTTTGGCAAATGATCGAGAGATTATTTTTTAGACAAAATTTGTTTAATTATATATAATTAATTATTTAATTAATTAATTAAATTAAATGGCCAACCGCGCGTGACCCGTTTGAATTTAAACAACTTTCCCGTTTTATTTAAAATTTCCTCCATGACTGTTCTGAAAGGTTGCAACTTTCAGGACAGTCATTACCATTTGAAAGGTTGCAAACTTTCATTAATGGTTGTGAGGATTTTGAAAGGGTTGCAACCTTTCGGAACCTATTCTTCTTGCCTATAAATACCACTCATTCTTCAGAATATTTACTTACGAATTTTCTGATCTTCCTCTTCTTCTTCTGCACACATTTTTCTTCGTGTACTTTCCTGCTGTGGATTGGTTCGCTGACAGTAAGAGTTTTTGGTATCTACACTCTGCTGATTAAGATCATTTTACCCTGGGAGGTTATATTTCGATTCAAACCTCGGATACTAGAGGGGAATAATTTCCTTAAGGGGACACTGTGAGTTCAATGGACTTGATCTTTTTCCGATTTAAAAGGTTTTTTCAGATTCTGGTATGTTTTTACAGATTTTAGTTTTTTGTGAATTAAATTTCTGTTCATCTCTCTTACTGGTTCTATAAATTTCAGTTACTTCGTATTTCTGAACAATTTATTAGAATCAGTAATTTCTGGTTTTATAACACAGATTGGCAACAATCTTAAGGAAATTATTTTTTTTAATCTGTGTTTCTGGTGGAGACAAAAATCTTCGTGATTTTATACTCCTTTAAGTCTGCAATTATATTTTATTGCTTACTAAGACTGTATCAATTTTTGTTTATCAGAAATTGCAAACAATGGTGTTACAGTGGCTGTTGCTGCACCAACCCGAACTGTTGTACCACAAGCAGAGAAACCGGGTAAATTCACAGGTGTGAATTTCAAAAGATGGCAGCAACGAGTATTTTTCTGGCTTACCACTCTTGGTCTGCAGAAATTTACAAGTGAAGATACTCCAGTGCCTGATGATGACATGTCAGACAGAGAAAAATTCATGATTATTGAAGCATGGAAACAGGCAGACTTCCTATGTAAAGGCTACATTTTGAGTGCTTTAGAGGATGACTTATATAATGTCTATATTGCAATAACAACTTCAAAAGAGTTGTGGAATGCACTTGAGAAGAAATATAAGACAGAAGATGCATGCTTGAAAAAGTTTGTGGTCGCAAAGTTTTTAGACTATAAAATGGTAGATAGTAAAACTGTTGGATCACAAGTGAAGGAACTTCAACTTATTCTCCATAATCTGATTGCTGAAGATATGGTAGTAAATGAAGTTTTTTCAAGTGGCTGCAATGATCGAGAAGTTGCCTCCTTCGTGGAACGATTTCAAGAATTATCTAAAGCACAAACGTAAGAAATAAAGCTTGAAGATCTTGTGATTCGGCTCAAGATTGAGAAGATAAATAAAACGCCGAAAAGAAGTCGCGTAAGAGTTCAACTGGAGTTAATATTGTTGAAGAAGCTCCTACCAAACACAAAAAGAGAAAGAAGTCCAACGGGCAGAAATCAGAACAGGCCAAGAAGAAATTCAAAGGCAACTGTTACAATTGTGGCAAGGCTGGTCATAGGTCTTCTGATTGTCGTGCTCCAAGAAAGGACAAAGACAAAGGCAAAGGCAAAAGTCAAGCAAACGTCGTGGAGAAGATGGAAGATGCAGATGACTTGTGTGCAATGATCTCGGAGTGTAACTTAGTTGAAAATCCCAAGGAGTGGTTTCTCGACTCAGGTGCCACTAGACATATTTGCTCTGCGAAAGAAGCCTTTGCAACGTACACTCCTGCTGAGTACGATGAAGATTTGTTCATGGGAAACACAGCAACAGCAAGGATTGCAGGAACTGGGAAAGTAATGTTGAAAATGACATTCGGCAAGGTGTTGACTTTGAACAATGTTCTGCATGTCCCTACTATTAGGAAGAATTTAGTTTCTGATGCACTACTCGTTAAGAACGGGTTTAAGTGTGTCCTAGTTAGTGATAAAGCTATAATAAGTAAGAATGAAATGTTCATAGGAAAGGGCTACCTCAATGAGGGTCTTTTCAAACTGAATGTAGTGGTTGTTGACAGTATTAATAAAAATTCTGCTTCTGTTTACTTATTGGAGTCAAATGATTTATGGCATGCCCGTTTGGGACATGTAAATTACAAAGCCTTGCGAAAATTAGTTACTAGAAGTATTGCCTGATTTTAAATGCGATAAATCGAAATGCGAAATTTGTGTGGAAAGTAAGTTTGTTAAACATCCTTATAAGTCTGTTGAAAGAAATTCCAAAACTTTAGACTTAATGCACACAGATATATGCGATATGAAGTCAACACCATCTCGTGGTGGAAAAAAGTATTTTATAACTTTTATTGATGACTGCACTCGATTTTGTTATGTATATTTGCTTAATAGTAAGGATGAAGCAATTGATGCATTTAAGCAATACAAAAATGAAGTGGAGAACCAATTGAATCTAAAGATAAAAATGATTCGGAGTGATAGGGGTGGAGAATATGAATCTCCTTTTGCATAGATATGTTTGGAATATGGTATTATTCATCAAACTACTGCACCTTATACACCACAGTCAAATGGTTTGACAGAACGGAAGAATAGAACATTAAAGGAAATGATCGAAAGATTATTTTTTGGACAAAGTTTGTAATAATTATATATAATTAAATATTTAATCAATTAATTAAATTAAATGGCCAATATCTTTTTCAATTAATTAGTTGAAAACGTTTTCAGTTATTTAGTTGAAATTAACCAAAACGTTTCAATTTTTTAGTTGATTAACCCGACCCGATTCGGATCCGCGCGTGACCCGTTTGAATTTAAACAACTTTCCCATTTTACTTAAAATTCCCTCCATGACTGTTCTGAAAGGTTGCAACTTTCAGGAACAGTCATTACCATTTGAAAGGTTGCAAACTTTCATTAATGGTTGTGAGGATTCTGAAAGGGTTGCAACCTTTCGAAACCTATTCTTCTTGCCTATAAATACCACTCATTCTTCAGAATATTTACTTACGAATTTTCTAATCTTCTTCTTCTTCTTCTGCACACATTTTTTCTTCGTGTACTTTCCTGTTGTGGATTGGTTCGCTGACAGTAAGAGTTTTTGGTATCTACACTCTGCTGACTAAGATCATTTTACCCTGGGAGGTTATATTCCAATTCAAACCTCGGATACTAAAGGGGAATAATTTCCTTAAGGGGACACTGTGAGTTCAGTGGACTTGATCTTTTTCCGATTTAAAAGTTTTTTTCAGATTCTGGTACATTTTTACAGATTTTAGTTTTTTATGAATTAAATTTCTGTTCATCTCTCTTACTGGTTCTATAAATTTCAGTTACTTCGTGTTTCTGAACAATTTATTAGAATCAGTAATTTCTGATTTTATAACACAGATTGGCAACAATCCCTCTTTTCAACCCTTTTAATAATTAATAGGAGTGTTTCTGTATTTAAACTCTCCTATTTTTCTTTCCACTACCGATGAGGGACAAATGCCTTTTCATTAAAGCATAAGAGGACTTTTCAAGTTCACAACTCTTCAAGTTCTCAACTTTCCAAATTCCTCTCTTTCCCTCTATTTCCCATCAATTCTTGCTACATACCCAACAAAAAATACCATATCCATGGGCTAATACACAAGAAAAACTGAGAAATTTGGATAATTCCTAAAAAATGGCATATAAATGCAAATATATTTGTTACAAAAATGGCATATGTATACATGATGGTTCCTCAACTCATAATGAAGGTCCTCATAAAGTTTTTACAGAAAAAATCTTTTGGTGTTTCGAGGCACCATATCCATAAGCTAATACACATGAAAAATTGAGAAATTTTGGTAATTCTTAAAAATGACTTATAAATGTGAAAATATGCGTTAAAATGGTGTGATTATATGTCATGGTTACCCAACTTATTACGAAATTGCTCATAAATTTTTTTCAGAAAAAACTTTTGGGTGCTTTCAGGCGCCAGATCCATGGGCATTAATACACGAAAAATCAAGAAATTTGGGAAATTCCTATAAAGTAGCTTGTAAATGCGAAAATATGCAATGAAAATATGGTGTGAGTACACATGATGGTTTCCAACTCATTATAGAGGTCCTTATTAAATTTTTTCATAAAAGTATTTTGGTGCTCCGGGACATCAGATCCATGAACTAATATACACGAAAAACTGAGAAATTTGGGTAATTCTTAAAGAATTGTAAATGCAAAAATATGTGTTAAAAATGATTTGAGTATACGTAATGATTTTCTAAGTCATTACGGAGGTCCTCGTAAAGTTTTTTCAGAAACATCTTCTTATGCTCTAGTGTGCAAGATCAATGAGCTAATACACATGAAAAATTAGGAATTTGGATAATTCCTAAAAATGGCCTATAAATACATAAATATGCTTCAAAATGGTGTGGGTATACGTTATGCTTCCCCAATTCATTACAGAGATCCCCATAAAGTTTTTTCAAATAAATCTTTGGGTGCTCTGGGGCGCTAGATTCATGGGCTAGCTAATATTCATGTAAAACATAGGAATTATCTAAAAATAAAAGGTCTGTGAATGCAAAAATATTCGTTAAAAATGGTGTAAGTATACGTGATGGTTCCCCAACTCATTCCAGAGGTCTTCTTAAAAAAAAATTCAAAAAAATATTTGGGTTCTCCGAGGCGCCAGATCCATGGGCTAATACACAAGAAATACTGAGAAATTGGAGTAATTCATATAAATGGTCTGTAAATGTGAAACTATGTGTTAAAATGTTGTGAGTATATGTGATGGTTCCATAAATCATTACTATGGTCCTCATAAAAAAAATCAGAAATTTTTACGGGTGCTCTAAGGCACTAGATTCATGAACTAATACATGCGAAAAATCGAGAAATGTGGATATGTCCAATTATTTTTTATGGAGGTTCTCACAAAGTTTTTTTTTTAAAAAAATTGGGTGCGCAGGGGCGCAAGATCAATGAGCTAATACACATAAAAAACTGAAACTTTTGAATAATTTCTATAAAATGGCCTGTAAATGTGAAAATATGCGTTAAAATATTGTGAGTACATTTGATGGTTTCCTAACTTATTACTAAGGTTCTCATAAAAAAAATTCAAAAAATATTTTTGGGTGTACACGGGGAAAATTGAAGAATTTTGGTAATTCCAAAAAGTGGCTTATAAATGTGAAATATGCATTAAAACGGTGTGAGTATACGTGATGGTTCCTCAATTCATTACGGAGATTGTCATAATATCTTTTAGAAAAAATCTGTGGGCGCTCCAAGGCGCCAGATCCATGGGCTAATAAGCACGAAGAAACGAGGAATTTGGGCAATTTCTGATAAATGATCTGTAAATGAGAATTATGCGTTAAAATAGTGTGAGTAAACGAGATGGTTCCCCAACTCATTACGGAAGTCCTCATAAAGTTTTTTCAGGAAAAAAAAATGGAGTGCTCTGACGCGTCAGATCCATGAACTAATGCAAAAAAAATGAGAAATTTAGGTAATTCCTAAGAAAGACCTATAAATGCGAAAATATGCATTAAAATGTTGTGAGTATATGTGATGGTTCCCTAACTCATTACGGAAGTCCTCAAAAGGTTTTTTCTAGAAATATTTTGCGTTGCTATAAGGCGTCATATCTATGGGTTAATTTACACGAAAAACTGAGGAATTTGGATAATTCCTAAAAATTGTCATGTAAATGTGAAGATATGCATTAAAATTGGTATGAGTATGTGTGATGATTACCCAATTCATTACTAATGTCCTCGTAATGTTTTTTTAGAAAAAAAATTTGGGGCTCCTGGGCGCCTGATCCATGTGCTAATATGTATATATCTACAAAATTATCAGCTACGACATCAAATTCGTCACTAACTTTTTGCTTTTAGTGACAAAATTTACTTTTCGTGCTTAAATATATGAGACACATACTTTTAGTGACGAAACATAAAAATCCATAGAAAAGTTATGTTCACAAAATTTTCCACCAAAAAATGAATTGACGTCATTTGTTACGGATTTAAAATTATCAGTGTCACATTATTTTTTCACTAATAATGTATCTAATTGACGAAAACTTTTTTGTCTTAAAATTTATTGAAAACTGGATACAAAAAAAAAATCATCTAAAAAAATAATACAAGTGCTTCATAAGAAATAGAAAGAGTCCATTCATTAATTGGCGATGGAAAATATTAAAGCTAACGAATTCGGTCGATTTTGTAAAAATGAAAAAGTTTAATTCATCAACTTTCTTAAATTATGCAATTATAAAATGCATCATTTAAAAAATACAATCCAAGTTATAAGTACGGTTATACCAAATAGCTAATATTTGTTGGTTTAACACTTTTGTCCTTCATTTGATACACTTTCATCGATAAAGACGATAGAAAAAATAATTTCACAAGTGTTGATGCTAATTTTTGTGATTGTCTAGTGATTTGTGATTGGTAAACTACATAAACTAAGTCAATCTACTTGCTTCTGCCTAAAAATATATACATATTTAATAGTAATTCCACATACGCACGTAGAATAACTATACATAGATAAAATCGACTTACAAACTTAGACTTTGCAAAGGTGCGAAATATTTCATCAATTTCTATTAACTTTTTCCATCACTGTGAAAATTGAAATAAACTAAAATGAAACCACAAATGAAAGAAATGAACCAACTAGGATTTTCAAATATATTATGATAAAAAATAACATTTATAGTTATCAATGATTTTTCAAAACAATTGATTTACAGATCGAATTGAACCTATTATTCCATTTTTTAAATCAAATTGAAATTTTAATTTAATATAAATTAATAATTGTACTGAATAATGTATAAAGTTTATAAAAATAAATAAATAAAATGACAGAATCGTACTGAAAATATATTTAAAGATATTTTAAAAAATATACAGTTTAATAAAATATAATCTACATTTGCATGAATTGTGGGTGGTAAATTTTATACATTTGCTATGTCTATAAATAATCATATAACATATTATTTCTACCGAAGTTAAATTTGAATGAAGTGAATGAAGTTAAAAATAAAATAAAAAATGAGAGACGAGAGAGTTGCTCGTATGGTAAGCACTCCTAACTTCCAACCTTAAGGTTGTGAGTTCGAATCCCCAAAGGTAATCAAGATCAACATCCAGAGCCTCGTTGATTCAGTTGAGCTCAGAGTCAGTTGGTAAACCTCCTTGTTATCCGGAGGACTCCTTTTACTTTGTTTTTACTATTTCAGTTGTTAGGATGATCCGGGGTCTTGTCCCCATATCCCTCTTTGTTTTAGAGTCTTCATAGACGAGTATCTATAGTTCTTTAGTCTTTCCGTTTTCAATTGTATACATTTAAGACTTGAGTTTCCATTTTGACTAAGTTTAATATTTTTGTAAGACATTGCATGAGTTATTCTTTTGAGATCATTTCTTGTGCTTAAGTCTTCTACTGAGTAAGTAAGACAGGCCAAGGTTTCACCAGGGGCCAACAATGGTTCTCGAGTGCTGGTCCCGCCCAGGGTGTAGGCTCTGGGAGTGACAATGATGGTTCCCAAACTCATTCAGGAGGTCTTTTTTATGTTTTTTAGAAATAAAATATTGGGTGCTCTGACACTAGATCCATGGGCTAATACATAGGAAAAATTGAGGAATTCGAATAATTCCTAAAAAATGGCTAATAAATACAAAAAATACGTTAAAAATGTGTTGAGTATACGTAATAGTTCCCCTACTCATCACAAAGTTCCTTATAAAGCTTTTTCAGAATAAAGAATTTAGGTGCTCAGAGGCGTCATATCCATGTGCTCCAAAAATGTCCTCTAAATACAAAAATATGCGTTAAAATGGTGCGAGTATACATGATAATTCCCCAATTCATTACAGATGTCCTCATAAATTTTTTTAAAAAAAAATAAAAAATTGTGTGGTTCCAAGTGCCAGACCCATGGTCTAATACACACGAAAATGGATGAATTTGTGTAATTCCAACAAAGGGATTTTAAATGCGTAAATGAGCGTCACAAAAATGGCGTGAGTATATGTGGTTGTTCCCCAACTCATTACGGAGGTCCTCATTAAGTTTTTTGAAACAAAAATTGTGTGGTCCGGAGTGTCAGATTCATGGGCTATAACACACGAAAAATCAAAAATTCTGGGTAATTCCAAAACACGTTTTGTAAATTCGAAAATAGGCGTTAAAAATTGGTGTAAGTATATGTGGTGGTTCCCCAACTCATTACGGAGGTTATCATATAGCTTTTTGAGGAAAAAAAGTATGTGCTCCGGGGTGCCTGATCCATGGATTATAACACATGAAAAATTCATAATTTTGGATAATTCTTTTTAAAAAGGCATGTAAATGAGAAAATATATGTAAAAAATGGTGTGAGTATAAACGGTGGTCCCCAACTCATTACGGAGGTCCTCAGTAATTATAACATACAAAATAATGAGAATTTTGGGTAAGTTCTAAAAAGGGCTTATAAATGTAGAAATAGGCGTTAACAATGGTGTGAGTGTCTGTGGTGGTTCCCCAACTCATAATGGAGGTTCTCATAATGTTTTCAGAGAAATTTTTTTGGATGCTCTAAGGTTCTAGATTCATGGTCTATAACACATTAAAAAAAATTAAAATTTTGGTTAATTCCTAAAAGGTCCTTTAATTGTAGAAATAGATTTTAAAAATGGTGTGAGTATACGTTGGTGGTACCCCAAATCATTACATAGGTATACATAAAGTTTTTTAGAAAACATAATTTGGGTGCTCTGGGGTGCCAGATCTATGGGCTACAACTAGGAGTGGCAAACGAGTGAGTCGAGTCGAATATAAGTCGATCAAAAAATGAGTTAAATAAAAATGGGTAATTACCTCACTCGACTCATATTTTAAATTGGTAAAAACGAGTTACCCAATGGATAATATGGATAAGCATATTATATTAGAGATCTTGTTAAAAGCAACCAAAAAACAAAATTAATTTTTTATCACTTCACTTCACTCCACCCCTACCAGCCAACACCTCCCAAAAAATGTAAAAATAAATAAATAAAAAATAAAGAATTCAGCCCAATTCCTACCAGATCCCCACCCCCTACCCCCTACCAGCCCCCCCTTTCCATCCCAAAAAAAGAATTACCACCCAACCCCCCGCCTACCCTTACCCCCCCCCACCCCACCCAACACCCCATCCCAAAAAAAATTAACAAAATTTTTAATTTTTTCATTTATATTTTTTAATTTTTTAAAAAAAAAAAATTTATCACCCCATCCCTTACCCCCTACCACCCCCACCCCACCCCCTTACCTCCTACCAGCCCCCCAGCCCTACCACCTCCTATCACATATTAAATTTTAAAAAAATCATGTTTTTTTATAGATTTTTTTCTACCCAACCCTTTATCACTTTTTTTTGTTTGCTTTTATTAACTATCCATTTTTAAATGAATAATATGGGTATTACTCGTTTTTATCCATTTTCAAATGAGTTGGATACCCAATTCATTTAATATGGATAATATAAATGGATACCCATATTATTTACCCATTTTGACGCCCCTAACTATAACACATGAAATTGAGGATTTTGGGTAATTTTAAATAAAAGTCTTGAAAATGCGGGAATAAGTGTTATGAATGGTGTGAGTATACGTGATGGTTCTCATCTCATTACGGATGTCCATATAAAGTTTTATGAGAATTTTTTTTTGGGTGCTTGGGGTACGAGATCCATGGGCTATAAAAATGTAAAATAAAGGAATTTGGGTCATTCCTAAAAAAGGTAAGTAAATGCGGAAATAGGTGTTAAAAAAATAGCGTGTGCATATGTAGTGCTTACCCAACTCATTACGGAGATCCTGATCATGTTTTTTGAGGAAAATGTGTGCTTTGGGGTGCCATATCCATAAGATATAACACTCAAAAAATAAAAAATTTAGTTAATTCCTAAAACAAAAGGGTCTATATGAGCGGAAATAGATATTAAAAAATGGTGTGACCATACGTGGTGGTTCACAACTCATTACGAATGTCCTCATACATTTTTTGAAGGAATTTTTTTTGGGTTCTACGGGGTATCAGATTCATGGGCTATAACATACAAAAAATCAAAGATTTTGGGTAAATCCTTAAAAAGGCTTCTAAATGCGGAAATAGGCATTAAAAAGATGATGTGAGTATACCTGATGGTTCTATAACTCATTACAGAGGTCCTCATAAATTTTCTTGAGAAATAAAATTGGGTGCTCTATGCGCTAGATCCATGGGGTATAACACACGAAAAATCAAAGAATTTAGATAATTACTAAAAAGGGGCATGTAAATGTGGAAACAGATGTTAAAATGGTTTAATTACAAGTAGTAGTACCCCAAATCATTACGCAGGTCATCTCCAAGTTTTTTGAATATTTTTTTGGATGCTCTGGGCGCAACATCCATGGGCGTTAAAAATTGAGGACTTTGGGTGATTCCTAAAAAGAGATTTCGAATGCGAAAATAGGCGTTAAAAATGATGTGAGTATATGTGATGGTTCTAACACTCATTACAGAGGTCCTCATAAATGCTTTTTAGAAAAATAATTTTGGTGCTCCGACGTGCTAAATCTATTAGCTATAACACACGAAAAAATTGAGAAATTTGAGTAATTCATAAAAAAAAAGGCATGTAAATGGAAAAATAGGCGTTAAAATGGCTTGAGTATACATTGTGATTTCCCCAACTCATTTCGGATGTCCTCACAACATTTTTTAAGAAACAAAATTGGATGCTTCAAGGCGCCAGATCCATTGGCTATAACACACGAAAAATCAAAAAATATGGGTAATTACTAAAAAGGAACTATAAATGCGGAAGGAGTTAAAACATAGTGTGATTATACGTGGTTGTTCCCCGACTCATTAGGAAGTCCTGAGAAAGTCTTATGAGAAAAATATTTTGGGAGCTCCTGGGCACCAGATCCATGGGCTATAACACACGAAAATTGAATATTTTAGGTAATTCTTAAAAAGGGCATGTAAATGCGGAAATAGACGTTAAAATGGTGTGAGTATACATGGTGGATCCACAACTCCTTACGGAGGCTTTCATAAAGTTATTTGACAAAAAAAGTGTGTGTGCTATGGGTGCCAAATCAATGGGTTATAACACACGAAAACTCCAAAATTTTGGATAATTCCTAAAAAAAAAAGGTCTGTAAATGCAATAATAGGAGTTCAAAAAATACTGTGAGTATATTTGCTGATTTTCTTTCTCATTACAGAGGTCTTCATAAAAAAAAAATTTAAAAATTGAGTGCTCGGGGGTGCCATATCCATAGCAAAGCACATAAAAGATCAAGGAATTTGGTCATTTCTAAAATAGGGCATGTAAATGCGGAAATATGCATATTAAAATGGTGCGAATATATGTGGTGGTTCCCCAACTCATTACAAAGGTTCTCATAAAGAATTTTGAGAAAACAAATTTGGATGCTCCGAAAGCTAGATCCATGGGCACACACGAAAAATTAAGGATTTTGGTAATTCCCAAAAAAGGGCCTAAAAATTTAGAAATAGGCGTTTAAAAATAGTGTGAGTATGTGTGGTAGTTACCCAACTCATTACAGAGGTCCTCATAAAGTTTTTTGAAAAAAAAAATTTGGTGATCCGAGGCGCCTGATCCATGAGCTATATAACACACTAAAAATCAAGAATTTTGGGTAATTCCTAAATAAGGGTCCTTAAATGTGGAAATAGGCATTAAAAAATTAGTGTAAGTATATGTGGTGGTTCCCCAACTCACTACGGAGGTCCTCGTAAAGTTTTTTGAGAAAAAAATTGAAAGCTCTGGGGTGCCTGAACCATGGGCTATATAACACAAGAAAAATTGAGAATTTTGGATAATTACTAAAAAAACATGTAAATGAGAAAATATGTATTGAGAAAATGGTATGAGTATACGTTGTGGTTCCCAAACTCATTACAGGGACCCTCATAAAAGTTTTTTGAGAAAATATTTCAAGTGCCCTGGGGCGCCACATTCATGGGCTATAACATACAAAAAATTGAGCATTTTGGATAAGTCCTAAAAAGGGTCCTGTAAATGCAAAAAATAGGCATTTAAAATAGTATGAGTATTGGTTCCGCAACTCATAACAAAGAAACTCATAAAGTTTTTAGAGTAAAACATTTGGGTACTTCGAGGTGACAGATCTATGGGCATAACACAGAAAAAAATTAAGGATTTTGGTTAATTTCAAAAAAGTGTCTTTAAATGTAGAAATAGGCTTTAAATTGGTGTGAGTATACTTGTGGTTCCTAAAAAAATCATTACAGAAGTCCTCATAAAGTTTTTTGAAAAAAAATTGGGTGCTTCGGGGTTCCAGATCCATAGGGTATAACACACGTAAAATTGAGAATTTCGAGTAATTATTCCTAAAAAAAGGTCTTGTAAATGCAAAAATAGGTGTTAAAATAATGTATGTATACATGGTTATTTCCCAACTCATTACGGAGGCACATATAAAGTATTCTTTGAGAAAAAGTTTTGTTGCTTTGGGGTGCTAGATCCATGGGCTAAACACACAAAAAATTAAGGATTTTGGATAATTCCTAAAAAAAACTCTCTCTAAAGGGGAAGAAGAATGACTTGTATGTTAAGAGGATGCTTAAAATCGTCTCCATCAAGATCACGAAACGTGAGGGAGGATGCTCGACATACAAAAGGCTCATTCTTTGCTTCCGAAATATAGTAATCGGATGTTTAATCTTACAACTGAAAACCGATGGGGAGAAGCAGAGTGAAGCCATTGAACAAGAAGATGAAAAGACTTGTTTTGTTGCTCACCACACCCCAATTCTTGCCCACATTTCATTCTCCCACATTAATATCTCAATTCATTTGTTTTTGCTTAGTTCCTTATTGTCACGCCCTGAGCTTACATCCTCGGCGTGGCTGAAACTCGAAAACCATTGTTGGCTTCGAGCGAACCCTTGGTCTGGCTTACTTAACTCAACGAAAGATTTAACTCAATAAACCAGTCGCATTCCATAACTTAACAGAAAATAAGTTTGCCAAAATGACACTTAAGTCTCATTAACACCCCTGATGGCTAAATGGTTTATGAACTCGCATCTCCATATCGGTGCTCAATACTACTCCCAAAAATATACTTAGCTCATGTGTTTTTAAAACAACTTCTTTCTTTGTGTTGAGATAATTGCTCAACACTTAGCTTTAAAATCTCTCTAAGAATCGATGTTCCCTTTTTTTGCTCAAAACTCTTTTGGAAATCTTAGTTTCCTATTACCTTAAATGTGAAAATATTTATAACTTTTTAGGGAATACTTAGTTCCCTTATAACTTTTGTGAAATGAACTCAACTCTTTACTATTTACTCAACTTAAAACTTGAGTCTTAAAAATAAAGTTAAAATATTACTAAAGACTCTGGAAAACCTTTAACAACTTTGCTTTGACTTGCTTTTTAACCTTTAGACTTGACATTTAACTCCTTTGACTTTGATCTTAGCTTCCCTTGAATGAAATTAAGAATTCAAGGTTATGATTCGCGTTTTTTTTATGATTCTTAGGTGTTTAGAAATCATTTAAAGTAATTAGAATCACTGGAAAGTGTTAAAACACCTTTAAACAGGATAAACTGCAAAAAATGCCAATTCGGGCGCATCCGGGGTGCGCCGCGCCTGGACTCAAGTTCAGAGCCTCATCCTGGCGCACTGCAAGCGCGCCATCCCAGCCCTCTTTTCGCAGATGGGGCGCGCCGCTCCTGGTGCTGCCCAGGTGTGTCTGACGACTTTCTCCTCTCGTTTTTCAACGGTAAACCCCCTAAACCTCCATAGTTCTTTTCCCAAACCCTTTAAGATCATTAGTACTTTCAACACCCAATAGATCTGACTCAAAAAAGCAACCTGGAATTACGAATCAAAACAACAATAGGCATTGAACAACTCAACCAATAGGAATTCGACAAGATTCTTTAAGAACTCACTTCTTAACATGTAAACAACTCTGAAATCACTAAATTGAAACAAGTTTGGTGTGTGGGTGAACTAACCCAACACAAAAAATCTCACATACCTTGATAGGGAACACCCCCGATGAAATCCACTCGCAAATTTGACATTCTTGGCGAATTCTTAAATTATCTCCCTTTGTTTCTTCTTTTCTCTCTTCTCCGAGCCCTAAGGGTAAAGTATAATTAAAAAAAGTATATTTGAAGTCCAAATTCTAATAAAGTTAAAAAAGTATAATTTGAATAGTGGGGGGCGCACCACGTTTAGGCGGCGGCTAATATGTTATGGAGATGCAATTTGTTGTGGATAAGGATAAATAGTTGAATTACAATGGTACTGAAGGAGGAATTTCTTCATCTGTTTGATCGCTTTGCTCTCCTCATTTGCCAACCGTGTATGTATGTAGTTGATTTGCTTTTCTTCAACTAACTATGTCTATTTCTCCTGTTGCTTTATCCTCAAGCAAAGGATTGTGGATGCTGTCAATCATAAACAGGTTAACATTCATTTTCCCTTACATACCTAATCATGTCAATATCTTCCATGTTCAACAATAATTGAAATCAAAAGATGGATATGCAGGAATCTGTTTCTATTACAACTGCTATCCAAGAGGATATATTTTCAGAGATGGGAATTGGAATAACAAGCCATATTGTCCAGAAGATGACAATCATATTTTCATTGTTTCTTTGTTTGATTTGACTAAACGATGGAACATTGCTTCTTTTGGTCGGTTTAGAAACTAATACTAACTTCTTTCCACTGGTGAAAATGCAGTGTCATCTAGTATTTGGGGAAAATGCTTCATAGAGTTATATATAACCATTTGGAATTCCTTATTTCTCTGTTGCAGATCCACAATTTGGTCTTGCTTGCCTGGGAAAAATAAACATGGCCTATGAGAGTGATCGAGACCTGATGATTCATTTTTACGAATTTGTTGCAAAGTAAGATGAGAATATTCTGTCTTTAAGTGTATCACAGTGCATGTGCTCATTTCTGTTTATCAATATTGTTCTTCTGTTTATTATTAAGAAGAATTTCTATATTGGACCTTTTCAAGAAATTTTCTTGGCGCAGTGCTCAATAGGATTTAATGCAGTGTATTTCTCTTATTTATTCAACAGACTATTAAGGCTACTCTTGCTAAAAACTCAAGTACAAATATATAATTAATATTGAATTCTATAAAAGTAGTTGACCATGATTGTTTTATTCTTTATTATAATTTCCATGAAGAGAAGAAATGGCTTGTGAAGAGGCCGAGCTTGCACTAGACAGGTTTGCTGAAAGATTAACGATGCAACAGAATTTACAAGAGCAGGTAGGAGGTTTAATTATGATATAGCTATGATAGTAAGAGTGTATACAAATATTTTGACAGCAACTGGAGTTGTTGAAGTACATGCGCAGCTTTCACATGGATGATCAGTCTGCAATACTTGAGTAAATATATGTTAAGACATCATGAATGAAGATGCTAACTCTTAACCATGAACTCTGTGCTTGATAAAGACATCATGGGAAGTCAAATAAGTACCTAAAGCAATGGAGTATGTTGACCATGAGCTTTTGTCATCAGAGTTTACAACTCCATGAAAGTGATGGAAGTTACAAAATTAGCTATTTATTTTGGTCGTGGAGCCAAATATTGTTCTTCTAAATTGATCTGCATGTTTGACAGATTCACCAGCAGTTGAATAAGGCGCTCGAGATGCAACCCTACCCCCCACCACCCCACCCCGAGGAGCTTGCCTCGAGACCCTACCCTACCCCCGAGTCCCGAGGCGACCCTACCCTACCACCTACACCCACCCACCCACCCCGAGTCCCGAGGTGCTTGCCTCGAGACCCTACCACCTACCACCTACCCCCCCCCCGAGTCCGAGGCGCTTGCCTCGAGACCCTACCACCTACCCTACCCCTCCCCCGAGTTCCGAGGCGCTTGCCTCGAGACCCCCTACCCACCGACCCCCGAGTTCCGAGGCGCTTGCCTCGAGACCCCCTACCCACCGACCCCCCGAGTTTCGAGGCGCTTGCCTCGAGACCCCCTACCCCCACCCCCCGAGTCCCGAGGCGCTTGCCTCGAGACCCCTACCCCCCACCCCCGAGTCCCGAGGCGCTTGCCTCGAGACCCCCTACCCCCCCCCCCCGAGTCCCGAGGCGCTTGCCTCGAGACCCCCTTCTCCCCCCCCCGAGTCCCGAGGCGCTTGCCTCGAGACCCCCTTCTCCCCCCCCCCCCCCCCGAGTCCCGAGGCGCTTGCCTCGAGACCCCCTACCCCCACCCCACCCCACCCCGAGTCCCGAGGCGCTTGCCTCGAGACCCCTACCCCCCCCCCCCGAGTCCCGAGGCGCTTGCCTCGAGACCCCCTACCCCCCCCCGAGTTCCGAGGCGCTTGCCTCGAGACCCCCTACCCCCCCCCCCCGAGTTCCGAGGCGCTTGCCTCGACACCCCCTACCCCCCCCGAGTCCCGAGGCGCTTCCCTCGACACCCCCTACCCCCCCCCCCCGAGTCCCGAGGCGCTTCCCTCGAGACCCCCTACCCCCCGAGTCCCGAGGCGCTTCCCTCGAGACCCCTACCCCCCGAGTCCCAAGGCGCTTCCCTCGAGACCCCCTACCCCCCCCCCCCGAGTACCGAGGCGCTTCCCTACCCCCCTACCCCGAGTCCCGAGGCGCTTCCCTACCCCCCTTCCCCGAGTCCCGAGGCGCTTCCCTACCCCCCACCCCCCCGAGTACCGAGGCGCTTGCCTTGAGACCCCTACCCCCTACCCACCCACCCCACCCCGAGTCCCGAGGCGCTTGCCTTGAGACCCCTACCCCCTACCCACCCACCCCGAGTCCCGAGGCGCTTGCCTCGAGACCCCTACCCCCTACCCACCCACCCCGAGTCCCGAGGCTCTTTCCTCGAGACCCCCTACCCCCCTACCCACCCACCCCGAGTCCCGAGGCGCTTGCCTCGAGACCCCCTACCCCCTACCCACCCACCCCGAGTCCCGAGGCGCTTGCCTCGAGACCCCCTACCCATCCACCCCGAGTCCCGAGGCGCTTGCCTCGAGACCCCCTACCCACCCCTACCCCCTCCACACCCCGAGTCCCAAGGCACTTGCCTCGAAACCCCCTACCCACCCCTACCCCCCCCCCTCCGAGTCCCGAGGCGCTTGCCTCGAGACCCCCTACCAACCCCTACCCCCCCACCCCGAGTCCCGAGGCGTTTGACTCGAGACCCCCTACCCACCCCTACTCTCCCACCCCAACCCACCCCGAGTCCCGAGGCGCTTGCCTCGAGACCCCCTACTCACCCCTACCCCCCCACCCCACCCCGAGTCCCGAGGCGCTTGCCTCGAGACCCCCTACCCACACCTACCCCCTACCCCCCGACTCCCGAGGCGCTTGCCTCGAGACCCCCTACCCCCCCAAGTCCCGAGGCACTTGCCTCGAGACCCCCAACCCCCCTACCCCCCCCCCTTCCCGAGTCCCGAGGCGCTTGCCTCGAGACCCCCTACTCCCTACCCCCCGAGTCCCGAGGCGCTTGCCTCGAGACCCCCTACCCCCTACACCCCCGAGTCCCGAGGCGCTTGCCTCGAGACCCCCTATCCCCCTACCCCCACCCCGAGTCCCGAGGCGCTTGCCTCGAGACTCCTTACCCCACCCCACCCCACCCCGAGTCCCGAGGCGCTTGCCTCGAGACCCCCTACCCCCACCCCACCCCGAGTCCCGAGGCGCTTGCCTCGAGACCCCCTACCCCCACCCCACCCCGAGTCCCGAGGCGCTTGCCTCGAGACCCCCTACCCCACCCCACCCCGAGTCCCGAGGCGCTTGCCTCGAGACCCCCTACCCCATCCCACCCCGAGTCCCGAGGCGCTTGCCTTGAGACCCCTACCCCCCCCCCCGAGTCCGGAGGCGCTTGCCTCGAGAACCCTACCCCCCCCCCCCCGAGTCCCGAGGCGCTTGCCTCGAGACCCCCCTACCCCCTCCGAGTCCTGAGGCGCTTGCCTCGAGACCCCCTACCACCCCCCCTCCGAGTCCTGAGGCGCTTGCCTCGAGACCCCCTACCCCCCCTCCGAGTCCTGAGGCGCTTGCCTCGAGACCCCCTACCCCCCTCCGAGTCCTGAGGCGCTTGCCTCGAGACCCCTACCCCCCCTCCGAGTCCTGAGGTGCTTGCCTCGAGACCCCCTACCCCCCCCCCCCCCGAGTCCCGAGGCGCTTCCCTCGAGACCCCCCACCCCCGAGTCCCGAGGCGCTTCCCTCGAGACCCCTACCCCCCACCCCCCAAGTCCCGAGGCGCTTTCCTCGAGACCCCCTACCCCCCCCCCGAGTCCCGAGACGCTTCCCTCGAGACCCCCTACCCCCACCCCGAGTCCCGAGGCGCTTCCCTCGAGACCCCCTACCCCCACCCCGAGTCCCGAGGCGCTTCCCTCGAGACCCCCTACCCCCCTCCCCTCGTCCCGAGGCGCTTCCCTCGAGACCCCCTACCCCCCCCGAGTCCCGAGGCGCTTCCCTCGAGACCCCCTACCCCCCCCCCCCGAGTCCCGAGGCGCTTCCCTCGAGACCCCCTACCCCCCCCCCCCCGCCCCGAGTCCCGAGGCGCTTGCCTCGAGACCCCATTTCGTCAGCTATGTACACTGTTGGGACTGCTGTGTTGAGTTTGGTTGTATGTATTCTGGTGAGTGGTGTGGATTGGCTTTCACCAACTGGAGGCAAAATGAGCTGTCTTTCGAGCAACATTAATAGGGTCACCTGGATTACTATGTCTGGCTACTTACTTTTTTGAGTTTGCTCAACTTCTTCTATTTTCTGATCATCTGCCTGTTATATGAACCTAATGATGGGAGCAGTAGGTTGTAGCGGAATAAACAAATGTAATTGTACTGTATTGCTGAATAATATACTACTATGCTAGCTAGGTGTTTGTATATGTTTAGATCTCTACATTTCTTGTGCCAGTATCTTCGATCATTTCTCATGAAATTCCAAGACCGAAAAAAAACCCAAAAAAAATCACAAGACCGAAAAAAAAAACAAAAAAAATCACAAAACCCATACACAAATTTATGCAAGAAACCCATAACCAACATATGAAAGAGTAAATCGTCGAACTAGTAATCTAAAAAACGCAAAGAAAAAGAAAATTCCAGTTCTCTAATTACCATACTCTAACAAAAAAAAAAAGTACGCATTATCAAGCCATTGATACAAATAGAGAACAAAATCGGAGAAACACTTACGAGTTTGGGGAATGAGAAATCGAGTTACGATCAGAGACAGTTATATGATTCGAGATATCAGAAAGTACCGGCCGTTTCTTGGCAGCTCCAACATTCAATTTTCCGGTGTGATTATCAGATGAAATCGCCGCCATTGTTCGTCTCTTCGCCGCCGCACTCGAAACAGAAGAAGCCGATCGCCGATACTTTCTCCTTGTAAGAACTTTTCGCCGCCATTGATCACCCTCTTCTTCAAGAAAACGAAGAAGAAGAAGAATGCCAAGTCTTTCCGACCGTTAGAGGCTAATATCCTTCTTTCTTCTCTTTTTTTCACTATCATCCAAATTGAATTTTATATATAAAGATAATTGCACATAAAAAATTGGATATTTTTCTTTTAAAAAAAATTTATTCAAATTATAAATACTCGTAATATGTAAAATAGATCTATTATGTTAATTAGTACAATATTTCATATTATACTATGTTTACGTTTTATATTAATTAAATTAAAATATATATTCAAATTTTCAATCAATATAGACATAAATTAATTAATTAATTAAATATTAATATAATATTAACAAGATGGTTTAAATAATTCAAAATATCAAAAACAAAAAATTAAACATCTTTCCACAAATTAAACCATTATAGACGAAAAATTCACCACAAAAATAAATAAAGTCCTTCATATTTTTAATCCTACAAAAATATTCTTACATTTATTTATGATTCTATAAAATAAAACGTAAAATAATATATAAAATATAAAATAATATAAAAATAAAACCTATCATATAAAAAAATATTTTTAATTAGTGGATAATATGTATATTTTAAAAAGCAATTTCACATATAGCAAACATAAAATCATAGTTGTACGTTATAGTTATAGTTTGCATATTTGCGTCTCATATCAAACATTAATATGTATATTTTGTTATGCATATACAAAAGAATCAATTGTATTATCCGTTTCGGTATACATATACAAAAGCATCAATTGTATAATTTGTTTTTGTATAAAGCAAGAAAGAAAGGAAGACAAAATAAAATTGGGCAGGGGAAGATCGTATTTGTAAAGTCAAAAGTGTATAGGAAGAAAATAGAGTTTATGGCTAAAATCATCCCTGAAGTATGACCAAAATCTAAAGTACATCCTTGTGTTATATAAGTGAACAGAAAACATCCCTGAACTATCCAAAAAGTTGCAAAATTCATCCTTTTGTCATTTTTTTAAGAAACTCACGTCTGAACAAAAAATGTGTCAAGTCGAATGAATATATGTACAAATGGTTAAGCTAATCAAGTTAGGTGATTTTTTTTAATTTTTCAAAATTGAGGGTTTAAATTATATTCCGACAAAATATATTCAAATTCTAAATATTCTTTGGAAAAAAACAAATACTCCTCCAACTTCAAAATTTCAAATAAAGTAATTATTTTTTTATTTTAATAACTAAACACCTACGTGATTTCACTAAATTTCCAGCATTTTTGTACATTGCATAAAACGTGAACATTGTATATATAGTATATAGCCCTCAATAGTTTACTAAAGAAAATCTCTAAATAGTTGGATGTAACATATTTGAAATGATATTTTTATATAATTTTTCAAACCTTCGGAATGTACTGTATGAATATTTCAGAACTTATGTATGGGTGCAAGTCAATTTACTTTGATGATGCAAAAAAACATACTCTATAAACTATCAACACACAAAATTTAAATTCAAGATTCATTTCTATCCATATCCTTATTCTTTAGGTAACTTTAATCTTTTCATCGTGGCCAAGACGTGACCAAATTAAAAAAAAAAAAAATTCAATTGGTTCAATTAGTTTTTAATAAAAATAGGCTAAAGGATGATTTTTTAATTGGTTCAATCATTTTTTAATAAAAATAGGCTAAAGGATGATTCTTGTTATTTTTTGAATAGTATAAGGATGTTTTTTGCTCACTTAGATATTATAAGGATGTATATTAGATTTGAGTCATAGTTGAGGGATGATTTTAGCCAAAAACTCGAAGAAAATATATGCATTTATATTTTATATACAATTTTCTCATTTCATACAAACACAAAGACAAATTATATATTTGTGTATATATAAAGTGAGAGAGGCGAGTGAGAGTTGGGAGAGGAGAACAAAAATATATGTATGTATACAATTTTCTCTCGCTTTATAAAAACACATGCATTTTATACATTGTGTTTGTATAAACACGACAGAGGCGAGGGGACTGTCCGTCAAGCAAGAACGTGAGTGGCGAGCAAGATTCACCAAGAGGCGAAATAACAATAGTTTGTTATGGAATACAATTTATTCAAATTATGATTATAACATTTAATTTGAATTAATAATTTGTTATTATATATATTTTTTCCTATTTTAAATTATAAAGTGTTGGGCCAAATTCATTTTGGTTAATAAGTTGAGAGTCGACCCAAATGACTGGCAATTTTCCCATTTCTTCTTTTTTCCCTGTAAGCGGGAAAAGAAATAGGGAAATTTTTCAAAAATGTCAATATTTTAATATTTAAGAGGGCTCATTAGCTACACTTTTAATATTTAGTAAAAATGTCAAAATTTTAGTTTGTTATGTATCTTATTTATGTTTTTATTATTTGCTTTTATTTAATGAATACAATTTTTATATAAGAGATTGGAGTAATTTAGGGGAGAGAATTTTTTTTTAAAAAAAAAGGAACAAATGCTTAAAAGTCTCATCATTTACAATTTATCAAAATACAATAACTTTCATCTCTTTCTTCTTCTTTCACCATGTTCTAAAAAACACTTCTTTCACCATTGTTCTAAAAAAATTCAATATCTAAATTTCTTAATCTTTTTGTTTCTAAACACTTTTATTTGCCAAAATAATAATAATAATAATAATAATAATAATAATAAAACTAATAGAAAGTTTTTCTTCCTATAAATAAAATACATAACTAGCTGACATACCTTTGTGAGGAATACAAATTAGAGACAAATACAAGATTCATAAACTATGCAACATGAGATTTTAATAAATACAAATACTGATAGCATGCATAGTGATTTGAATACAATTTGAGAAATACCAAATTCTAAAAAAGAATTATAAATATTAAAAAAACTAATAGAAAATTATTCTTCCTCAACTTGGTCTTCAACAAGTTTTTGAAATCTTCTACACCCAATTTTTTTTCTTTTATTAATAGTGATACAAAAAGATGCAAACACCAACTCTTTGATCGTCTCTCTTTCGTTATTTTAGCAGTGAATTCTACATTGTCTATTATTTCTTGAGTAATATATATGTATATATATATATATATATATATATATATATATATATATATATATATATATATATATATATATATATATATTAGATAAATAATCGCTAGAAAGTTGCTGATGAAGTTGCATACCTCTTATAATCCTCTTAGATTCGACCATTAGAGTGTGATTTTATGATTTTCAAACCCTAAACAAGAATTGGTCAATTTAATACTCAACAACAAACAATATTTTTGAAAACTTTAAACAAAAAATAGTAAACAAACCTAAAAATCGGATGAAGATGTATACCTTAATCAAAAGAATTGTTGTGAATATCTTTAGAGATATATTTTCTAATTTCTAAAGAAAAAAAAAAGAAATGAACGGAAGAGAGAAGTGAGAGTTGAAAGATGAAGAATTGGAAGAATGAAACTAGTTGGAGAGAAAATATTTTCTTAAAAAAAAAAACATATGAGAGAGAATGAGTTGAAAAAGGTATAATTAAGGTGAGATAAAATAGGAACTAAATTAGGATACACAATATTTTCTAAAATATTGACATTTTGATATTTTTACTAAAATTCATAAAATATGAATGTTTTTAATAATTATGTTAGAATTTTTGACTAATTTAATTTACTAATTTATCCAAAAAAAGTATTATAAAACTTTAACTATATTACTATATAAAAGAGAGTATGTATTATAAAACTTTAACTATATTACTATATAAAAGAGAGTATGTATTTATATGTCGAAGAAAGGTGTTCTAGATAGGAATACTGTATATATTTTCTAGGAAAATGCACAAGTATCCCTAGACTATGACTGAAATCTCAGAGACACACTTTAATAAACTAAGGTCCTATTACCCCCTGAAAAAAAAAAATTTTATAATATTGTACACCTTTTGTCTTACGTGGCGCACTCCGTGACTTCACGCAATTGAGTCGCGTGGGAGATATTTGAATTTCACGTAAGCCAAAAAGGTGCACAAAATTACAAAAAAAAAAAAAAAGTTCAGGGGGTAATAGGACCTTAGTTTAGTTAAGGTGTCTCTGTGAGTTTTCTGTCATAGTCTAGGGAGATACTTGTTCATTTTCCCTATTTTCTATGATACCAAAAATAGTTTTTATAACTTAGGTGGGATAAAGTGAAATTATTGAGTGAGTTTTTATAGCTCTTACATATGGTTCTTACAACGATTCAACTTTGAGTTAGTAGGTAAAATACTGATCATCTTAAAGTCCAAATTATTGCATAATATTTGTACAAATTCCACATTCAATCAGTAAAATGTAGACACAAAAGAATATTTGTTCATCATTTACAGTAAGCTGCACATTTTACTCTATACTTCCAAGTTGCATCAGCTTAAATTGTATTTGTGTAGCTCGATTTCTGTACCCTGCAGGTATAGTCTTGCAGCATTGATCACTATGGTCGGTAAATGGAACAAGACGGTGAACGCGCAGTTGAGAAAGTTAATATTTCCCAAGTTAGGATCGTACAATATCACTTGGCTATATAGCATAAGGTACATCATGAACACCATCATCAAATTGTTTATTTATCACAAGGAGTAATTCAATAAGTTAGTTATATTATTCATTTAAACTAGAGGTCAGTGAGTTCAAAATGACTACATTCTATGCATACAACTACTTACCGTTGTGAATCAGAAAGTTGTGTGCATGTCCAAGTGAATGAAAGCAGTTCCAGACATGATGGCTCCTTTCCGTTGTTATGATTGCTCTATATAAGAAATGTCCAGTGCTAAGTCTGAGAACATAGCTGGAAAACAAGCATGGAATGTTCAGAATATTAGAATATTCTTTCAAATAAGGAACAGAGAAAAACAAGGACTAATCAACTACATATATAGGATTAGCAGATCAAGCAAATGTTCTATGACATATATAGGCAAAATGTCTGATAGACCCTTATACTTGTATCAATTTGTATTCTTGACCCTCTTACTTAATTCTTTGCCAACTGAACTCTTAAATTCAAATAAATAAGATTTTCAAACCCCTCAAATCATGTGTAACTCACTCTCCCTTAAAAAATGACATGTCATATCCACACCAATTATATATTTGACATGTCATATGCCACATCAAATATTATTAACAAAAATGTTAAATAATAAATTTTTTATTTAAAAAATAAAATAAAATAGTTAATTTCTCAACTTTCATTCACTTCCACAACCACCATTAGAGACCTTTCACCACCATCTTCATTTCTTTAATCCTTTCTTCTTCGAAAACGGCGCCACAAGGGACACTGAAATTCGTATTATTCCAGAAGAAAAAGGAGAAGTTCTGAACCTCAGTTTTTTTGCAATGCATCAACAAATTACTACTCCCAAATCAATAACAATTTAGTATCCATTTTCTTAGAAAAATTTCAGTAAAACAAAGTACTAGCATTGATTGTCGATAGCAACAGAGTACTAGTATTGACTCCATCACAAAGAAAAAAAGTATAGTAGACATCAACATGTAAAGAAGAGAATCCAGATCTAATCCTCTATAGCTGAACTTCTTAATCGTTTTATTCCTTGGTCGTCGATCGTAACATCAACCAACTTCAACTTTCGCCATGGATTGGGAACGGACTAGGACTTAAGAGAGTGACAACGGCTAGGGTTTTGAGGACGATGGTTAGGGACGATGACGGAAGGAGGCTGAAGCTTTAATTTGTTTTTGCTTTTGTTTATTATTTAATCAATTTTCCAAAGCAAATTTATTACTCTCACTCTCTTTTTAAAGCGTTTGACACCACACTCTGTATTGAGTCAGCAAAAAAATGTCACATAAGTTCGGTCAATGGTCAGAAGATTTTAAAAGTTCCATTTTAATGAGTTTAAGGGCTCAGTTGACAAAAGATTAAGTATAAGGGTTTAGAATACAAACACATACAAACATACAAGTATAAGGGTCCATCAGACCATTTCGCCGACATATATATTAACCAAGAATGCACAAACTCTAGTAGTCGCTTTTAGCAAACTGTGTAAGATTGATACATAACGCGATGTTTTATGTAATATTCATCCACTCCAATGCCATAGAAGAACACATTCAAGCACGAAATCTCACAAGTCCTTACTGCGGAATTAAGAGATAAATGGTAGAAGCGCCAACAGAAGTACTGAATGAATAAGCAACCAACATCTTGAGTAAGAACCTCATGTTCTGCATGACAAAAGACTATGTCAAGAATAATTAAGCAAAGACATACCAGCCTCCCTGGTGGAGTAAAGTAAATCCAGAATAAATTTGCTACGTAAGAAAGAACTGAATTTTCCCCCGGCTACTGAGATCCATGCCAAGAGTGATCCAAAAGTAGAGCTCAACATGGCACAGAAGACAGTTAGTTACTAATCAATAGCAGGAAATGGGGGAATCCAAGCAAAATTACATGTTTTCTGGCTAACACAACAACTCTTGTGGTTTTACCCCTCAATCTTGGCGGGAAACAACTCTTGTAGGAAATTTCTATTTTCTTTTGATATTTCATAAATTAATTGCATCGCTTCTATTTATTCCAAAATGTGAAACAATTGATTTAGGCTCTTTGACACCTCCAATGCTATAACAATTATTTTGAAATGACTCACTTAATATGTGTGGCATAACTTCGTTTTAATTACGCACATCCTTCAATTAGGACAAATATTTTTACTTGAAACTTTTAGATATGCCTGTGTTGTCATTAATCGGTCAATCATTACAAAAACTAAAAGTACCATATGATAAGGGGTTCCATCTTCGAGCGTCCGATTGATATCTTCATTTCTTCGCTCTTTGACATGCGATTCATGGTTCCATTGCTCGATCTATGAAAGCCCGCACACTGTTATTCATTTCTTCCTTGGATAAATAATAGGTGCACATTAAACATTGTTATTTAGTGTTATTCAAATACTAAATATTCTTTGCAAAAAGTATGACCAAACACAACTTCAACTTCATTAATTTTGAATAAGATGAATAATATTTGGTTTTCATGACCAAACGTCCACTTAGATTGCCTAAATAGAATGGAAAGTGCTTGGAGGAAACAAACGTCCAGAAATTGTTGAGCGACCATTTGTGAAATTACACCATAAATAGCTTTAAGCATATGTGAAATTCTTTATGTTCAACTTTAAGTTAAGTAGGTAATGAACTAATCTGTACAAATTCCAAATAGTCTTTATTGCACGATTTCTGTACAAACTCCAAATTCAATGAGTAAAATATAGACAAAAAGGAATATTTGTTCATCGTTTACATTAAGCTGCACATTTTACTCTCTATTATTCTACACTTCAAAGTTGCATCAGCTTTAATTCTATTATTGTTGCTCACCCTGCAGGTATAGTCTTGTAGCATGGATCATTATGCCTTGAAAATGGAAGAAGACGTTGAATGTGCAGTTGACGTAGTCAATATCTCCAAAGTCAACATCGTACAATATTTCTTGGCTATATATCACAAGGTAACCCATGAACAATAACAGCACAGTGTGTATCTACAACAAACATTATTCAACAAGTGAGTCATATGACTAGAGTTAGCGAGTTCAAATGACTACATACAACTTCTTACCACTATCATCGTGAGAGTTGTATCTGTTTCCAAAAGAAAGAAAGTAATTACAGAGAACACTATAACAACGCAATATTTCAGGCAACCAGTGTAGATTTCTCTCCTATCCTTTGTTTTGATGGCTTGATACAACTAATTATCAGTGCCAATTGTTATACCTACCAAAAGTCTAAGAACAAACATGGAGAACAACCAAATGTCATTTTCATATTAGAAAATTGAACAGCGAATATCTAAACAATGTTTAGTATCTTTTAAATCTTACCGTTGCTCGACTTTGAAGAGACAATTGAAAATGAAGCCAACAGAAGAACCGAATGAATAGGCAGTCAGCATCGAGATTATGACCCTTGTGTTCTGCATAAGACAGAAGATTTACATTATAAGAAACTACTTCAAGATTGATTCAACAAAATCTACGAGATATTGATCATGTACATACCACTCTCTCTGGTGGTGGAGTAAGGTAAAGCAAGATTAAATCTGCTGCATAAAAAAGAACTGCATATTTGTCCCCAGCTATAGAGATCCATTGCAACGTGGATCCACAAGTAATTCTCAACATGACACAGAAGAAACTAAGATACACCTATATTTTCAGCAAAAACAAATCAATCTTCTGAACTGTAAGAAACTGAAATTCATCATCAGTAATACCTAAAAATCTTTTGAAAATCGAAATTAATTAACCATGATGATATAAGAATTGGGGATTTAGTATGATCATGTTGTAATCGGCTATTACATAGTACTAAACAAGATAATGATAAAGAAAAACCGAACAATAATTTCATAAATTCGTGATCAAGTGGAAGGAAAGTAAAACTGAAAGTGTTAGGATGAATGTATGTACCATCTTCAAGGTTGAGTGAAGTTCATCAGAAATTTCATCCATATTCATCACGTCCTCTCTGTTCCAATTCCTACCGAAATACCATTTCACACCATTAATCGCATCAGCTTTCATCTCTGAGAAGTACCATTTCACACCATTAATCGCATCATCTTTCATCACTGAATGAATAGGCAGCCAGCATCAAGAGTATGACTTTCATCTTCTGCATAAAACAGAAAATTTACGTTATAAGAAGCTACTTCAACAAAATATACGAGTCATTGATCACATACATACCATTCTCCTTGGTGGAGTAAAGTAAATCAAGATTAAACTTGCTACATAAGAAAGGATCATGAATTTTCCCCCGGCTACTGAGATCCATTGCAAATAGGATCCAAAAGTAGAGCTCAACATGGCACCGAAGAGAGTAAGGTACATCTATACAGCAAAAACTAATCAATCACAAGAAGCAAAAATTCATGTGTTTTCACAAGAAGCTGAAATCTAAATTAAATCTCCCATCCCAAATTATTTGAAAATGCTTGACACCATTCAATCCTTAATGAATGAAGATAAGTGAAATCAAATACTTTCGAAGTAAAATTCAATTCAAACAACATTAGCAAGTGCAAAACAAGAAGAGAAAAAAAGCAAACTTCAAAATCTTTTGAGAATCGAAATTCATCAATCATGAAGATATAATAAAATAATGTATCTTCTGAGAATTGAAATTGATGAATGATGACGAAATAGGAATTGAGGATTTAGCATATATGTGATTATCTTCTATGTACTTCTTGGGGAATGTCATGAACAATCTCACAGTAATTTCATGAATTGCAACATTTTTATTCTTAAGTTCGCGATTAACTACAAGTAAACGAAAAAAATCAAAGTGTTTTGTACCGTCTGTGAACTTTATAGGGAACTGCATTAGGAATTTCATCCATCATATCTGAGAAATTCATCTTCTGCTCTTTTTTTGTTTGCAGAGAGAAGGAAACTGAGCTCTGTTTATACACACAGAGAAGAGTGTCCTTGCTAAGTTGTTATGAACCGTTATTCCAATTGGAATATTTACATTTTTAACCTTCAATTATAACTGATTTTTGAGGATAAGACAGTGGTAATTTCGTCTCCAGGCTCAGGTTGTTGGCGGGAAGTTTTTGGAATAACTTGTTGGACAATTCTTGGAAGTGAATTGAATGACTTTCGAATATCGTGGTAAATCAAGGTATGTTGAAATTTACTATCTCTAAAGAAAATCTCCAAACTTATATCTTATATCGTTAAGTCAAATATTGGCTTCAGATGGCTTTAGTTTATCGAAATTATTGCCATGAAATTACACGTGTCAATGTAGGTACTACTATGCTAATAATATTGGTATGCCGGAGTCAATTCATACAACACAACTGTGTTCACAATCAAATACAATGTCTCAAGGTAATTAGAGTTGTTATAGCATTTTAATATTATTATAATTTGTTAAAGGTCATTTGTAGTCTGCCTAACTACATATTATTAGGTGCATTCTACCGTTTGACATTTGATGACATTTGATGTCATCTTAATTATCACTTGGCTTAAATTGCCATTACTCTATAACGTTGTAGTGGCTGTCCATTGGGTTTCTTGGATGAGTATGTAATGGTCAACTAGGACCATTATTTATCCATAACATTTCACTGTTTATTCATCCATTATTCCTTGTAACTTATGTAACATATGTAACTCCTAGGCCATTTATCTTTTTATATTTACTTCCCCATTATCTTCCTATTCATTGCTAGGAAGATTTCTTGTAGTATAAATAGTGGTGGTCTTTATTTTGTTTGCACACACAACATACAAGAAAATATAGAGTGCATAAAATATTAGTCTAAAAAGAGAGTTCTTATTAGTTGAAGAGAGGTGTTCTTTTTGTGGAGCTTTGGACTCAACTCTTGTCCAGAGTTGTTGAGTTATATTTTTTGTGAAGGTTGTTGTATCCTGGAGGGGACAAGTCAAAGAGTACTACTGCTGGACCGGTGAAAATGTTTGCTACAGTGGGCTTGAATCTCCTTAAAGAGAGCGAGATATCCGTGCCTCAGCCTGAAGAGATTTCATTTCTTCATTTCATTTTTCAGTTGTAATCTTGTATTTTGTTATCTTATAAGTTTTCACTAACAATTTTAAGGAGATTCATCATGATTACAATTGAAAAAACCGCGAATGTCAAGTTGGGAGACCTTAACAAGCCATTTCGGTTCAATGGTAACCATTTCAAGAGATGGAAGGGTAAAATATTTTTCTACTTAAGTCTTCTCAATGTTTCTTATGTGTTAAATGAGAAGAATCCTAATAAAGAAGACATCATCACTATGAATGATGATGAAACTATTTCTCATCTAGAGAAAGTGGAAAAGTATGATGAAGATTTTTATAAGTGTCGGTATTATATTCTTAATTGTCTATCTGATAATTTTTATGATTATTATGATAGAACTTACTCTAGTGCAAAGAAAATTTGGAAAGCATTGCAGAGTAAGTATGATACCAAAGAGGCTGAAGCGAAAAAATATGCAGCTAGTAGATTTTTTCGTTTTCAAATGGTGAACAATAAATCAGTGGTAGATCAAACTCAAGACTTCATAATGATTGTTGGAGAGCTTAGTTCCGAAGAGGTTAAAATTGGAGATAACCTTATTGTTTGTGGCATAGTGGATAAACTTCCACCTTCTTGAAAGGAATTTCAAAAAACTATGCGCCACAAACAAAAGGAAACCTCTCTTGAAACCTTGATAATGAAAATCCGCATGGAAGAAGAACCAAGGGGCCAAGATGCACTTTTACAAACAGAAGAGAACAACATCACATCGAAGGTAAATTTAATTACTTCGAATAATGCTACTCCTGAAACTCACAAAAATACTTCTTTGAAGCCTAAGAAGAAAAAATTCAAGAAAAATAATGGTAGACCTCCCAAGAAAAATAATGGTAAAAATAACCAAGCACAAAATCAACAAGTTCAAGAAAAGGGCACATGCTTTGTTTGTGGCAAGAGTGGGCATATTGCTCGATTTTGCAGATTCCGGAAACGTGGTCTAGGGGTGTGCAAAAACCAAATCGATCGATAAACCGAACCGAAAAAATGTTATTGGGTTATTGTTATTGGGTTATTGGGTTTATAAAAAAAATTATTGGGTTATTGGTTCGGTATCGGTTTTTACTATTGGGTTATGGGTAAACCGATAACCCAATAAGATGTTATAATTTATTATTTTACCCTTCCTAATTATTAAATACTAATAATTTAATATATAATTAGACACTATAACTATATCAAATTATTAGTACTCTAACAACTTCACACTAGGACGCTTTATTAGTTTTTACTATATATCTAAAGATTAAAGTAAGGGGTTCACAATTGTAGCTATTTGATTTTAGTTTTCGTTTTAGTCTTGTTGGACTAGTTTATTTTAGTTCACCATACTATATTTTTGTGATAACATGTAATTATAGCTTTCATACTATATTTTCTCTTATTGATGCAATTTCTCATTATCTTCTTTGTTTCAATATATCAAAGCATATAGAGAAATGAGAAGACATATAATATTCTACGGATATTTTCCTATTGGGTAAAACCGAAAATCGAACCGATAATGATTAAAAACCGATAAAGAATATCTTATCGGTTTATTATTGAGTAAGCATATTTAAAAATCGAAAACCGATAAACCGAACCGATAATACATAAAACCGAACCGACCGATGCACACCCCTAACGTGGTCCTAACCCTCAGGCAAACGTTACCGAAGAACCTTTTGTGGCGGTGATTATCGACATAAACATAGTTGAGAATGTTGATGGATGGTGGGTTGATTATGGTGCAAACCGTCATGTCTGTTATGACAAATACTAGTTTAAAAAATATACTCATTTTGAAGAGCCCAAAACCATCATGCTTAGTGATGCTCACACTACTCAAGTGCTTGGGAAGGGAGATGTCGAATTGTGTTTTAATTCTGGAAAGGTATTGACTTTAAAAGATGTACTTTATACTCCTTCCATGAGAAAAAATTTGATGTCTAGTTTTCTTCTTAATAAAGCAGACTTTAAACAGATTATTGAATCTGATCAATATGTAATAGTGAAGAAGGAAAATTTTGTGGGTAAGGGATATGCATGTGATGAAATGTTTAAGTTGAATGTTGAAATGAATAAAACTTCTACTTCTGTTTATATGCTTTCTTCTACTAATTTTTGGCATGCTCGTTTGTGTCATATTAATGATCGTTATGTTGGAATCATGAGTAGTTTAGGATTGATCCCAATGGTTAAAAAGAATTTTGAAAAGTGTGAGGCTTGTAGTAAAGCCAAGATCACTAAAAGGCCTCATTTTCAAGTTGAAAGAAAAACTGATTTGTTAGAATTAGTTCATACTGATATTTGTGAACTTGGTGGAATTCTAACTCGTGGAGGTAATAGATATTTTATCACTTTCATTGATGATTTTTCTAAGTTTACATATGTTTACTTGATGAAAAATAAAAGTGATGCTTTTGGAAATTTTAAAACTTATCTCCATGAGGTTGAAAATCTGTTTGGAAGAAATATAAAAAGAATTAGAAGTGATAGAGGCCGTGTATATGAATCAAATGAGTTTAATTTTGTTAGATTATTGGAAATAATTCATGAAACTACTTCTCCTTACTCTCTTTCATCAAATGGAGTAGTACAAAGGAAAAATAGAACTTTGGTTGAATTGACTAATGCCATGCTTATTGAGTCACGCACTTTTGAATTTTTGGGGTGAAACTATTTTAACTGTTTGTTATGTGTTGAATCGTGTGCCTCATAAAAAGTCAAAACTGACATCTTTTGAATTGTGGAAAGGTTACAAGCCAAGTTTGGGATATCTAAGAGTTTTGGTTGTGTAGCCTTTGTGAGGCTAATGGATCCCAAGGTTACAAAGTTGGGTAAGAAAGTTACTACTTGTGCTTTTCTTGGTTATGCTTCAAATAGTACAGCCTATAGATTTTTTTGTGATAGAATCAGGTGATGCTATTTTTCATGAAAACAAGTTTTCTTTTGATTCTAAAAATTGTGGGGGTCAAAGAATTGAACATAATATTTTGTCACTACGTAGTTCTTCTACTTCTACTTTGAAAAATAAAGAAGTTGGTGATTTTGAGTTGAGAAGAAGTAAAAGAGGTAGAGTAGAGAAAGATTTTGGTCCTGATTTTCATGTGTTTAATGTTGAAGATGACCCTCTAACTTTGAAAGAAGCATTATCATCACATGATTTTATATTTTGGAAAGAGGCTGTAAATGATGAAATGGAATCACTAATTTCTAATAAAACTTGGAAACTAGTTGATTTACCACCGGATTATAAAATAATTGGTTGTAAATTATCTTACGAAAAAAGTTGAAACAGGATGGATCTATTGATAAATATAAGGCTAGGCTAGTTGCAAAAGGTTTTAAACAACTAGAAGGCCTAGAATTTTTTGATACTTTTTCTCCGGTAACAAGAATTACATCCATTAGACTTTTAATTGCTATGGCTGCAATTTTTAATTTGCAATTTCATCAAATGGATGTAAAAACTATTTTTCTAAATGGAGACCTAAATGAAGAAATTTATATGAATCAAACCGAGTGTTTTGTTGAAGCAGGCCAAGAAAGCAAAGTATGTAAACTTACTAAATCCCTATATGGCTTGAAACAGGCACCAAAACAATGGCATGATAAATTTGATTCCTGCATGATTGAAAATAGTTTTAAGACAAATGAGTGTGATAAGTGCATATATCATAAGTCTTGAAATAATTCACATGTGATTATTTATCTATATGTTGATGATTTGTTGAGCTTTGGCTCTAACATGAATGTTATTGATGAAGCTAAAAATGTTATTAGAAGCCATTTTGATATGAAAGATCTTGGTGATGCAAATTTTATTCTTGGTATAAAAATAACAAGAATGTGAGGGAATTTTTCTTGACCAGTCACATTATGTTGAGAAAATATTAAAAAAATATAACTTTCATGATTGCAAGCATGTTGCTACTCCTTTTAATTTAAGTGTTCACTTATTTCATTTGAAAGTGAAAATGATGTAATAAATCAAAAGGAATATGCTAGTATAATCGAAAGTTTGAGATATGTGACTGATTGCACTAGGCCTGATATTGCATATGCAGTAGGAGTACTTGGCAGGTTTACAAGCAAGCCAGGTAATGAACATTGGCATGCTATAACAAGAGTTATGAGATATTTAATTGGAACGAAAAATTGTGGTTTATTCTATAAAAAATATCCTATTGTACTTGAAGACTTTTGTGATGCAGATTGGAACACTTTATCTGGTGATTCCTGTTCTACCACTGTTATGTCTTTACTTTAGGTGGTGGTGGTGTTTGTTGGAGATCAAAAAATAAACTATAATTGCTAACTCTACCATGGAGGCTGAACTAATTGCTTTAGCTTCAGCTAGTGAGGAAGCGAATTGGTTAAGAGATTTATTGTTTCAAATTCCATATTTTGAAAAACCAATTCCTCCTATTTTAATTCATTGTGATAGCACCACTGCAATTGGTAGAGTTCAAAATCGTTATTACAACGGTAAATCCAGACCTATAAGGAGGAAACACAGTAATGTAAGATCATATTTGACAAATGGTATCATTAATGTTGATTATGTCAAATCTTGTGATAATCTTGCAGATCCTATTACTAAGGCCTTAACAAGAGAAAAGGTCTAGAGCACATCGAGGGGGATGGGATTGAAGCCTATAAATCTTTGAGTCATATATGAGGAAACCCAACCTGGGGACTAGAGATCCTATAACCACGTTTAAAGGGAAAAACTAATCATATGATGACTTGTTGTGAAAATGCACTATCTTTTTATTCCCTCCCTATGATGTAAGTGCATTGTTTCCTGTAGTTTGTGAAGGTTGAGTTGATAAAACTCTTAATGAATATCTGTAGCCCCTATGGGTGGAGTGTTAAGCTTACATGAGCACTCTCGACAAATTTCACCTATGTGATGTGTGGAAGTTGGTCGCTTTCTATGAGAATGTGGCTTATTCTCAAATGCACTCATGAAACCGGGATAGCACATGACCATAACGTGCTGGCTTTAAAGCTCATGTCAATACCTTGATTATTATGTGTGGACAATGATGTTTTATTTCCCTTAAGCAGTCATAGTTCAAGTCTGAGACCATTACGACTCTGAAGTAAAAGTTATTGTTCCACTAAGTGGAGGTTCATTGCAGAGCACACCTTAATTATGCATGATAGTCTTCCTTCAGCTGATATACTCTCTTTACTAATATTAAAATGAGTGGGGAATTGTTATAGCATTTTAATATTATTATAATTTGTTAAAGGTCATTTGTAGTCTGCCTAACTACATATTATTAGGTGCATTCTACCGTTTGACATTTGATGACATTTGATGTCATCTTAATTATCACTTGGCTTAAATTGCCATTACTCTATAACGCTGAAGTGGCTGTCCATTGAGTTTCTTGGATGAGTATGTAATGGTCAAGGACCATTATTTCTCCATAACATTTCACTCTTTATTTCTCCATTATTTCTTATAACTTATGTAACATATGTAACTCCTAGGACATTTATCTTTTTTATATTTACTACCTCATTATCTTCCTATTCATTGCTAGGAAGATTTCTTGTAGTATAAATGGTGGTGGTCTTCATTTTGTTTGCACACACAATATATAAGAAAATATAGAGTACATAAAGTGTTAGTCTAAAAAGAGAGTTCTTATTAGTTGAAGGGAGGTGTTCTTTTTTGTGAAGCTTTGGATTCAACTCTTGTCCAGAGTTGTTGAGTTATATTTTTTGTGAAGGTTTCTGTATCCTGGAAGGGACAAGTCAAAGAGTACTACTGCTGGACCGGTGAAAACGTTTGTTGCAGTGGGCTTGAATCTCCTTAAAGAGAGCGAGATATCCGCGCCTCACTGAAGAGATTTCATTTCTTCATTTCATTTTTCAGTTGTAATCTTGTATTTTTGTTATCTTATAAGTTTTCACTAACAAACTATTGGTGAATGCTACTTAACCATATATTTTTGGTGAATGCAATTCTCTTGACACATATATACATTACCTCAACAGTAACATACTTAAATTAAAATCTTCATAAAGATATCATCGTTGTATAATTAACATATGTATAAATTGTTTTTGATTATATTCAAAATTAAGAGATCACATTATGATTACAGATTGCTCTAAGCCTACAAAGAGAGGGATCAGGCTCCACATGTGTTTCAAGCTGTTAGTCTTTCACTTCAGTAGTTGAGCTTTGCTGAAGAGTCGCACACCCAACATGAAAAAAGGGATGAGAGGTAAGCTTTTCATTATATATGTAAATTTCTGAAATTCACTTCGTCTTCTGTTGTACCTGTTGCGTTAATAATACTGCTTGATCCTCTCAAGTCGGAGTTATGATTAGGATAATAGAAACTAGTTGTTGTGAATAAGTTCTCATAAGAAATCAATGGTTTGAGTCCTGCGTCACCAAAAGGCCGCTCGATCAACTCACGAATCATCTTCTTGTTAAGATATTTTGTGATGAATGAATGATGAAGTAGCATCTCTGCATTCCATCTCCAATTATGATCTCTGTCCAAACACTTACTCAGAAAGTCCTTTGCATCATTCGATATATTATCTGGTATATCTGGTTTTTCATGTGTAATCTTTAATTTTAATTCTTTCTTATTTTTACATTCTGACCATACCCGCTTTCCCGTGAGCATCTCTACAAGTATGCATCCAAATGCCCAAATATCAACAGCTTTATCTTGAATCCCACACACCACAGATTCCGGTGCTGCGTACAGTAGAGTCCCCCTGCGGGGACGAGGCTTCTTCACTGTTGTCTCCCAACATGTGGTTGTTTCACATCTCAACGATATCCCAAAATCAGCCAATTTCACATTTGCAAGGCGATGTTGTCCGCCAGGAAAAACAAGTATATTAGCTGGTTTTAGATCGCAGTGGATAAATCCTTTACGATGAACATGACAGATCCCGACTAAGATTTGAAAAGCATAGTACGCAGCCTCAGCTTCTCCGAGCACCATATTCGACTTATGAATTAAATCATGCAAAGTTCCAGCAGCAGCATACTCGAGGAAGAGGTTATAAGTTTTTATACCGTTTTCGATGCTTACATCTTCTCCAAAGCACTGAATTACGTACTCCGACCCTCTCAGGGCATGCAATATTTGTGCTTCCGCTCGGAGCGAAGAGGAGCAATCATCTTGGGCGGATTTGACAGCAGCAAATAATGTATAGTAATCTGTTAATGGGGTGGCAAGAGACACAGTACCATAAGAACCTCTGCCCAACAACTTAAGCTTTTTCCAGGACATAATTAATTTATTGATCAATGAATTTTTCTTAGCTAGGATTTGATGAGTAATTATTTTTGATGCTTTAATGGCTTATCGATCAGATTATACGTATTTATAATACTTGGTTGTTTTCCTAATCTTATTCTATTTGAGATTAAATTTATTTAGGCTTTTCCGTTTTTCACTCTACTTGGGAAGGTGAATTTTGCTATACAAAGGAAAAGGTTCGTTATTCCTTGGATATTTATGGTTTTACCCTTTGGTTATACGCTGAGTCTTGGGAAATAGCTGGGGGTAATTTCGTCTTTGGGCTCAAATTGTTGGCGGGAAGTTTTAGAAATAACTTTTGTGGGGAATTTCTTATTTTCTTTTTCCTCTTTTAGTTTTATAAATTACCTGCTTTGCTTCTATTTAAATTAAGGGAAATGAATCAAAAATACTCTTCAACTTTAGTTTATTAATTGATTACTATATCTCGATCGTTAAATTTAAGTTATTTATACTTTCGCTGTTACTAATTTCACCATTTATATCTCTCAATTGACGGAAATTACCAAATCAAACAAAATTAACCCGATGTCATAAAAAATGATCCACTCCTCATTTAAACCCATGCCCGACCCATCTATCTATCTTGAACCCAAAATAATTTAACCCATTTTCTATATCACAATTGATGAAAAAAGCGAATCAAAATCACTCACACCTGAAGACTGAGTAGTAGATGGTTGACTCTAACTATTACAAACTCCGTGGTGATCACAAAATACCTAGTTCTCTCTAGCTCGTATTTTCTTCATACTTGTTAGTTAGTAGAGGTTTGTTACCGCATTAGGATTGATAAGGTAAGGTTAGGTTTAGCCCCCTTGCTTGTACTTATCCATATTGAGATTTTTTTTTCTAATAAAAGGTCACTAGACACTTTGAAAATTCCCAAACACATCATCCCCTGAACTATTGTTCTTAGTTTCTTTCCTACTCGACTTCATATTAGGTCCGGGCTTAGACGAAAAATCAACCAACGAATCAAATGGGTCCTTATTAACACCAATCCCTCCTCCAACTCCACTTCCACACATATTTTTCAATGTCGTACCTCCAAGATTAGGGGTTTTAGTATTACCACCACTCCGACTCACACTAGCACTATAATTATATGCATTACTACTATCAGAATTTCCAGCTGAACCCTAGCTACCATTACCACTATCGGAATTTCCAGCTGAACCCACCACCAGTTTTCACAGAATTGCCACTATTTGGCAAATTATCAGCCATACCATCCATAGAGAATGAACTCTTGTTAGCAGTTGGGGCAGCATTTTTACAGGGGCATTGCTATTTGGAAAATGGGTTAAATTATTTTGGATTTAAGATAGATAGATGGGTCACGCATGGGTTTAAAATGAGGATCAGGTCATTTTTAAAGAAATTGAGTCAATTTTGTTTGATTTGGAGATTTTTGTCAATTGAGGGGTATAAATGGTGAAATTAGTTACGGTGATGGTATAAATAACTTTATTTTAAGGGTAGAGGTATAGTCAACTAATAAACTAAAGTTTAAGGGTATTTTTCATCCTTTTCCCTTAAATTAATTTAATTTCCAAAATGTGAAACTATTGATTTAGCAAACTAATAAATCAAATTAGATGTTATAACCACACTTTAATTTAATTGTACCCTGTAGCAAAGTGTTAGTCAATCACTTCTCTCCCTCAAACTCTCGCTCGCCAACCTCCCTCTCTTACTCTATCTCTCGCTCGCTCCCTCTCACTTTTATATAAACACAAGTGTATAAAACGTGTTTCTGTTTGTATAAAGCGAGAAAAAATTGTGTGTGTGTGTATATATATATATATTTATTTATTTATTTCGTTCCCCTCTCACAGATCTCGCTCACAACCCTCGTCTCTATCGCTTATACAAATGAAATGTATAAATTGTGTTTATGTTTGTAAAGTGAGAGAAAATTGTATATACACTTGCAAATACATATATCTTCGTGTTATATACTTACAGTTATACAATACAAATATTTTCCTGCCCAATTTTTTTTGTCTTTCTCTGTTTCTCGTTTTATACATACACAAATTACACAATTGATTTGTATACAACTGCTTTCTTTTGTATATGTATAACGAATTATACAATTGGTTTCTTTGTAGGGAAAATTGTCAAAATTACCCCTCAATTTTATTTTATTGGTTGACTTTACCCCTGTCGTTAAAAGCAAGTTACTTTTACCCTTACTGTCAATAAACTTAACAAATATACCCCTCATTGGATTGAAAAGTTCAAATAAATTAAAATTACCCAATTTTAAACCGACCCAACCCACTTAATAATATAACCCATTTCTTTTACCTAAATCAATTTTATTTTTCCATCACCACCACCATCTTTCCCACTACTCTATCTTACCTGATTTATAGTGAATCGTTTGAGTAATAAATGCATAAGTAAGACCAAATCAAAGCTGAAAGCACCATAAACATACTCGAAAAAATTAAGATCTTAGCAGTATTAAAAAACACTGCAATCACAATTCATAATCCAAAATCTTCGAAACTCATCCCATTTTTATAAATTTATAACATCGACAATCCCCAATTTCCTTACTCAAATTTGTGAAGCGCGCATTTTTTGGAACATGGTTTACACTATTTACCAAGTGTGATATTCATAGTGTGCTTTTATCGTTTTAGATTGAGAGAATGGGTGAAAGGGGAATGGGTTATCCTCTAAATGAGTTAGGGTAGGTCGGGAACATTGTGTTAAAAATAGGGAATAATTTTTTTTGAAAAAAAATTGGGTAATTTTGGGTTAATTTTGGAATTCCGTCAAATAAGGGGTAATTTTGGTAAAATTGGTTACGGGAGGGTAAATTTAACTTCATTTTAACGGCGAGGGTAAAGTCAAACTATAAATCAAAGTTAAAGGGTATTTTAAACCCTTTTCCCTTCTTTGTATATGTATAACGAATTATACAATTGGTTTCTTTGTATATGTATAACGAATTATACATATTTATGTTTGCTATGGGGCGCAATTATGCAGACTTTGCTATAGTATACAAATATGAATTTTGTGTTTCCTATATGTGAAAGTTGCTCTTCTTATTATTATCTTGACACTTTATAAAGCATATTCGTGAATATTTGTTATTGATTATCATAAACTTTTTATGTATAATATATGATTATAATATATACAATACACGTGTTAATTAAATAAGTATTTTATTTATTTATATTCTTACGTAATTTTATCATGTTGCTTGTAATTAATTTAAAGAATGATATCTTACCTAGTGTTACTATTTACTCGATTACTTATCAATTAATGCAAATACAATATTTTATTAATCCAACAAAAAAATTTTACACAATAAGACAAATATGCAAACATGTGATTTGTATTTACGATATATAAATCACTAAAAAGATACAATTAGTAGCTATATGTAGAGTTTTATAGTAATTTTTTCCTCTCTCCCTCTCCCTCTCGCCGTCGCTCTCTCTCTCTCTGCCTTTCACCCCTCTCTAGCCCCAAAAACATCTCACATAAATATGACAATTATATTTTGTTTTATGTATCAAATGTATTTGTATTACATATAAATGTATTTTGTATATGTATCAAATGTATACATATTTGGTATCAAAAACATTATGAAATTTCTATTCTTGCATTTGTAGTCTTCCACATAAATTGTGTTCATCAATACAATTGACACTGTTATATTTGATATATAATACAAATCAATTGTATCAATTGCATACAAACTATTATAATTGTACTTGTATCAACTGTATTTGTATTCTACATCATTTGTGTTCATACTAAAACGAATACAACATGTATTACAAATCAGTTATATCAATTGTATTCATGATATAATATGTATTCAATATCTCTCTCAAAACTCGTTCGTCTCTCTCTTCCTCTTAACACGTAGATATAATTTGTAATTAAGAAAATGATAACTATCGATTTCTAATTAAGCCAAAACTATATTTCCCATCAAACAACCCACCTTATTCAATCTCGACCCGATTTTACTTGGGTTCTTGTCTCCACAAATGTGGCCCAATTTCAAATTCCCAAACCAATTCCACAATTAACCCAATCTTAATAGCCCATTTTTCTGCCTCCCATGGTTTTCTCTGTCGCCAGCCACCACCACTAGCCGGTGAACCCCTCTGAACGCCACCACGCCGAACGAATCCCCGCACTCAGTATACCGAAATCCAAAGAGTATTTCTTCTCCGGCAAACCTTGATAAACTCTGAAAAGGCGATATCCATCATTAGTGACTGAGTTTTCCATTGCCGTCGTCATGTTCGTTTCCAGATATACCCAACGGCGCTCTCTCAGAACCCTAACATCTCTATTTTCTCAATGTTCCTTACAGTATATTCCATCTCTCTCTTTTGTTTTGTTTTCTCGTTCTAGTTTTGTTTAGGGCAAATCATTCTAAAGGACCTTTTATCTGTTTTTTGAAAGAAAAAATATTACTATCCAGCTAACTGATTACTTAAATCCACAACGCAGGCATGAGTCTCTGAGGAGATACGATTCGTTGAACATAATGTCTAGCAGTGGGAATATGATGAGTTCTCCGGTCAAATATGTAAAAGTTCCTATTTGCAATGTTGGAGTACGGTGGATGTCAGGGAAAAGCATGAGGAGCAGAGTGGCAGCCAGAATGCAAAATGAGTCCAGCAAAACCCTAAGAGAGATTCGAAGGTCAAAGAAGTTAAAGTTGAAACTCATGACTGATGAAGAACGATTAATTTATAATCTCAGAAGAGTAGGTTCAATTGTTCCTAAATTATTTACACCCAAATGCGCAATCATCTCAGATTTCATTTTTTGCTCGTTAGAAAGATATGCTTTTGCATTCTTTTTTCTTCCCCTTTCGTGCATAAAAAATACTTTTCCAATCTAGCTATGATAATCGTAAGGAAATAATTAATTTTCTTGGTGAATTCATCTTGTGTGCTGAAGTTTGGCCATAAATGTGCCATTTTATTACTTAGCAAATTGTGCTTTGCTGCTTGTGTGTTTGTGGTTACTGAAGCTTGTGGTGATGAAGCTGAGTAAAACTTTCTTCTTTGCATACAGATCACAGCTTCTTTCTTGGGGTCGATCATTATTTTCTTTATAATTAGACTAGCACAATAAGAGTCAATTGATTAAACTCTTAAAGATATCAAGTTGAACAGTCTTCCAACGTCCACTTGAAATGATCGTATGTGTTTGTTGGTACTTACCAAACATTTTAAAAACTTTTTCTCTGCATGCCTTTCTACCATACAGTGTTTCGACTTGTTACCGTTCCATCAATCAGTATGTCGAAAAGTCAGACTGTTATTCTGTTTCTTATGTCTATATGGTTAGTGGTGCATAACCTTTGTTTTGACTGTTCTAATAAATGCAGCTAAGTGTGCCATCTTTCTTCTGTTGTCGTATTTTAGAGTGTTTTGTGTTTTCACATATTGTTTCATTTGTCAAACTTTAGTCTGTTGCATTCTTGTGTATATCTACTCAACGAAACCTTATTAATCCAACTCAAACTTCTCACTTCCTTTACTAGTGTAGGCAAAGAAAAAAGTGGCTTTGCTACTTCAGAAGCTGAAAAAATATGAGCTCCCAGATTTACCATCTCCGCGGCATGATCCTGAGCTTTTGACTCCTGAGCAACTACAAGCATATAAGAAGATTGGTTTCAGGAATAAAAATTATGTCCCTGTTGGTGTTCGTGGAGTCTTTGGAGGAGTTGTCCAAAATATGCACCTCCACTGGAAGTTTCATGAGACTGTGCAAGTTTGTTGTGATAACTTCGCTAAGGAAAAAATTAAGGAGATGGCTTTAATGCTGGCTCGACTAAGTGGTGGAATAGTGATTAACATACATAATGTGAAAACGATTATTATGTTTCGTGGCAGAAACTACCGGCAGCCAAAGAATTTGATACCTGTCAACACACTTACGAAAAGGAAGGTGAGCTACAAATCTCCTTTATTTTTTTCCCATTGTCTGTCAATCCATTACTTATGTAAGGGCCTTCTAGTAAGTTGTGTTGATGATTTGTATATGTTTCTTTTAACCCCTAATTTTGTATTTGACCTAGGTTCTATCTGTGTTTCATGCACGTATGATGTAAAACTTCAGGGAGTTATGTTTCTTAAGCATTAATATTTGACATGTACTCCAGGTCCATTTGTTTTATTCAGTTTAACCGAAGTTCAATTCTCTTGCATGTGAAAGTAGTACAATGGGTAGAAGGCATGTGTCAGCTATTGAAAATTTGTTGATCCATCTGCTTTTGGGAAATAGTATTGAAAATTTGTTGATCCATGTGAATTGTGAACTCTTCCAATACCTATTGTATGTTGTAATGAGCTGGATTTTTTGCAACTTGCCTCGAACTGAAAATTTGAACATGTTTGGTTGATGAGCACACACCTTCTGTTTGACAATGTTATCTTTGGTTTGTAGGCATTATTTAAAGCCCGATTCGAACAAGCTCTAGAATCACAGAAATTAAACATAAAGAAAATAGAACAAGAGCTCCGGAGGAAGGGAATAAATCCTGATGATCCCGCTGCCAGAGCCAGCATCCAGCGAGTAGCATCCACATTCTTCAATGCCATTGATAAGAAAGAAGGAAGTCCATATGTTTTTCAGGAGGATTATGGTACCAAGTTGAGTCACAGCAGTAGTGTAGACGAAAAACATTCAACAGCTGAAGACAGTGACCAGGAGGAGCTTGACGATTTCATTGCTCAGATAGAAAAGGCAGCTGATGACGAATGGGCAGCTGAGGAAGAAGCAGAAAAAGAAGAATCGGGGAGGATTAGATATTGGAACAAAGAAGATATAGGTGGTCGATTCAGAAGATCTGGAATGATGGGAAGTGATGAATCAGATGATGAGTCAGGAGGAAGGTCAAGTGGCAGGAGTAAGACATATGGAAGGAAGATGGGTGATGACGATGAACAAGATGATGTATCTGAAGATGACAGTGAATTAGATGATGATGATGATGGTCGACATACCCACACGTACAATGCTCCTGTCAGGCATCCTAAGTATAAAACAGAGAAATGGCAGAAAGGTAAGAGCAATAGACCTATGAATGAGGGAGGTTCAAGAAGAAATGTTGACCCGTATTTGAAGGGAACGATGGCTTCAGATAGGTTAAGTGACCTTGAGGAAGCCACGTGGGCTTCAGATGATGAGGGTGGGCAGAACAAAACACAACCAAATGAGTATAGAAGTAGTAGTGATGAGGGGGATGTTTATGATAAGATAGCAACATGGGAATCAGAGGATGCACCTGGTTCGAGGGCATCAAGAGGGGTTGGTAATAGCTTTAGGACCAGTGGTCAAGGGCCAATGAAGAAAAATGAAGACACCCGCGAGAGCAGGAGAAAGGTGAAAAGCTCAAAAGACATGGATGAAACTTGGGACAGCGATTGACCAGGATGCCAAGGGATAGAGACACTGAGGCTGGTGTTATTTATGGTACTTTGATCTATGCAAACTGATCAGGAAGAAAAGTAAGGACTATTAAGTTTAGTGGTTATGGAAGTTTGTGATTTCTAGTTGAATGCTTTCTTCACATGGGCAAGGAATCAAGCTAGCTATTTCTTCCTGTTTACTGCTTTTGTGCAACTAAATTTCTTTATTTGTAGTTTTCTTGTATCCACATTGTTTTAGGTAACAATTCCCTTCTCATAATGTTTGTCAAAGCAATTGTTGCTGCAGAAAGAGTAGTACATCGATAAATCTACAGTGGTAACGCTTGTATATTAACAGTGAACCAAATTGTTGTTTCCATAATATATACTCGGGACTTCAAGTAGTTTATAATGAATTCTTTTTCATGCTTACTTTATATTATTAGTTTGCTACTATGAAAATAGTTTTTTTTTAATCACGCACTATAATGTCATCAATTGTATATATTAATAGATATGTAGAGAATATAACAATTTTAAAAAGTTGAAATTGAACCATAGTATACAAATCCCTTAATGGATGGTAATTTACATTATTTAATCATACTATTGTATAACAGATCAATAAACTTATAAGTCAATTACTCACTGGAAAAAAAAGAAGTTAATATCTTAAAAGATCACTCAACTTTAGGTATTAATCTAGTAAAATTATTAAGTTTGTTTTGTATCAAAAAAATCACTCAACTTAGATTTTTATAATAATAAAATCACTCAACATAGATATTTGTGTTATTTAAAGTGTAAATTAGGTATACAACATTTTCTATAGTAATATTCTCAAGTTATAGCATTATAGTTTAAATTTCATTGTATAATATTTAATATATCAAGCTATAGCATTTTTTAAAAGAATATAATGTTAATTTTAAATTATTAAAAAGAGTTGTTAAAATAAAAAAAATAAATGAAAAAAAGTAACGGACAAACTAATAATGGAAAATGGGATCCTTTATTAAATATAATTATTAATTACTGTTAATAAATTAGCACGTTTTAAGGGATTTAAAAAAATTTCAGATTAGTTAGTTGCCTTAAATCTCTCTAATTAGTTTAAAAGATATTAATTTTTGATTTAATTCCTTAAAAAGCTCTACCAGATTGGCATGAACGTACAAGTCATTTTGTTTTCTAAAATTTCACGATTCTTTTGATATTTGCATATTTTAATTTCGTTTTTTATTAGTAATTGATTAAATTTTGGCGTTGGAAACAATTTAATTTGATTTGATGGAGAACATTGTGTCGATATTAATTAAACATGGTGGAAAGTGGAATTAATCAGGTTGATTTTAATTATGATTTGTTTGTTTTAATTATGAATTGTTGGTTGTAATTATATTTGTTATTTTCTACATGTATAAAAATTTTGATTTTTTTTAATTACTGTTAGATCTGAAATATAGTTTGTATATTTTTTTTTTTGAATGAAACAATTATGTTACGTATAGCATATTTTGAAAAATAATAAGTAAATGTAAATGTGTTTGAGTTGTAATTAAATTGAAGATTCGCGTGTTAATTGATTTGTGAAGATAATAGAAAAATGTACAGTGTGTTTATTAAATAGACAAAGAATAATTAGATATATTCATTTTCAGTTTCAAGAAGAAATATATGTCGTAACAACTGACATTGGATTTTTATGTTCTGCAAATCGTAAAAAAATCTAAACGGCGTTTCTTGTAAGAATTGTTGAAATTTGTCTTGACCTAGGAAGGTCAACAGATCCGCAAACACATTCATGTTAATACATGAAGACAAATGTGTTTGTATCTTCTTCTCCTATAAAATTGATAAAATTAAATTAATACGTTTATCATACTATATAATGTCATATAAAATCATATATACACTGCTATGTTGAATGGACATTCAATTCAACTCATACACAAAGCATACAAAAATTGTACATCAGTTCATACACAATGCATACAATATTAATACATATTTGATTTTTTTAAAAAATAATTTATGACTTTTAAACTATAAACTACTACTCAAACAGTACCAATACATTAATTCATACATCAAAATCAAAGCATAAAATATACAGTTTTAATACTTATAATAATAGTAAAAACTACACGACATACAATATTAATACATTATTCATACACTGATATTGTAATAGACAATATAACATTTCATACACATAGCATACAAAGTTAGTACATTAATGCATACACTCCTATAATGAAATATAGTATTATTTCATACACAAAAACATACAACATTAATACATTATTATGTATCAAAAATCATACTTTGTTGTAATCCAATTATATATTCACAAATCATACAACATTAAATCATACAATATCCATATATAATTATAATATACAATACTAAAAACTCAACATATATATAAATCATACAAATTTCATGTACTATACTATTGACAAATAAAATCAAAATTAAACACACTTAAATAAAACATGTTAATTGAAATTTGAAAAAATCTTTTTACTGACCTTAACAACTTTTTTTGGTTTATTTGTGGCTTGTATCTCTGACCTACCAATTTCAATGCCTTTTGCTTTTTTTGATTTTGTATTTATTAATTCGTCAGCAAAATCAGACTCAGATTCAGATGATGTTTGAATTTCTTTTCCTTTTCTCTTCTTCCCTCTTTCCTTTGCCTCTTTATTTTTTTTTCATCCTCGATTTAACTGACCTAGACTTCTCTTTTCCAGTGGATCTTTGTGTTTGAGTTTGTGACAAAATGTTGAATGAAAGAGCATGAAAGTCCTCAGATCTTGACTCATCGACCAATCTTCTACTTTTACGTGGGGTTTCACTATCTTTCTTCGACATTGTATACAAACTTAGTACGGATATTTGATTTTGGGGAAGAACTGATATGTGAGGGATAATGGGAAAGATTTGGGGAACAGTCAGAGAATTTGGGAAAGATGACATTTTAGGCGTGTGGGGAAAGATTGTCGTGTATTGGGGGAAGATTGTCGTGTATTGGTTTAAATGGGGGTGGGTAGTTATTGGGTAACTGTAAAATAGGGTGTAAATTAAAATCAAATACCTATTATTTAGTTTTTGTCTTTAAAAAGGTAACTATATAATGTGAAATTTAATTAATAATAATTTGTTATTTATTTTAAATAGTTAAAACTGTAAAAGGTAACTGTATAATTAATCAGTAAAAATTTAAAAAAATTGGTTTAAAAAAGGTAACTGAAAAAATAAAAATAATTATTTAAATAAATTAATTATTATTCAAACAATTACTTATAATTTTTTTTAATTAATATATTTTTTATTGATATGCTATAATTCGATAATAATATGCTATAAGTAGTTTATTTTTAAAAAAGTATATTTATAACTTGATATATATCATCTTAAATGTGTGTGGAGTGTTATTTTTATTTAAATCACTAAACAAAATTTGTCATTAATTCTTTTTGTTTCATATAAAATAGACCCTACAAATAAATAAAATTAAGAAAACTAGTTTAATTTTTTTAGGAAAACTTCTTTAGTGAAACAAATACTCTTTATCTTAATATACTAATTACTAAATAAAAAGAAATAATTAGGAGTTCTATTTATTGGTCCACTAGTATATTTGTTTTTGAGGATTAACACAAATAAATTATCAATGAAATTCGTATTTACAAATCTAATTAGAACTCATTAGAGAATAAGAGTACTAAAATAATATTTAAAATTGTGACCTCAATTAACTTTCTAAATATATTATAACTGACCGCTTTTCTTTAACAATACAAAAATTAAACAACAGTGCTCTAATAAAATTTGTCTTTTTTGTTTTATAACTTTTTTTTCAAAAAATTAAAATAAAAAATAATGTTATATATTATTGTACTTCTTCATTGAAGCTTAAAATTATTTTGGCTATATTAATCTTGATCTTTCCTTATAACGTTAATTTTTCAACTTAATTTTTTGCTTTAACTAGTCAATTTTGTGTAAATATTTTTTAAAATATAATAATAATAATGTCATAATGCTTACATACTTTAATATTATAAAAGTATGTATTTCATTAATTAAGCTTATTCCTAAAAATTTATTAACAATTTAATTTTTATTCATTTATAGGGTTCATATTTATATGACATAAAAAATAATTTTTTTTACTATATCAAATGTTTTTAAGTGATAAATTTAGTTAAATGATTTTAGTGATATAAAAGTCTAAGTCGAGTGATTTTATTGACACAAAATAAAGTTTAACTACTTTGCTAGATAAATTTCCAAAGTTGAATGACCTTTTGAGATATAAACTAAAAAAAACTAATTGTGGACTTTGAAACTCACAGTTACGATATTTTTCTATACCAACATAGAACGTCTTCGTTATTTTCTTTGCAATTAAATTTACTAACTTATTTAAACTCTTTTAAACTAATCAATCAAATAAATTAAAACTCAAGAACTTCATCCTTTATTTATATTTTAATTTGGACAAGATTTATGAAAATGTGATTAATGTGGGACAAGAGTAAATATGACCCTTTTGAGATAAAATAGATAAATATAACCCTAAAGTTGAAAGAAAAGGACAAATATATCGAGGACAATAGGGCGGGGCAGATGTAGGGCTGGGATGTGTTTAAAGTTATGTGGAGCGGGAGGGATGTGAGGCGAGTTAAAGTGGGGTTTTTAGACTAATGTGGGGTGGGGCAAGTTGGGGGCATATGTATTTTTATGCGAGTTGAAAATTTTATTTTAACTTTTTACCTGTTATAAAAGTGATAGAGCAATATTTATTAAGATAATTTGTTTTAAGCTACTAAAATATTCAAGATAGTAAATAAAAAATAATACAATTTCTTAAGCATTTTCCGGTTGACCTCCAAAAAATACAATTTGAAGTCATTATCTATTGAATTAATATAACTTAAAGAAAAAAATGAATTTATTTTTTAGTATCAAACTTAACTAGACAAAGAAATTTTTTAAAAAATTATGCAGCGCGAGTTCATGCGAGGCCGGGTAGGTCACATTAAAAATGAAAAAGAAAATTGTTATGCAATACAGAGCGAAAAAAATAATTTTTTTGAATTAAGCTTAATCAGATTGTCATCCCCAGAGGACATGACTCGTGAGTCTTTGATATCATATGAGTAAAGATAATTTTAAAATTGGATGAAAATGTCACATTTTACCTATTCGTGAGAGTAGAAGAGAAAATATGAACGTTTTCCATAAAATAATATATTAAAATTCACTCGTAACTAATTCATGCAATACTAAATATTACTTTCTTCCTCCATTATTATTTGTCATAGTTGCTATTTTTAGAGTCAAACAATAAGAACTTTGACTAACATTTTAAAATGTGTATTTTTCAAATCATATTTATATGCAAAAAATTGCTATTTATAGTAATTTTTATATAATTTTTGAATATCTAATTTTTTGTTTAAAATATCGAATTAATGTAATCTAATTTAACTTTATAAATTAATCAAATTGACTTTTAATAATCACAACATAACAAATAAAAGTGGACGACTAAGCATAAATAAATACACATATAATTTAGCAAATGCTAATAATGGTCAACGGGGCCTATATGTAGGGCCTACGTGGTTACCAAAAAGCACAGCTGACACTACACTTTCAAGAAAAAGGAAACCAATAAAATCACTCTCAACACTAAATACACTTTTTCTTTTTCCTCTCTCTCACACACAATTCTCTCTGCAACAAACATAGAAAGCCAAAAATTTCCCAATTTGCACAGTTGAAAAGAAAAACAAAACAGGTAGTTGATTAGGTATGTTTACTAACAGTGTGGGGGGGGGGGGGTTGTTTGGTAGTTAATTACTCTTGTGAATGGAAAAAAAATATCTTTTTTTGATCTAATCTTGATTTTCTCTTCAGCTTCTTTTTACTCCCCTTTTTTTTGGGTTGGGAATTGCTATTTGACTCTATGAGCAAAGAAAGGCCACCAGAGCCTCTGGATTTCTTTATTTGGACTGTTGAGGTATGGGTTTTCTTTCTTAATTTTTGATTCATTAGTATTCCAGATCTTGGGAGTAGCTTTGAGGCCATGATTTTATAATGAGGGTTTTCTTGATTATTGGATGTTGAATGTTATTTGATTTGTGTATATTGATGATTTTTCTTGATAATATGCTGATGAGGTAAGTGTCAACAGTTAAAATAAATGTACTGTTTATCAATTTTTGACCTTGCTGTTGAACTCTGTAGGCATATGATAAATTCTGCTAATGTGTATGCTGTCCATACACCATGATTATCAAAAAGAACACTTACTGATTTGGAAAGCAAGTATATCGGTTGTTCACTAAAAACACTAGGTGATTCTTCTCATTTGTCATAACCTTAGTAAATAGAGTTAGCTGGTACCTGTTGTTGGTGGGAGGTGACACTGACAAGTATCTCATGGAATAGTCGAGATGCGCAAAAGCTGACCCAGACACTACAATCATAAAAATAAAAAAATAAAAAATATAGGTTGTTCACTATAGGACTCTCTTAATGAGTCCATTTATATGACCATGGCTTATTGGCATCTCCATTTGTTGGAATTTGTTTAATAAAACCTTGGGTTTACACGTTTCGTGTAATTTTGCTCAGGATTCTTAAAATATGTGAGTTATGGAAAATTTGAAGTAAGATATGTGGAGTTAGATATCCCATACAGTACATATTGCAGCTTTTTAAAAATGCAATGAACCACTTAAACACAATATATGAATATAAAGATTACAAATGCAATTGCACTTGATGATTTGTCATGTTTTGAAAACAATAAATGATCACATAAATATGTACATTTTCAAATATTTCATCCTCTTAATAACAAACTAAACAATTATTCAAAAAGTCATCACCAATTCTTTGTCTTCCTTCAGCAGTATGGTGGACCATTTGGAAGTAAAGGAACTCAAGGATTTCTGAAAACAGATTAGTATCTGTAGAATACCAAGTCCAAATGTTTATCCCAATTGTTTTTTTGGTGTCACATGGCAATTACAAATGATATAGAGGAATTTTTGAGCTCATTACACAATATGCAAAGTTGCCACCCTTTGTAAATTCCTCACAACACCTTCTGGGTGCCGAACATTTAATGCATTATCTTTTACCATTCATAAAAAGTTTGCTTCTAAAATATTTTTTGATAAACTTCACTGGAACTCTTCCCAGTGTTGATTCTGAAAGGTACTCATTTGGCATATTGCTTTGCTCATTAATTGCAATTAACTCCTGTAGTTGTTGCAAAGAAACATTCTAATCTGGATAATATTTTTAAAATCTTGCTGAAGTCTTGAATATTGCTGGAGGTTCTATTAAGCGTAAGGAGATGATAAAGCAAAAAACTAATGGAATTACTAGTGCTTGGTGAAGTTTATATGGGGTCAAGAACTTGAACTTCAAAGACCAGGTGATATCCATTAGGGATATCATTTTAAGACACCGTGTAACTTTATTTCTTTATTGTCATGTACTTGGAATTCTTGCAACAAGGGTTCAATTTATCATGAGAAAGTAATGACAAAAGGTCTAGTAGACAAATAAGAGTATATGAATTTGTATATTTGATGTTGGAAGTGTTGACAATTACATATGATTTTAATATGCTTAAAAAAACCAAGATATTGTAAGTGTTATGAAGCTTGTTGATTTCACAACGAGGCAATTGCAATCGAGAGGGACTCTAAATGGAATTCTCTCATTTGTAAGCATGGAATTGTAATCTCAAAAATGGATGAGAAGTATGGTCTTGGAATTCAAATCGTAAGAGCTCAAGTGTTACATATCCTGATCATTTGTGTGTAGAAGTTTTTTATGTTGTTATTGATATGGAATTTTTAGAGCTCAACAATGCTTTTAATGAAGTGAATATTATCTGCTTCTTGATATGGCTAGTTGAGCCCCAATTATTCTTTTGCTAATTATGATAATAACAAGATCATGTAAAACTGAGTCAGTCTTTTGAAGCTTGGAAATCTCAGTTTGAGATTAACAACTATATTGACTATGTGAACAATTAAAAAAAAAAACTATATTGACTATGTGTGAGAAGTGGACAATGCCTTTTCTAACTTTGAGATCTTTCAAGACATCAGTTGAAACAAATATGCACACTTGGTTATTTACTTGTTAAGTTTGATTTACATGTTGCTAGTTCAACAATAGAGCTTTTTCTTCTAGGAAGTTCTATTAAAAATTACTTGTGAAGCAACTGGTGATAACTTTTTGAATGATTGTCCAGTTTATCATATAGAGACTGAAGTATGAAAGTGTAATTAATGAGGGGATTATTAATTGTTTTCAAAACATGACAAGTGGTCTAGTGCAATTGTAATGTCTACATTCAGATATTGTGTTTAAATGGTTCGTTACTTTTAAGGTTTCATGTTGAAGATATCAGTTTTAGATTCTAATTTCAATTTAGAGAATGAACTGATAACAAATTTCTTGTTACTAACTCATCAGAAAAACAATCTTCTTGTTACCAGATTCCGTTGCCTTCTGCATCACGATTACTAAGAACTAAGAAGTTCATCCGACAGTTGCACAAATACCGCACGGAGTTTCAAACTATAGGTTCCATTGGTTTCTTTCAGATTTTTGAGAAGCACCTACTTCTCAGGTGGCTACATCCTATATACCTCAGTGGGAGCTAGTTTATCAACAATTACATCCTTAATAAAGTACACACACATGTAGTATCGTTGTTGGCCACTATTTCATGACATAAAAGCCCGTCTACTAATGTGCATGGACTTCTTATCTTAACAAATGCATAGAATAATCAGTTGAAGTGATGAAGATTACTTAGCTGGATAGTTTTACTGATTTTTTTCAATTTCGAGTCTTTCTCTTAATGTCTAATACCCTAATGATAGAATGAACAGGAGGATAGACAATACTTTTGGGTCTCTACTTTATAGTAGTATATGCAGTATCTCGTGTAAAATTAGAAGATTACAGTAGGACCCCTAGGAAGAGGTGGAGGACAGTTCAGCGAGTTAGAATGACTTTACATGTGATTGTGATCATCAAGAATGCCATCTTGTATAGATGCTGGTAAGCTGCCTGGCTAATATACACCAGAAAGTTTTTTTTTGATCATCAGGAATGCTATCAGCTTGTAGATACTGGTTAACTGCCTGGCTAAGATACGGCAGGAGATGTAAACCTGCCCAATATTTGCTACATATTAATCCTTCTTTAGTCTTCAGTAGCTATGGAATACGTTGAGATGCATGCAAGAATATGTAGTCATTTCTTGGGAATAATTTACAAAGTTATGTTTTGTACTTCTAAAGAAATAGCTCATGGGACTTCAACATATAAGGTCGCTTTAATGGTACTTCTATCTTTTCTGGTAAAAATAGTCTAGAGGTTGGGGTAGCATGTAAGATGCTTTGTGATGCTCTTTTGCTAAAAGTCTTTATCTGTTAATTCTACTATCTTTCTTGAATCGCTCAGCTGTAGTGACTGAGATATCATCATAATGGAATATCCTGTACGTCTTTTCCAACTAAAGCAATATAGTATAACGTAAGTAATATTGATCACATGCTGTCTTTTATTTCGACACAATTTTATCATCTTTTTCATAATAATTGCATTGTAATATTCGTCCAGTCTCTACCTAATTTTTATAGCATATTGAAATATAAAAAATTAAATCTTCCTTCCACTTTTAGTCCATATACTTGTATTCTTTGTAAGGTATATACTTATAGTTTTTTAACCATGAGTTACTGGAAAATTACACACATGCCTCAGTCTACTTTGTGAATCGGTTTTCACATTTAAAATATCTATATGTGAAAAGAAACTAATGTGTTGTAACTTAAAATTTAAGCTTGAAAGCATTACTTGGACTCCGGGCCTCAACTATTAGCCATCTGCAAAAGTTGAGGACTTTGCCCTTTTAGATGGTGGAGGCATTAGTAGATGAACATGGTGCTGATTTTTTCTTTCTGTACTAACAAGAGCTACTTTAATGGCCAACTTTCTGTTTAAGGTTGGTACCTCGAAATGTGATTTGCTGAACCACACGTCTCTGAATTTAAATTGTGAAAGTCATATCATAACTAGAGAAACTTCTAGCTTTTTGACGTATAAAATAAATTTTAAGATTTTGCTTTTGGAGATACTTGTAAATATGACCATTAGATTTTAAATGAGACTTAAGGCATTTAATTGATTATCCTCATTTCTTAGAGAGAAAATGAAAGGAGAGTATAGAGCTAAAAGTGGAGTGTGTATAGCAATCGCCTCACGAAATTGTAGCACTTATTTTTTTGTTTGTGCACTCATTCCAGCCAACCATCAAGGGTTTGAGTTGATTCTAGTGGTTAAATTGACTAGTTCTATAGTATTTTTCAAACAATAAAGATACTCCTTCCATCCTACTTATGTTACACCATAAGACTATGAAAGAAATTCAAAAGGTTAATTTGATTCGTTCATTGTATTAGAAGCAGTAGAAGATAATATTGACATAGTTGTCGAAAAGTTAGTTGAGAAAATAACATAGAAAAAGTTAACTTGAACAGTTAAATGAACTAACACTTTTTTTTTTTGAAAACTATGAGCATTGTATGATATAATTTTACTTTTTTCATCTCAAGTTAACCATTCTTTCTATGTTGGATTGTTCCAATATGTTTCCCCTTTCCTAAAATGAAAACTAATTCTAAAAATTGTTCCATTTTTTCAAAATATTAATTCTTCTGTACTTTTGAAATTTAATGAAATCTGAGCTCTTACCATAATAATTGCAGCAAAAGTAGATGATATTCCTAAATTTAGATGAAGGGATTTTAGTAGAATTGTTGAATGTATTTGGATGTCCTGAAATAGAAAGATTGCCGTATTAATTGGGATGGATAGAGTAATAGTTAAGCTCTGATGATCAAGAGCTGAGAATAACCATCTAAATTGCAATAATAAATTATCCCAAGGTCAGTTAATATTGGATAGAGGGAGTATAATGTATGTCATGACTGCCAAAATTGCAAGTCTTTTGGTGTAAAGCTTCATAAGAAATGTGAATTATAGTGGGTGAGATGAACTTTAGGTGTCATTATTTACCTCTCAGGTCACGGCATGGAAGTCATACAATCAGATTTAAGCTCCTGAAGGCTAAAGAAATGTAGTTAGGACTTAGGAGTTAGTCATTCTTCCGAGCGGAGATATAATGTTTATAAATATACCTTGTAAATAAAGGGGTGAGGTAGACATCGTAATTTACCTCTTAAGTATTGACATGATTAAGTTCAAATATGTGGAAGCCTAAAGAGGTAGATAGGGGTTTGCCATTCTCGAAGGGGTTCTATACCTGACAATGCGATTGCCAAAGTTTCAAGCTTGTTTTGACCTACAGCCTACAGGTATCAAGTTTCTCACATATACCTTACAGGTGATTGCAATGCAGAAGCCCTTATTTACCTTTTAAGTAGTGACAAAAGAATCATACGATCGAATTCAAATATGAAAGAAACCTGGATAGGTTCATAGGAGTTTATCATTCTTCAAAGAGGACAGACACATGAAAGAATCTGGCTTGAATTCCATGAATTTGCTTTGAAATCCTTGAATGTGTCTGTGTCATATACAATATCCACAATGTCTAATGAGCAGATTGTGTTACAATGGAAAGTGATCACTCATTTGAAAAAGAGGTTAGCATCAATGAATATCTAAAGAAATCCGTAGCAATTCATCCTTCTCGGAAGAGGAAGCACATGTGTAGGCTAGCATCAATTCCTGGAAGTGCCTGATTAATTATTTTCTTGAGAATTGAAACTGATTAAGTGACTATTTGAGTAGATACTCTCCTCGTTTTTCAAATCATTTTTAGCACAAGCCAGACCGACTATGCTCTAAGCTGGTGTGATTAGGGGTCATTTGGTAGTTGGTTAGGAGCTAAGTAATACCACGTTTGGTTTGTTATCTAGAAATCCGCATGTATAAGTTATGAAGGAAGCTATATATTTAACTAAAAGATCAATAACTGAACCCTGCATAAAATAATATATAGATTCCTTATAACTAATCAATGTGTTAATAATATTTGCATTCCTCTAACCAGCTACCAAAGGATCCCAAGTACATGAAAAGAAGTGTTTTATTCCTATTGCAAAATTTGCACGCTTTCTTTGTCCTCTTTATTTAGGTTTTTTTATCCACAACTTCATCGGACATGGAGCCAGATATTCACTTCACAATTGCTTTCCTGGGGCTTTAATCCACACTGATTCCATTGATGAAGATCTTCCTTGTGCCTAATCCACCCCCAAATAAAAACTATAAATTAAAAATAGTAGGAATTGTAGAGTTCTTTTCGGTGGTTTGGGGATGGCAATGGCATGCTACACAGAAAGGAGATGTGTATCTTGTTCAACGAAATAAAAAACATGAGAAGGAAATATATCTTGTTCAATGACTGATTTATGTTGCTAATTTTGGTGGCAGGATGTTGGTCTATGGTTGGAAGAAATAAATCTCGGTGGCTATCGTCAAATTTTCAAAGAGAATGGTGTTAATGGGGAGTACTTGGAGGGTATGTCTATGTTCACGACTGAACAGATACTAAGGTTTATAAGAAGGTGTCACATGAAATGGGGAGACTTCATAACACTGTGCAAGGAGCTCAGGAGGATAAAAGGTGCATCTAGTCCCCTACCCTTCCATCTCTCTCTTTCTTAATTTTATCTGTTATCTGTCCACTGTCTCAAGCATGACTTAGTTAATCAAAAAGATATTGAGGACGTTGCAGACTCGGAGTGCTGTTACCAGTAACCATTGATAAACAAAACATCAGTGAATCTTCTGTTGCTTTAAAGGATGACCATAATGCTAATGTATTTTTTGCTATACTTTATTACACTTTCATTGATTCAACTCATTTCATGTAGTGGCTTGCTTGAAGGGAGAGCAAAAAGTTCGCCAACCTTGGTGGGCACCGTCATGTCTCTCTATAGTATTTACCAAGGTGGCTAAGCATAACAGGCAGTCTAGAGTGGTTTCGCTGAAGCTGGAACCTTGACACTGATATTGCCCTTGTGTATGTATGTTTAAGTTGTATCTTAAGAGGACAGGGAGTAGGAAAATCACTTGCCTACGTATAATTTTTCGTTTTTTCTTTTTGGTTGGTTCTTCTTTGGAGAACTCCCTCCCCTGTCCAAGCATTTCTTATACATAGTTTTGTAGTCTGTCTTTGTTCTAAATTAGTTGTGATGAATATATACTTAAATGAAGCAAAGAGATACACTTGTGTAAATCTCAACCTGCACTATATTCATATTGAAAAAAAAATTGCTACTGTAATACTTTGGTGCAGATTGGATGATGTTGTTATAGAAATTTGCTTATTTTGTAGTGCCACTGTCCACCTTATTCCAAACAGTTCCAGATTTTGAAAAAAAAAAATCGAATCATCATTTTATTGTCTTAGCTTTGATGTATAAAGAAAATTGATCTTTGTATTAAAATTAGTTATAATAAAGTTTTTTCATTATATAATCTCCGTATACAGTTTAACTAATAAAATGTTTGGTTTCTAATGTTTAATTCCATCTAATGTATTAAGTCTTTTGTATGTAATCTTACTTTGCATTTCCTTTTCAAAACTTAGTCTCACTCCTTTGCAATAGCTCGTAAAGGTAATCTACACTAGGCAAGTCTCGTGCAACGAGCTTGATCCAAAAGGCAAATCCATTGCTTTCACGGGCAAGGAATTTCAAATTTGAGACCACTAACGTGAAAGTACTAAGCCCAAACCACTGAGCCAGTCGAAAGGACAATCTACAAGAGGTCATGATCTTCTTGTCGCTTAGAACCAACTCTTATGGGATAATGTGTAAGAACATGTACAATTAATTAGCATAACGTAACGCTTCTAAATTACATTCAACTCTACAATGCTTGTGGCGTTTTCATTTTGTAAATGTGATATTAATTACATTCATTAACTATGTATGTTACTGTAGCACTCACTAATCTATAGTATTTAAATCGTCCTAAACATGACAGATTATTCATCCAAGTGCTAATTAGCTCAGCTCAAAACACACACGAGAAGGTATGAAGCAATTCTCATCTTTAATTTGTTGTTAATTTTACACAATTATATTTTCCATTCTTATATTTTTGCTTTTTTTTTTTCAAATAGTACGAGTAGTTACTAACGAAGCTGTGGTACTTACTGGTGCAGTGTTAGCAGCAAATAGGAAGATGAGTAGCAGGTTGATTTTTTTGTTTGTTGTGTGTGTTCTCGTGCAAGCGACATATGCAAGGAAGCTTCTTCAGTTTCCATCCATGGACATCCCCGGCATTGGCGGACTTGACAAAATTATGGGAGGTATTGTAGGCGGGGGTGGTGGCGGAGGCGGAGGCGGAGGCGGAGGAGAGAATGGTGGATCTGGTGGAGGGATGGGAGGTGGCTATGGTAATGGATCAGGTAGCGATGGAGGCGGTGGAGGCGGAGGCGGTGGCGGTGGTGGAGGAGGCGGTAAGAATGGTGGATCTGGTTGGGGAATAGGAGGTGGCTATGGTGGAGGATCAGACAGCGAAGGAGGCGGCAGTGGTGGTGGTGGCGGAGGAGGAGGTGGAGGAGGTGCGGATGGTGAATCTGGCTGGGGAATAGGAGGTGGCTATGGCAATGGATCAGGTAGCGATGGAGGCAGCGGAGGTGGCGGTGGTGGTGGCGGAGGAGGAGGTGAAAATGGCGGTAGTGGTTTTGGTATCGGAGCAGGTGAAGGCCATGGAGTTATGGCGGCAATTGATCCAGTTGAAATTTAAAATAAAGCCTCTTTATACGGCTTGGGTGATCACTGATCACCGGATTTTTCTAAATTTTTAGAAATTAGAATTAAGAAGAAATAAAGACAATTGTCATTAAACCATATTTTTTCACTAAATAAATGGTGTGATTCATAATTTTGTGAATTTTGAGCTTCGTTATGTATTGACAATTGAGTACTTCTCATTTGACAGATGGTACCTACAATAATACAATAAAATTCTGAAATTTTAAAAACACTCTATTTTAATTACGACATGTTATTCTATTTTAATAATAATAAAAAAGAGTTCCAATCTATCGATTTTTATTATATTTAAAAATAATGTCTTCATATTAAGTCAAACTATATCATAAAACTCACTCTTGATAGTGCCCTTTCATTCATACTATACTCCCTCGAAATCCACTTTGATCCATCCATTTTAGTTAAGTAAAATTTGGGCGGATTATTAACCTACCAACTTAATATTTGAGCTTGTTTTAGATGTTCAAATTAATTCAAAATTATTTATTTGCCTACTAATTATACTTTTTTTAAACATAAGTGGTACAATATAAAATAATAAGGTATAAATATTTTGAATAGGCCAATAGAATAAGGTGTATATTTACCAATCATTTTGACTTCTGTCATGAGTCAATTTGGACTAGAAGGATACAGCTTGTCAAATTAAACATTAGTTTATCATAAATACAACTCTTACCACTTCGTTAAATGTTAAAGGGGTTCAACAAGTTATAATTTGTTGAGTTGGTTATTTATTACCTTTAATTATATCTAATAAAAAAAACAAATACTTCACACAATCTCCTTTCAAAATAAAGAAAGGGTGAAATACAAAAAACAAAGTGAATAAAAAAAAAAATCACGCCAAAAAATAAGAGCATCCAAACCGTTATTATATTTTTGAAGAATTTGAAAGTCTTTTTAGATTTCTAATTTTTTACTAGTGAAATTTTATATTTAAGTTTCATCGTTAGAGAAACTAGCAAGTATTAATAGGCTTTTTATGCATAACATTCTATCCATAAAGATTTATTTGAGAATATTCGTTGATATTTAAGAAAAATTGGTCAAGTTAGGGATTGGATTATAGCATATATTTGCGTTTACTAAGAATTCCTTATTGAAAATTAATAATTGTAATGATTTATTTTATCATGACAAATTTTAAAAAAATACTCATTTTCATCAATCAAGATTGCAACTTCGTTGTATATATCCGTCTAGATTATATGCGATCCAAAACAGTTAAGGACATAGCAAACTTGTTATGATCTTAAAGTTTCATGATCTAAAAGGTCGTAGCACCCCTAAGAAGATGGCATCATAGGTATATCGTTAGTAGGATGAGGTCTCATTTGTTAACGAAATTAACTAGACAAATCATTCACCCAACCAAGAACGACCCAGAAAATCAATAAAGAGTTCTCAGTTTGATAATCTTTATTATGTCCAAACTTAGTAAGTTTCTTCAAGTTAAGTCAAATTAAGTCGTAGGATCCAGTCCTGATAACGTCCCTCTACCAAAGTTCCAGTCTTGCATAATCACACTCCTCCTTAAACCCACCTTGACATATTCTCACATTTTAGCCAAGTAAAACTTGTAGGGGGTGGGGTCATTAGCCCACTTATTTGAATATTGAGCCTATTTTAATTTATCCAAATTTAATCAAAAATTCTGGCACTTATACTTTTCTAAATATAAGTGGTACAATTCAAAACAAAAAGTTATAACTATGCTCATTTTTCTCATTCGATAATAAAATAAGTTATTGTATAATCACATGTTATGTCACATGTCTGGATTTACCACAAATCAGTTTGAATAAGAAAATATAGCATGTCAAGTTAGACATTGTCCATCTTAGCCCACTAGTGAATACAACTCTCGACCCCTATGGCGAAGCCAAGATTTCTATCGAGGGACTCAAAAAAATAAGTAAGTACATTAATAGTATTCAAATTTAAGCGGGTAAAGTCAAATTTAAACATGGCGAATCAAATATAAATAACTAAATAAAATTCAACTCTACGTCAACACGAAAAATAAGGCATAAAAGTTAAAAAAAAATAATCATATTACAGTCTGTTGAAAAGAATAGGCAACAACAACAAGCCAAAATAAGATAAAAATAGGTTGCTACTTGATTCGAACCCACAAAGCCAAGAAGCTTATGTGAACTAGTGAATTCGCTTTATCACTAAACCAAATTTAACTTATATTAAAGGAATCCATCATTTAAGTATATATTAACATAAATCAATAAATTGATCCTATAGCTTTGCCCTTGCTGTGCCAACCAGTTAAAGTTTTGAATGGATTGAACAAGTTATGATTAATTGAGCTAATTTTCTCATCACCTCTAATTATATGCCTAATAAAACCAAAAAAAGAACAAAGCTCTTCATATTCTCCTTTCAAATGAAAAAAAAAGAAGAGGTAAAATGTAAAAAGGAGAAGTAAGGGATAAAAAAAGACCATCGGAGAAAAAAGAGCACAGCAGCACCCTAACCGCTGCCATATTTTTCAAAAACTTGAAACTCTCTTCAGATTCTGCTTTTAAATTACTAATCTCTTCTTACCAGTGAAGTCTTATATTTTGCATTCGCCATATGAGAACCTTGTGAGCATTAATACGCCATTTTTATACTCAAACCCCTTTAAACCCTACTTCTCATTCCGTTAACCAAAATGTTCTCTCCGGGAACAAAGAGATCAAATTTCAATGCTCGTAAGAGTGGCCGTGATAAACCTACTACTGGTTCACCGGTGACGCCCTTCACCGAGAATAGAAAGCCGCTTGATGATAATTCTCCTATACCTAATCGCCCTAATACTGGTACTCCTGCTCCCTGGGCTTCCCGTCTTTCTGTTCTCGCTAGGTAAGACACACACATTCAAATTCACTTCTTATATATTTTTACATTGTGCTTATGTTTCAATAAATTGAGCTAATGTTGATGTTTATCTGCGATTCTAGTTTAGACTTTAGATGTACTCTGGATCGTGAAATGGTTATGTTACTATTGAGTGCATTATGTAATTCTGTAGTTAGTTGAATGCTTTTGCTTGTTTTCATTTTTTACTTAGTTATTGTGTTTTTTAAGATGATGCAGTTCTGCTCAGTTTTTCAATTTGACATGTTTATCTCACTAAATTAAAAGATTAGAGTGTCAAATGTTGCCTATTTATTTGTATTGAGCTTTCTTACTGGGAAACAAATGTGTGGTTCCTGCACATTTATTGTGAGGGTGGTTGTGGTTAATTGTTAATGAAGGGATGTAAGTTGTAGAAGTATATTTGAATGGAAACTGATTAAGATAGTGTTTGTTGTTAATTGTCGTAGAATCCCCCCTGCCAAGAAGAGTGATAAAGGAGAAGAGACTGATCCAATTCAACCTGTCTATGTCGGAGAGTTCCCACAAGTCCTACGCGATGAACAAGATGTTTTGCTTCAGAAACATGCTCCTGGTTAGTGAATGAGCTGATAACCTATCTTGTTTGCTTTCACTTTTTGATCAGTCCCCGCTTTCAGAAAATAGTTTTTCTTAGTTGTGTCCCACTTTTCAATATTTCAGTGCTTTGAATGCCTGCTACCATGAAGTGTTATTATTGATTGATTGATTTTGAGATGACAAATTTGCTTTTGTTAAGGTAATGCGTCCATCTCTGGGGGAATGGATAAGGAAACTTCCTTGGCGTGGGTTATATGTGGCAACAAACTCTTTGTTTGGAGTTACTTATCACCTGCAGCTTCGAGGAACTGCATTGTTCTTGATCTTCCTCCGACAATGTCTGGAAATGAAGATACTGGAAAATCTTCTAATGATTGGTTTGTTTGTCTCATCAATTGGGATAGGAATACCAATAAAGTTTCCCCACAGTGCAGTTCTGCTGGTATTGTTGCCTGTAATCGGAGAACTCGAAATCTCGTATACTGGCAAGATATCTACTCTGCAACTAGGAATGAACCAGTAGTAAGTTTTCCCGAGGAGTCTGAGGTGAGTTCTTCTTCTTCTGATGTGAAAGGCACCCCAACCAAGTTGCGGCAGCAGAATAAACCTGGGAGCGGTGTTACTCGTTCAAATTCTCTCAACTGTTTGATTGCTTGTACGGTCCCTGAGGCTCATCACAATCATGCCTCTGTTGCTCTTGCGTGTAGTTCTAATGGCGAACTTTGGCAATTTGTCTGCAGCCCCAGTGGTATTCAGCGCAGAAAGATGTATGAGGACATGTTAAGTAAGAACTCTCAAGTAAATGATGGTGGAAAGTTCTTTGGAGGCAGGGGTTACCCTAGGTCACTGGTTTGGCAGTCTCGTTCCCATTCTTTGGACAAGTCCAACAGACAGTTTCTTTTATTGACAGATCATGAAATACAATGTTTTGCTATTGAACTTTCTCCCTCTTTCAATGTTTCTAAGATCTGGACTCATGAAATCGTTGGCACTGATGGTGATCTGGGTATCCAGAAGGATCTGGCAGGGCAGAAGCGTATTTGGCCTCTGGATTTGCAGATTGATAATGATGGCAAGGTTATTACTATTCTCATTGCAATTTTTTGCAAGGATCGGATCACCAGTTCAAGCTACACTGAGTATTCACTTCTAACCATGCAATATAAATCTGGAGTTAATGTCTCCTCAGAATCTGTGCTGCCACATGAAAGGATTTTAGAGAAAAAGGCTCCTATCCAAGTGATAATTCCTAAAGCTAGACTTGAGGATGAAGAGTTTTTATTCTTTATGAGATTGAAGGTTGGGGGTAAGCCAGCCGGTTCAGTGATCATACTTTCTGGTGATGGCACTGCAACTGTCTCGCATTACTGGAGAAATTCTACCCGTCTTTATCAATTTGATCTTCCATATGATGCTGGAAGGGTTCTTGATGCATCAGTTTTCCCTTCAGATGATGGCGAGGATGGCGCTTGGGCTGTTCTAACTGAAAAAGCTGGAGTTTGGGCTATACCTGAGAGGGCAGTTTTACTTGGTGGAGTTGAACCACCGGAGAGAAGTTTATCACGTAAAGGAAGCTCTAATGAGAGGTCATCTCTGGAAGAGAGGAAAAATTTATCTTTTGCAGGTAATATTGCTCCAAGAAGGGCGACTTCAGAAGCATGGGATGCTGGAGATAAGCAAAGGCCTGGGCTAACTGGAATTGCACGTCGAAATGCTCAAGATGAAGAATCTGAAGCTTTACTAAATCAGCTTTTCCATGATTTTCTTTTATCTGGGCATGCGGATGATGCTTTCGATAAACTGAAGACGTCAGGGGCATTTGAAAGAGAGGGCGAAACAAATGTTTTTGCAAGGACAAGCAAATCAATTGTGGATACCCTTGCAAAACATTGGACAACCACCAGAGGTGCTGAGATTGTGACTTCGTCTGTCGTGTCCTCGCAACTTTTGGAGAAGCAGCAAAAGCATAAAAGATACCTTCAATTCCTGGCTTTATCCAAGTGCCATGAAGAACTATGTTCTAGACAGAGTATGACCTCTTTGCCATATTATATTTGCTTCTTCCTCTTAGGCCTCCAAGTGTGGTTGAACTAAGTGTATTTGGTAAGACGAAAGTAATTTTTATGGAACTATATACACACTGATACACATATTAAGATAATATCCACTCTATTATTCTTACCAATAGTTAGTCCTTGGTTAAGTTCAACAGAAAAACAATAATCATTTACAATCAACAGATTAGTTAATGCTTCATGGCTCACAAATACATGTTCAAAAGACTAGTCGAGAAGATTTAGAGGATAAAATCTGTATATATAGCAAAAGAAAACATTGTATGTAATGAACATAGAAATGAATGGTATAAATCAGTAGATTTATATTACCTCAAGTGCAGCAACATTTCTATGCGCAGTAGCTTCACCTGCAAGTTAGATATTCAAAAAGATGTATCAGCCAGTCCTGCCCCGCTCGGCATATGGTCAAACCTGTCCCGTTGCCATCGGTTCCAATGGACAATGGACATCACAGGTTCTGCTGAAGCAAGTCAGACTATCTAGCTTCCAATATTCCTTGAATGGTCTAATTAGATGATCGATTACAGTCCTTACTATGATAAATAAGTAGTTATTGCCAGGATGCTATTTGCTTATCTTAAATCATTTTATTGCAACAGACAGCATAAGTTAATAACTGCAAAAGCATATTGTCCACATGCTTTTCTGTGCTCCTTATATGCTAATGCATTTTTCTCTCTTAGAAATCATGGGTCTAAGAGTTTTACAATCTGTGACAGGGCATGCTTTGCATATTATCATGGAACATGGTGAAAAACTTGCTGGCATGATCCAATTGAGAGAGTTGCAGAATGTGCTCAATCAGAACCGCGCCTCAGGAGCTGGCTCTTATTCAACTACTGAGATGTCGATTTCTGGTTCCCTCTGGGATGTCATCCAATTGGTAGGCGAAAGAGCTCGCCGAAGAACAGTTCTTTTGATGGATAGGGATAATGCTGAAGTTTTCTACAGTAAGGTCTCAGACCTTGACGAATTTTTTTATTGCTTAGAGAGAGACCTCGATTACATTATCAGTGAAAAGATGACAGTTTCTGTTTTATTCCAAAGAGCATGTGAACTCTCCAGTGCCTGTGTGACTTTGCTTCGCACAGCCATGACTTGTAGAAATGAAAATCACCTTTGGTATCCACCGTCTGAGGGCTTGACACCATGGACTTGTCAAGAAAAGGTGCGGAAAGGGCTCTGGAGCCTTGCATATTTTATGCTTCAACTGGTGAAGGAAAATAATTCCCTGGATGATACCGTTAAATTAGATTTTCATTCACACCTTGAAGTTCTATCTGATGTACTTTTGGAAGCATATTCTGGTGCTATCTGTGCGAAAGTTGAGCGTGGAGAAGGACACAAAAGTCTGTTAGAGGAGTACTGTAATAGAAGAGATGACCTCTTGGAATGTCTTTACCAGCAAGTGAAAGATTTCGTTGAAGGCAAACTGCAGGTTGATCTCTCCTTACCTCTTGTTCATTTCTCTTGGAAGGTTTGATTTATGTACCTGAAGATATCCCAGCAAAAAAGGAGGAAAAAAAAGAGAGAGAGAGAGAGAGAAAATGCAGTAGGTCCTTTTTTTCTCCCCTGGACTTGTCTGTTAGTTTCCGTAGATGTAATAAAAGGATTCACCTAAGAATAAGATATTCTTGAAAAGGAATATGGCATAGAGTCTTATCCCAGTCATTTTTTTGCTCAAACATATTCATCCATGCAGGATTTAGGTGAAGCAGCTGAGGAGCAAAAGTTAGAGATTTTTGGAAAGCTTTCCTCAGCGTTGTTGTCTCTTGCAAAAAGACACGAAGGTTACAAAACTCTATGGAGTATATGCTGTGATCTCAATAATGCTGACCTACTTAAAAATCTTATGGTAAATATTTATCTGTTCTGTGTGTGTTTTGCCTGTTCTTGTTTGTCTTAGTGAAAGCTGGTTGTAGATCACATGCTCCTTTAGCTGTTTGCCTACTTCTGTTTAAAAAGCCTTTTCTTGTGCAGCATGACAGCATGGGACCTAAACGAGGCTTTAGTTACTTTGTGTTTCAACAACTGTATGACAGCAGACAGTTCGCTAAGCTTATCAGACTTGGGGAGGAATTTCAGGAAGACCTAGCAATATTTTTGAAACAGCATCAGGATCTCCTTTGGCTTCATGAAATATTCCTTCATCAATTTTCCGAAGCTTCTGAAACTCTGCATGTTTTGTCTCTTTCACCAAATGATAGCTCCGCTATGGATACTGAAACCGACTCATTTGGCACCACCATAAAAACAAGTTTGGTGGAAAGAAGGCGGCTTCTGAATCTCTCGAAAGTAGCTGCATTGGCGGGTATTCTTTCCTTTAACTATTTAAATCAAGAAGTTTAGAGAAGTTTTTTATGAAGTTAGATTAAAATTTTCAAATAGTAAAAATGGCTGATTTATTCTCATTATATCAGTTGATCCAGATTTGTTATAATTATTTGAGCTTATTGAATCTTCATCTTGTTCATTTTTCCACATCTTTTGGCCTTTGGACCTTTAGAATTTAGCAAATTTCATGTTTCAGTTTATCATTTTCATATTGCTTCTATGCTTCTTACTGGTGAAAACTTATGCTTACTTCATCTCTTGATAGGAAGAAGTGCTAATTTTGAATCAAAGTTGAAGCGCATAGAGGCTGATTTAAAGATTCTGAACTTGCAGGTATCATTTTAGTTTTTTGCTTATTCGGTTATTGTAGCTGAGGATTTCTGTGTCACCTCAGTATAAGTCGGTGAAGAGAAGATGTACAATGATAAACATACAAGTTTAGGACATTAGCCGTAATACTAGCAGAGATTATCAAATTCTACCTTGCTATCTTGTGGGTTGTTACTCTTAATATGGTCCATCTATCTCTTGATATGAAAATGTGATGTATTACTGTTAGGCTGTTCTCAGCCAGAGACAGCTTTTCTAGAAGAAAGATATGAAAAGCTAATAGGAAATGAGAGGTTTGTTTTAGTTCTGTGGTTGAACAAGCCAAATTATAGTGCCCCATCCAGGCAAATGCAACCAGTCAGTGCCCCACTTTCCGTTTTTGTTATTGTTGTTTTCTGTTTTTTTCTTTTACTGGTCCAGTTGGTTGTTGTGGTGAGGGAACTCTGATAGATGAATATCCTCCTGTTCTCTCCATATCTGTTAACTATATTCTTTTTTAAGTATGGTGTTGTTCGGGCAGTTTGCGCACGCCTCAACTATTCCATCGATTACCTGGTACCTCTCACCTATGTTGCTCGCACTTTTCAAAGATGATGCAGCACCCATGTCGGATTCTTCAATATACACTTCTGTATAATCCTTCACACACCCAGCAACATAGCCTCTCATTAGCACATGCACCAGATAACTTTGCCTACCAAAGACTTAGGCAGATGGGAAAGAAATCACTTAATATTGTTTTGGTCTGTGTTGGAATTTGAGTCGTGGCCTCCAAGGTTTCTACCCAATTTATTGAACACTAAGCCACACCCTTTGGATGCCCCTCTATTATCCATATCCATTGTGCTTGATCACTTGTTCTTTGTATGTGTGTGCGTATGTGCAGGCGTCTCTTATTGTTAATTTTACTTCTCTCGCAGGAAGAAATAATGAAACTCCTTCCGGACGATGAAATGCAAAATATAAGCCAGCAGCTTCTTCCTCCAGTGGACCTTATTGAATTGTGCCTTAAAACTCAGGATAGGGAGCTTTCGTTGAGAGTTTTTGACATTTTTGCATGGACCAGCTCCTCTTTTATCAAGTCTAATGCAAGCCTCTTGGAGGACTGCTGGAGAAACGCCTCCAATCAGGACGACTGGGAGAGGCTGTATCAAGCATCAGTAGATGAGGGGTGGGGTGATGAGGAGACTTTGAGCATTCTAAAAGACACCATTCTTTTCCAGGCTTCCAGCAGGTGCTATGGCCTCAAAGCTGAAACTTTTGAGGGCAATTTCCAGGAAGTGCTGCCACTGAGGCTAGAAAATTCCGAGCAAGTGACTTTAAAGAACATGGGTTCCTCTGTGGAAACAATACTGATGCAGCACAAGGATTATCCTGATGCCGGCAAGTTAATGCTCACATCAGTTATGCTAGGAAGTGTTCATTCCGATACCATTAGTATTGTGGAAGAGGAGGGACCTACCCCAATGGAGTAATTGCCCTACTATTCTGAATGATTGTGGGAAGTTTTAAGCTAACCCTGCATAATCGTAGTGTTTCTTTAGCCGCTTGAGCATGAGCAGCTTGATCTGCAGTTCTTTAACACCGATGGATGAAATTGCATATGGCAGTCATGTTTCTTTATCAGTGCTCGTTGAAGTTAAATCAGTGTAGGGCGAGTGCATGGTGGTGTCAAACAGTTTGTTTAGAATGATTGATGAGCAGTGCCGGAACATTGGGTTCTTTTAAGAGTTCTAAGTCACCAAACAGGGGAGATTTTGCCTTGTAAATTTAGTTAAAATGTGCTTTATGGTTTTCTTTTTTGAAAAAACTTTTACTCGATCCGTTTAAAAAAGAATGACCCTATTTCTTTTTTAGTCTGTTTAAAAAAGAATGACCTCTTTCCTTTTTTGGCAAAATTTTAACTTTAACTTTACACGTGACATGTTTAAGACCACAAGATCAAAGGGCATTTTGGTACATTTGATATAATTTTAATTTAAAATTACAAGATTAAAAAGTCTTCTTTCTTTTCTTAAACTTCGTTTCAAGTCAAATTAGGTCATCCTTTTTTAAACGGAGGGAGTATGTTTTTTTTGGCTTTGATGATCACAAGTCACAACTATTAGTCAGGCATATGAGTTTCAGAGAGTTATACTGATTCTTTCAAAAGAAAACAGTGCATTTTATGTTGATTGTCTGTTGTTTGTATATTGTTACAGCAAAGGAGAGCAGCATTTCTTCATATAGAAAAAAGTTTATTCACACTTGATATGAGTCGTGAATACTACCCAATAATATAGATGCGAAAAATCGAAAAAATAACAACGATTTAAGAGGTTTTTTTTATTAATATATTCAGTTAATTGATTATTATTATTTTTGCTTTCTGTTCCATTTTTGTCCCAAAAAATTCGAGCCGTTAGTATAATATTGATTATTTTTGCCCTTCAATATTAACACCCACATAAAATAATTTCATTTGCTGAGTTGGAATATTGTTGGGTCCTTGTAAAACGGTACATTTGTGAAAGATTCTTTTACTCGGTTTCATTTTACGTGATATTTTTTTATTTTAAATTTATCCAAAAAGAATATATCCAATTATAATTTGAAAATTCTTTTACCTATGATAAAATAATTTATAACTATATGAATAGCTAAATATTTTTTTTAGATTCTAAAATTTAAAATTAAATATTGTGTCACATAAAATGAGACACTAATTAGTATGTCTCACCATATAAAATTATTCAGTGGCTGCATATCTGAAACCGAAAGAAAATCTCACCCAACAGATATCTCAACTCCACGTGGCAGAACAGAGGCCTCTATATGTCATAATTGAAATCCAAATACTATACCATAACCAATCAGCAATTGCTTAGTTGTACATCTTGTAATCCTCAAAAATCCATTAATTTGCATATATATAACCCCACTTCTCCTTCTTCCTTTCATATCATCAGGAAAAAAGAAACAAAAAAGCTTCAGCAAATTCAAAAAAAAATAGAAAAAATGGCCACTTCTGCAATTCAACAATCAGCCTTTGTTGGTCAAGCAGTTGGTAAATCTCAAAATGAATTTGTTAGGAAAGTTGGCAACTTCGGTGAAGGCCGTATTACCATGAGACGTACTGTTAAAAGCGCTCCTCAAAGCATCTGGTATTTCTACTAGTATTATAAATATAATCATTACTCCCTTCGTTTCAAAAGGAATTTAGTATGTGTCAACCTAACTTTAATTTAGGAGCACAAGATTTAAAAAAAAAATTATGCTCTTTTAATTTCGTGTCAAGTCAAACTAGGTCATTCTTTGTGAAATGGAAGAAGTAATAATTTTGAAATTTGAATAATTTTGATGATTTTTTTTTATGATATGAAATAGGTACGGAGAAGACCGTCCTAAGTACTTGGGCCCATTTTCTGAGCAAACACCATCATACTTAACTGGGGAATTCCCCGGTGATTACGGATGGGACACTGCTGGACTTTCAGCTGACCCAGAGACATTTGCTAGAAACCGTGAGCTTGAGGTGATTCATTGCCGTTGGGCTATGCTTGGTGCTTTAGGTTGTGTTTTCCCCGAAATCCTTTCAAAGAACGGTGTTAAATTCGGTGAAGCTGTTTGGTTCAAAGCTGGATCTCAGATTTTCTCCGAAGGTGGACTTGACTACCTTGGAAACCCAAACCTTGTCCATGCTCAAAGCATTCTTGCTATTTGGGCTTGCCAAGTTGTTCTTATGGGGTTTGTTGAAGGATACAGAGTTGGTGGAGGTCCACTTGGTGAGGGTCTTGACAAGATCTATCCAGGAGGTGCCTTTGACCCACTAGGTCTTGCTGATGATCCTGAGGCTTTTGCTGAATTGAAGGTGAAGGAAATTAAGAATGGACGTTTGGCTATGTTCTCTATGTTTGGATTCTTTGTTCAAGCTATTGTTACTGGAAAGGGTCCAATTGAGAACCTCTCTGACCACATTAATGACCCAGTGGCTAACAACGCTTGGGCTTACGCCACAAACTTTGTACCCGGAAAGTGAAGTGATTAGTAGTATGTAATATGTAAAATTTGGGCTGATTAATGAAGTTTTATGTTTGTGAAAAATTGATTTGTACCTTGATGCACTATTTAATTAACATGCTGATATTTTACCAAACATATTTCTCAGTGGTGTTCCTTTTTTTACCCACAAGTATAATATTTGCTTTAAGGGATCGTTTGGTATGAGAGATGGGATAGATAATAATTTTTCATGGAATGGAACATCTTATGTGATTAGTTATAGGTTTAATTACCTGAATATACAACTTAAGTTTACATATTCTCGATATTTCCCTTATATTTTTAAAAAATACTAAAATCCCTATTTTTCTCTAAATCTAATCTGGCAGATACATTATTAAATTAGAATCCTAACTAATTAAATATAACGCCTAAATTTACTCTTTATTTTCCCCAAATAAATTAGAATTCTAACCAATTAATATTTCCCCCTAAATTTACTCTTTATTTTCCCCAAATAACAAAATCCATTTACTCCACTCCCAAAATTAAGCCGTCACTTTCTCAGCCTTTCATCTTCTCAATTTTGAAACACAAAATTGGTGCTATCTGTCCGCCATTTTCGTTCAGCCATTTTCGTCCAAGATTATTGAAAGGTATTGTGTTCTTCTTCGATTCTGTCTTTTCATTCTTCTATTTTTCTAATAATTCATGGATCATCAGTCATTTAGTATTGGGATTACTCAAATAGTCACTTCAAACTCTAAACAAATCTATATTTTTGAAGATCCTAAATTGGTTGAAAAAGAGTCTAAATGCTTCCATAATCTTCTAACAATGGATAAGCAAAGTTCGAAGAAGCATAAAACACAAAAAGAGGCACATGCAAAGACACCCAAGAAGAGGGGTAAAAAGCTTGCAATCGCCATATCCAGACCTCCACTGCCACCGGTATGTATTTCGATTTTATTTATTTTTTGTAATTTTTTTTGGTCACATGCAATGACTTTTCTGTATTATCAGAAAAAATATTTTTATTTTTTTCAGATTATTCACTTGATACAGAAAATCCTAATTTTTTGTACATTTTGTTAATTAAGTATGAATAATGTATAAATAAGTTAAAGTTATAAAAAAAAAAAGTCAAAACCCAGTTGCCCCTCTTCTTGGGTTTCTTTGCATTTGCCTCTTTTTGGGTTTTTTTTGCTTATTAGATCTTTATCATTAATTTAGAAGATGTTGATTTTTAAAAAAAAATAAGTCAAACCCGAGTTGCCCCTCTTCTTGGGTGTCTTTGCATGTGCCTATTTTGGGTTTTATGCTTATTGAAAATGTGCTTATCCACTGTTAGAACATTATGCAAGCTCTTAGAAACGTTTTAAACCAATTTAGGTTCTTCATAAACATAGATTTGTTTAGAGTTTGAATAAGTCATAACCAAGTTGTTATTTATCATTAATTTTGAACATGTTGATTTTCTGTATCAATTATCACCTATAGCATATAATGTTGTTTTCCAATTTATCAGATATAGTATATTTGATCAGGTTATTGTCAAAAGTAAATGTAAATTTAAAGTTCAAATTATAGAATTATATGTATGTTTAAAACAACATAAGAATCATTTTGACTGGGTTGCGTTGTGTAGTTACAATTATGTATCAAGCACAATTTATGTTTCATGTATCATGTTAAAGTTTGTCGTTGATATAAAATATCAAATACTACTTTGCATTTTTGTATCATGTCAGGATATAAAATTTCTGTTAAGTATCATTTCCACTGAATTATGATATGTAGGTAGATTTATGTTTAATGTATCATGTTAAAGTTTATCGTTGATATAAAGTGTTAAGTAGACAGAATTATAACGTGTAGTTACACTTATGTATCAAGTACTACTTTGCATTTTTGTATCATGTCAGGCTATAAAATTTCTGTTAAGTATCATTTCCACTGAATTATGATATGTAGTTAGAATTTATGATTAATGTATCATGTTAAAGTTTATCGTTGATATAAAGTATCAAGTAGACAGAATTAAAACGAGTAGTTACACTTATGTATCAAGTACTACTTTGCATTTTTGTATCATGTCAGGCTATAAAATTTCTGTTAAGTATCATAATTTCCACTAAATTATGATATGTAGTTAGAATTTATGTTTAATGTATCGTGTTAAAGTTTGTCGTTGATATAAAGTATCAAGTAGACAGACTTATAACGTGTATTTACACTTATGTGTCAAATACTACTTTGTATTTTTGTATCATGTTAGGCTATAAATTTTCTATTAAGTATCATTTCCACTGACTTATGGTATATAGTTAGAATTATTGTTTAATGTATCATGTTAAAGTTTGTTGTTGATAGAAAGTATCAAGTAGACAGACTTATAACGTGTAGTTACACTTAAGTATCAGGTACTACTTTGCATTTTTGTATCATGATAGTGGGTTCTTTGAAAAAAAGGAGCGAACAGATTGGGCAGCATTGGATGCATATAAAGACAAGAAAACTGGAAAACTTTTGGGTCCACAACATTCGTTTAATGTGGAGTTTGCTCAAGACAACATGCAACAAATAAGTGATAGCCTGTGAGTATTGTTTATTATTTTATTTTATTTTTTGTATCTAATTCATCCTTATAATTAATCTTCTTGTTTTCGTAGTGATTACGGACTGTTCGTAGCTGTATATGCAGAATTTCTGAGTGACAAAATCAACATGTTATGTAATAGTTTTGAGAGTAGCTATCTTCGCAAAAGATATGCGATACTTTTATTGAAGTATGGTCTCGACAAGATGAATGTTGGATATGTTAGCGACAGTGATGACCCTCCAAGAATGAAGAATGTATTAAACCCATCATCTGAAGATGAAATTGTTAATGTAGGCTAGTTAGTTTTCTATGTTTGATTTTTTTTTTGGAGTTAAACAAGATGTTTGAAGTATTTATTAACATACCAACACATATTGTTAAATTATGGAAGTGTTTTGATTTTTAAAATTGTTTATTCTTTATTTTAATTTTATATTTATTACAGTTAATAATCCAGGAATTATATATACAGTTAGTGGGACATTAATGTCATTATTGTATCAAAACTATAATAATAATTACATTAATGTAATTATCGTCACCGAAAAAACACTTATTATATACGTAATTATATTGTATATGATACATGAAATATCAAAATATATAATATCCCAAATAGTGATACTAGTTATTACACTTGATACACTCCAGTTATTTTTAAAAAAAATTAATATATTTTGTATCGATTGTATGTAACCTCACTCTCCCATATTCCTGAATGCCTTAGCAATATCGTAATATTCATTATGGAAATTCACAAAATTACCTTTAAGGAAATTAAGAATCTCGTTTCTGCAAAAAAAATTGGATCGATCACTGATGAACAATTATAATTTAATTTAGTGTTTTATATTGGATAAAACTGATGTTTGAAACAAATAATTTAATGCGTATTTCATGGGAATAATAACTGTAGCGTATTAAAAATAGGGTTTAATTTAAATTTCAGTTTTTAATCCCCCAAATCACGCAACAAACCGATTAAATGGCATACTATATAATGTATCAGACGGGTTAATTATATATCAGAAACTTATAAAAATAAGAGATTTTTTGTAAATTGAAAAAGAGTAGGGATAGGAGGTAATTTATGTTTTACACTATGTGGTTTACATAATTTTTACTTAGTTATATTCATCCATCATTATAGAATTGATGGTGGGATGAATAATCCCAAAGGTAACTAATACCAGCTATATAACCAAATGAAAGATTAATAATCCAACATTTGTTTGAGAATTATTATCTCTTATCTAGATTGAAACATAATTATAGTATATTTAAAAAAAAAAACAGTACTAACTTTGTTTTTCTTTATTTTTCTTTATTTTTATTTTCTTTTCTGTATCCAGTACCTATATTGAAGCTCGATTAAATTTGAATTTCATGCTATAAAATTAGGAAAAAGATCAAAAATACTCTCTAACTTTGTTTTATTATTTGAATTTGCCCTTATCGTTAAAATAAAGTTAGATTTACCCCTACCGTTATTAATATCACCATATATACCTTTCATTTGACTAAAAGCTCCAAACTAACCCGAATTTTTATATAAAAAAACTCATTCCCTATTTTTAACCCAATGCCCCGACCTCTAAACCTTTAGAGGATAACCCGGTTAACCCATTTCTTTTTTACCCCTTCTCTCAAATTTTTCATACAACCCGTTCCCCTTTGCCCATTAACTTCCCCTCCATTGTTCTTCCATCATCTTTTTCGTTCGCCTCTGATAAGATGTGATTTATAATGTATTTTGTTTAATTTTTTGTTCATATGTACCCGTTCTAGTGCAGCAGCCACACCGGTTATGTACCCGTTGAGTCCAGCATTTTCCAGAAGTACACCATCGTTAGTTCCTTACTCTGACTAGTATGAAGAATCATATGAAAGTTACGATAACCATTTCACAAAAGAGGCTCATTCAGCACCTTCACAATTGCGTTTACAACAAACGAATGCTCTTGAATGGGGTAGAACTTTCAGCCAATAAATGCCTAGTGTGTTCGGGCAATTATATTTGTGTACTTTCAGCCTCATAAATCCTCCATCCAATCCCACACGAGGATCTATTCTTTCATATTCATAGGTCTTGTTGTTTTCTGATCCAACACTAAAAATTTGTTGTCATGGGAAAAAGGCTAAGGGTAGAAGAGCATTATAAATCACAAGATGGGTAAAAAGGGAATGGGTTAACCCGGTTATCCTCTAAAAGGGTCAGAACATTGGGTTAAAAAATAGGAAATGTTTTTTTAAAAATTTATTTGGATAATTTGGGGCTTTCCGTCAAATGAGGGATATATATGATGAAATTAATAATAGTAGGGGTAAATTTAGCTTCATTTTAACGGCAAGAATAAAATCAAACAATAAAACAAAGTTAGAGGATATTTATGACCCTTTTCCCTATAAAATTTTATATTAGGGTAAAACACTTCTTAACAAAAGCGACTAAAGACATCATCTGAATGAAAAACAAAAAATACGAAATAACAAGTCCTTTACTTTAAACTGAGGAAATAAATTAGTACTATTGTTCATGTTTTAGTACATACATATATGCATACCATAAATTTAAAATTTGAGAGTAGTGAGGTCAAAGCGTTAGATTAATTAGTGGTTATTAGACTATCAGTATTTTCAGTAATTATATCAATTAATTCCTTTTGGACAAGTGTAGCTCCGCCACATACCGCATACAGACGAAATTGAAAAACTTTGTATGATATTTTTCTCATTTTTGAATTGCAAGTTGATGTTGGGAAATGGAGAAAATGATAAAACTGGTCCTTAACCAGGGTCACACCCATATAGAGTCATTTCTGTGCTCGAATACTCATTAATTTCATATTGAAATATATATACTTGTAATCTATGTACAAATTAAGAGATATTTATATAAAATTAACATAAATCACTTAATAAATAAATAATTTGATTGGTTCATGAATTCTTGAATAAGTGTTTAAGGCTCTTTCAATAATACTGGGCTGAGTTCAAATATCACTTTTAGCATATCTTTTTGGGATAATTGTATATAATAGCAAACTAATAACCTAAAATAAATGGAGTAGTTAGGGTTTGATTTAATTGTGCTCCATAGCAAACGTTTGCCAAAATTTGTCAGTCCCCTCTCTCCCAAATATCTCGCACGCCACTCTCCTCCAATCTCTCGCTCGCTTCCTCACTTTTTAATACAAACACAAGTGTATAAAAATTATTTTTATTTGTATAAAGCAGAGGAAATTGTATAAATACATATATTTTTGTTCCCCTCTCTCCCCTCTTCCAGATCTCGCTCTCCACTCTCCCAAATCTGGCTCGCCACCCTCGCCTTTCTCACTTATACAAACAGAAGCGAAATGTATAAATTGAGTTTCTGTTTTGTATAAAGCGTGAGAAAATTGTATATACACATGCAAGTACATATATTTTCGTCTACAATAAAAATACTCCCCTGCCCAGTTTCTTTTGCCTTTCTCTCTTTCTCGTTTTATACAAATTTCAAATTGTATCTAATTTCTCTCTTTCTCTTTTTATACAATTCGATTCAATTGTATATTCCCTGTCAAGTACTCTTTTGTCTTTCTCTCTTTCTCATTTTATACAAATTCAAATTGCATATAATCGTTCTATACACTTATAATCATACAATTCGTTTTATACAATTCGTTTTTATACAGTTCTCTGCCCAAGTGTCTTTCTCTTTCTCGTTTTATACACTTCGTTTTATACAATTTGCTTCAACTGTATATGTATAACGAATTATACAGTTTCTATGTTTGCTATGGAGCGCAATTATGCAAACTTTGCTATAGCATACAAATATAAATTTTTTATTTGCTATATGTGAAAATTGCCGTATCTTCTTATATTTTTGACTCCACCACTTAATTAATCTTAATGATGTATTTACTTTGACTAATATAGTTCATCCAGATTAAGTGAATGAATTTGCTAGTGTCTTCTAAGATTCTTAAAGAAAAATTATCTTATTGCATGAGTGAAAGAATGATTGAGTCACAACAATATCATGCCGACTTAACATAATAGAAAGTCTAAAATAAAATTTTATTTAGAGATTTAAAATTAAAAAATTTATTTTACAAAATATTCTTATATTTAAAATGGAATTTTTCGATACGAATCTAACTTAATCAACTTGTATATATTTATTAGATACAAGTTTAGAAACAAAAAATTGATAAATAATTTTCTATGACCATTTTAAATAGGAAACTTTAATGAATATCTCTGGTGTTTTATTTATCAATGTTGAGATATTAAATAAAATGATAATGCTATAATCAATAATGTGTCATCAAGACTTAAGAGTAATTTCTATAGAGTGATGGTTAAATTAGATATTATATAGAGTGGAGAGTTAGCAAGACAATAACACACCTACATTTAGAAGATATATGTGCCGAATATAAGGTTACTTTGCACTGGTTAGCTTGTGTGAGAAGTTGACTATAGTAGGAGTTAGAAGAGATAGAGGTATCACGTGAAATTAGTCGAGGTGCGCGAAAACTGACTCTCATATCATAGTTTTTTACTTTTAAGAGGTATCCCATAGAATTAATCGAGGTGCATGAATGCTGACTCTGACATCAGGTCTTACAATTCTTTTTGAGGCATGTCAAAAAAGAAACGGGTAGGATGATATATGATTAGATAAGATATGACACAACTTCAGTTATTGAGGGTACAATCTTAAATAGGAAGATACAAGGTTTGAATATTAGGTTAGAAGTTAGTAGCTAGCTTAGGTGGGAGAGGTAGGAAGCTAACCCCATATCTTTTTCTCCTTATTATTAGTAGTATTTAGTAATCACATAGTTTGTATTCTTTACTTTGTTTTACTATATGTTGCTTCATTTGTTTTGTATCTTGATATTTTATTGTCGTTTTATCTTTTTTGCAATCATTTTCTGAATAATTCCTTATTAAGTTAAATGTCTATTTAAAATAACAGTTCTATTTTCTAAAAATAGAAATAATCCTTCTCAAATTTTATTTATGAAATTACACTAAGATGAATCATACAATCCAAAATCCACATCAATTGGTAGCACATTGGTTCACTTTTTTTCCATTTGTCCTAGATCTCTTTGCTCCAAATTTAAGTGTTTTTTTTATAAAAAAAAAAGAATTGAAAAACAAAATAACCCCACAGATCTTATCCAATAGTTGGGATAAGAATTATGCTTTCTTTTCCTAAATATATCATCTCTTTCTATGCAAATTTGTAAACATTAATTTAGCAGAAAAAAAAGGGGGAAAATGTTTGAACACATAACAGCAAGTGAAATAGCAGGATTTGGAGTGGGTGGTTTACTACTTGCTGCCACCATTTTTGCTCCCAAAATTGATTCCTTCATCTCTACTTCTCAACGCAGGTACTATGCAATATAACTACTTATTTCTTGTTTTTCTTTTTTACCTTTTTGGGTTTTGCCTTGTATATTTTTCCATGTTATTGAATTAGGATTGTAAATTATTACCAAAGATTGAATCTTTACACATTAATTGTACTCCAAATTACCTAATTTGTGAATTCAATGACGGAGCTAGAATTTTTTTTTAAAGATATCCAAGAATAATGGCGTGTTTTGGTCAAAACAAAATAAAAAGTTATTGTGTTATCTGGGGTTAGAACCTGAAACTCCGCTAAAGGTATACTTTTGTTAATTGTTAATAGTGTCCAACTTTAAATATATATCCATTAAATATAAAATTTGACATAAAGTAATTTTTCGACCAAGGGTGACACTTTGAAATGGTTGTAGCTATGCTACTGTGTGGATTAAGCACACGTCATGGGTTCAAATCCTGACAAAAGACTAATATTAGTTTCTTCATTTCAAAATAAGTGATGTTTTTAGTTTGAGCATACATTTTAAGAAAACAACTACTCATATTCCTAAAATGTACTACTCCCTCCGTTTAAAAAAAATGATTTTCTTTCTTTTTTAGTCTGTTTCAAAAAAAATTATCTTTTTTTTTTTGTAACATTTTAATTTCAGTTTTTCACGTGGCATGTTTAAGACCACAAGATCAAAGGACAATTTTGTACATTTCACCTAATTTTAATTTAGGACCACAAGATTTAAAAGTTCTCTTTATACTCTTAAACGTCGTGTCAAGTCAAACCAGGTCATTCTTTGTGAAACGGAGGGGATACTATTTACTAACCTATCTTGAAAAAGATGTAGGTCTTAGGTAGTTTCATGATCATGAAGATGGATAAAATTGGAAAAACATTAGTAATATTACAACTTATTTTGAAACAGAGGGAGCAACATTTAAGGGGAGAACGATTGAGGGACAAATCAGTTGTCCACTGAGTTTTGAATATTCGTTACAACTTATTTTGAAACCGAGGGAGCAACATTTAAGGGGAGAACGATTGAGGGATAGATCAGTTATTCATCGAGTTTTAAATATTCGTGCATATAATATAGTTCATACTATATTACATATTGACACTCCTCGACATCTACTCAATTTAACTTCTTTATGTTTTGACACTCATCAGTTGAAATTCTGGCTCCGCCATTGGTTCATATCTCTTATTGATCATCAAAAACCCAAACTGCTTTTTTTTTTGTTTCAGTGTTAATACATAATGCATATAGTATCGGTTTTTTGCTATGAGCAGTTCACTGGGGATGTGCAAAAAATGTGGAGATTTAAGACTGATAGCATGTTCAAGCTGCAAAGGATCTGGTACAATTAAAGGAGGACCATTCAATTTCATTCTTTTGGAGGATAAATCAAAAGTAGGATCCTCTTCTTCTTGTATGAAATGTCGAGCTAGAGGACACTTTCAGTGCCCTGAGTGTTCTAAACTTAGTCAGGCTTGATATATTTTACACTATACAAGCTTATTATGTTCAAAATAGTTGTCGATGCTGCTTTTGCTATAGAATTGCTTCTGTAGTATCAAATTTGATCATACACAAAAGTTGTTCTATCAGTGCCCTGAGTTCTGGAAATGTTATATGAAATTTCAGCTTGTCATGATACTTATGGATCTCGATAGGTTTCTTGGTTCACGGACATATTATACACGGTTTATAATGTAGTGAATTGAGTTCAACATAAAGAACATAGAGATATCGAATACAATGATTAATACTGCAGAGTTTTATACCTCATACCAAACGAACTATTCGACCACATTCCTTTTCCTTTCAATGTACAACATAACTTGGTTCGTCTCTGCTACATGTTCCACGCTCCTCAATTTCAATGTATTTCCTAAATATCAAATGTCTCACCATGATCCATGACATATTTTTGGAATTTAGAGGCTAATTTAAGAAATTAGGCCATCTTTTCAGTTTTATGTGTGTTATCCCATAAGTATTTGCTCATATGACTACCAATCTTCTTTTTTTTTTTGCAAAAGCTTTACAAAATCCTCTTTAGGAAGTTAGGGGAGAGTAGTATGTCTTTAGAAAATTTTCTCAGTTTTTTGTATGTTTTTTAGCTCATGAATATTTTGATAATATGACTTCAGGTTTAAAAAAAAATTCAAAACCTTTACGATTCGTCCGTAGGAAGTTTGGGAAAAGTACGTGAAGCCGGGCCATTTTCCGGACATATTTTGAGCATTTAGGAGTCATTTTATAGGAATTACGCGATTTTTTTAATTTTTCGTATCTGTTAACCGATGAATATTTTGGTGATACGAATTACAAAAGTTTTCTTTTTTTTTTTGTTAAACCAAACACTCCGTAGGGAGTTGGGAAAATAGCATGTGGAGCAAAATATTTTGGTGATTAACTTCTGATCGATATTTTTGCAAAATCTTTATGAACCCCCATAGGGAGGTTTGGGGAGCAATACATAGTCTCACCATGATTCACGATATGTTCTTGACCCTTAGGAGCCAATTTAAAGAAATTAGGCGATTTTCTCAGTTTTTCGTCAGTGGCTCAAGACTATCAGTCAACATAGCAGAAAACAAGCCCAAAGATACCAAATACTTTTCGTTTATTTGATTGAACAAGTCAAGGGCCATCCTGTTGCAACCTCAACTTCACCACACTTGAAATACTTAAATGGCAAAGCCAACCCATGAATAATATTGCTTGATTAATATAAAGCAACTTACACTTTCTATTCCTTCTGTGTTCTGCATAATCAGAAGCTCAGGTTGAAACTAATATATATAGATATATCAAGGCACCTCTATATAGCTTTCTATTCCTTCTGTATTCTGCATAATCCAGTAGCCCCGATTGGAATAAGGCACCTCTATGGCTCAAGTTACTCAACATATAATTTACATTGCATTCCTTCCTACCTAACCTAATATATTTTTAATGTAAACTTACACTGCATTTTGTGGCTGTTTGATATTCTCCCAATTCTTTACCAGATCAGTATATCCATCAGCTGAAGCTATGGCAAACTCTGTCAGTGAGCTCAAAGCAACTGACATTCCTGCACATAGCACTCTAATGGCAACCTCTGCCATCTTTTCTGCTGTCATTATGTCCTCATCAAGCTGTCCAACTTCCACGATATCCATGTTGTTCCCATCAGATTCTCCACCGAGACTCTTTGACCCACCAGGAGTCCGGCGGGAATCTTCCTTTAGTTGTTGTGCATAGAGTGAGCCTACGCCTGCTGCGAAAAAATCTAGTCCTTCAAGCACTGGTGTCTCCCGGATGGAGTCTAATAACCTGGACCACTGGATGCAAATGCTGAATATTGGTGGAGCTCCCGTGGAACGACGAGGAGAGAAGGGAAATTTTGATGAGTCAGAATCTGAACGAGCACAGCGCAAAAGCCAGCCTGCTAAAGCATGCAAGTATGATCGTTGAGAAACGATCCATGACTCGAAACAGGCTCTCCAATTTCTGAGCTCCGTCTCAAGGTTAGCAGCAGAACGGGCTAGCCTATGAGGCTCAGAAGGTGACATAACTGTGTACTTCCTTATTCCGGATTTCTTTGAAGGTGTGCCAGCTAGTAAGAGCTTGGCTTCATCTAGAGTATGCTTTTGCATTTGGTGGCACTCTGTCATAACCTTCCACATTCTTCCTAACCTGTCATCAAAGGAGCTATGTTGTAAGTTTTTAGCACATAGCAGCAAATAACATTTAATAGCAGAAAGAAACCTAACTTTCAATCATTGAATTTTAATACAACTATATTGATGTCAAAGTTTAGCTCCAATAATTGACTAACCGGACCAAATTGAGAAAGTTAGGGGACGTCAAAAGACCAGAGTCTCGAAGCTCTAAATAACTAAATGTGCTTAAACCAAGACCTTAGGGATCCTTCTGGAAAATTTGATATGAAAGAAATAAACATATTTGATATGCTGTAAATAATTCTAGTAGACAGCTAGGGGTGGATTAAAATTAAATGGATAAAATTTATAGTTGTTCCCTCAACTCAGATGTCCGATCATTTGAGAAGTTGGTCATATATGTCTCAACTCATATTATTTACATCATAAAGCAAGGAAACCCGTGGTATCCACAATTGCACTCCTATAAAGTATGAAAGGGCGTAGTAACCTCAAAAAAATATAATTATTAAGGGTGTGTTTGGTATGAAGGAAAGCATTTCATAAATTTCTTTGTTCAATTTTATCATATTTGGTTGATTGAAATGTTTTGAAAAATATTTTAAAAATGGAATTACTTTTCTCTAATGAAAGAAAAATGACTTCTGTATATAAAGTAAAATATTTCTTTAAAAACTTTTTCAACCTCACCACCCCGAAACGAGTACACAACACCCGGCTACGACCCCAATACAGGACATGTCTCCCGACCTAAATTCTGGACTTGACACCCAAAACCAAACCAAACCCTGACCTGGGACCCGAATCCCGAGTCCAAGTTAAGACCTGATACAAGACCTAGCTCTTGAATCTCAACCAGGACTTGAGACTCGACCGGGGACCTAACTCCCTAATCTAGACCCGAATCCCAACCCAGAGTCGAGACCCAACACTAGATCGAACCTTGACCTGGGCTCCGAATCCTGACCCCAAGTTGAGACCCGATTCAGGACCTAACTCCAAATCTCGACCACGACTTGAGACCCGACTCCTGACCATAGACCCAAAACCCAACCTAGACTTGAGACCCAACTCTTGACCATAGACCCCAATCTCGAACCCAGAGTTGAGACCCAACTCTTAACCCAAAACTTAACTCCCCAACTCTCAACCCATGACCTAACTCCCTGACCTGGGATACGAATCCCAACCCAGAGATGAGACCCACTTGACCTAAGACCTAACTCCCTAACTTGGGACCCGAATCCCAACCCAGAATTAAGACTCAATACTAGATCGAACCCGAACCTAGGACTCGTATCCCAACCGCAAGTTGAGACTCGATCCAGGGACCTAGCTCCCAAATCTCAACTACGACTTGAGACCCGACCCGAGACCTAACTCTTTTACCATAGACTTGAATCCCAACCCAAAGTCGATAACCAACTCTTAACCCAGGACCCAACTCCCCAACTCTCAACCCAGGACATAACTCATTAACTCTCGACCCTAGACTCGAATCTCAACCCCCAAGTCAAGACCCAACACCTAACTCCCCAACTCCAGCCTTAGACCAAACCCCAAGCTTGAGTCGAGACCCAACTCTCGACCTGGTACCTAATTCTCCAACTCCTGACCCTAGATCGAAATCCCAACCCCGACTAGACCAAACCCCCAACTCCTAGCCCTAGACCAAACCCCAAGCTTGAGTTGAGACCCAACTCTTGACCTGGTACCTGATTCTCTAACCCCTGACCCTAGACCAAAATCCTAACTCCTGACTCTTGATCCTAGACCTCTAGGTTGAATTCCAACCACGAGTCGAAACCTGACAATTGACTCGGGACCTAACTCATAGACTCTTGACCCAATACCCAAATTCAAACCCTGAGTTAAGACCCGAGAACCCTTAGAGACTCTAAACTCAAATCCCACCCTCGATTTAAGACTTGACTTTCAACCCAAGACCTAACTCCCTAACTCTAAACCCTAGACCCACATCCCAACCTCAGTTTTGACTCGACAACCTCACTCTCGACTCTTGACCCTAGACAACACCGAGTTGTGACCTGACTCCCAACCTAGGACCTAACTCCCCCACTCTTGACCCTAGACCAAATCTCAACCTCGAGTCAAGATCCGACTCTCAACTTGGTACTCACTACCCGACTCTTGTCCCTAGACCTAAATCCCAACCTCGAGTCGAGATTCGACTCTCAACTTGGGGCCTCACTACCCGACTCTTGACCCTAGACCTGAATCCCAACCCAACTCTCGACTTGAGACCTAACTCTTCTTCTCAACTCTTGACCCTAGACCAAATATCCCAACCCCACTCGCTAGCCAGGACCTAACTCCTAACCCTAGACCCGAATCTCAACCCAAGACCCAACTCATCAACTCTTAACGGCGACTTAGGACCCAACTCTCGACCTGAACTTAGGACCCGACATCCATCCAACTGTAACTCATTTCCAACATCGAATTGGGATTCTTATCCCAACCTTGGCATGAGATCAAAAATCCAACTCTCGACCCTATACCTAACCCTCGACTCCCAACCCTATATCTAACCCTTGACTCCCGACTCCTGACCCTTATCTACGACCAGACTCCTCACCCCGACCCTTGGCATGAGATCCAAACCCTCAACTCTCGACCCTATACATAACCCTCGACTCCCTACCCCAGACCCAACTCCCGACTACTAACACTGATTTAGGACCCGACTCCAGCTCCACCTTGACCCGTGACCCAACTCCCAACCCCAACATAGGACCCAAATCCTGAACCCAACTTCCAACCTAGATTCGAGACTCAACTCTCGAACCTGACCTAGGACCTCACACCCAAACCTGATCTCTCGAACCCAACTCCCTACCATGTTTCGAGACCTTACTCCTAACTCTAATCACCATCTAGAATCCAACTCCAAACTCTCCGTGGAAAACATCTCCCTTTATATCAAACAAACCCTAAAAAGAGAAAAAAAGAAAGAAGAAACGTTTGTAATCTGTTTTACCCATATTTTATCCATATCAAATATGGGCGGGTCATGTACTTTATCCGTTTTCTCCTAACCCATTTTTTATATGTCCATATCTGACTCAACCTGCCTATTTGCCACCCCTACAGACAACTAAGTACAAACTAAGAATCAATACATAGAGCTCTTTGTCAACCTTGTGTTAATAACAACTTGTAAACAATGCAAAGTGTTTAACTTTTTCTCAATTGACACATCAATGTAAAAGTCTTACTTGAATCTATCACTAAAGGAACTTCTTCTCCTTCAAATCTTTTTTGATAACATATATATACAATTAAATTATGTGAGTAGATACAACCGCACATATGTACATTTGTATGTATGGATATGGGGGGGCAGCTTCAAGAACATGACAGTTTGAGCAAATAAATCATAGAACTGGAATGTTTATCAAGTATAGATAGCTGAAGAACAGTAAAGAGGGATATCATATACATACCCTTGCACTAATTCTAAAAGCTGAGGTTGCAATTCTTCATCCCTTAAAGTTTCAATCCTTCTCGAGATAGATTCAACAGAGTGGATTGAAACCTTTATCTGAGTATCCAGATTCCTAATGGCTGCTCTCGTTTTATCCACAGACGAAGGGTCTGCTCCATTCACATCTAGATTTCTGAGTTGAGCCACTTTTTTCTCATACGCTAGCCGGATCCGCTCACCTGCCTATCAAAAATATAATAATGAATAACTGATGTTCACAATCAACATCTTAGAGTAATTAGGTTAACAGGAAAACGTTACTTAAGAGAAACATGTTTGGAGGTCAGATAAATTAAAGAAATTTTAAGCAATAATTCCGTATTATCCATATATGCATGTCTTGCATTATCCTGTTTCTGGAATGAACAATAATAATTATCCTTCTTAATCAAGAATCACATTTGAATTCATTCTACTTTCAGCAGGTTGTAAAATCAAATGGAATTCATGCAACCCTTTCATTTTATATATACATGCATGTCTTGCATTTTCCTGTTATTTCTGGAATGAACAGTGATAATTCTTCTTCTTGCTCAGCTCAAGAGTCATATTTGAATTCTTCTCTTTCTAACAGTTTAGTGTCTCGTCCTATTTTTAGATAGAAACTAGTCGAAATTGATTTATATCTTAAATTTTCTTTAAGAAACAGAAGCATACCCTGACTTCCTCATATAGTTTTTTCTCCCAGGCATATAATCTATCCAAGGTTGATTGATGACTGCTTGAGAGCATGCTAGATTCATCGGATAAGTCACTACTGCTCTGATAACCCTCATCTCTTAAAGTTGAAGGATTAATCAAAAATCTCGACGAGGATGATGTTGATGATCCTGAGCGAAACAGAGCTACTGGATTCAACATTTTCATCGCTGCAAATAAAATAAGAAGATAAGCATCCAAACATAAATATTTCGAAACTTTGACCAAATAAGATGGCGATAATCCTTTGAATGACAAATCTGGAGGTGTTAGGATTAATTGATGACAATCAGAAAAATAAGCATTTGCTCACTTCTTATAACAGAAAAAATGGCACTGCTACTAGTTCACTTCTATATCATTTGCATGAGAAAATGGAATAAAGAAACTTCTATAGAAAGCACATCACTTCGGAATAACATTGAGCTTCAAAGTGAAGAAACAACTCTTCTTATTAGATTGTTCCTGCACAAAGAACCTTGGTTTCTTCTAATAATGCAACTGTATACTGTTTGAAGCTTGCCATTTCTCCCGAAATATATCAGTTACTTTTCGCAATAGACCTTAAAGAAAAGTCCAGATTTGAAGCAAGAAAAAAACTAGCATTTTCCATGCTACTAGGAACATGCAAGGACCTAACTCTTTGATCTTGAACAAGCTAAAATAATGTGAATGCTACTTCCACTGCATGCATATTTGACTTAGGGTGCAAAGTCATGAAGAACAAGAAAATCAGAAGAGTGTTGTGAAGCATTTTATGTAAACACCTTACCTGACTGATCACTCGATTGCAATGAGTACTGAGCCCTGATAGCTTCTAAAACAGTTGACACCTCTTTAGCAGAATTACAAGCAATCATAAACTGACTTTCAAGATCCTTAATAACTTCTGACATGCTTGTAGGCCTTTTATTTACATAAACAGTAAATCCAGGTGTTTCCTCTTTTGCTTCAGGATCAGCAACTGCTGTCTCCTTATTGCTGAGTTGCCCTGCATTCTGTGTCTTTGCCACTGTTGTGGTTTGGTTGGGCTTAGATAGTAATTCTTGAATATGGGGAACATTTTCATGTTCATCGTCGGTTTCTTCCTCATCGCTATCATCATCATCGTCATCGTCTTCGTCGACATCTTCCACCATAACTTCATCTTTATCACAACTGTGAACTCCTTTGGTCCGATCCTCTTTCACATCCTCTCCATGATCAGTTTCTTCTATCTCTGTTTCCTCTTCTAGTTCAGGAATTCCTTCTTGCTCCCTAACTTGTCTTAGCCCATCATTGTCATCATCGAGAATTGTCTGGTCAAGGTTGTTGTTTCTCATAGGATAACCATAATAATCAAGTGAAGAAAATGGATTCCAAAAAAAATCCCACTGTGATGTTTGTGGTGAAGGGGGAGGCAAATTGGGCCTGTTGTTGGGGGAATATTGGAAAATCGAAGGGTTCATCGGTGAGGATTGCATAGAAAAGAAACTATCCATCCCATATTGATGTACTGGGGAGTATGCCTGGATTCTAACTGTTTCGGGTGACCGAGGTCTTTCTTCAACAGAAACAGCAGGATTCCCACCTGACCTAAGATAATTTATTTTTACAGTAGATTTGGGTTTTGGTTCCGGCTTCAAGTGTGTTATGGAAAAGGATTTTGGTTCTATGGAGATGAAACCAGGACTTACTTTCTTAACAGGTGTAAAGGGTGGAGTTTTAAAAGAATCTAACGAAAATTCACGAGGTTCATCGACTTCAACATAATCTCGAAGAGCAGCAGAAACTCTTTCCATGGCATGGATATAAGCCAAGTGTCCAGAAGCAAACCGCATCCTCTGTTCCACTGCTTGTTTAATAAACTTCTTTCGATCTTTACAAAGTTGAACAGCTTCTTCATCATCCAACTTGGATGAAGAACATCCCATCTCTCTCAAAATTAACTTTTTATCTCTCTTCTCTTTTAAAAGCCTAAGAATTTTTCAGGCCCGAATCGAAACAGGAAAGGAGATTAAGTCCTCTTAATATGGTCACCAGATTCATATGGAAACCAGCAAACTGTTCAAAACAAGAAAGCGAGTTTCAGAATTTACATTTTCAGATAGAATCAAAAGATATATAACCAACAAGGAAAGAAAGAAACAACAAGATATCCTATACATAAATTATTGAAAACAATGACATATTTAGGTTCTTTGCCTTGTTAATAAGCCATAAGAATAAAGAAAAACTTGAAATCACTTGCAATCTTGGTCTTAACAAATAGAATTGCTTCATCGCTAAGAGATCAAAATCATATCAGTAAAAATGTTGAATTTTTTATATTAAAAAACCCCATCAATAATTAAGGCAATAACAGTTTACGAAAAACAAGAACAAATTTAGCAAAGATTTTGAGCAGCTTACTACTACACTCCTCAAACCAGTAAAACTGATGAACCCAAAATAGGAAAAAGAAGGGTTCTTAAGGAAACGTATGAAGATTAAATAATCAAAATCACCCATTAATTCCAAGAACTAAAAACTAAATTCGCAATGCATCCTCACATATTAAAGCAAAAACAGCAACTGGATTTAGTATATTTAGTCAACAAATCACAAAAAAAATAGCAACCCATTTTAACATTTCCCAAATTAGCCAACAAAAATCTTCGAATAAACACAAAGAATCCCACAAAAATGTTACCATTTCCTTTAAATTAACAAAAAAGGGTTAAAATCTTGAAGAAAAGTGAAATGAACGAAACTCACACAAAAACTGAACTTGCTATCATGATTTTCTCATTCCCTGACAACAAACAAACCCATTTTCTGAACAAACAAAATGAAGAATTGTACATGATAAGAAAACCCGTACCTGGCAATAAGAAGATCAAGAAGACAGAATAACCCAAGTGGGAGTTTGTGATGAATGCTAAGTGTGTGACTGTGTGTGAGAGAGAGAAAGAAGAAGAAAACAGAGAGACGTTGTGGGGGGTAGAGAGAGAAAGCAACGGTCAAAACAGGTTTAAAGTAAAGAAAAAAAAAAAGCAAAACCCATAAAAGAAAGAAGAAGAAGAATAGTAGCACCGAAAAGCAAAAATAAGGTAAAGGAAAGAATATAGTGAGGTTTCAGAATATTTGACGCTTTTATACTTACTGCCATTCATCTTCTCTTTATTTACGCAAATACCACTAGTAATAAAAATTGTTCACTACGATTAATAGTTTGGTACAAAAATATCTCCCATTAATACTTACTGTCATTTATCTTCGCTTTTTTGGTGATTATAATATCTTTATGATTTGTTGCGTAAAAGTTTTTGAAATAAATAAAAGAATAATGATTAACATGTGTAGAGAATAGAGATAATTGATGTTTTTTCAATAGTTATTATAAGTTAGTGTTTACAAAATTAAAAGAAGGAGAAAAGAGAATAATATATAAAAGAAGAAATACATAGGAAAAATAATTAAATTCTAAGTATTTTCAGGTAAATTTTATTTAGTTGATCAGTGCTATGGAAAAATTAATTAATTTCAAATCAATAACTTAAACCTCTTTTTGTAAAGCTCGTTAATTCTTATTGTTTTTATTCATTTAAAAAAAAAAGGTGTTCATATATAAACTTGTTCGAAAGGTTCTCGATAAATATTTACTATTTTATTATGAGTTTAAAATAGGCATTTGGTCATTAATATTTTATGTTATTTAAAATTTGTGGAGTTAAAATTAAAGATGAAATTCATGTGTTTGATTTTAGAAAGAATATGTAAATAGGAATCATATTCCTCTTTAAAAAATAGTTGGTTCATAGGTAAATTATTTATGTAATATAGAATTAATAGGAGATTTAGTTTGTAATTTAGAAATTTGCATAATCAATAGATAATATAAATACAAAATTTATATGTCATTTTATGCATGATAGAGAAGAAGGAAAACTCACTACATGCATAATTAAATCCTGCATAAAATGTATAGATTTTTTCATAACTAATAATTACACAATAATAAAAACACACAGGGTTGGAGTGGAGTTGTAAGACTCTTATAAATACTCTTTCATTTTTATTCAATTTTAAATTCGAATCCTATTGAATATAAAATTATTTTTGTTAAAAAATAATCTTACTTTCAAATTGTAACATAAATAAATTTAATCATATCTCGATTTAAATATTAAACTCCCAATGAAGAAGTCTAAAACGAATAAATAAATAAATTGGTGATACTCAAGCATAACCCCTTTTCATAGTATGAACTAAACTTCTACTTTTAAAGTTTCCGTTTTTTTGATTCGTAATGTGTTTGCTATATATCATTTTAAAATGTTTTTTAAAAAAACAAAACGTGGTCTTATTTCCCCACAACTACTTCTCTTTTAAAATTAATTACATAAAATTATAACTTTATATAACTTAAAAAAACAAAACGTGGTCTTTCTCATTTTATACATTTCGTTTTATATAATTCGCTTTAATTGTATATGTATAGCAAATTATACATATATATGTTTGCTATGGAGCGCAATTATACAAACTTTTCTATAATACAAATATAAATTTCATATTTACTATATGTGAAAGTTGTCTTTTTAAAATATATTTAATGAGTTAAAAATGATTATGTATTAATATTAAAATTATATGATGAGTTCTTTTTTATCTTGTACTAGTTGGCTTTAAGTACTAGTTGGTGATAAAGATGTTATTTGTCTGCTTTTTCACTATCCAATCGTCACAAAAAGATATGATATATGCTTCCCTTATTATTTCGATGTAAACTTGTGTTATATATATATATATATATATATATATATATATATATTTAAAGTATACTAAGATTAGAAGTCCATAGTCAATTTTTTAACACAAGTTTGCATCGAAATAATAAGGGAAGTATATATCATATCTTTTTGTGATGATTGGATAGTGAAAAAGCAGAGAAATAACATCTTTATCACTAACTAGTACTTAAAGCCAACTAGTACTTAAAGCCAACTAGTACAAGATAAAAAAGAAATCATCATATAATTTTAATATTAATACATAATCATTTTTAACTCATTAAATATATTTTAAAAAGATAACTTTCACATATAGTAAATATGAAATTTATATTTGTATGTTATAGGAAAGTTTGTATAATTACGCTCCATAGCAAACATATATATGTATAATTCGCTATACATATACAATTAAAGCGAATTGTATAAAACGAAATGTATAAAACGAGAAAGATAAAGAGACTTGGGCAGAGAATTGTATAAAACAAAATATAAAATGAATTGTATAATTATAAGTGTATAAGATGATTATATACAATTTGAATTTGTATAAAACGAGAAAGGGAGAAAGACAAAAGAGACTTGGGCAGGAAATATACAATTGAATCAAATTATATAAAACGAGAAAGAGAGAAATTATATACAATTTGAATTTGTATAAAACGAGAAAGAGAGAAAGACAAAAGAGTTTGCTATGGAACACAAATAAATCTAGAAAAATTATATACAATTATATATAATTAGAAACACAATTTATACAATTCGATTGTATAAAGCGACAGAGGCTAGCGAGAGAGGGAGAGTGGCAAGCCAGAATATGAGGAGAGAGGGACTGCCAAACAATTTGCTATGAAACACAAATAAATCAAAAAGTAACTACTATATTTGTTTTATATTATTAGTTTGTCATTTTATACAATTATCTCTTTAAAAAAACACTTTGTTTCTAATTAGTAACCTTTATAATTAAATTAAATTATTATATATGAGTCGATTCCAAACTCAAGTAAATAAAATAAGAGATTAATCTTTTCCTTTTTAGTAAATCAACCTAGAGCCTGTTTGGCTCAGCTTAAAAGCTGATTTTCTACTTATTTAGTTGTTTAATAATTCTCAAAATAACTTATTTTAAGTTAAAAAAATTTATTTTAAGACAAAAGTTAAAAGTTGGGGTAGGGGTGCTTTTCTTTTTTTAGCTTATAAGCTCTTTTAAGTTGATCAAATTTTTACCTTTTTACCCTTATTTCTTTTATTTTTATTTTTATTATTATTATAATTATTAGTATATTAATATTTTATTATTTTATTATTATTTTATTTTATTACTCTTTATTATTACTATTATTATTATTATTATTATATACTATTATTATTATTAATATTATTATTATTATTATTAGTATTATTAATATTTCATTATTATTATTATTTATTTTATTATTCTTTATTATTATGATGATGATTATATTATATATTATTTTTATATTATTTTATTATTATTATTATTTATTATTATTTATTATTATTTATTATTATTTATTATTATTATTATTATTATTATTATTATTATTTATTATTATTATTATTATATTATTATTATTATTATTATTATTATTTATTATTATTATTATATTATTATTATTATTATTATTAATATTTTATATATTATTATTATTATATTATTATTATTATTATTATTATTAATATTTTATATATTATTATTATTATTATTTTATTAATATTTATTATTATTATTATTATTATTATTATTTTCATATTGTTATCTTATTATTATTATTATTTATTATATTTTATTTATTATTATATATTATTATTGTTATTATTATTATTATATATTATTATTAATATTTTATTATTCTTATAATTATTATTATTATTATTATTATTTTATTCTTTATTATTATTATTATATATTATTTTATTATTTTATTATTATTATTATTATTATTATTTTATATTATTATTATTATTATTATTAATATTTTATATATTATTATTATTATTATTATTATTATTATTATTATTATTAATATTTTATATATTATTATTATTATTATTTATTTTATTAATATTTATTATTATTATTATTATTATTATTATTTTCATATTGTTATCTTATTATTATTATTATTTATTATATTTTATTTATTATTATATATTATTATTGTTATTATTATTATTATATATTATTATTAATATTTTATTATTCTTATAATTATTATTATTATTATTATTATTTTATTCTTTATTATTATTATTATATATTATTTTATTATTTTATTATTATTATTATTATTATTATTTTATTATTCTTTATTATTATTATATATTATATATTATTACTTATTTCATTATTCTTTATTATTATTATATATTATTATTATTATATATTATATATTATATATTATATATTATTATTATTATTATTTTCATATTATTTTATTATTATTATTATTATTTGTTATTATTATTATTATATATTATTATTATTATTAGTAGTATTATTGAATTAATCAACTTTTATCATGTTAACAACTTTTAAGGGTATTTCAGATATTTTGATTAAAAAAGCTGTTTATCAGCACTTGTTTGCCAAACACATCAATAACTTTTTTTTAACTTCAGCACTTTTATCCAAACGCATAACTGCTTATTTTAAAAATAAATTTCAGCACTTTCAAAATTACTTTTTAAAAGCTGCTTTTTTTAATTCCATCCAAACGGCTCCTAATCTCTTAACAATTGTAATACATTTGTTTACTATATCAACATCTAATTATTTCCAATAAATTGAAATCACGTAACTAAAAATGATAGGAACATTATCATATCTTATTCCTAAAAAGAAAGAAAACTATTTTGAAGAAAAAAAAAAAAAAAAAAAAGTTGCGCAATAAAGCAAAAAAGATAAAGCGAAAGCAGCTTTAATTAATATTACCACCAGATGCATCGACAGTTGCGATGATATTTCGCTACAAAATATCAATAATGCCATTGCTTTTAACTAATGATCAATTTTGAAATTTAATTACTTCATCATTAGTTCTAATTTCTAAATAATATACGTTAATTAATAATTTCCATGTTGACGAAGATAATATGGGACAAAATAAAGTCGGGACAAAATAAAGTCATTATGAAGAAGAAAAAAATCGTACAATTATTCCACTTGCTCATATTCCGATAAAAATGTCTCTCTTATTCTATATTGTGGGACATAAACGTCCTTTTCTTATTTAATTTACCACCTTTAAATTCATGTCTTTTTAAGGTTATATATATTCTTATGAATAATTACATATATTTTTAAGGTAATCGTTATATTGCGAGTATTAAAATAAAGGTCAATTAATTTAATTTACTTGAATCTTTAAATATGAATTGATTAAAATTCTTTTATTTATGAGCTTAATATATTTTAATTCGATTCAGTTCAGTCTATTAAAAATTGAATTGACATGTAATTTAAATTGATTTATGAATTTTTTTATTAAAATATTTTTTCAATTTGATATGTTATATTTAGTATAATAAAAAAAAAAAAATTTATGAACTTTGCTTATTTGGTGCATAAGGAATTAGAGCAATATTGATAATTTTCACAATTTTTATAAAAAAAATTAAGATTGTTAAATACAGCTTAAAAATCCATATGCATATTCAAACAAGCTTAGACTTCATTTTTTATAATTTTATATTATGATTTCAAATAATAATTTCTCTTAAATGACCAAATTGACCTAAGAATAATTTTTGTTGTTTTTTCGATATTCTACATTATGAGTTGTTTAGAGTTAAATGACATATATTGTTAATTAATATTTTAAAACATATTTTCTATCATTTGATATGAAAAATTATATTTGTAATATTTTTAAATATTATTATAAAAATTTAACGAAATTAACCATAAAATAAAACGCAATAAATATATTAAAATATAAAAAAGTATTTGCTTACTTTACTTTTTCACGATCCAATTTTTTAAAATTAAACTAATCGGATCAAATCTTGAGAAGGACAAAATATTATTATTAAAAAAAATGAATGCCGCTGATATTCTTTAAATTAAATTAATTGTTGTCTATTTGATGTCAAAATAAAAAATAATGCAAATATTTGACTTTGGGGTAAAACATTATTACTATTATTATTATTTGTATTTTTCTACTTTGGCTGTTTCTCGTAACTGTGATACAGCCAAAGAATAAGACAATATTATTATAACGGGTGGGACGATGTTCAAAATTTACTTTCTCATCTGACCCAAATGCCTAGGAAATAGAATATGCAGAAAGTAAGATTATATTATATTTTATTAGCTAGTATTTTGTTATAAATTTTAAAATAAATTTTTAAAAATAATTTTTAAATTTAATCATGAAATAATTTGATCCGTTCAATCCGTCTAAATCTGAATGTGTTATTGAATCACTCATTTATTAGTTCAATTTATTTCAATTCAACATATTGTAGCTTATTAAAAATTGAGTTGTTTTTTTTAAAAAAAAAATATAGATTGTCTAATGAGAAATATCTTTTATATACTTTAAAATGACACAATAGAGAAAAATAATAATTTGATTAGATAGTTAACAGTCAGAAAAGAATAAAAATAATAATTAAATTTACTGAAAATTATATGGATTGAATTATGATCCGTTCTGGATCTGTTTTAAGCCGAGTAAATTTGGATTGAATGAGATCTTTATTCGTTTATCATCTTAAATGATTCTTAGGAATGTCCATGATTATGGCTAAAAAATCAAACTTAACTGCAATTCGAATCAAATTGACTGAAAAACAGATAATTATTTGGTTTGGTTAGATCTGCTTTTAAATTTTGAAAATCGATATTATTTTGCATGATTTTAATTTTAAAAAAAAATGAAATTGAACCGAGAATATAAATTTTACAATTATTTATATATTATTCATAAATAAAATATAGATATTTTGTTAAATTTTAATTAATTTAAATCTTTAACTTTACCATTTTCTCAAGCTCAATAATTAAATTTTAGCTCAACTACTACAACTTTAAGTCCAAGCTCATCAAAAATCAATTATTTTGATCGTTACCTACTTTCCATAAGATACTCACACTTTCTTTTAATTGAATTACTTTGTACAATAATAACTTTAATATTGCTTAATTGAATCCATAATAACTTTTTTATTGGTTATTCATGTACTAGATATTTCTGTCTATCGAGATACGTATATCCTCAAATGAATTATTACTTTAGAACCGAATAAATTAGAAAATTGAACCAAATCGATAATAACCAAACCAACGATTATTTTTTCGTTTGATTTAATTTTAGGGATCTAAAAATTATCTAAATCAAGTTAATTTTAATTTTAACTAATAACTTATTCAAATCGAACCACGTACAACCTACCTATTTTAATTCACTAATTTGACTTAATCCGCTTAATTACTGCCCCTAATTTTTATGCACCTCAACAAATTAGTATAACACATGATTCTCATTTCACATGTCCTACATATTTATTCTTTAGGGTTAAAGACTACAAATTCCCTTCACACGTGCATTTGATTCTTGAGTAGTCATATTTTGAAATTAATAATTAGTTCTCTTTTAATGAAATAATAATATTGAAATAGATTTTTTTGGATTTAAAAAATAGGTCAAATGATAAAAGTGTCCTTTAATTATTTTTTATATTTTACTTTTCACATATATGTATATTTACATTATTTTAATATCATGTATAATAACATTTCACCACTTTTTATTTTTATAATAATTCTTTCATATTTTTCATTAAAAATTACATTATATAAATATAATTTTTATTTATAAATTCATTTGACTAATCTTTATATTTATTTGTATTTTGATTTCTCTATTACTGAATTACATATTTTTAGTTAGGGAAAATGCACAAGTACCCCCTCAATCTATGCCCGAAATCCCAGAGACGCATTTATACTATACTAAGATCCTATTATCCCCCTGAACTTATTTTATAAGTAATTTTCTACCCCTTTTCGGCCTACGTGATACTAGCATGGAAAAAAAATCAACCAACGTTGGGCCCACAAGATAGTACCACATAGGCCGAGAAGGGGTAGAAAATTATTAATAAAATAAGTTTAGTGGGGTAATAGGACCTTAGTATAGTATAAGTGTGTCTCTAAGATTTCAGACATAGGTTGAGGGGGTACTTGTGCATTAGCCCTTTTAGTTATATTTTCTTTTTGTCACTTGAAATTTTATATTATATATATATCAATTCTATAACTTTAATACATTACAATTTAAGAGTGAGATGTGCTTAAATGAAGTGATATAAATAATAAATAATTTTTTACTTTAACAAACTTAAGGTGGAAGTTTGATTTTAAAGCAAAATAAAATGAACGTTTTATTTTAAATACACACAATATAATCATTGGAATATGTACACGTAAAAATATTTAAGTTAAACAAAATGAAAATTTTATATTAAGAATGTATAATTAAGCTTGAAAAAATAATATAAAGATAAATTAAGTGAAAGATATTTTTATAAACAAATAACTTATTCTTAAAATTTAGCAATACATATTGTTTTGACCTAACAAACTAAACAATCAATAAAGAGATTAATAAGGAATAGTCTCAGCATAATTATCCAAATAAAATTTATTCCATCATGATTAATCTCAAAATAACTTGTATACAAACAAAAGATAAATTGTGTTGACTGCATATCAATTAAAAAAAAATTAATTTTTTAAAGTTATATTTCTGTTTAAATATAATACATTTAACATTTTAGAAAATGACTATAATTGATAAAAGGAAATTAGGAACGTGATGAATATTCTTTTTGAATTTTTAGATTGACAAATAAAAATTTATAATATTTGTTTTAATAAAATGGAGAAGTAAAATGAATAAGAAAGTCAGAAAGTATTGATTTAAGTATAGGAAATCACATATTATCGAAAATCTACCTGGTCGTAAATTTTAAACCATATTTTGAATATTTATGTTCAAAAAATTATTTAGCCATAAATTATGAGTTAGATTTTAAAGATTTATGTTCAAAAATACGTTTGACCATAAATTTTGAACCAATGTTTAAAGATCTATGTTTAAATAATGTATGTTTGACGGTAAATTTTGAATCAAATCTTAAAGATTTATGTTCAATATGTTTGACCATAAATTTTGTATTCGATTTTAAAGATTCATGTTCAAAAATCTATTTGACTAAAAATATTGAATCAGATTTTGAAGATTTATGTTAGAAAAATGTGTTTGACCATAAATTTTGAGTCCAATTTTAAAAGTTTATGTTCAAAAAAGTGTTTGACCATAATTTTGATTCATATGTTGAAGATTTATGTTCAAAAATATATTTGGCCATAAATTTTGAATATGATTTTGAAGATTTATGTTTAAAATTGTTTGACCATATATTTTAAATTGGATTTTAAAGATTTTGACCATAAATTTGAATTAGATTTTAGATTATGTTCAAAAATATGTTTGACCATGACTTTTAAATTAGATTTTCAAGACTTATGTTCAAATATATGTTCGATCATAAAGTTAAAATGACATTTACTTTAAAATATATATATTTTTTTTAAAAATAAAACTTATTTTAGATTGAGGGATATATTTTAAACTTCACTACTTCTTTAGAGATATAAATATTTATGAAAAGATAAATCAGAAAGTAATTGAAAATGGAAGGTGATAAGAACATTGACATATAGTTGCACTAACTAGATCAATTAGGATTAATAATTAATAACTTAATAGGTGGATTAAAGTAACTTAGTGAAGAAGTATGTCTTTCTGAATTATAATAATACAAAACTAGAAAAGTATAATGGTTTGAGTTCACAATAGCTTTAAAAAGAAAAAGGTGGAGAAAAAAAAAACATATCTAAAGCTTTATTTGTTTTTTCTCTATTCAACTTTTTAGTACTTTTAAATTGTAATATAGAAAAAGATTAGCAGGAAACACATCTAATTGCATGTGATTAAGGATCATTACTTACTGATTTTTTCTTAATTAATTAACACAAGTAAATGCTAGAAATAATGTAATTCTCCCCAAGTGTTTCCAAACTCAAAATATAATAACCTATTCCTTATTAATATTACAAAATTATTATATTTATATATGCAAAGACTATTTGATTAATTTTTTTCTTTTTAATCTTAATAACATATTTTTATAATCAAATAAATAAAATGAAAAATTTAAACATCACAAGTTCAGATTATTTTCTTAAAAAATTCTTTCTTATATTCCATATGTCAGTGTTGAGACTTAATGAGAACAATAACGAAAAGGAGGAGGATTTCTCATTTTTCTTTTATCTTCTTCGTACTTGTCAATGAAGCATAAAAATAATAAAATTTTAATTTCTTATGAAGTAACATTTCATTTGAGTTCCCATTTTTTCTATTGCTTCATCAACTAATTAATTATTATTCCTATAATTTTCATGTAAGATATATATCATTAAATTGAGTTTAAACATTAAAGAACTAATTAATATTAAATATTAGCTAAAATTTATGAAGTAATATTTAAGACAATTAAACAACTCCCACTTCAATAGAAAGTCTCACCAAGTGACTATTTCATAATTGAGAGGTCTTCATATCTCAAAAAGATGTCTAAGAAATATAATATATGTCAACATAATTAATCAAGTGATACATGTCATATTGCGCGATACATGATGAACAAGTATCATATATGTGTAAGAGGAGTTACATGTATAAGTTATGTATCAAGCATATATAAGAATTGTCTTAGCCATTTTGAAACATGTCAAATATGCTAGAATTGTGTACCTTATGATACATGTTGTATTTGTGTCACACTTATATAATTCTTTCTTATATAATTATCTCATTATGGCTTCATAGTTATACATGAAGAAATTAACATATTAACTATATATATGACGATCCTATGTGTAATAAGATTATAAAGGCCTTAAGTAATAATACTTTCTAAACATTAATTCATGGTATTCTCATCAAATAACGTGAGAAAGAATGTAGTGCATGCAAGAAAAATTAGTTTCTCCTAAAAGTTTAATCACTTTTGCTAAAGATAATTCAAGAACACGTCATGAATTCAATTATATATCTTGAATTAAAGTAATATTATATGATGTGTTGTAAAAAATATTAAGTTTCAGTATCTTAAAGTCATGTCTAATTTACAATTAGATAATTTATGTTTCATAATTTAGAATCGAGAAAATTTTGATATATGGTATCAGAGCATAATTTAGGAACTAATTATTTTTCGTCAAATATTTCAATCTTAAGAATCTTAATTATGATATTGAGTTGGCTAATTAATTCATTAAGATCCTGACACGCATAGATGTTATCCATAACTTATTATTTTTTGAAATTATTATGTATGATTATTTAATAATTAATGTGTTCGAATCTTTATGATAATTAATTTTAAAATAATGAATAAATTTATGTTCAATTATCCAAGATTTTAATATTTTTGGATGAAGATATGGATAAATTGAAGTTCGTGATTATAATTTATTTTTGAATCGCCCAAATATTGATTAATTATTCTTTCAATTATTAAATATTAAATCAATAACTTATATGTGCAATTAATTTTTTTTAATATTTAAAAATAATAAATATTGTTGATTGACACATTAAAATTATCAAATAAGATTCTTTCTAAACCATTATTATATTCAAAGTTATGTTGATATTTATCTCAAATGAAGACACCAAAATAAATTTTAGAGTACATAAATCATCTATGAATATGAAGTATGTCCGAGTTTATAATATCTTGCATTAACGAATAAGCATATTTCATTTTCGACACTAGCTTCTTATTTTCACTTTTTTTTCTTTTTGTGATCATTAATGGACTCAACTTCTCAAATTGATGAAATTAAATTAAATTTCATTTTGAGATTTTAGATCTTGATATTGCACTATATACTAAAAAATAAACTACTATTACTGAAACTAGCTAGCAATGCTGAATTGATCTAACAGAAAAAAACTAATGTTTATACGAACGAATATTGTCGGCAACATTAATACTATTTTCCAAGAACTTAAAGTTCTACAAGAATTTTATAGCTTATGAAAGAGTGTTCAGAAATTGCTGATAAGTATTTTTTTGGAACACTAATGGATACCTCAACCATCAAGAATTTTGATAATTTATGTATCATGCACATGCATATCATTGAAAACGCATATAATTGCAAGACTTAATATCTTGAAGATGAAGGCATATATGAAATTTGTTGTGCAATTTATTATAAATTCATTACCATTCAAGTATGAGTCTTTCAAATAAACTAGGAAGTACAATGCCATTAAATATGCATAAACTGCACAAAGTATTGGTTCAAGAAAATACAAGTCTAAAGGATTAAGAAAATTGCTCTATCCACCTCATAAAAATGAAAAAACATGATCAATATCAATAATCAATGAAGCCTTTGAAGACTTATGCTCTTCATTTTTTTCTTAGAGATCTTCTACAGGCAAAGACTCCCCCAACAAATGTATTCTTAAGTCTTCTATGCAATGTATCAGAATCTTGTTGAACTCGGCCAGTTCTAAGCTCAATCGATCGACCTTTTGACTGTATGTCTCTTTTTCACGCCCCAATGAGGCGAGGTCAACCTTCGAGACTTCGAGACGCTTCGTCAACTCATTAATCTCTATCTTAAGCTTGGTGTTTTCTGAAGTCAGAAGGTTCTCCTTTAGTTGATCAATTTCATCCTGCATCTTTTTTTTATCCTCGATCATTCTTCTAAGACCTTCAAACGTTAGCACATTAGCCTGCAATAATGAAAAGTAAGAAGTAAAAAAAGAGTTTATAAATCTCAAAATATATTTAGTAAAAAGAAAAATGGATCAGATTGGAAAGGCTACAACAAAGGCATAGTGCTTCTTCTTAGGTGAGATAGTAGAAGAAGAGTCTAGAACATTACCGGAATGACGCCTGAAGACTCAACAATAGTGGATCTAGAGGTCATACTTTCTAGAACAAATGGTTTGATTGAAGGTTTGGTTGTCGAATCTACTATATCAACAAGCTAAGATTCCTTTAAAAGTTGATCGACTACAACAAGATCAGAAGCTCTGGATGAGAAACATTTCTCCCGCCTCAAGGGGGGTTCACCTTTTTCGATATCATCATCCTCGAGAATCACTTTTTGATGTTGCATTGGACATGCTACAACACCCCATGCACATACTTGTTTTTCCTCATTTGAGATGTTTTGTTTTTTCTGCTTCTTCTTCTGCAACTGAAGATCTATTTCAGAGAAAAGTTCACTACTTATTGGTTCTTGCCCTTGAGGTCTCTTGCAATTAACGAGAATATTTGTTTGCCCTTCAGCTTCCGTGAGATTGAGAGGCATCTCTATAGTTTGAACATTTGAGGATCTTTTTAGAAGTCCTGTAGAGTTTTTTTGACATAAGCTAAAAGGTCGTGAAATTATAAAAGGAGGTTAAATCGAAAGAAATCCAAAATGTTACCATGACTTTTGGACTTCCACCCATTATTTTTGGAAATTTATTTCCAAGTTCGTTCATTTTTATTTGAATTGCTTAGGATGATCGAGATCCAGTTAGAGATACTTATATCCATGGAAGGTTTCCAAATTACGGCTGAATAACAAAATTTACGATCAAATTAGAAGTAATAATGAAAGAAAATGAAATAATTGTCTTTCATGATAAATACTTACGAGTATAATTCCAGGTTTTTGGAAACGGCATGCTGGTTTGTGGAATTATGTCTTTGGTAGTGACAACAACAAATCTTTCCATCCATCCTCGGTCATTATCCTCATCTAAGCTAGAGAGAATAGCCCTTTCTCCTCGTTTCACTAAGTTGATAACTTCGCCTAGAAAAAATCTTGGGGAGTAAAGGAGTATCAAATGATCAAGGGTGAATTCTAATTCATATTGGTTGGCTAAGTAACGAAGGCAGGCAACTGCTCTCCATAAAGATGGTCCGACTTGAGCCAAACATACCTTGTACTTAATGCAGAAGTCAAGGATAACTTGGTCAATGAAGGGACTGCCAAATCCAAGAGTGAACGAGTATGTGTATATGTATGAGTGGTCCACCTTCTCAAAAGTCACCCTCTCCCAGCTACTGGGGGCGTAAACCCCAATGTTATCACCCCACATACAATCTTTTCGAACGATAGGGAGGTCAGCTATTTGAATAACAGAAGCATAATCACCAATCAGTTTTTCACGATCTCCAATTTTTTTCGTTGACAAAGTCCGAGGAAGTAGATCTTTGTCAAAAGATAATTTTTTCGGAAGAAACATATCGACCGTGGGTTCAACTGCAAATTCACCTTGCTTGATTGCTTTGAAGTTTTCTGAATCATTGTCAGGAAAAGGTTTCCGATCCGAAAGACAAGGTCAATTTTGGCGACTAGCAATCGAAGCATCTTTGTGTGGAGGAGAAGTTGCAGACATAAAAATTTTGGTGGTTGGTTGTTAAAATGATTGAGAAAATAAGAAATTTATGAATGCTGGGGAAGGCTGAGCAGACTAGGAAAGAAAATTTGTTGTGAGAAAGAGTGAAGAGTAGAGAAGACACTTATATACAATGTGCCACGCAAAATTCATTGACAAGGCCAATAGTGTAATGTAACGTGTCAAATATATCTTGTCCAATCAAATGTGATCACGTCACTTTTTAATTTGATGATTAATGATTTAAATCAATTAATCAAATAAAAAAAAGAGTGTAATCCAACAACAACTCTTCCATCCTACAATTAGAAATAGCGGTACTTATAATTTAAAAAAAAACCATAAAATTTCATATAAAAAGCTAAAGATAGCTCGAATACCAAACGCCACAGTTGTCTTTTTCTAGCTGCAATCATTTAAGTGTTCAAAACTTCTTAAAATTTAGACTAAAATTGAAAATTAATCTCAAAGGTCATTAAATTTCTTTCAAGATACAATACATACATAAATTTTAGTTTGAATTTTATTTTCTGAATTGTTTGATAGAAAACTAACATATTTAGATATTATATTAAAAATAATTGTATGATAATGAACACATTTTAGAAAAAATTGAATTACCTACGGTTCAAAATTAGCTAAACTATGTAATCAGTAAAAGGATCTCAATGAAAAGAACAATCTGTAAATATAACACAAAATGATTAAAAGTATCAGTTGATATATTCTTTTCATATGTGAGAGTGATAAATTTTTCAGAAAGAAAAAACAAGTAAAAGGTTTGGTATTTTATTCCTTATCCATGTTGAGTATGATTTTTGCTGTAACGATCCGCAAGTACACCCTAGAAGTTAGAGCATCCTTCTGTCGCCACACGGCAAATGAGACTTCAAGAAGTCTCATCAAAGCCACTCGTATCATTCATTGCATAATAAACATTGTAAAATGAGTAAGAATTTAAAACTTTCTTCACACACGAAGAACTCTTTCCATAATCAATACGCAAGCGGAAGACTTTCATTTAAAACATTAAACCATTACAACATCTCATTGAACCATCTAAACTTTGGAGTATACAACACTTATCAGTAAAAGGATCTCAATGAAAAGAACAATCTGTAAATATAACACAAAATGATTAAAAGTATCAGTTGATATATTCTTTTTATATGTGAGAGTGATAAATTTTTCAGAAAGAAAAAACAAGTAAAAGGTTTGGTATTTATTCCTTATCCATGTTGAGTATGATTTTTGCTGTAACGATCCGCAAGTACACCCTAGAAGTTAGAGCATCCTTCTGTCGCCACACGGCAAATGAGACTTCAAGAAGTCTCATCAAAGCCACTCGTATCATTCATTGCATAATAAACATTGTAAAATGAGTAAGAATTTAAAACTTTCTTCACACACGAAGAACTCTTTCCATAATCAATACGCAAGCGGAAGACTTTCATTTAAAACATTAAACCATTACAACATCTCATTGAACCATCTAAACTTTGGAGTATACAACACTTGGGACTAAACCCATACAAGACATAAAATAAAGACTAAGACATAAAGGAACATGTGGATATTGTCCTCGAATCGATGAGGACTCACCAATACTTCATTTTCAACCCTTAGAAACCTATCCATCCTCCATGGCATATCAAGACTTCCGATTCCCTACACTTTAGTCAAAAAGGGAAAAGAAGGGATTAACACATTAGATGCACTAAGTATGGAAGTCATGCAAAAACCATGAAAAAGAGACATATAGTAAATATAACGCTTTTCATGAATTTGATTAAAACATCATACTATACGCATAAGAACAACATTTGACATCTTAGGAACACATAAGAAATCATTTAAGCAATTAATCACATTTTTAGAACAACTTCATAGTAAGCAAGTTCACTGTTACAAGAACTCCTTCACTGTTACAGTGAAGTCTATCAACTTCACATAGAGCACTTCTTAGCATGAAATCCTCTCACTAAAAGCTATTCTAAGACTCACTTAAGTAAGATAAAGAGAGACCGCCCATACACCCTCTCTAGGCACACCTAAATGATCCTTAAGACCACCTACAATGAGATGCACACCAAGCACATAAACATGAGATCCTCCTAGCAAAGGTGATTCTAAGTCTCACTTGAGTAAGTTGTGAAGCGACCGCCCATACAATCCCTTACACACACACTTAAGAGATCTTATAGACTACCTAATATAGAATCATTCTCACTTAATACATCAACACATAGATAATATGACATTCTCCTTCCAAAGGCTATCAAAAGACTTACTTAAGTAAATCAAGAAGATAACGTATAGATTGACCTCTTCAAGATTACCTAAATAATCCTTAAGACTACCTAAGGCTTGATCATGTCTACATGGTCAACCAAATTCCCTAACTAGAGTCATTCTTAAGACTTATCTAGGTAAGATACGAAGTGACCATTCCTATGCCCCCTTCACACCTTAACTAGACAACCCTTAACTACTCTAGATAAGTACTTATTCATTTAACATGCTTTCTTAACTTAAGTCATTACATTCCTTAGTTCATTTAAAACTCATTCATCACATAAGGACATTCAAAGTAATGGTCTTGGAGAAGACCTAGGCACTCTAACTAACACCTTCAAAGCCTTTTGTGCAATGTCTAGATAGCGTCCCATACCACCACCTAAACTTCATAGAACTTCTCTAATGCTAGTAGGTATCCCATATGATGAGAATAGGCAATAACCGACATAGACCATGATAGCTAGACATGGAATCCGGAGTTCTAACCTACTCCGATTAGGGTGTTCTACTTGCCAAGGGTAGAAATAGGACACATCCCATGTAGGCACATGGTTAAGGAATATGAAGGGTTTTTATGCACTCTAGTCTCATTCTCAAGTAGAGCTACATTGTACTCTAGTCTCCTTCTCAAGTAGAGCTACTTCCCATATCACACTCACTCGGTGCTAGCCTTTGTTCTCATAGAGTAATTGACATTAAAGGATCAAATGAAGAGGTTCCATATCTAGTTCATAACCCAATCACGTTCACCCTACCAAAGAGGTCCACTAGGGCTACCTTTCAATAGCGAATAAGATAGCTCATCATGACTTTCCTAAGGATGATATGATGCCGTTCCAGCCAATTAACCCTAAGTCCATCATCCTTTACATGAAGGATATTATTACGGCTCTCGACTTCAAATCCATAACATAACCTTACCACTAGGTTTAAGGTTTCACGTACATGACCTCCTTATCATCATTTAAGGTCTCACATATCATTCATTCATACATGACAAGGGTACACTAAGCCTACCTAGTCAAGACATCTCATATTAACATATCATTCATACATGTATCAAGTAAGGGACACAAGTCTACCAAAAAAAGACACAACATTCTTTACTTTATCATATATAGCATATCACTCTTTGAAGCACTTAGGAATGACCCTTATAATTTTTATGTCATCCAATACATTACTATTATATCATCAATATAACCATTATAAATGAGTTAAGTAGGAACAATCATGTATCAACTCTAAGTCTACACTCATGAACACATAATCATAGTCTAACATGATCTCCTAATATACATAGAAGGAACACATGCTTTCACGTAGTCACATGTAGATAGATATGCTTATAGTTCACATAACTAAACTACACAAATCATCATAATACATCAAGTAGTTCCACAAGGCCATGATCATCATATTACATAAAGTAACGCCAACAACGCCACATCAATTCACATAGCACCGTCACCATAAGTGGACCATACCAATCATCATTGTAATACAAAAGCTATACATAATATTAAGAGAGTTAGGGAAGCATACCACTCATTCAATCTCACCATTCAATCCAAAGCTAAATTATCCAATTCAATACCATAAGGCCCTTACCCTGGCCATGAACATCAATTCAATACATAAACTATAATACTCAATGAATCTAGGTAAATTCAATATAGATTTATCAATCTAAGACCAATTATAAATCAATTGAATACAATTCTTACATCCTTAAATAGCCCATAGAAAACTACACTAGAATCCATAAGCATTAAGTCAACATCAATGAAAGGTTATTTCCAAGACCATCTGCTATTGAATTAGCTGTTGTTGCCGGGCGAGATTCTATCTTTTCCTAATTCAATAAGCTTAATATTCAATGGATCTAAGAATATACAATACTCAATTGATCAATTGAAACAACCTATAAACCATACAATCATAATCTATACATAAATCAAAAGCCCATAACAATCTACACATGAATTCATTAATATCAAAGCATGATCTCATAACTCATATTTTAGTCAAATTGATAGATTTGAGAAGGTCAAGAGTTCATGGAGAATTTCATTGGAAAACATCAATTATACATCAATAATATCTTATCTTAATGTTTGAAAACGTTTCATGCAAGAACCCAAGACTTAGAGTAGAAATTGAACTTTTTTATCTTTTTAAGATCTTTGAAATTCATCTTTGAAATGGACTTTAAGGTGATAGCAAGCCTTAGATTAAGAACACATACCTTATTAGAATAATCCAATGATAATTGAAGAAGAAACTCCATTGAAGATCCATCTTCAAGCTCTATCTTCACCTTGAGCTCTTATGGAGGTTTTTGAAGAAACTTTGGGAGGGAATGGGTTTTGATTTAGGTGCTAAGGTTTAAATGAGAGTTTTATGACTTATATACTCTTAAAATACCCATAAACGCCCAAAATAACCATCGTCCTATTTTATAAGACTTGGGGTGAATTTCCCAAAAAACCCCAAGTCTTAACAGAAAAGCTGGCAGATTGCAGCATCATCGACGCCCTAGCATCGACGGTCCGTGGGTGAGACCACGCCCCGTCGATGGGGTTCGTTGGTTGCTTCTACAACTCCTCAACCTGCAGACCACATGGATCCATCGACTCCACTCATCGACTGGCCGTCGTCTGGTCGACTGGCCGTCGTTTGGGGCAGTCGATTGCCACTGTCTGGCAGTGTTGAGCTCCAAGTTGGGGCCCTCCTTCTAGTGTCCCTTGTGGGTCCTACGTGGAGTCGTACCCGGATGTTAAAACTCTAAACACGTACGTCTAGGTATTAGGAACATCTCCAAACAAGTTCAACATAAGAAAAAACCACGCAACATGCTAAAATACATCCAAACTCACAAGGACGTCTAAAGGCTATCTTTCGAACGTCACCGGACGTTCTTGGACGTTTGACCTCAAAACCTTACCAAACTCAATATGCTGACTCTAAACACTAATATCAACCATATAAGGACTTCATAAACTCATTACTCACTCATAAGCACATGAAAACACATAAGGCACATAGGTGACTAGTCGTCGAACGTCTTGGTCGTCCCTTGACGTTTGACTTCAAACTTCACCAAAATCTTGAGACACTCCCTCAAACATCATTTTAAACCTTCTTAGGACTTCAAGACTTCATGTCACACACATTAGGACCTAATTCCACCTAAGTCATTTTTGTAGGTGTTATATTTTCCTCCCTAGGTAGATCCTGCATTGTTATATAAATAATCTTTCACTGTCTACAAAGTCAAAAAACTTGGTTAGCTAATAATATATCCTTACTTTTTATTTTAAAAAATCTTTCAGTTATACTTAGGTTAAAGAAAATGATTTACGCTTATTATATATTAATGTAAATCTTTTTTAAAAAATGTAGACATTGAAAAAATTGTGAATTTCTTCAAGATGTGTTTTATTCTAATTGGGACTCTATAAGATATGCTCGATTTCAATTAGCATTCTGGCTTCTTTTACCCTAAACCCTATTTATGCATATATAAAGGATATAATATATTCTTTGAAAAGGTATCCATGAATATTTTGCAAATTCATGAAATATTACAAAGATCAATGGATATTAAATAAATTTCAAAAAGTCTAAATCATTCTAGTTCGAAAAAAATGCTACTAATGGAATTATGAAAATCAAGTTCAAATCATCGTAGTTCGAAAAATACACCACTAATGGCCCTCGAATCATGAAAAAATCTCATAAGAGAAGAATTAAGGGATGAACTGAATTGTACCCACAATATTTATTAATAAAATTATATTGTTTTTTCATATTTTATTTTTTATTATAATTTATTTTCTGTCACCATTAAAATTTGCCTCAAACACATACATACGAATTTACTGCCATAAATTATAATAAATTACATTTTCACATCATAATAAATAAATAAAGTACCAAAAAAGATAATCCAAACTCTCACCTTTTATTGTTTTATTATAAATAACCGTTTTGATCCACTTTGTTTGTCTATTCTTTATTGTACTTTTTTTTGTTTTGATTTTTAATTATTTTCATTGTGGTTGTTCACAATTTTCAGTATGAAACAAAATCTTATATTTTTCTTGTTTCTTATGAATCTTGAGGATTTCAGTATATCTTTTTATGTTATTCTTTTTTTAAAGGCAACACACCACCTTTTTAGATGTTTAAATTAATTCATACCTTAGGAGCATATTAAAGAGTCTGTTTGGATTGACTAAAAAATAGTAGTTTTTAAGCTAAAAATAAAAAAGTCAAACTAAAATGACTTTTAATCAAAAAATAAAAAAGTTGGGGGAGGCCTATTTTTGAGTTTTTGACTTATTTTAAGTCATTTTAGTCATTTGAAACTTATTTTAAGTCACTTCTGACCTTGCTGAACATTTTTTTACTTATTTTAAGTCATTGCTTATTTATTTTTAAAAAAAATTATATTTGTCAAACACTTTCAGAAATAAAAAACTGACTTAAAATTAGGTTTGACCAATTTATAAGTCAATCCAAACACCCTCTAATAGGGATTAACAAGTTAAGAAGGATTTCATTGATGAGTCCACAAATTAAAATCATCTAGAGATTTATTTTGATAGGTTTAGTGTTCTTAAATGCATATTTTGTCTCAATAACTTATGAATATCCTTGAGTTTCAGGTTTTTTGAGTTTGAGGCGAAGCATGTACACTACTTGGCAAAAAGGAACACAAAGGCTGAAAAGAACGAAGAAATGAAGGCCTGAGGATCGCCGAATTCACTTGGCAAGTCGCCAACAGGTCTGAAGATCGCCTTTTATTCCAGTGAGTTGAGTCCTAAAGAAAAAAGATCAAATTGTCGGAGAAAAGAAGCAATCGGCGCGTCACCGATTAGTTCCGCGAAACAGTACTATGTCGCCCAATAATCCAAAACATGAAGATGTTGTAGGCTAGCACAAGACGGAGATGAATCTATCAAAGGCGGATAGCCAAATTGATCGGTGATTTCAACTAACTGTGCTGAGTGATCCGCTGCAGCACAAATCTTTAAAAATTATAAATACATGTTATTATTTTTAGCATAACATAAGTTATCATAGAATTTTCAGTATTGAACAATAATTTTTAGGTTTTATATTTGTGCTCTAAGTTTGAAGAGGGTTTTGAAGAACTTAAAGATTCAAAAGGTTTCATCTCCAAGAATTTGGACTTGGGTCTCTTGGATTCTTCACTTTTGGCTTATAACAAGACTTAAATCTTCATACCCATTTGAATGCAAACTCATTTTGATATAAATTTCTATCTCTTGTACATGTTTAACTAAAATCTCAATTCTTGGGGTGTGATTTTATGAATATGAATTAGATTATCTGTTTGGTCTTACTTGTTGATGATTTATTTGTTGTTTAATTATGATTTGCTTAGTAGTTGTGTATGAAATTAATGGGATTGTAGCTGCAAATACAATTTCACCTCTGTGTTCTCAGCTTACTCAAGAGAGAGGTCGTAAAACCAAGACTACTAAGTTGGTGATCGGTGGGTGTAAAACTTCGAAAATCCAAGACATATTCTAGAGCCTAACATTAGTGTCCTAAGGTTTATACACTGTTTTAAGGTCCATTTTAATGAATATAAGTCATTTAGGAAGTCTAGAAACCAAAACGTCCAAGAACATCCATGACGTCCGGAAACTAGTTCAATGAGGTACTAATGTGCTTTAGCCTATTTGAATAGCTTTTAGGAGTCGGAAATTCATAAAAATTGGTGGAAGGGTGTCTAACATGTGTTTAAGTTGATTAATGGTCAAAAATTCAGGGTACGACTCCCCAAGGACCGACCAAGGGCCCTAGAGGAAGACCCTTGCACGTTGGAGTCAAACACTACTTGGGCAGTGTGCACCCACGAAAGGCTATCAATGGAACGTGTGTGGATCGACAGGGCGTCGATGTCATCCGTCGACCAACACTTAGATAATTCCTTGAAGTACCTCTGTTGCACAGTCTCTGAATCAAACAACGGATGTGCAGCACGGAAGGGGGTAGGAACCGTCGACTCACAGATGGACCGTTGGTCAAGGTCTCGTCTGTGAGGGGTCCAATTTTCTGCACGTTTTGACTAAGTCCTAATTAATTAATTAAGGGGTTAGATTGTTAGTTAGGGGATTAGGAAAACCTAATTAAGTTAATTAAAATCCCATATAAAGGCCCTAACCACATTAAATTAATCACACAACTCACAAAACAAACTCTCTTCCTTCTCTCTTCTTTCTCTCTCTAGTGAAGACTCCATTGAAGACCAAGCTAGGGAGGGTTCAAGGGCTGCAAAGGGTCAATTTCCTCCATCAGTATTCATCAATTATTAATGTATGATATCGAATTCACCTTTCAGACTTCTTTCCTCAAAGGGTTCCATCAAATTGATTTCCAAAATTGAGTTTTCAAGTGGGTTTCATCCAATCTCGAAATTGATGTTATGAATTGAATTGTTTATGATTTATTTTGAATATTATGAATATATTAACATGTATTCTAACTAAATTATGATATATCTTGATGGATTGGTCTAATTTGTAGAAGATGACCCTTAACCCTTAACCCTAGGTTTTGATCTTGATATGAATTAGATTGTATTGGTTCAATTGACTTGGTTATTGGTTGAATTACTACTAGATGATGTTGTTACACTAAAAATGAATGAATTAGGGTGAATTTTAGTCTTTTATGCTAGTTCTTGATAAGATGGTCTAGGTTATGAAGTATGTTGTGAATTGACCTAAGTATCTTGTCTTAAGCTATGATCTAGTATTGAATTGTGATGTAGTGATTATTCCAGCCTTTTTATCATGTTGGTTATTGACTTATGATGATGTATACCCAAATTGGGTTGAATTGAGGGTTTGTGGTAAGACCTTGATGATGAACTATGAAGGAGACTTGGTAAGTCTTATGATCCCTATCCTTTACTTCAAATTTTGGTTAGTTGTGATTAAGTCATGATGTTGTATTGGAGTATGCCTTGTATTAGGATTGATAGGGTGGTATGATTTTGAATTGAAATGTCTTGATTATGATTGTGATGTGTAGGCTTAAGATGTAAATGTTATAAGGATGGTGAATGATTTACCAATGTGTCTTATCATGATATGAAGATGTTAATGTGCTAACCTCACCTATATGAATTGTAATGAAAGGACAATACTCATGCAATTTTTATTGAGTTATGATGACGATGAATATACAAGGGTTAGACCCTATGACCTACAATAAGTTATGATGATTAATAAAGACATTAAAGACATTTCAAAATAGACTTTAGCTTAGCACCGAGTGAACTTGACAATGAGAGGTAACGGCTTTCCATAGAAGAAGATCCACCCTATAGTTCCACATGTGGTGTTGACTCCCCAATGAGGGATACTCATCCAATGGATTCCCATGACAGGAGGCCCCAATTGCCAAGTGGTATGTAGAGGGATTATACATATCTCTTAGTTCTTGAACTATATTTCCCCCATAGGAAGACTAGCTAGTGGATCCACCTAGAAAGCTACGTTTATGTTTGATTTTACTTTGACCGGTAGATCACCTTATTTCGGTGTAAGGTTTTACAACACCGGATTCCACACTTAGCTCTTGTGGTCTATGTCGGTTAAGGCAAGTTTTCCCTAAAACAAAATGAAGTAAGGAAGTATAAACTAACTAAGGTGACTTAAGAGGTTGACTTAGCCTAGGTAGGGGTATGGGACTCTACCTATGCCTTGCACTAGTTTTCCTTGAAAGGAACTTTAGAAGGTTGTTACTATGTATGAATATGCTTATAAGGATACATGATATGTATATGATGAACTTGCACATTGTTGATACTATATGTTGATTGGTGTCACTTATGAATATGTGCTGGTCTACATTGTTAAAGTATGATGATATGTACTTCTAAATGCTATGCTATGTGAAGTAGGAAATTAGTTATGATTCTTGTTGGGTTACTTGATTGAGTAAGGTTATGGGGTTTTGCTTGGTCATTGCACTTGTTGACTTGATAGGGGTTATGGGTAATTGTCTTGCTTTGGTTATGTTATAATGAACTCTTATTCATGCTAGTTGTGGTTATGACTTGATGGTAGAGTTACTTTGACTATATGTCTAATTATATGATATGCATGTTGACTTGACTAGTTTTGATGTTGTTAGTCTTGTGATATACATGCCTATGACTAAATGAATGTCCTAAGTGATTTGGTATGGTCTTGTTGATTATGCATAAGTGTTTTCAAAGTAAATTGCATACCTTTATGAAATGTCCCTTTTCTTAGCATGTTTTCAAAGTATGTGTGCATATGGTCTCATACTTAGTACAAGTGGTGTAATGATTCCATTTCTTCCTTTTTCCCCAACATTTTAGGTTTCGGTCATTGAAGTGCTTTGAAGACGACTTGAAAAAAGCTTGGATCTCTTATTCATCCAAGTAGGGTAGGTCCTCACTTTCCGATGGTGATGTCACTATCTAGCTAATGAAGTTGTTTTGAGTTTAATACTATTATGTTCTTTCTTTTCCATTTGGTATCAAACATTTTATAGCCCATGTGAGGCATTTTTACTTTGATGTATGGGTTATGCCCAAGTTCTTACACTCTTATTAGATGGTTATGAGATGAGACGACTATTATGACTATGTTATATTTTATATACTTATGTGCAATAAAAGTAGAATACTAAGTAATCTTCTTATACGAAGGGTCTATGTATAATCGATATATATATATTATGTGTATGTAGAGGTCTATGTAAACCTCTGAGTAGAAGTAATGAAAAGTTTTAAATTTTTCGCTAAATTTGACCTATGAATGTAATGATGTAAGCTAAGAGGCTAGTCTTAGTCCTCAAAGAGGACGCCGACGCCGGCTACGTTTAGGGGCTATTCCCGGATGTGACAGTGGGATTGGGTGTCGACATGAGGTTCAGCTCGAGAGAGTGAACCCTAGTCCTTTTCCCACACACTCAGCTCGAGAGAGTGAGTGGTTTAAGGTGGATACTACTCTTCATGCGGGAAGTGGATGTCTGAGAGGAATCTATTTAATTTCGGGTAAGTTATTCGAGAGAGAGCTTATCACCACTATAGTCTAGCCTAATCACAAATGTTCAACAAATTTATCGTTAAAAGCATGTACGCAATAGTTTAGTATATCCCGTATTTCTATCACATTCTAAGAATTATGTCTCCTTAATTAGTACTCCTTTGTATTTTTGTTGTTTTTGCTTACTTGTTATAAAATCCTCAATGATATATGACGCTTGCGTCACTCCTCTAATTTAATATATTTTTATTCGATAATGTTTTTAGCTATGATTAGTTAGAACTTAATTTTATTTTTCTATTAATTCTCACAACCACTCCCTGTGGAAACGACCCCGACCCTTGGTCAGGTTACTATACCATTGCACGATCGTAGACATTTGCATTGAAAGTTGTGTCCATGATTACATAAACATCAAAATGGCGTTGCTGCCGGGAAGTGAAGTTACGTCAAAATTATTAGTTAACTTCAATTTTGTTCATGATTAGTTGTAGTTTTACTAACTTTATTTTTAGTTTTGTTTTGCTTTTCTGAGTAGGAAAGAGAAGCATGTTGTTGCTCCCAATTGCACACGCAAATGTACGTGATCGCAGAAGTAATATAGTAACTTTTAAAAAATCAGATTATCGAATCCAAAGGACTTGTCAATTAACTATTTTTACCATATTATACTATTATAATTTTTTATTTAAGAGTGTCAAAAGAGTTTTATTTTTTATTTATAGAGAAGAGAATGTTGGAATTAAATAATAAAATTGCTTACCGTGATTGGAAAATCCTAGGGTTGGAACATGTATTGAATCTCATGTATCATATTATTGGCTTAGAACTAATTTTAGTTGTCAATTATCTATCTAACTACATCGTTGAGGGGGGATAAATAGACTAACTTGGAGCATTTATATTTCATCCTGTTTCGTAATTAAACAAGGTGTTCGTCTTGGCGTCACTCCTGAACACTAATTACCTCAATCTAATGGGTGGACCAAACTCTCTATATTCTCTGGTGTATCTAACCCCTCCTCTCTCAATTTTAAGATTAAACAATATATTTATCATTAGATGGTCAGTCAAGAAATACTAAAACCAGAATATAAAAGTAACTTATAATGACAATCAAGAATTAATTCCAAAAAAACCTTTAATAATCAACAATTCATTCGTAGCTACAGCCCCAGAATAAGGACGTTTAGATACTAATCTCTAAGAAAACAAGAAGAAGAAAAGAACCCTAATTGACAACTTTCTACTTTATGTCTTATATTTCTCTTACAATTTCCTCTAATAATTATTTCTATGGACTATATATAGATATGGAAAACCCTAAATAAAATAACTGAGTCCAAACCAAATTAGGAACCCAAAATTGAAACCAAAAGAAATTGAAATTTCTCTTGTGCGTAAAACCGCATCAACTTGCACCGCCTCTCAATTGGCCACTAACTTCAATTTCTGCCACGTGGCAGCCTTAATTCCTTTGCACTTCGTAATTGCACGAACTTCTTATATATTTTATATATTATTATATTGAACTTGCTTGATTTCCTTCTTCAACCTTCCATATTTAATTCGTTTTAACTTCAAACTTCTTCAGCTTTACACCAATTTACTCTTACAAATAAAATATATTATTTAGCACAATCCATAAAATTTATGCTCAAAAGACAGATATAAATAATAAATGTGAGTTAAATAATGATTAAAAATATGTATTTTTGGCCTCACATCTCAAATAAATCAAAATAAAAATGTCTTCACTTTAGTTAATACAAATAATTAGTTCATATAACAAATTCGAAATATCAAGTACATTTCTCACTCATTATGCAAGACATTCAAATAAACAACAAACATCTAACTTCCTAAACTCAAGAAAAGACTTTGAACTCATCAAATTTAAGCTTGCTCACCTATTCACATCAAAGAAAGCTACTAAAATCACATATCCATCATGAAACAAGTGCCCTCACAAGAAGAAATAGTCCACAAACACAATTCAAAATATTGAATATAAATTAAGGACTTCATATCAAGAACAACTGTTACACTCGCAAATAAAATTCACATGTATGAACAAAAAAAAAAACATAGGCTTGCCCATTATGTACATCTCTACTAATTAAGCATGCTTGAATAGAATCAAATATAATTTTAACGGGTTGTAATGTAGGCTAGGGGACAGATAGGAAACTATATAATAGTGATTTACACTTCCTTAAACACTTTGCAATTTAAGTTTTCATCATTCATTATTTTCTTCTCTTTATTTTCAACTCTCTCTTCAACAACTATTTCACAAGTAATTCTCGTCATCTCAAGAATGTTTTAATTTTTTTATAAAAAAATTCCTTCATAATATCCACCCTCAACTTACGTATTTTACATGTGTTAAGGTGTACGATGTCCTTGGAAGGACCAGGGTCTTCATCAAGATAACTTTTTTTTCGTTCATCCTTTTTTTTCCATATCACACTTTCAAAGAGAGCTTAAGCATTTTTTAGCTATCATTGATTATGTTTTCACTCAACCATCCATTTTTCTCAGAATTGATAATATAAATAAGTCTATGATGTAATGCTCAAGGAAGCAGGATGCATAAAATAGGAATTCAACAAAAAAATCAAGGCAAAATTATGGCTGCTAAATAGTGATATAATATCTGAAAAGGCTAAAATTATCAAACGAATCAAAGAAAGCCTATTATCATCTCCTGAACAAAGCAATACTTTTGTTATTTAGCTTCAATAACATGCAGGGAAAGTTCTAGACCAAGATGTAAAACATGGAATAAGCAAATTCTCACCACACATGACACAAATATCAATCAAGATGGATCAATTCCAATCTAAGAGAGACAAGATCATAACAAACTACAAAATAAAATAATCTATATACAAAAGTCACAATCATGAGCCTATGTGTCAAAGAGTTTGCAATTTCCTTAGTCAAGCATTCACGAGAAATAACTACTCAAAAATTAAGCCTAAATATAAAGTTTCACACCACTCAAAAGGGTCTTTTATTTTCTATAAAAACAAATAAAAAAAATTATTCCTAAAAAAAACAAATACAATCCGTTCAAAGGGACTATCCTCAGGAAAAGAACCGATAACAAAAGCCAAGGAACCCATCCTAAAAAAGAATCAATAAAACAATAAAAACTACCCCCCCCCCCACATACACACACTTAAAAATATGTTATGTCCCCAAAGCATCAAATAAAATTTAAAACAAGGGTAAGAAAAACTCCCTGAGGCCTTTAGGCCTAGCTAGTAACATGTTCTCTTTATTTTCATCAAGGGTCGTACGCGCCCCATACTTAAGTTCAAACGTGCTCCTTAGCTTCAAATTTTGGATACTCAGATTTTGAATACTCAGAGTTCTCCAAAATTTGTAAAAACAACACAAAAAATGACACTAGAAAAATAGAATAAAAAAAATGTTACACTATAAATGGGGTTGCCTCACAATAAGCGCCTAATTTAATGTCAATGCACGACACAAGTAAGTTCACCACTTTTCTTCCACTTTGAACTTATGAATTGTACCCCTAACTTTGCATCAATTTTTATACTACTCTCAAGTGGTGGTGTCGTGGTGGTATAAAGATAAAGGAACCAAGTAATATATGTTGCATCTTGCACTTCTTGGCCCTTAGATGAGGAATGTCGTTTTGTCTATGTGGACTAAAAAACTTTAGAAAGTAGGTGCCTTGTACCTCATCTATACACTCATCTAGTAGCTCTGATATTACAGAAAAGTGTTTTGAATGAGATTCAAATTGCCTCAACTCCAAAGCAGCATTATTTATAAAATTCTCACTTTTGTACCCTTTATCAACATCGATATTAAGAAATAAAGTATAGTTGAATGGTTGGAATTCCTCTTTTTCTCCACTAGTTGGTCATCATCCACGACAATTTGGTATTTGGGTTTCAGACGCCTCAATTTGTTTGTTCAAGTGAGCCTCTAAGTCATGAATATCTGAGCCAAATTGATCTATTTCTTTTGTGAGCTCAACTCTTCCTTCAATCAGTTGGGTTGTCATGTATGTCAGACCATCACGGATAGACTCTTGAAACTTTAGAAGTTGAGTTTGTTCTTGTAGCCAAGATTGGCTTACTATCTTTGCTTCTTCATAATTTTCTCTTTGTTGGGCTGCAATCTCCTGGACAATAATTTCTAATTGAATAGCGTCAAGCGCATATTCCGGTTTCATGATTATTTTTTGCTCTTCCACACATTCAAACATTTGTTCAACGATTTATGAATTAACTTTGTCCAGCATGCTCGTACATTCCATAAGTGAATTCACATTGCGCGCCTCTTATTTTGCATTCTCCACTTCATCGCCCCTACCAACATAACAAATAACTGAAGAATCATAATAGGGATTCGGGAGAAGGGAATAAGATTTAGGACAACCATTCTAATGAATATATTGATAATCACATAAATGACCTGAAGGACTTTCATCACCCAACCACGATTTTTCCCAATCATCCATATCAATAAGAGTACCAAATTATTCAAAGAAAAAAATAATAATAATTGTTGGAAAAAAACTAACTAAAAAAAAGTAAATAAAATAAATAAAAAGAAGGAAGTATAACCTAGAAGAATAGTTCATTTCTATGTCGCCGACAGCGGCATCAAAACTTATTGTTCCCAATTGCACACACAAGTGTAAGTAGTCACGCAAGTAATATAGTGGCTTTTAAAAGAACCAGATTATCGAACCTAAAGGACTTGTCAATTAACCATTTTTACGAAATTATACTAGTCTAATTATTTATCTAAGAGTGCCAAAAGATTTTTATTTTTTTTTATAGAGAAGAGAATGGAGGAATTAAATAATAAAATTGCTTACAGTGATTGGAAAACCCAGGGCTGCAGCATGTATTGAATCTCATGTATCATATTATTGGCTTAGAATTAATTTTAGTTGTCAAGTTATTGGTTTACAGGGTTGATTGTATGATCCGGGCTACACACCTCTCATCACCTACCCTAATTAGTTATCTAACTACATCGTTGAGCGGAGATAAATAGACTAACTGACGAGCATTTATATTTTATCATGTTTCGTAACCAAGAAGGGTGTTCGTCTGGGCGTCACCCCTGAACACTAATCACCTCAATCTTATGTGTGGATCGAGCTCTCTATATTATCTGGAAGGGGGTAAATTACACAAAATTACACAACATTACATTGCATGCTCGTGGAAGGGAATAAATTTTTATTATTTTTTTTTGTTTTTGGAAAACAAAAAAAAATTAGGGATAGGTTGGTAGAGGTAGGGGTGGGGGCCGGGGGAGAGGGTAAATTTTTTTTTTGAAAAACAAAAATTTTTAGGGGTAGTTGGTGGAGGGGGGGGGGTGCCGGAAAAGGTGGTAAATTTATTTATTTTTAAAAAAATAGACTTTTTTTATTCTTCGAAAACAAAAAAAATTTAAGGGTAGATTGGTAGAAGGTCGAGGGGGAGGGTGCCCGGGAGAGGGGGTAAATTTTTATTTTTTTAAAAAGATAGATTTTTTTTATTTTTCGAAAACAAAAATCTTTCAGGGGTAGGTTGGTGGAAGGTCCGGGGGGGGGGGGAGCGCCTGTAGGGAGGGATAAATTTTTTTTAAAAAAAAAATTATTTAAATGGGTTAGAACCACTTTGCCCAAATCATATTTGACCAAATCCATATTTGCCCATATTATATTTGAATGGATTGTAATCCAAAACATTTTTTCTCAATTCATATTCAACCCATCCAAATTCGATCCAATCCAACCATTTGTCACCCCTAGTGATGGTGGGCAAGGGAGGTGCCTGGGGGAGGGGGTAATTTTTTTTTTTTTTTAAAAAACAGATTATTTACTTTTTTGGAAATAATTTTTGTTTAGGGGTGGTTGGTGGAAGGTGGGGGTGGGGGTGCCTGCGGGGAGGGTTTAATTTTTTTTAAAAAATAAATAAAATTATTTAAATGGGTTAAAACCATTTTGCCCAAACCATATTTTACAGAAATCATATTTGACCATATTATATTTGGATGGATTGTAATCCAAATCATTTTTCCTTAATTCATATTCAACCTATTCAAATCCGATTCAATCCAACCATTTGTCACCCCTAGATGGGGTTAAATATGCCTTTAATATATACTCCCTCCATCCCACTTCATATTCACATTTTTACTTTGCACTTGTATTAAGAAATGATGTAACTTTACATTTGTATCCTTATTTAATGTTTCTTAAGTCAACTTTATAATAAATGATAAATACATTTTCAAGATTAATTAACTAATCTACCAAGGGTATAAATATGATAATTTGTGCATAAATTTATAAAATAACAAGAATTATGATTCAGCTATTTATAGAAAGAGATAACATATAAAATGGGACTGAGGGAGTAGTTATAAGGTCTTGGATATCCAAAAAGTATAATGAAGGTGAATATAATTTATTTCCGACAGCTAGTACAAAAATAATTATGACTCTTTTTCCGTAAAATAAAAATTTAAGTAATTACAACTTAAGGTTTATTGGAACACAATAAGAGAAAGTGGTCTTTGTTGAATAGAACTTAATATGCTAAATGATTTTTCTATTTATATATAATTATGATCATAGAAGAGACTATTTTGTATGTAGATCGATGGTTGATCGAATAATATCTCATATTGTGTATTCGGTTTATTTTATAATATATTCGAATTAGTTTTTAATGTATTCGAGCTATATATTATGTATTCGATTTGTGTTATAATGTATTCGAGATACTCTTTAATGAATCCATGCGAGCTATATATTAATGTATCTGATTTGTGTTACTTTTTAAGAAATTAATGTAATTACAAACTAAAGAGGGATATATAGTAATTTCATATTAAAACGATAGTGATTCCTAAAATTTATCCTAAATAACATGTCAAATTGTTTGAAGTTTGGCCTTGACAAGCCTGACATCAGTATATATCAAAAGAGGTTAAACTTATAAAACTATGCTTAGAAAGTAATTAAGGAAACATAAGTACATATTTTGATGATAGCCTAAATAATTAATAATCATTTATTTACAGTCTACAGAACAAGTAAAAAGGAAATATAGAAGTCTAATTATAAAGAAAAATTAGTATTATGACTATAAATGAAGAGAAGTATCAACATCAGAGTTTCCAAATTTATGTTTTGGACTAAAACTTGACCAAAACTTTTGTGTTTTCATAACTCTTAGACTTGTTTGATTGTTGTTATTATTCAAGCTAAGTCCAAGTGAAATATTTTGATCTTTTTCATGTGTTATAATTACCCGTTGATCGCGTTGTAATCCTTGATTAGAAGTTACATAATTCTTGTTTGAAATCTTCACCACTTGAGCCTCTGGGAACAATTTGAGTGTCTTGTCCTCTCTTTGTTCTCTTGCTCTTTCTAATTGTCTGAATCTTTCTTGCAAAAGTGCAATGGATGGACCTGCTCCAACATTAGCATCATTATTATTATTATTATTCAGCCTTCCCATCGATCGATTTTAGGAGGGAGGAATATAAGTGTTTGATATATTTTTGGTTGTGTTAAACAAATTTTTGTATATGTGTGTGTATATATAGAGGAGAATCTACCTAAGTTGTTAGCTTTGTTTATAGAAATTTCAGTCATGACGTATTAAGGAGGCGAATCGGACGACTAAGGAAGAAAAATACAAGAAGAAATGATACAATTTGATTATGTTATAAGGTTATTTTGATGTGTGTGTTGAAGGCATGATGGAGGATTTTTTTTGGAAGAAGAAAATGGTGAGGAGAAATGTACAAAAGATTGATGTATGTTAGTGTTTGGAAGAGAGTATTTGAAGGATAAAAGGGTTAGGTATTGTTACGTCTGTTTTGTTTACTTTAATATGTTTTTGTTTTGGGTGGTGTTAGTTTTATTATTTTCTTTTTTCTTATGACTTCAAAATCAATTACAAAAAAATATTATTGTTGTTGTGATATAATGGAGAAAGCCATGAATTAAAGACAAACTTTGTAGTAGTTATCTTTTTATGGAGTTTTGTTTGCGTGAATTGAACTTTTTTTTTCCTTTCTGATGATTGTGGGATAGAATCCAATCAAGCGATAGTAAGTATCCGTGAAATTAATCGAGGTGAGGTAAATTACCTTTAATCACTGAATTGGCCAACAAATGGGTTAATTTTAAGATCATGAATCAATGGATCATCAACTTCGTTCAAGAAAAGTCAAACGTGTAGTTGTAGTTATTTATCTGGACAAGACACCACAATTATAATAAAAAAGTTGAAAACTTTTAGTTTAAATGTATTGCCTTTTTTTCTTTTGCTTAAGCATTGATAGGCAGAGTTACACGGTACAAGTAGAGAAGCCAAGAATTTCGTTAAGGAAATTCAAGAGTTAACGCATGAAAAGTAATACTCAACCTATATTTAGAATACAAACTTTTTGATGAAAGGATATTCAATTAACCGCCCTTTACAAGCCATAGCTCAAACCCCGTCCGATACTTGTATCAGTGGGAGGTAACAAGGAATCCGAAAAAATATATCAAAATTCATGCAAACTAACTCAAACACCGCCATAGCATAGAAATTAGCACACGTCAAGAGTCTCAATATTGTTCAGTTGATCTTTTCCTACTCTTGCTAACTACTATGTTTATATTTATATTTACTTTTAAAAAAAGGTAAAATATGGTTGTCGTTGCATACACAATAAGATAACTTTTTTTTTTTATCAATATTTTTGCCTTCATCTTCCTGGTTTTTTCTAGATAATAAGATACTCTTCTCTCTTGATGCATACAGCAGTATTAAATAAAATTAAAGGACTGATGGATATGTCATTGAAAATTGACATGCCTCCAAATACTAAAGTATAAAATTCACAAAAATCTCATTCATTAGAGACAATATATTAGTCATGTATCATGGCATTATGAGCTACAAGTACTGTACATTTGAATATAAGACAAGATTGGGATGCATGATTTGGATCTCTTTTTGAGACCCCATTCTGTTGGTACTATTGAAGAAAGTTACAGGAACTCCACTTCTTTTTTTCTTTTTGGCTCTCACTGACTCACTCGTGTAACTCTACAAGTGGGGTCTGGGGAGGGCGGTGTGTACCCCGACCTTACCCCTACCTTGTGAAGGTGGTAGAGACGTTTCTAAAAGGCCCTTCGTTCACTCTGTTTACATTATCTCAAATATTTGGCATCTCTTAATTGCTGAATGAATACACTGAATGTAACCCAAAGTGATCATAAGTTACTCATTATGCAAGTTGATCCAGACAGCATCATTACGTTATCGAATAAATTAAATAGAACACAGCAGAAAAGAGAACCAAAAAAGTTGTGTGAAGATACCTTATTATCTGCAATTATGACTGAACAATACAAATACTACAACATCCTCAACTCTAAATCAATTGCCATGTATTTCTAAAGTATTCAACTCAGAGGCCAAGTGAGATCTATGTACATAAACTGATCTGTTACACCTACATGCTAATTCCAAAAATCGACTGCACTCTAGTTTAATAAAATGAATCTTGCGTTAGAGAAGAAAAACAAGAGGGGGAAAATGAAACCTTTTGGCCAGGGTGTATGTGTTGAAAAATCAATATGCTGCTCTAGTCAGTACCTTTAGGTCTGATTCCTACTTCGCTGGACATTGTAAAATGCCATCAGCAGGTGAGAATTGACAACTATCAAGACGTATCCTGCAAAAGAACAAAGTAAACCCAGATTAATTTCCATCCTAAAACCAAAAGATATCAGTGCAATGAGGAGAGTTATCGATCTCCCTACTTCTTAATATATAAAAGTAGTACATTTTTTAAGGATCCGACAGGAGTGCGGCATCGTTTTTTGAGAGTCTGAGCAACATAGAAAATCAACAGTGCAAATTTGAAAAATCATTCATTTTCATGTTTCACCTTGACATTTCTTTTTCCTTTCCCCAATTTCATGAACACGACTACAAGTTTTTGGATCAGTTAAGAGCACACAGGGGCACCCTTAAGAAATGTCAAGAGGTCCCTAGATGTCTATATGTAGAAAGTTACCTAGTTTCTTTCCTTAATCTTCACATTAGTTTCCATTTTAATTGGGCAATATACAGTTTAGATAGACAGGCAAGAGAATGTATAAGGGATTTTAATCATTCCTCCTAGCAACAACTTACCATCTCCTCCCCCTTCACATCCCCAAATACCAAAAACATCAATTTCTTCTTATCAAAATTTCATGTATATACAGCTAAGGAAATCAAAGCAAGAGGAACTTTGAAGCACCAGGAGAGAAATGGAAAATGAAAACAAGATAACTAGAACAAAAGGCTTCAGAGAAGAAAAGTGCAAGACTACAAAATTTTGCCATGTGCAAGTTGTGCTCCAGCTATTCAGATTATCAAATTCTTCTCATTCCTTCTTCTCCTTCTTTTACCTCTACGGCTTTACACTGATTATATAGGTGCTTCATTTTGAGTTTTCTAGGCACTTCATGGATAATACAAGTAGGTTGATGATTATCCCTATTACTAATACTGGACACTAGTAGAGGAGTTGAAATGATAAGAAGTGTGTAAATTATGAAAACGAGTCAAAGTAGATTGTCCAACACTAGCACTTCCGGCAGTAAAACTAATTCTCCAGTGGAAATCTACAAATTCTAAGAAAATCAAGATTTATTTATGTAAATGTGAAAACCCTATATATAAAAGTGGTATGGAAAAGTAAAGTACAACAATAACATACCCAGTATCATCCCACAAATGAGTTGGAGGGTAGGATGTACGGAAACCTTACCCCTACCTTTGTGTGGTAGAGAGGTTGTTTCCAATAGACCCTCGGCACTGAAAAGCAGAGTACATAGAGAGAGAAAAAAAGACATCCTATAAGGAGTATCCAATCATCTAACAAAAACAGTGTCCGCCAAGGTACTCCAAACTTCTATGAAACAACAAAAGTGATCCTCAAATATCTAAAAACAAACTTTTAATCGCTCCAAAAATCTGATTTTTCTCTCCAAATGTCATGAGCACAAATAAGCAACTTCCCAAGGTTTTTCTATTCTCTTCCTTCTAGTTGGCCGACTTAAAAACAAGCCTTTCAATTGCTGACTTAAACTATTTAATACCAAACAGGCTCCGGATCGTGGAGTCCAAGCCCTAATTCTCTAACTGCCTGATGTTAAAACAAGTCTTTAACAATTGCCGACATTACCTATTCAGTACCAAACAGGTTCCATCCGACCAGCAATTGTTGTTGAAACTGACAGAGAAACAATAAGTGGATCACATCTTTCCACTACCATATAACACCAAACGAAATGAGTGAGATATTCCTCTTCCTCAGAAGTAAAGATGACCCCCAAGATTCCAACCAGATGAAGAAAAGAAAGTTTTATTTGCATCCTTGGTACCATACTGAGGAGTACAGAAAGGCCCTGTCTCATCCTTCACAGTAATCTATGAGAGAGACAGAGAGAGACAAAACTGTGAGAATCCTTTGTTCTGTTCTTCTCACTTCCAGGACCTCTAACCTCGGTGAAATTCTCTGCTTGTGCATAGTACCTCAAGTAAGTCATGGAGTAAATTTGCTAGTGGCTCAGCATTCCTTAGTTTTCTTCCATTTTAAAAAAAGTAAATAAAGATGTCCCTCTTTTTATTATGTTACCAAGGTTTTCTCAGTTTCTCTTATGGTACCAAACAGAAGGAATATGTCTGTTAGGGTCAACTTGATTTCTGACTTCAATTTTAGGCTGGTAGAATTTTTTTTGAGAATTAGGCTGGTAGAACTTTTGAAGGGTGAATGGGTATGTGTAAATATACGAGTGGTCCAACTTTTCAAAAGTTACACTCTCGCAGCTATCAAGGGTGTGTACCCAAATGTTGTCACCCCACATACAATCTTTTCGAACTGTAGGGAAGTGAGCTATTTGTATTACAGAAGCATAGTCACCAGCCAATTTTTCACGGTCTTTAGTTTTTCTTTGTTGACAAACTTCGAGAATGTAGATCTTTGTCAAAAGATTGCTTGTTCGGAAGAATCATCTCAAAAGGTGGTTCTACTGTGGATTCACCTTTCTTGGTTGACTTGGATTTTTCTGAAGTCCTGCCAGAGAAAGGCTTGCAACCCGAAAGAGAAAGTGATTTTTCGCAACAAGTAATCGAAACATCTTGATGTGGAGAAGAAGGTGCAGACATGAGAAATATGTGGGTGATTGTTAAAAGGATCAAGAAAACTAAAATTATCAATAAACATCCAATGAAGATATGAATGTCGAGGAAGGATAAGCAGAGTCAAAAAAGGAATTTGTTGTGAGGGAGAATTTTTCAACTAAAGTAATTACATTATCACCTCACAACAAATTCCTTTTTGGACTTTGCTCATCCTTCCTCAAAATTCATATCTACATTGAATGTTTATCGACAAAATTTTAATTTCTCGATCCTTCTAACAATCACCCACCATATTCCTCATGTCTGTGCGTTCTTTTCCACACCAAGATGTTTCGATTACTTGTTGCGAAAAGTCACTTTCTATTTCCGGTTGCAAGCCTTTCTCTGGCAAGGCTTATCCAAATCAACCAAGAAAGGTGAATCCGCAGTTGAACCAACTTTTGAGATGATTCTTTCGAACAAGCTATCTTTTGACAAAGATCTATGTTCTCGAACTCTGTCAACAAAGAAAACTAGAGACCGTGAAAAATTGGATGGTGACTATACTTTTGTAATACAAATAGCTCACCTCCCTACATTTCGAAAAGATTGTATGTGGGGTGACGACATTGGGGTACACGCCCCTGATAGCTGCGAGAGAGTGACTTTTGAAAAGTTGGATCACTCGTATATTTACACGTACCCATTCATCCATGAGGAGTAAAGAAAGGCCTTGTCTCATCCTTCTCAGTAATCTATGAGAGAGAGACAAAACTGTGAAAATCCTTTTCACTCTCGGTGAAATTTTCTGCTTGTGCATAGTACCTCAAGTAAGTCATGGAGTATATTTGCTAGTGGCTCAGCCTTCCTTAATTTTCTTCCATTTAAAAATAAGTAAATAAAGATATCCCTCTTTTAATTATGTTACCAAGTTTTTCTCTTATGGTACCAACCATAAGGAAAAGGAATGTCTATTAGGGTTAACTTGATTTCTAACTTCAATTTAGGCTGGTAGAATTTTTTTTAGAATTAGGTTTGGTAGAACTTTTGAAGGGTGAATGGGTACGTGGTCCAACTTTTCAAAAGTTACACTCTCGCAGCTAACAGGGGTGTGTACCCTAATGTCGTCACCCCACATAAAATCTTTTCGAACGGTAGGGAGGTGAGCTATTTGAATTACAGAAGCATAGTCACCAGCCAATTTTTCACGATCTCTAGTTTTTCTTTGTTGACATAGTTCGAGAATATAGATCTTTGTCAAAAGATTGCTTGTTCGGAAAAATCATCTCAAAAGTTGGTTCAACTGTGGATTCACCTTTCTTGGTTGACTGGGACTTTTCTAAAGCCTTGCCAGAGAAAGGCTTGCAACCGGAAATAGAAAGTGACTTTTCGCAACAAGTAATCGAAACATCTAGATGTGGAGAAAAAGGTGCAGACATGAGGAATATGGTGGGTGATAGTTAAAAGGATCGAGAAAGTTAAAATTTTGACAATAAACATCCAATGAAGATATGAATGTCGAGGAAGGATGAGCAAAGTCAAAAAACGAATTTGTTGTGAGGGAGAATTTGTCGACTAAAGTAATTACATTCTCATCTCACAACAAACAAATTCTCCCTCACAACAAATTTCTTTTTTGACTTAGCTCATCCTTCCTCGACATTCGTATCTACATTGGATGTTTATTGACAAAATTTTAATTTCTCGATCCTTTTAACAATAACCCACCATATTCCTCATGTCTGCGCATTCTTTTCCACATCAAGATGTTTCGATTACTTGTTGCGAAAAGTCACTTTCTCTTTCCGGTTACAAGCCTTTCTCTCGCAAGGCTTATCCAAATCAACCAAGAAAGGTGAATCCAAAGTTGAACCAACTTTTGAGATGATTCTTTTGAACAAGCTATCTTTTGACAAAGATCTACGTTCTCGAACACTGTCAACAAAGAAAACTAGAGATCGTGAAAAATTGGCTGGTGACTACGTTTCTGTAACACAAATAGCTCACCTCCCTACAGTTCGAAAAGATTGTATGTGGGGTGACGACATTGGGGTACACGCCCCTGATAGCTGCGAAAGAGTGACTTTTGAAAAGTTGGACCACTCATATATTTACACATACCCATTCACCCATCCTTGGTATCATACTGAGGAGTACAGAAAGGCGGCCCTGTCTCATCCTTCTCAGTAATCTATGAGAGAGAGACAAAACGGTGAAAATCCTTTGTTCTGTTCTTCTCACTTCCAGGACCTCTAACCACGGTGAAATTCTCTGCTTGTGCATAGTACCTCAAGTAAGTCATGGAGTAGATTTGCAAGTGGCTCAGCCTTCCTTAATTTTCTTCCATTTAAAAAAAAAGTAAATAAAGATATCCCTCTTTTAATTACGTTACAAGTTTTTCTCAGTTCCTCTTATGGTACCAAACAGAAGGAATATGTCTGTTAGGGTCACAACTTGATTTCTGACTTCAATTTTTAGGCTGGTAGAATTTTATTTTATTTTTTTGAGAATTAAGGCTGGTAGAATTTTCGAACCACATAAAACTCACGGATCCAATTTTAGCCTTGATTCATCTCATACTGAGCCCAACTTCTTTCAGTAGAAAAGTGTCACGAAACCCCTTAGGCTTCTCAACTTGTTTATACCCCTCTATTGCAAACATTTATAACTCTAATTAGTTGCTCAGAGTCAAAAGTGAGGCTATAAAACAATTTCCAAATATCCATAATGGTGCCAAAGGATCAAATGCTTTTTTCTTCTTAGAGACAATAAACAAATACAACATTTATAGTTAATGACTAATGGTTGCCTAGATTACAGGACGAGAGAAGGAATAATAGGAATGAAACCTGATAACTGTGTTCTACAGGAAGCACGAAGGGAAAATAAGAAACAGATGAGAAAAAGGGGCAGCCCCGTGCAAAAAAGCTCCCGTTATGCATGGGGTGGCAAAGGGCAAGACCACAAGAGTTATTGTACATTGTTTACCCTACATTTCTGCAAGAGGTTGTTTCCACAGCTTGAGCCCGTGAACTCTTGGTTAGATGGAAGCAACTTTGCCAGTTACACCAAGGCTCCCCTTCAAGAAAAGAATTCGAAAAAAATGAAAATAGCAGTGTTATTAAAGGCCAGTGTTTTATCGCTTAAAAGCAATGGGTTATCGTTGTATGGTGAAGCCATACACTTCGGAGAACATGGGCATGGTGATCCAACTGAGTAGCGATGAGTTCTTTGAATCTCAACTTTGAGGATTTGTACTACAGTTAGCATCATTGTACATCGGACGTTAAGATTAATTATTTTAATTGCAACTTGAATATTATAGAGCTAAATACATATATGTTTGGTACTCTATAATTTTTCGTAAATTGTGCGGTTCACTTTGCTTTACTTCTTTCCTTTCACTTCAAGCCTCGTAAAACCTTGTGGCCCTTTGCGGTTTTTCTGTTTGAAAACACTGGAAAATAGTTCCATGAACTCGTTCACAAGAGTTAATTAAGACAAAGTGGAGAAAGACGTACAATGGTTCCACAAACTCACTTCACTAAATGCTCCAGACCATTTCATGTCAAGACTAGCTAATAAGCACTTGGAAGAAACTAAAAGAATATTAAGAAAGAGTACATCATAAAACCTACATTTCACTAAAGTAAGGAGTTCTTAAAATTTCTTTAGTTTTACCAGAAGGGAGTGTCACAATTAAATAGTTCTTTACATGTCAAATTGAACGTTATGTTTTCAGTTTCAGTTGAGTAGACCCAATGTTCACTTTCCAACAGCAACAACATACCCAGAGTAATCCCACATGTGGGGTATGGCGGGTGGGCTGGCCTAGAACTTACCCCTACCTTTAGTGGGGTAGAGAGGTCATTTCCGATAGACCCTAGGCTCAAGAAAAATTGTGTTTCAGAACACTTCTCAATAGCAAAACAACAATATATATCATGTTACAGAAGATCTAATAGGTCTCACTTTTTTAACAGTTCCAAAACCCATACATCAAAGATGGTACACTTCCACCAAGTCGGCAACTAAAAATTCTAAAATACCCCTTGGTACATGTTATAGAACTTCTACAGTTTAGTTTGGGACTCTAATGGAGTCCTAGAGAAAAACAATTGCATCAACTAACTTAAACCGATCTTAGCTACATTTATGAAAAATGCCCCGAGCATTTTAAAGTTCCCCCAAACAGACATCTTCCCTTGTATGGAGACAAAATATCTAGAGGTAACAAGTCTTTGATACTAACACTTGACTCTTCCTTACACAAACTACTCCATCTATTCCTTTTTACTTGTCCCTTGCTAATTTGGCACTCCCCTTAAGAAACTATTTATTAGAAGTTTGTTCACTAAATTATTTTTATTTATTATGCTTTGGAAATCCAAGTTTGATTACTAGTTCTTTATTTTTTTAATAAAGGTAACCTAGATTACTAGTACTTCATGTAACTCCTCGAAGATAACGGCAATACTGCAAGAAAGTAATGAATCTCTCTTGATTTGCTAAAATGGACAAGAAAAAAGGAAATACTATGTTTAGTATAAGGGGTAAGTAAAAAGGAATGGAGGGTACAGAAGTCGGCTAGGTGATAATGTAGCCACTTCAACCGTCTGCTTCTTTTGAATGCTACTCATCTATAGCTACATTATGAACTACCACATCCACAAGTGAGATGAAGAAATTCACTAGAATTCATTCTGAAGCTTTAACCTCCACCTCCACCCAGTCTAGTCTATAAAGCAAAAGATTTTGAAAGAAAGGAAAAAAAAACAAATATTGCAGTCATTGTTTTCTCCCTTAACATCCAAAAAATATATCATAAAAAAACAATTCCTTAGCACTTCTTGTGCGTCAAAGCTAGAAGTTTTCAAGAGAGATCTTTTATTTTGTCTTTCTTAAGACTTCCTTATCTTCTACCTTTCTTAAGACGTTTGATCCACAAATTTAAAGTAACTTTGCTATTTATTTTTTAATAGTAACAAAGATGTACTGCTAGGCACCAGCTTGTGCACACCTCAACTAATTCTCTAAGGAGAATATTTCACCCCACAAATACAGATACGAGATAATTTTAACTACCAATGCTAGCACAGATACAAGACAACTTTGACCACCAAGGCGGCAGATAGGAAGAATTCATTCGCTGTAGGGATACAAACCTTAACCTATGTTCCCAAAGTTGCCACTCCAACTTTTTGGGTGCAATTGCACAGATAGCCAATTTTGGGATACCCATTGAAGCCACAGCCTAAGTTCATAAAGTTTCATAAGTTTGGACACTTCAGCCTGAAGTTGCAAAAAATCGTATTTGAAATTACAAATTTGTCTGAAGCTTGGTATTGCTTGTGCAAGCAAACATCCGACATATGCGTCAAAAGTTTGACTTGTCAAGACCAAACTTCAAACATGTATATCTGAAGTTTGAACTACCAATACCTCCAGTTTCGACATATTTGTTCAAAACAAAAAATAGTTTTTCCTGAAATTTGAACTACCAATTTTCATCCCTGCCTAAAGTTGCCAGTTTCAGGGGGAAAAAAATCATCACTGCTAATGTTTCCCAGCTTTACCAACAACATCCACATGATTTGAACAAACTGTTCATATGCGAAATTCAAGACTCACTTCTTCAAGCCTGCAACAATGGTGATTTTTAGATGTTGTTGTAATTTACTCCAGTATATCTTGGATATAAGAGTTAATGGATCAGTTCTTTTATGGTTTTGATAGGCTTTGATTCAAACGTTATACTTTATTGATGTAAAATAGATTCATAAAACACTATTATACAACAACTAAGAAAAAGAAAAGACGGAAGAGAGTCCAAGTAGGCTGCCCCATGAACTAGTAGAATCTCTTATTCTACTTTTTGAATCATTTCAACCCAAACCATTAAAACCAACACATAGCTTTCTGTATGTCAAAAGGAAAAATATGAATGATCGATCTGGCGCGCTCTATCGTCTATGCCTCTATGGTTTTACACAAATCAAATTACCAAAATGAACACTTCACACTTCAATCTAGAGAAGGTTCACCACAGGTTGGACTTCCTCAGATGCCCCAGATTGATAAATAGGGAATAGATTTCTCCAAAATCATCTCATATGAGCCACTCTCCATGGATGATAATCATGTGAATGGGGTTGACAGACACAAGAAAACCCTTGTATCTTTGAAGATTCCCATACTGCAATAAAAAGCTAAATGCAAGTGTTGGAGGCTACATTTTGAAGGAGCTTTGTTGAGCCATGTAGAATAAATGTAGTTATCCCACTTGACCTGTGACTTCAACAAATGCAGTCTATCTAATCTGGTTTTAAAATATTTGGAATTAAGCATTTGATAGCATTTAACTTCTACGTAACCAGCTGTAAAAGTGATTTAATACTGAACAAGCAAGCCTTATACTGCTTGATACATTTTTCTCCACTAACTCTTAGGAGTTTTTAGGGGTGTAAATTGCTGAGATTCAATATTCAAGCTAGCAACCAAAATAATCACCACAACTAAAACTTTCTTACTCTTAAAATGTTGCTGCTTTCCTTCTAAATGATTAGTTTGATACAAAACAGGCTGATATTTAAAATAAAAGGGGATGAGATTGAGATGCAGCACTGTTCATCAATTCCAGAGAAAGATAAGTCAGCACTCAGCAGATATAATTAGGGTTTTATAGATCAAGGGAGAACACATTTCTTCTTCAGCTTTTATCACTACATTGAGCATGAAATACACCAATTATCCTATTCTTATGACATGCTTCACTTAAACTTCATTAAGAAGCATGATTGTGGTGGGGTCGGGAGGAAATCCATATGAACGGTGAACCCCAAAGCAAAAAGTGCAAAAGACAACTACCTATTCAATTTATTTGTATCAAGAAGTTAATATGAAAATACTAACATGTCAGGATACATGACGAACATACTGCTGCTATTGTTTATTATCAGGGAAACTTTGGCAATCTTTAAAGCAATCAATTCTAAATGAACTATCTTTTCTCTTGTTTTTATGCTTGATGACCAAGTCTCAGTAATTCTAAAAGCAGAAGGAACTTAATTTCTTGCTACTACGAAAACTTGAGCAAAAAATGAAAACAAAGGTTTTAAAGGCAATCTCACTCACCTTGTGCACTTGACCTGCAAAAGGTCAGTTCCTTCATCATGAAGCTCAGCAACGACTTAGCTTATCAGCATTCACGCAGCTGCTTCTGAAACAGAAGATTTTTTCCAGCTTAGCTTCCTCTTCAATCGAGCTTCAGCGAGAGTAGTTGAAGAAACCATAGATGAGAGGCTATTGTAAGATTAGAAATCAACTCACTTATTTCTGCTTTCTGGAGCTGCAGATCAATTCTCAAAAAATCATTTGACTCGTATTAGTTAACCATCTAGTTTGGACAATTCTCTTGCCAAGATGACATATGTCTGGAAACTAATATTGCAGCTCTTGGATTCCATGACATGAAGAAGCTTCATGCACAATTTGGATTCTCTCTCCTTGAGTAAACCATCAATCAGGATGGTCCAAACAATCTCATCATTGTTCCACTTTATCCCAAGCATGTTTTCAAATAGCACTTCCACTTCTTTTAGTCGGCTACTTCTACAGAGAGCACAAATGAGTGATTGATAAATTGACAAAGGAGGTCGAAAACCTTGTTGAATCAATGAATCAAATATTTCCAAAGCGGCATCCACTTTTAAATGGTTGCAATGATAAACTAAAACAGAGCAATATGCTGCACTAGTAGGACTGAAACCTTTCTCTCTCATATGTTCAATCAACTGGTCTGCCTCATAAGTTTTACCTTCTCTATACAGACCAAGAATTAAAGTGCAATATGTTCCTTCATTCGGCTCACAACCAATTTCCGACATTCTATTTAGTAGAGTACATAACAGTTCAATACTAACATCCTTCTTGATAGCTGTGCTACTATACACTGTTTCACGCTTGACGGAGACCTTCCCTGAAATCAACTCATGTTCCTTTTGCAATCCTTTCAACAACACACCAAAGGTTCTATAATTTGGTTGACAACCCTTATCAACCATCTGGCGAAGAAGTAAAAGCGCATGATCTAGTCTATCCAATGCTACAAAACCATCAATTAGTGAAGTATAAGTCACATAATCAGGAGCTAATCCTTTTTTCTCCATTTCTCTGAGTAAGATCTCTGCTTTATCAGCCTGACCTTCAAGACATAAGCCGTAGATTAGCGAACTGTAAGTGTACAGGTTCGGCATGCAATTTCTTCTCTCCATATCATGCAAAATCTCAAATGCAAGATGAGTTTCACCATTCCTACAAAGACCATCAATCAAAGTTGAGTAGGTGATTACATTTGGGAGCAGTTCACTTTCTGCCAGCTTATTACATAGTCTTTTTACTTCCAAAAGCCTGTTTTTTTTGGACAAACCATTTATGATAGCATTGTAAGTTTCAATGCCTGGACTGCAACCACTCTCTTCCATCCTTTTAAGTAATGCAAGTGCATCATCTACTTTCTCTTCCTTCGACAGACCATCAATTAGAGCTGTATAGTTTACCTTGTTTGGACTTAAACCATTCTTTATCATTTCCTGGAAGAGAGCTGAAGCTAAATCAAGCTTGCCCCTCTTGCAGAAACCAGAAATAAGTTCGGCATAAGTCCATTCATCAGCTTTACATCCATTATTCTTCATCAAATCCAGCAGTCTCATAGCATTGTCCAGAAAGCCCCGTTTAAGGTAGCCATTAATGAGGGTATTATAAGTAATCACTGTTGGAGCCGGACCCACCTTTAGCATTTCACTTAGTAAAACCATTGCCCTTTCAATATTCCCAACCAAGCATAATCCATGGATCAGTGCATTGCAAGTTACAGTGTTGGGTTTGTATCCATGTGCTTCAATCCAACGGAAAATATTAAAAGCTCTGTCTATATATTTTGCTCTACACAATTCAGTTATCAATATATTGAATGTAACCATAGTTGGGAGCAAACCTTTTCTCAACATGTTGTGATACAATCCGATTGCCACTTCAAGGAGTCCAGATTGAGACAGTCCACTAATTAGAGCTGTATATGTCTGGACATTTGGTTCACATCCCCTCTTTCTCATGTTCACTACAAGATCAACAGCCTCTTTCTCACGTCCAACTGCACACAAGGAACTAACTGGAACTGTGTATGTATACACAGTGGGTTCAATACCTTTTTCAATCATCTCGTCAAGCATATCCATAGCCTCGTTGACTCTCCCCTCCGAACAAAGTCCATTTATAAGAGTAGTATAAGTTGCTGCATTCGGATCTATTCCATCCTGAACCATCCGATCAAATACCACGAATGCTGCATCCATGTCCCTGTTCCTACAATGCCCCAGAATCAGAGATGTATATGTAAACACATCGGGACTCAATTCCCGCTGATAAATATGACTCATTATCATCTTGGCCTCTTCAACTCTCCCTTTCTTGCACAATATGTTTATCATAGTGTTAAAAGTTAATAAACTCGGCACCATTCCACTGCTCATGATTTCTTGATAAGCACTCTTGGCTGCCTCAACCATCTCAAACTTACCCAATTGAATCAACAAAGTATTAAAGCTATACAAAGTATACCCAAGACCTTTTCTGCTAAGTTCACTTAAATACTCAATAACCCATTTCATTTCCTCCTCATTTCTACAACCTTTGATCATCAGGATCCTCACATGATCAGCAGGAGCAAATTTCCTATCAAAAACAAGCCTATTCAACATGGAAACATAACAGTTCCTATCATGTTTGTAAAAATGCCTCTTAGAAACCCAGTAAAAAAACTGCAAAGCTACTTCAGTATTTTCATGGATCTCAACTAGTTTTGCCACGTGTGGGGGTCTTAATATGGAGCTCAATGACTGAAGCTCTCCATTTGTCTGCCATTGCAGCCGTGGATTAGACAAAATATCAGATACCTTAGAAACAATAAACAAAAGCCTCTTACTTTCTTCTGTTTGTATGGACTCAGATTGATCAAAAAGATCGGGTTTTGATGAAAATTGAAGACGACCCAGATAAGTAAAACCCCTGAATTTGCTCCTTCGATGCGGATTTAAGGAATAGAGAAATATGGGTTTGAGGGGCTTTACCATTTCGAGCAGTGAATGTGAGGATAACAGTGTGAAGAGTTCATGAAGATGGTGTCGGATTGATCAGAAGAAAATGGAGAAGTGTTGATGTGTTGAGTCATGGGTGAACGTGGTCATGAGGAGACCACAACAGAAATGGTGGAAGTGAGGAGAATATAGGGGAAGGGGGGGGCTGCGTAGGTGCAAAGGCAATGGCATCAAACCTCAGTAGCCAAAGCCCAAAAGGGCCCCCAATGGCTTGTTTTTGAGGTTTTGGACTGTAAAAGATTTTAGGGTTATTCTCAGATTTAAAAAAAATTCTGGGCAAGATGATGAATGGTGTTTAATAAAGGTTTTGTCTGCTAGTTGGTTAGAATTATGTTCGTATTCGTGAGATAGAGATTATGAATGAGCAAATTTATGTATTCAATATATCGTATCTATATATTAGTTATTTATGCATTAGTTATACACTATTTTTTGTTCTTTTAAAAATAATAAATAGATTTTTTTTTTAAAAAGACTTATATATGTCATCGAACTCACCTATATCGAGAAAATGATTAAAATAATCTTTAATGTATGGACTTAGATTTATTTGGTCCCTCATATATGTAGCTTATGGAAAAGGTTTTTAATTTATGTTAAAAACTTATTAATTTAGTCTTTCACTCTAAAACCCTAACTACAAAAAAAAAAAAATTATCAAATTAAAAAGAAATGTGCAACTCACGTGACATACAAATATTGTAAACAAAACTCATCACTCATGTGCATTCAAGAATATTTATATGTTATGGTGTACAAATTATACATGTTTTGTAAATATTCTTGAATTTAAAAAAAAAAAAAAGTAGGATTTCATATCACCAAAGAGAAAAAATGAATCTTATATAAAACGATTGAAAAAATAGTACTAACAACCCAACAAATTTGGAAAAATAGTACTAACAACCCTTAGATTGCCTCGACTAGAAGCAAAATAAATTCTTACCATAACAGGGGCTCGATCCCTTGAAATTTATTTTGATTAACATCGTTCAGCAATGGAAAAAACTTGTGTCGATTGATTGTACAAGAAAAAATTGTTTTTTGTTAGAAAGGCGGGAGTCTTCATTCTTTAAAACCAAACCAAGAAAACAGAGGTTTTGTTTAAAATCTTTGTATGTCACGTGAGTTGCACATCTCTGTTTAATTTGATAAAAAAAAAATTGTATAGTTAGGATTTTAGGGTGAAAGACTAAATTGATAAGTTTTTAACATAGATTAAGGACATTTTCCATAAGGTACATATATGAGAGATCAAATCAATCTAAGTTCATACATTAAGGACTATTTTGATCATTTTCTCTATCTATGTAACCCGTTAAAAGCTTGGCTCATCTATGTCATTCATGTCCCAAAGTTTAATGGCATATTTGAGCCATTTTTATAATTAATGACGCAATCAATTATAATTGACCACATATGAAAATGGTTTTGCAAAATCAAAATTATTTTTCGTTAACAAATAATGACATGAATGAGTCTTTTCTCAAACAAAAATGCATAAATAAACCAAATTTTTAACGAATAATATAGATAAACCTTTTTCTTGTACTGACCCCCTACTTGTATTTTCTTCTTTGTTCTTTTGTGGAGTGCAGCAAGTGTACCATCAACTTCGAACCGCCCTCAGCTCTAGCCAGTCTCCAGCACATCAGAGTTCAGGGTGAGCTATTGTTACTAGCTCGTGCTGGATTCTCTCATTCACGTCTTGATGTCTTTGAATTTCGGACATGGACCATCTTTTTGCTTATTTTGGTTTCTTAAAAACACTCTTAGACTTGGTAATTTGAAAATAGATGTCCTTGATGTGATGACTTTCAGATTTTGGGGATAATAAATGTTAAACTTCTGAAGCTTATTTAATTGGTTACTTAATAAGTTTTGGAGCTTCCGCAATATTTTTGTTATTTATAGTTGAACTATTGGTTTATGTTGGAGTTTAGATTTGTTGGTTCGCCCACCTAGGAGGTTAAGTGTGGGTGCCACTCATGACTCATTTTGGGTCGTGACAAACTCTTAAAATTCAATAACATATTTGAGCATTTCTCTTTTTTTTTTTAATTCATCTATTATATCGTATGAGTTTTACACTATCACGCTATTCATGTTATTAATGATAGCAAAGAAGACATCAAACACTAGCTTGATAGATTTATGAAAAATATAAATTTGAATTGTTAAAGTTCTAACTTCTATGATCTATGATTATATATAGTAACTAGTAAAATTATTTGCGTTTCACGTAAAAATTTAATACTCCCTCCGTTTAAAAAAGAATGACCATATTTTCATTTTAGTTTGTTTAAAAAAGAATTACCCTTTCTTTTTTTGGCAACACTTTTAACTTTAAATTTTCACGTGACATATTTAAGACCACAAGATTAAAGGGCATTTTGGTACATTTGACATAATTTTAATTTAGAACCACAAGATTAAAAAGTCTTCTTTCTTTTCTTAAACTTCGTTCCAAGTCAAACTACGTCATCATTTTTTAAACGGAGGGAGTATCACATAAATTATAAAATAATACTTACAATCTATCGGTCATTAAAATTAAAACACTATATTATCTCACATAGAAAATTACGTAGTAACTAGTAACAAACATAAATAATGTAAAAGAAAATAACAATTATAACATCTTATCACTTATCCTTCAATCGGTCATCTTTAATTTGATTTATAATTTATCCTTTTACCTTCGGAAAGTATTACTATTTTATATTTTTGTGAAAATAGATGAACATCAACATGATATATTAATTTTTTTAATAAATAAATAATTTTTATATGTACTAACAAATACTTATAACAATAATTTTGCAAAAACATAAATTAAAAAGTTGAAAATATGTACTAAAAAAATAACAATTAATATCATAAGTATAATTAATGATCGTAAAAAATATATATATGATAATCTATTACAATAGAATAAAACAGAAAGAAAAAAATTGAGTCAAGAATGCATAGTGTCCCTTAGGAAAATTATTCCTCTCTAGTACCCGAGGTTTAATGGAATAGATCCTCTCTAGATGGAACAATTTTTTTCACAAGTATATTGATACAAAACGGTGTTAGTGAGTCATTCAACGGGAGCAAAGTACTTGAATATATAATTTTGCAGAAGAAGAATAAGTTTAAATTTTTCGTTGTTTAAGATGAGAGAAAAATCCACTATTTATAGACAATAAAGGATAGTGTGAACAAATACTTATTGTGCTTCATCGAAAATGTCATAATTCTTTGAAAAGTTACAATTCTTTGAAAAGGTCAAAACTTTTCATAAAAGTCACAAATTTTCATAAAAGTTATAAATCGTCAAAAAAGTCGCAACTCTTCATAAAATGTCACAACTTTTTATAAAAATCACATATTTTCATGAAAATGGATGACAATTTTTTGGGTAACTCTTCATAAATATTATGATTTTTCATAAAAGTCAAATTTTTTCATGAAAGGGAAAGACTATCTTTGAAAATAAATTTAAAAGGAAATTATAGCTTGTTGTGGCGCCACGTAGCGGGCCTAAGATTTTCTTTTATATAAATATATGATGTTATCTTTTTTCGCATAAATACACTAATACTTTCTCTATTTAACAATATTTATCTAATTTTTATTTTTTTTGATAGAAAATATTTGTCTATTATTTACTTACCTCTTTAAGAGACTAGAACTAAAAAGGTAATCTTATAATATTACCCTTTGAGTATACTCCATCATTTTCTCTTACTCGTCGTTTATTCATAAAATAGATTTTTACTTTTGCTTGTCGCTTTCGACATATCAAGTAAAAACAATCATGTTTTACTGTAACGATCCATTTGATCGTTTTGATATTAGAGTTTTTTTTATTTGATAAAATATTTTTCAATAGATTCTAAATGAGTGTTTTGGACTATTTATAATTACAATTATAGAATTAGTGGGGTCGTTTTAATAATTTATTTAGTTGGTGGTTAAAGAAAAGAATAGTAAAATAAATAGTGATCACTTTTACCATTTTTTTAAGGGCAACTTTCACATATAGCAAATAAAAAATTCATATTTGTATTTTATAGCAAAGTTTGCATAATTGCGCTCCATAGCAAACATGTAACTGTATAATTCGCTATACATATACAATTGTATGATTTTCTGGCCTAAATTGAATAATTCGCTGGCATCACCATACATATACAATTGTATAATTCACTGGTCTAAATTGTATAATTCGCTGCAATTGTATAATTCGCTGCAATTGTATAATTCGCTGGCAAATTTTGGCAAACGTTTGCTATGGAGCACAATTAAATCAAACCCTAGCTACTCCATTTATTTTAGGTTATTAGTTTGCTATTATATATAATTATCCCTTTTTTTAGTAATGAATTATATAAAAAATATTAGGATAATAAATAATCCGTAGAAGAGGGAAAAAAAGAGTTGAGATATAGAGGATTTGTGGCGGAAACCACCTAGAGGCGTTCATATCTCTAAGGTTTGTACTCTCTTCTCGTAAATATTATTTTGACAATTGATGATGCCATATAGATAGCAAAGTAATAATTGTGTAATAATGATAGAGGGGTGATGGAATAACGGTGACAGTAGGTTAAGTTCAATTTGCCTTTTGCATTATTACTATATATAAATAGTTTAATATTAATAGGGAAAATGTACAAGTACCTTTTCAACTTATGTCCGAAATCGCAGAGATGTACTTATATTATACTAAGGTTCTATTATCCCCTTGAACTTATTTTATAAGTAATTTCCTACCCCTTTTCGGTCACGTGACACTAGCTTGAAAAAAAATAATCATCCAGCGTTGGCCCCATCCGTATAGCATCAGTCAATTTACCATCGAGGAATAGAATGGAGCGGACTAATACTCTATTCGACTAGAGGAAGGTCCGTGTCAACAAACAATTTGAAATACCTCGACTTTTTTAGAATAGGTCCGAATCAAATAGCAAGATAGTGCCACATAGGTCGAAAATGGGTAAAAAACTATTAATAAAATAAGTTCAGGGGTAATAAGACTTTACTATAGTATAAATATGTCTCTGAGATTTTAAGCATAGATTGAGGGGCTACTCGTGTATTTTCTCATATTAATAAGTTAGTGGAGTTGAATTGTGTATTCTATTGATTAAAAATCGAGAATGGTAGTTTGGCATTAAATGTTAAAGTGTACTACAAGTAGGTGTACAAAAGTAGTATATGCTCACGATTTGGACAATCAAAGTATAATTGTTTCAGTTCTAGTGGTGTTCGGTTTTAATTATTTTATTTAGTTCTCTATCTTATAAATTAGGTATAGATATATTGAGAATATTAGGTATATTGTATCATTTCAATACAATTAAAATTGTGATAATAGGAGGTATTAATACTTATTTTTGATTTGAACTTTAAGAAATTGATTATAAAATTAGGTGAGTTTTTGGGTCTAGGCTAGATATAGAATTATATGAGTGTTTATAGACTCGTTAACTTACAAATATGCATATATATTTGATAGATTGGAAAGGTTTGGAAGCATTGAGGAAAGGGAAAGTATTGGAGAAGTAGCTTGCTTGACGTCGATTCGTCGGTTGAGGTAGGTTATGATTTATGCTATTTGATAGTAAACTCTTAATAGTGATTGATATGTATTGAATGATATTGTGAAGTTTTTCTATGTACTTGATTGTGTGATTGTGTGGCTTGGTTGTGTGTTTTGTGATTTGTCTGAAATCCTGAGGCCGTGAAATTTATATTCTTGAACCCTCTTTATTGAAGTGATGCCTTGAATAAAGAAGGTTTGATGAATATTATTAATGAATTGAAAATGTTGATAATAAATGATAAATTAATTGTATAATTGGATCGGAGTGTCACGCTCCGACACGGTATAATTGGATCGGAGTGTCACGTTCCACACGCTATAATTGGATAAGAGTGTCACGTTCCGACACGGTATTCTTGGATCGGAGTATCACGTTCCGACACGATATTTTTGGATCGGAGTGTCACGTCCCGACACGGTATAATTGGATCGATGTGACATGATCAAACCAACATGTCTAAGGGGCACAATTAAGTTGTGTATGTATGTGATTGTGTCACGATCCAAAAATGGACGTGATGATACTCGTCTTATCCCACCAAGACAAGTCAGCGTAAAACTCAACCATTACAATAAAATGTGAAAAATTTACTATCAACTTAAATTATACCCCAAAATCTGGTTGTCACGTGTACAAGCCTCTAAAGTATAACAATTGAATCAAAATAAAATATAAGTCTCATATGACATTGTTTCTAAAGTAGAACAAAATCATAAACAGGAGTAAGAAGATGACAAACAACTACCTCACAAATCTCCAAGAAGCCTCGGAAAAGAAGAGAATATATCATAAAGTTTCGGGCTAGTAACCTATAATTTTTTTTTGTAGAAGCAAGGGGTGAGTACCAAACCACACGGTACTCAACAAGTAAATCCGTAAACACAATCTAAGGGAACAGAATACGGGTACTCCTTACAACACAAAAATTCACACATCAAAGGACTAAATCTGTTTTTAAAAAGTCCGGCTTAGCAAAGTCAACAAAATCGTACTCGACTTTTTACTTCTCCAATTTTGACGTTTTACTTGTCCCTTTTTATTTATTATTTTTGATAAATATTTTTTTAATATATTTTTTTACCTATTATTTCCCCAATTTATTTAGAGAAGTTAATGTTTTATTTAAAAAATAGATCAATAAATTGATTTTTTAATCTATCAATTAATACAGATATAATAATTAATTATTATTTAATTAATAAGTGTTCCAAATTAAAAATAGACAAATAGAAATGGACAAATGGATGATAACAATTTACATATTCAGCTATAAATGAAAAATTATTTCAAACTATAAAGTAAAAAGAAAATGTCGTTTGATTGATTTTTTTACTAGATCGTAGAAAATTGGATGTTTGTATAGCATTTTCTTTTTGTTCTTATACAATACTCATGTAAATTAGTGAAAATCTCTATATTCTATTTTATACGCATAGAATGTGAAATATAGATATATTTATAATGTGTGGATTAGAATATTAAAATGACAAATTTCATAATAGTGAATATATTTTTTAAACTAAAAAGTAAATAAATATCTTAAATTATACTCTCTATAACAATTTGTACTATAATCAAACTAAATATCAAAACAAAAAAAATAATTCTCTCATTTTAATTTCTACATTATTAATTTCGGCATAACTAATTCTGACATAATTCGTCTCCAAATCAATAATCAAATACATAAATTTTCTTATAACTTATATATGTATTAGTTATGCGAGTTCTTAAATTACAAATTAAACACCATATTAATTTATTTATATATATGAATAACTTACTTCATAAACCAACTAAGTACTAAACATGATATTTACTTATTCATAACTTAATAATATCTGTATATAACTCTTCTCCAAAGTAACTACCAAACAACTCCTTAGAAACAATAAACTCACGATAAAATACATAATTATTTTATCTTACATTAATTAGAGATATTAATTAATCCCCAAAAATCAAAACTATTTATTCCTCTCCCTATATATATACACTTATTTTTAATTTCATAAAATATTTTAATTAATAAAATAACTTTATGTATCTCATCTCTCGTACCGTACCGAAGAAAAGAGAGGAGAATTTTCTAAGTAAAGAGTTTGAAATGGATGGTCCAAGAATACTAGTACTAGTCTACTACAAGTGGTCCATTAGATTCCACCATTTATTAGTTTATATTTTTTTTTTTAATTTTAGGGGCTACTTAACAACCAACATGTCACGGATCTAGAGTCTTATTAACACTTTGTTTGGATCATTGTTACCCATTGTTTCATAATGTATTGTATTATACTCTATTGTACTGTATTGTATGGTAGATACAATGTTTGGCTAGACTGTATTGTTTGTTGTTGTTTAATAACATTTTAATTGTTTGGTTTGATCGTATCATATTGTATTGTAATTTATAAATTTACTAAAATATCCTTAATTATTCTAGGGTAAGAGGTTTGACTAGATTTAATAATTAAAATAAAGGGTAAAATAGTATTTTAAAATATTATGTAAATATATAATTGGAAAAAGAAATTAAGTAACAATAGGAACACACCAAATTGGTTGTTCCATAAAATAGGGGTTTTCATTGTTACGTAACAACGAAATTTAACAATACAGTACAATACATTTTAAGTAACAATCAAAACAAACACTGTATGTATAGTAACGATACAATACAATACAATGGATAACAACGATCCAAACATAGTGTAAAGCTCCGTGCGACGCCCCTATACAAACTCTTACTGAGAATTGACGGGACGTGATAAACAGCTACACAAAATCGATATTTCATACTACATTACTTGAATGTGTTTTGATAAGGAAAATATTTCGTTAGACTTTTTTTTTAATATATAAAATAAATAAGTTTTGAATTTATTTTTTATTATAATATTTAATAAGTAAGCAAAAATATAATTTCATAATTTATATGCTTAGTGAAATTTTGTGCGAGTTAATGAGGTGGAAGGTAGGGGTTCATAAATAAGTGACGGGGGGTAGGATGGTCAACATGAAAGTTGAGAGTGTTAACATTAGTCTAAGAGACAATGAACTTGATAAGTTACTTATTATAGATATAAGTCTGGAAGTGTTTTTCTCGGCATTAAAATTCAATTTACTTTTTCGATTCTAAAGTCTTAGTCGAGGTGATGGCGAGATCATGAACTTGATAAGTCACTTCATTACGTAACTTATTTTAACCTTTTTTTTAAAAATAAAAAAAGATATTTTTCAATTTTTTTTTGATTAATCCCACGAAAAGAACTCATAGGCCACTAGGGTATATTTGGTATGAAGAAAAATATTTTGTTAGAATAGCTTAATTATCTACTGTATAATTTAGCAAAATATTACTCAATTCATTTAAAAAAGAATGACCTAAAAGAAAAAAGATTTTATAATCTTATAATTATAAAAAAAAAATCATGTTAATTGTACCAAAATATCTTTTGATCTTGTGACTTCAAACATGTTACGTGAAAAATTAAAATTAAAATATCACCAAAAAAGAAAAGAGATCATTTTTTTATACGGATTAATTTTTTTTGTATAGATATGAAATGGTCTAAGATGCATGACTTGGAATGTTGGTGGGACGGGAAGGAGATTTCTTATTAAAAGAGACTTACTTTAACTATTTTAATATAAAAAATCATTTTAGTCGTTTATGTAAAGCTTAATTTTTACAAAAATTAATTTTTTAAAAAAATATTTCGACTAAATAAACCTAAAAAATATTTAAAACAAAATTTTCCAAATTAAAACAAGTAGAAGAAAGAAGGTGTGTCGAAAAACATTCACTGCAGCGAAAGTCTGAAAAGTCGTCTATATTTTGTCAAGTAATTCTATTTTTTTGTGGTTTGATCCAAACGTCCAATTTGGTGTGCTGATCAAATTACTTTTTTAAGCTCTACATTTATATATAAATAATGTGTAGTTTCTTGACTATCTCTAAACTAAAATCTTACTACTTGCAAAATTTTCATTTCAGGGTCTATAGATCGGTGGAGAAGCTGGTAAAGACTTAATCTTTTTCTCTTTCTTTCAATTCAAGTTTTTTTTTTTTTTTTTTTTCAATTTGCTTTGTTTGAGATGAGTTGATGGGTGTTTTGTGTTTTCTGATTAAAGGAAATTGATGGGTGTTTTGTGATATGGGTCAGTGTTTTTGTGTGCTACAAGACTACCAAATGTTTTATTTTGTTTTGTTTGTACCTGAACTGCCTTACTTAGTATTTGTGATCATCCACTAGCACGAGTATGGAATAATTTTGCTCACTGAGTACTTAGATACATGGAAAGAAATCACCTTTAGCGGGATCTGAACCCTATTTGTTTGTAGTTCAGTTCGTTGGCTACCTGTGCTCGTTCCTGGTTGGTGAGGGTTCGATTTCCCACACTGTAATCCCTCCCATTTCCCCTTCTCCTATCCCCAATTTTTTTTTATTAATAAAATCGATTTCTTATCAAGTAGTACCAATTATACCAGGTGAAAAGAAATTTAGTTTGCTGACTGCTGTAGGTTGTTCAGTTAGCTTTCTAAAGAGGAGGTTATGATTATGTAGGGGTTGGATTTTAGTTAGTCACACTAGTCCTGTTCATAGGAGTGTTTTGTTTGTTTGTTTGTTTACACAGTAGCTTTTTGAGTTTTTGGAGGAAGGGGCTTACTGGAATTGATGTGACTGAACCATAATTTAACCCATTGGTGCATATATGTATCGTTAGGTATATGTTGTGTATCTTTGGCGTGGTATCGAAAGAGGATTTATTGAAAAAATAGATTGGTGCAGTATATTTGTTGGTGTGTCATTTGAGCTGTTGTTTAAAACTCCAAGACCTCGGGATTCACTGGATGATTTTAGTGTCTGCTTGAACTTATGGTGAACATCATCTGTAACAACATGTGTGTTGATGGTTGTTTCTATGGTTGTTGCAATCTGGAACCTTACTGTTTGGCGGTTGCGAAATTTGATCACTATAGTGATCTTTATGTATTTCCATCACAATAACATGGGTCTAATAGGTCATAAATAAAGCTGTCTTTTCATATCAGCAATAGCTATTCCCATACGATGAATTAAAGACTTTTTTATCAATTCGAAGATTAAATCACCCAATATCCTTAGACAAATCACACACTTAACGTGACGTTTCATGACCTAACATGAAAATTGTTTTTCTTCAGCGTGTCTCACATGTTTAATTTAATCATGTTTATAGAATCTAACATCCAGTGATCTTTTCCTGGCTGTATGTATTTTCGCTTTTCAGGAAAATCTGTTAGCTTGGAAGTTATAGTTCTTTGCCTGAGCTACTATTTTGGAGTCAGGTGCCCTCTTCTTAATTTAGCTTGAGAATGGAAAATCCTGGAAAGAAGGTGTTGCTTACCTCCAACGGTGATGAAATTTGCAACAACATTGCGTACCATTTAGCTCAGAGGGGTTGCCAGTATGTACTTTCCTTGTCTTAAACATGCATAAAAGTCATGCTCCTATTCATACACACATACACACGCGCGCACACACACAGAGGTTACTGTCTGTCAGATGGAATATAGTATTGTCACTCTGATACTCACATTCATAGGCACAATTGCTGCATAAATGACATAGCATAAACTCTAGTTAATCCTTTTGTTGATTCTACCACTTAGATTGGTTTTGATGGGAAATGAGCGCCAATTGAAGAGTGTAGCGGAGAATATAAAGCAATCACTAAAGGGTAGCGTCGCCGTTGAAGTTGTGGGATTGGATATGACGGAGGATAGAGAAACTGCTTTTGATGAAGCTGTGGACAAGGCATGGAAAATATTTGGGAAGTTGGATGCCTTTGTACACTGCTATGCTTATGAAGGTACAACCTAACCTTTGTTTCAAACAAATATTGTTATTCTTTAGATACAGAAGGATGTAAAATGACAATGAAATTGGTATTTGTCTTCATAAAAGAAGAAGTGGTATTTGTGTGTTCCATCCTGAGGTAAGGATAAGGTCTGCGTACTCTCTACCCTCCCTAGACCCCACCTCCCTAGACCCCACCTCCCTAGACCCCACTTGTGCGACTACACTGGGTATGTTGTTGTCTGTTCCATCAAGTATATGGTGAACCGAGAATCTGTGAAATGTGAATGGCTAACTGATCTCAAATTAATGACATAGTATAAGGTTTGGCAAATCATAGCACATTAGGGCTTAATTATATGTGCAGTTTTATTGATAATAGTAGTCCTTATTTTTATGAATAGTAGTTGACCTACAATATTGATCTTGGTTAATTAAACAATTTCATGTCTACTCGGAGGTTTTCTCCAGAGAATATAAGCATTGGGTCATTATCAAACTGAGTGCAATCTATTTTCAGTCATGACCCATTAGAGCATTCTAATTTAATATGTTATGAATTAGATCAAAATCATCTACTGTAGCTTGTAAAAGACTTACAATTATCTCAGGAAAGCCACTATAAAAATATAGAATTCTTTTTCGACATGAGTGAGTTTATCTGTACATCTTATACCTTAAATGTGAGATGATATTATATGGCAGACACTATTCTGAAATTTAATTTGCATTGAGATGATAAAATATGGCAGACACTATTCTGAAATTTAATTTGCATTGAGAAGGATGTAAAAAAAAAAGAAGATTGAAATAGCGGATTAAACATTTGTACAAGTGTGAACTAATTGAATATAAAAAAATATAGGAATGGGCAGTACATTAGGAAAAAACACCTAAAAAATATCATGACCTTATCCCTCATTCATTTTTAGCTGATCCTTTTGGTTTTATATATTATTGTTGATTTTCTACAGAGAACACCATTTATTAAACTGTGTAGTTTGAAAATTTTGTGTTCTTACATAGAATATTACCTGTTTGTGTTTGATAAATGCCCTCCTTTGTTGTTTGCGTTCTTCTGGAAATGCTATCTTGGAGTGTCCATGTTGTGAAATTCTGATTGCATGCTTGTTGTTAACTAACTTGATAATTGAATGAAAATCCATTATATTGAAGTAATTGTAAATACTAAATAGTACTTGAAAATCTATGATTTGTGAAATTTCTTCTTCATGGATTTGATATCAATATACTTCCAATGTCAAGTTTCTTCTGTCTGTGGTGTAAATAATGTATGATGTTCTTAATTCATGTTTTGAGCTTATTAAGTTGTAAGAGAGTGAAGACGTAACTTGGTTCTGGACTCTGGAAGTAGCCAAACATGAAGAATAAACTGGTTTTCAGATCTCAATGTCCATAGCTGTTATCATGGGGCATGTGGAAATATATGGACAATCCGTTGTTTCACGTGTTTTAATCTGCTCCTTTCACTTTCCTGATTTAAGTTCCACCATCTTCTTAATTTTTCTCTCTTCAATATCTCAATGCTAGCAGACCAATAATGGACTAAGCTTTGTCAATTAAGGGCAGTGTTAGTGATGTGTGTAAAGAACACTTGCTATGTGTGTCTAGAAAACACAAGCTGCAATCCCTACATCTTTAGCGAGATAAAGCACCCAGGGACTCCTCCCCAAAATCTACTTTGTATTTAATAAAAAGCTTGTTGACAAGAGAATTTATCTTAGATATGTTAGATTGAGTGGGTCCAAAAGCTTATTAACTGATCCTATCTCATACATTTTCCCACCTGAGGAACTCGTTTCTTCTTATAACATGATTGCTTTTAACATTATGTTATTAATTATTTTTGGTGCTTGCTGGTCTAGTGATATGGACAAGCTAGTTTATAGATGCGTCATTAGGCCTTCGTTTAGAGGTGCAGCATGTTTGACATAAGCTTCTTAATACTTTTCATGCAATGAAACAGGGAAAATGCAAGATCCACTGCAGCTAATTGATGACGAGTTCAAAAAGATTGTCAAAATTAATTTTATGGCTGGATGGTACCTGTTGAAATGTATTGGTAACAGAATGCGAGACAGTAAATCCGGAGGATCCATTGTATTTATGACTTCGATCATTGGTGCTGAGAGAGGAATATATCAAGGAGCTGCTGCTTACGGTTCATGTGCCGCTGGAATTCAGCAGCTGGTTAGGGTAAGTACTTGTTCATATTCTCTTGTATATTTCGGATGCATGATCAGATTGTGTTAGACCATACTCTGTAAAATTATATTTTACAAGAGATTACCCATCTTCATAAACATTCAATTTATTGTTTCTCCTGTCGATCACCAGTCTTTTCCGTCTAATTACTTATTTATTCTATTAGCAATGGTTGCTTGTCAGGACATGTTATATCATCCTGTATTGCATTATGATTTATGGCTTTAAGGTTTTGAGTAGTTTATCCAATTGTGTGGAAGAAATAGTGAATTTTGGGAGGTATTATGTCGTTTAATATGGTAATATTAGTTTCTCTAAGTTTACTGTCTTATTTCTCGAGCACTTGAAGTAGAACACACACCATGACATGCACATGTTCCCAGTTTTTCTTTCGGGTAGTTGGGAAGTTCACTTAGCATGAGGAAAAAATCAGCTTAAACTCTATCGTTAAAGCTGCTTTAGCATCAGGAGCTATGCTGCCTCCGTTATATTACCATTTTTTTTGTCTAAAGGTGTGTTTAATTTGATAATAATATGTCTATATACCTTGCTCAGTTATCTGCAATCGAATTGGGGAAGCACCAAATCAGGGTGAATGGCATATTGCGTGGGTTGCACCTCGAGGATGAGTTTCCTTTGTCAGTGGGTAAGGAGAGAGCAGTGAAGTTGACCAAAGAAGCAGCGCCTCTAAATCGATGGCTTGATACTAAAAAGGATCTGGCTTCCACTGTCATCTATTTAATCAGTGATGATTCAAGATACATGACAGGAACCTCCATCTTTGTTGATGGTGCCCAGTCCCTCGTGAGGCCGCGAATGCGCTCATACATGTGAAGTTTTCTAAATTATATACATAAATGGAGAGAGCCATAGACACTGGAATTATATTGTAACAAGCATTAGGAGAAGTACTATGAGCTGTGTGGATTTTCTTCTATTGTATTTGGTTTAAGGTTTCAATAATGATGACATTCTTCTTTTTCTTCCTCATTTCTATTGTGATTTAGCTTAAACTTTAATCTATTTTAATTGAGAATTTGTTGGTTCATTGTCTCTCTTTTATTGCTGCATATTTGTATCCAATAAACAACTAATCTGATTGTAAAAACATTTCAATATCAAGACTTTTGTCTTTGTGTATCAATTTCAAAACCACACATGTGAGTTTGTCAATTGGATAAATTTTGCGAACAATTTAACAAGATAGGTAGAATGAAAGTATACAAAATCTTGTTTAGTCCGAGAAAACTTATAAACAATTGAATACTACAAACGTGTTTTGTCAATCTAAAAGGACTCTTGAACAATTTAATAACATATATCATATGAATATAGAACGAAGTCTTGCTGAGAATAATTGGACAATATATACAAGTTTTAGAGTATAAAATATAAAGCATATTTTAGTGTATGAAAGGTATAAAATATGGTAAAGTTAACTAGTTTAGATATGCTTTAGTTTTGAGGATCTAAATTTTATATAAAAATTGGTGTATCTTCACTTTGTTTTTACTTGTTCGTATATATGAAATTTGTATACAATCATGTACTAATCATTGAATTCCGTATAAATTATATAAATTATAGTAAATTTAGCAAACCATTGATCATACTAACAAAGAAAGGATAATATCATCAAAATAAATAAAATCATCGATTACCTATTAGAAAAAAAATAATAGTACTATATTTCTTTTCAAAAATTTCATTATCAAAATGCAAAAATAATTAACAAATAATTTTTTCCTACTCGATTTGTTCGCAATCCATATTAATGTTTCGTGAATCATACACTGCAAAACTCATTTGAAGGCGATACTCCCTCCAACATGATTTTTTCATATCAAAAATTTGAACACGAGACGTTCGATTTAGGTTGAGGATAAAATTAGATCCATCACTACATTAAAGTAAAATGACGAAATTACCCATTCTAATGTCGAGAAGCTTCTATAAACCCCTTTTCTAAAACCCTACTGCAAATCTGTTAAACCCTCGCTTCCACAGATTTCTTCTTCTCCTCCTCCGTTACTTGTGGAATACTCTGTTTCAGTGAGACTAAATGCATAGGCTTTCGAAGCGCTCCGTCAAATCTCTCCTTCGTAGCTCAACCGCTGCACGCTATCGAGATGTTGCTGCTCCAATTTCTTCTTCCCATTTCTTTTACCAATCGGTATCCACATATAATTTTACCATTTTTATCACTTCTTCTTAAAATTATAGCTTGATTGATAATATGATCTCTGTAATATGTTTTACATAATCATTTTATACTGTGTTATATGATTTACCTTAGGAAAAATCATTTCCCTTGTTTGGTACGGTATATGGGTATTGTATGAAAATAAGTAACATAAAGTAATAGTATGAGGATGTGTTTTCTTTGATGATTTGCATATTAAAAGTTGAAATAGTGTATAAGTATTGGTTAAAACAGAGTTGGTGTGTTTTCAGAGTATATTTTGCTATGTATGGTTTAGTAACCCAGAAATGGAATTCGAAATGGGTTGAGTGAAAGGAATTTACTGATGTGAACAGGCGGATGCTGATAGTAAAGGTAGATTGTATTCAGTATTGACTTCAGGAAGATGTGATGTCATTGAATCCGCTAAGCCATTTAAATCAAGAAATGAGCCTTTTTTGGGTTGTAGATTTGAGTCAACAGCTGCGGCATCTGATGCATCTGACTCACCATCTGAGAAGTTTGAGTATCAAGCAGAGGTAAAAGTCACTATGAAAGAGTCAGGATAGTAAAGCTGAATAGTGTATTAGATCTTTGGAAATCTGATTTTTTTTAATTTGTTAACATGGCAGGTCAGTCGCCTCATGGACCTTATTGTTAACAGTTTGTACAGTAACAAGGAGGTTTTTCTTAGGGAACTTATCAGGCAAGTAATTGCTAACTTTCTCTTTATTGTTTATAAGCCCCAAACATATATATTTCATCAGTGACCTTTGCGAAAACCAGTGTTCATAAAAGTGCTTTTGTATGCCATGCAGCTTTTATAACACTATTTTTGTGTTGTGAAAAGTTTTCTCCTCCATTCTTGATTTCTATTGCAAAGAGGGAGGGTATCACACTTAGAGTCAGTTCTGGATAAAAGTAAGAATCCAAAAACAATATGAAGTTTAGATTTTAGTTAGACAACATAAGATTCAGCTACTTGGTTTTCTGCAGAAGGCTAATTTATTGCCTCGTAATACTTGGTCATTGGATTATATCTGGCTCAGTAAATCTTAATGCGACCAATAATCTGCCAACACTCTATGTTAGTTGATATTATGTAAACTCTGGAGGTCCTATTTGTGTTAGACTGAAGTCACTAAACAAAGAAATTAAACAGTCTATATTGATACTTACGTAGTTCCTTTTTGATGATGCAGTAATGCAAGTGATGCCTTGGACAAGTTGAGATTTCTTGGTGTTACCGAGCCTGAGCTTTTGAAGGATGCAGTTGATCTTGATATTCGCATCCAAACCGACAAAGATAATGGCATTATTACTATAACGTGAGCTTCATAACCTATTTACTGTCTATTTTGGTGTCTTGTCTGTCCATCACGGATGTTGAAGTTGTCATGGAATATGGTGTTGTACAGGGACTCAGGAATTGGTATGACTCGCCAAGAACTTGTCGATTGCCTTGGCACTATTGCACAAAGTGGAACTGCAAAGTTCCTAAAGGCCCTAAAGGTGCGTTTCTGTCATGTAATTATTTCTCTTAGTATTTTGCTTCAGGTAAGCCATATATAATGTTTTGTTACATATGTTTTTACCGCATAACAGGACAGCAAGGATGCTGGTGCTGACAGCAATTTAATTGGTCAATTTGGTGTTGGATTCTACTCGGCTTTTCTTGTTTCTGAACGAGTATGTTTTTTGTGTATGGTCCTACTTTAGATTTCCTCTCAATTTCTTGACAATAAACAATTACCTTGATACATTTATTTCTATCTTTTATTTTGCTAATGAAAGGTTGAAGTCTCAACAAAAAGCCCAAAGTCTGACAAGCAATATGTCTGGGTTGGAGAGGCCAATTCTAGCACATATACCATTCGAGAGGAGACTGATCCTGCAAAACAACTTCCTAGGGGAACCCGTCTCACTCTATATCTTAAGGTTGGTGAATCAATTTGTTTCAAAGGAGAACTTATTATTCTAGTTATTTTAGTTCCTGAGGACTGTTCTTTTGTTCCTGTTCGGTATATGTGCAGAGGGATGACAAAGGATATGCACATCCGGAAAGAGTAGAGAAGCTTGTGAAAAACTATTCACAGTTTGTTTCATTCCCTATTTACACCTGGCAAGAAAAGGGATTTACAAAAGAGGTATGTGCATAACTTTTTCAAATAAAAAACCACACTTGGTTTTATCTACGGCCATGAGTTATGCTTGGGGTTCTAAATTTTAGCTTTACGCTTTGTGTAAGCTTGATATGACTCCTGATTGCCTTGTGGTTACTTGATCTTGGCTTTTTACAGGTTGAAGTTGATGAAGATCCATCAGAAGCCAAGAAGGAAGGAGAAGATGAGACAGCTGAGGTATCTGTCAATAGTATCTATCACGGGGGGACATTGTTGATTCTTTTTTTTTTCAGGAAAGGTTAAAGAGGTAGCTTTCTAGATTCTACTGTTGTCTTTTCCCATTCTGATAAATTTCCAACTCTCTGCAACAGAAAAAGAAGAAAACTAAAAAAGTTGTGGAGAAATATTGGGACTGGGAGCTTACAAATGAGACTCAGCCAATATGGGTTAGCCTTCAGATTACTCTATTCTGTTGCCATGCTCCAAAAGTTTGTTCTTACTAATATACTGTGTTACTGCTTTTCCTTTTCCAGCTTCGAAGCCCTAAGGAAGTGAGTAAAGAGGATTATAATGAGTTCTATAAAAAGACTTTTAATGAATATCTGGAGCCTCTTGCTTCTTCACACTTTACAACCGAGGTACTAAAAACTTCTTTGATGCAGAATGCCTTTAGTTAGACTATTCTACTACTTCACCTCTTCTGTTTTAATTCTAGTATGATATCTTTTATTTGTTGATAATATTGAAGGTTAAGTTTCAATTTTGTTAAGCAGCTCTCCTGGTTCTTTTGTTTTTCTTTTTTTGTGTTTGTTACTTTATTTTGTCTTTGCTTTTGCTATGCAGGGAGAAGTGGAGTTCCGGTCTGTACTCTTTGTGCCATCTGTATCTGGAATGGGTAAGGATGACATGATAAATCCCAAGACAAAGAATATAAGGCTATATGTGAAGCGAGTTTTTATATCTGACGACTTTGATGGTGAACTGGTAAGATGAAGCCTTATTGTTATTTTTAAAGAGAAGTTCAATGCTCTAAATGGGAGCTGACTGGTGTGCCTTTGCTTTGGTATAGTTCCCACGCTACCTGAGTTTTATCAAAGGTGTCGTTGACTCAAATGATCTTCCGCTTAATGTATCACGAGAGATTCTTCAAGAAAGTCGAATTGTAAGTGCTTCAGGCATACTATTCTTTTTGAGGCAACGGTCCATTTATCATTTGCATGTTAAGTTTTCTTCTGACAAACTGTTTCACGTTGGTTGTAAGGTTCGCATCATGAGGAAGCGGCTGGTGCGGAAAGCATTTGAAATGATTCAGGGCATTGCTCTCAGTGAAAACAGAGATGTATATTCTCTTCTCAAGTCCTTGTGTCCATGGCTTTAGCCTTGTATATTTGTTGTGAAAGTAGTAGTTACCTTCGATTTGATGCATTAGCTGGTCATTTCTTCGGACTCTCATAGCACTTCTTTGATCCTTTATGTGCAGGACTACGAGAAGTTCTGGGAGAACTTTGGGAAGCACCTAAAGTTGGGATGCATTGAAGATCGTGAAAACCACAAGCGTATTGCTCCACTTTTACGTTTTTTCTCTTCTCAAAGTGAAAATGAGATGATCAGCTTGGATGAATATGTGGAGAACATGAAACCAGACCAGAAGGACATTTACTATATTGCTTCTGATAGTGTGACGAGTGCAAGGAACACTCCTTTCCTGGAAAAACTTCTTGAGAAAGATCTTGAAGTACGAGGCATTTGTACTAACTTTAGCTGGTTTCTTCTCTGCTGCTACTTGCTAGTTTCGCTGACATTGGCTGGTTCCTGTTACAGGTTCTGTTCTTAGTTGATCCCATTGATGAGGTTGCGGTCCAAAATCTCAAAGCATTTAAGGAGAAAAACTTCATTGACATTAGCAAAGAGGACCTAGATTTAGGTTATGATTTGAGATGTTTTGCCGCTTTTTTTATGTCCGTTCCCTTTTTGCCGACCTGCTTATTTTGCAATACTAATATGCTGGCTATCCTTTGTTGTAGGTGATAAGAATGAAGATAAGGAAAAGGAGATAAAACAGGAGTTTGGGCAAACATGTGATTGGATAAAGAAACAGCTAGGGGACAAGGTTGCTAGTGTACAAATCTCAAATCGTTTGAGCAGTTCTCCTTGTGTTCTTGTATCAGGGAAGTTTGGTTGGTCAGCTAATATGGAGAGGTGATGTGAATTTTTTGCTGGAGGCTGATGGTTCAATTTTGAGACCCATTCTTTAGTCTTTTATGAATTACTTGGACTTGTTGCAGGCTGATGAAGGCCCAAACTGTTGGTGATACCTCCAATTTGGAGTTCATGAGGAGTAGAAGAGTCTTTGAAATCAATCCTGAACACCCTATCATTAGAACCTTAACTGTAAGCTGATTTTGTGGCATGATGGTTCCGCTATATGTAATTTGATCTTATGTGTTCCCTAACATTGTTATTTGTCGAATATTGCAGGAAGCCTGCAGGAGTACTCCAGATGATGAAGAGGCCTTGAGGGCCATTGATCTTTTGTATGATGCTGCATTGGTTTCTAGTGGATTTACTGTGAGTCTTCATATCCTTTTTCTTATTTACTTGGGTAACTGATTCTGGTTCTTAAGATAATTGAGCTTAGTGCAGCTAGCATATGTTATTTTCCCTTGGTTAAAATCGTAGTATTACTTTGTGCTCTAGTGATCCTTCTTTGTGCTCGACATTTAGGAGGTCTAAAAGTGTAGTTCGTGCCCACACATGTCAAAACTTCTGATGAAATTTGATCCAGTGTAAGATTTAGAAAGAGGGTGGAAATCAGGGTCCGTAAGTGAAGTGCGAATTTTAATCAGTGATATACACAGGAGGTGCATGTCTCTCGATAGTTTTGTTTTCTAATATGGTTTTAAAACTGGTTGCGGTGGTGAGGTCCTAACGATGCACATTGAGTTCATCAGTTGATTTTTTGAGTGTGTAATGAAAGGAAACTAGCATGTGTGATGATATGAACAAAGATTTTCCCCATAAACTTAAGTATCAAACCATGTGCCACGGATATCTCAGTTATTTCTTTTTTTCTTAAAAGAAGTATGAAGAAAAATATTTTTTATTAGTAGTAATGATGTAACATTGGTTGCCTATGCTCAGCAACCTTGATTCTTATATTTTCATCAATTGTTGCAGCCTGAGAATCCAGCACAACTGGGAGGGAAGATATATGAGATGATGATCTTTGCCCTTGCTGGCAAGTGGGGAACTGTCCCTGAGTATCAGCAACAAGCAAACCAGCAGCCACACATGCCAGAAACCGTCGAAGCAGAGATCGTTGAGCCTGTTGAAGCTGGTGGACAAAAATAAAATGAGTAATTTTCCATTAGTTTGTAATATATAATAGTTGAGGCTTCTGAGAGATACTATTTAAACCCTATTGATGAGCAGATCAGTCTGAAGAAAAAGGCTACTTATTAAGCATATTATCATTTCGTTGAATTGAAATCTAAAAAATAGAACAGGAATCTCGTTTTACTACTATTCGAATGGAGCTTCATTTTCCTGGGGCTCAACTCCTTGGTAATTTTTTGGAAAGCAATTTCTTGTATCAGACCTGTAAGAGCAACATTCCAGCTTATATTCATAAAACCAGTTTTACGTATCTTTCTTAAATTGATTGTAGTTAATGAGATGGGGACATATTTTTCATTAGTTTACTAACAAGTCCTTTTTTCTAATATATAATCGTGGCCCATTTTGAACCAAAAATGGAGGATATTTTTGTTTTATTTCCAAATAGTTCATTGACATTTTGGCATGTTTTTGCTAAATAATAAATTTAAGGCATCAAATTTTAAACAAAGATTGTCATTTGTTAAAAAATTAGTTAATTTATGCCTTTTTGTTTTTAGGAAAGGTTAAATCTTGACAGAAGTCATCGGTGGCCCCTTAAGCTTGGCACGAACTTTCACTTAGACATCTTAACTGGTGGATTTTCATTTTAAACACCTAACGTAGGGTCCCTATGTGTCACTTAAACACTTTTTTCACTAACATATGTACACAACCCGTTCTACGTGGATTAAGTTATCAATTATATTATGCCAACTGTTAAACTTATTTACACGTAATTTTTATTCAAATTATTAGACAAATTAAATCAGATGAAAGAAAAAGAAAAATCGATTCATCTTTCCACAAAGTTCTTTCAACTTCCTTCGTACGTTTCTCTGTTTCTTCTTCATCTCCGACGAAAACCCTAGGTCAATGACTCTTCCTTTGCATGTATTGCGTTGTTTTTCCTTCAATTTATTGTTAGTAATAACCATTGTTGTATTTTGTGTCAACATTTGCAGGTTTAATGTTGTATTGACGAGGTATCGGGCTGTACGATGTGAAGTTGTCGAGGTATTGTGCTGTCACCATTTTATTTTTACCTCTGTTTTTTCGTTGTAGAAGATGTATTTTGTTGTTGATTCTGCTTTCATTTCATTTTTAATCTAGGTTTTGGTCTTAGTAGTGCTGATAAAGTAAGGGGCTTTTTGGGTATTTCCTTTTGTGGGGGTGGGTCTCCTTGTTGGGATATGGACAACTATATTTTAACATGTTTTCATCATGGGGGGTGTATTATTTCAAACCCTAAACGTACTTACCAACGAGAAGTAGATGTATATGGTGTCGCCGTAGATAAAGACTATTTTAGTTTTGTCGAGTTTCTTTCTTACACGAAATAACTTGGGTACACAAATGTTAATGCATTTTACTGTGAAGATGGTGATGAATTAGTTCAAGTTACTTCTGATACTCAACTGTTAGAATTTGTGAAAGACTTGGTAGATGGTGATGAGTTTCATGTGTATGTGGTCCATGAAGTTGATGAATTAGAAGAAGAATTACCTGCTCCCTGTTCTCTTTTACCATGGTCTGACACTGTTGATGAATATGTGGGTATTAATGCTGAGGGGAGTGTGGATAATGATTTAAATTTGAATGGAGGTGATACAAATCATAAGAAAACTGAATCAGATCTGCTTAGTAGTGATTAAGATGTAGATGATATTCCAGATGAAGATGATTCAGATGTTGATGAAGAACTGAGATCCCTTAGGGCTGAAAGGAGAAACAAAAGAAATCCTAATCTTAGAAAGAAAAAAGATAGGAAGACAAAAACAGTAACTGAAGAAGTGCCAATAGGTGAGGCAGGTGTAGATAGAGGCTTTGAAGATACTGGAGTAAATAAGAAGGATAAATATGTTGGCAGATTGGGAGGGGATGAGAAGTACATTGATAGCTCAGAATGTGACAGTAATGATAGCACTGATATCCTAGATGCAGAAGCTGTTGGAGGTGTTGATCTACCAGGCAGAAGAAAGAGCAAAAAGGTCAGGTATGATGATGAATGTAGTATTGCTATTTTTGAACTTGGAATGATTTTTGAGAATGCTAAGAAATTTAGAAATACTCTAGCTAAATATGCTGTTGAAAAAAATTATCAGATTAAGTTAGGGCCTAATGAAGCTCATAGAGTGAGAGCTAAATGTAAATTCCAAGAAAAATGCAAATGGTTGTGCTATGGTGCTATTGATAGGGATTCTGGTAACTTTATGATTAAGAATTACCATCCTATACACAAATGTTTACCATCTAATAAGAACAACATGTGTACAACTAAGTTCTTAGCAAACAGATTCAAGGATGAAATAACTAAACAACCATCTTTGAGAATTTGGAAAATACAAGAATTGTGCAGGGAGGAGCTAGGACTGCATGTGGGTAGAACAATTTGTTACAAGGCAAAAATGATGATTCTTAGAGAAAACATGGGTGACTGGAATATGGAATTTGCAAGGTTATGTGATTATGCTAAAGTTATAAAACAAACCAATCCTGGTAGTTCTGTTTGGGTAAGAATGAGTAGGGAAACTGTACCAGAAAAAAATTATTTGTGTACTTCTATGTATGCTTGGATGCATTGAAGAAGGGGTGGACGGAAGGATGTAGAAGAATAATAGGATTTGATGGATGTTTCCTAAAGGGAGCTTGTAAGGGTGAACTTCTTGTAGCAGTTGGCAGGAATGGAAACAATCAGATGTTTCCTATAGCTTGTGCAGTTGTGGACAAGGAGACTAAACACAGTTGGAGCTTCTTTATCAACTACTTGAAAGATGACTTGTAGTTGGGTACTGGACAGGGTCTTACTGTAATATCAGATATGCAGAAGGTAATTAATTGTCTATTACTTTGATAATTGTAGATTTGTAAAATATGTTTTCTTTCTTGAATTGTATTTAATTGTATTTGTAGGGTCTTCAAGGAGCTGTTGCTGAACTGCTGCCAAATGCTGAAGTTAGAATGTGTGCTAGACACATCTGGTCTAACTGGAGTAAAATATGGAAGGGAGAGGAAAGGAGAAAACAATTTTGGAGATGTTCGAAGGCAACTTTTGAAGTGAAGTACAATGAGGAGCTTTAATGAAAACATTAATGAAGATCTATTACATTATCGAGTCTCATGGGTTAGAGCTTTCTTTCAAGAGCACTCCAAATGTGATGCAGTTGAAAATAACATGTCTGAAATTTTTAACTCATGGATATTATCTTGTAGACACAAATCTATAATAACCATGTTGGAGAAAATTAGGAGAAAATTAATGACTAGAACTGTGGATATGGTTAAGTTTGCTGACACCTGGATATGTGATATTGCACCTATGGCTAGACTTATGTTAGAGGAGAATAAGGAAAAGTCTAGGGCATGCAAGGTGCTTTGGAATGCTGATGTTGGGTTTGAGGTTGGAGAAGGGCAGTATAGGCATACAATCAACTTGACTAATAGAGTTTGTAGCTGTAGAACTTGGCAGTTGAGAGGCATTCCATGCCAACATGCTATTTCTGCATTGTACCACATAGGACAGGAACCTGAACCACTTGTGGAGCATTGGTATAGGAAGGATACCTTCTTAAAGGCTTATAGTCATTTCATTCAGCCAATTCCAAATATGAAGATGTGGCCTGAAACTAACAATCCAAGGATTGAGCCTCCTGAGCCTAAACAAATGCCTGGTAGACCTCCAAGAAATAGAAAAAAGAGTAAAGATGAACCAAGAAAGAAGTATGGAAAGATGTCCAAACAAGGGGTGAAAATTACTTGTTCCCAGTGTAAACAACCAGGCCACAACAAGAAATATTGCAAGGTAAAATAATTTATTATTTGTTTGTGCCTTTTTAGAAGTCTTGTTGAATATTATGAACATACTTTATGTTTTATATTTAGGTTGGTGTCCATACTTCACAACCAGCTAGCCATAATTCACACTTCACTGCTGGTCAAAGTTCATAAGAAAGTAGCCACCCTGAACAAACAAGCTCCTATCAACCTGGACCAACAATATCAAACAATCGTGCTTCTTCAACAACAGTTTGTGGTGATACTAGTAGAGTTAAAAGGGCAAGGAAAACTGCAAAAACAAGCCAAACACCACCGGTTGGGGATACAAGTATTCCTGTTACAAGAGGAATAACAAGTCAACTACCTCCAAGGACAAGACAAACTGCTGGACAAAAAAGAGAAAATGTTAAAACTGGAGAAGATTCTGCAAGAGGGGGACCAAAGCGGCAAACTAAAGGTGGAGCAAGTAATGTTGAATTTGGCATTTACACAAGTGCAAGTGGAACCCAAATACTAAACGTAAGTGTGTCACTAACTGTCTCTTAAATGAATAAAAATTTATATATTAATTTTGATTTGTTCTTCAAAAAACAGCCTGGGACTTCAAGTCAAAGAATTCTACCAACAGGTTCAAGTTACAAGGATGCAAGTATAACGGGTATAGACAGTGGCTTTAAGCCTAGAGGCTTAAGATGGAAAAACAAGGATGCTGTCACCACTTCTCAATTGCAGCAAATAGCAACAAAAAAAAAGAAGTAACACCAATTATCGTATGTTTCTGGAGTATGCTAGCTTTATTTTGGTACTAGTAAACACTTTTGTGAAGGTTGTATGTAACTTTTGTTTGCGCTTTATTTTGGTACACTTTTTTGGGTTGTATCCTTGAATATTATGTAGCATAATGCTAACTTTTAGCTCATTATGGAGCATTCAATATAACTGTCTACGTCTTGTGTAATTTGGATGTTACATTGTGACAAATATGATAATTGTTTATAGCCTGTGCATTTTCTTTTGATACTACAGTAATAACAAGATCAAAATACTAATAGAACTTAGAATTTCATTGGATTCAAAAAGACAATTACATCAAAAATTTACAACAACAACAACATCTAAAATACTACTACATCGAACACCGTTTGGCTCATCAAAATAGTACTAGATCGAACACCTCAAGAACACTAACAATTAGGCTTCAATTTCCATATTCCAAACATAAGCAACCCAATAGTAACGACACCAACAATAAATATATTTCTTGCTCGCTTTAACTTTTCATCAGAAACATTGACTTTCTTCAACAATCCCCATATTACCTTGTTTGCTTGTGGAGGATGTCAATCTTCATACCAAAGAAAATAGTCACAACCACCCATTTTCTATAAAAACAAACAAACAGAATTAGACGTAAACGAATTAATCGTCTAATTGACCTGAAAAATATAAGGGAAACAAGAATTTTACCTTTGAAATTCTACAAGTAAAAAACCTTTGCCCTGGATTTAATTGGGTCCATGAAGTCTTTAATAATGCGTCATTACCACACCTACAATATCGACCTTCATCCACAGATGCCATGAAAGAATTGGAGAAGCTTGACATGAAAGGCTGAAGAAGAGAGAAATTGAAAAAGAAGGAAGAAAATGAAAAAGAAGAGAGAAATTGGGGTTTAAATTAGGGTATAATTGGAATAACATCAATATAAATAAATGATGTGGAGTAATATTACCGTTGGGGACTCCACATCAGACAAAAATTTCATGTTTACGCGCCTAGCATCAGTGAAATTCACGCGGCACTCCAGCTGTGCAAAAAGTGTTTAAGTGACACATAGATACCCTACGTTAGGTGTTTAAAATGAAAATCCACCAGTTGAGGTGCCCAAGTAAAAGTCCGTGCCAAGTTTAGGGGGCCACCGATGGATTACCCCTTAAATCTATGCCATAATCTTTTCATTCGTTTCACCAAATGCTTAGGCTCGACTATATTCCTAATGTGATCCATGACTTTTCACATTGTTGTGTCGGTGATTTGAATGGTATAGATTAAGTAAAATAAAATATTATTACGAGCATAGACACGTGTATACATATGATATGTTTTAACTTCTTTTCTTTTATCAGTTAATAAGTAAAGGATAAATCAAAAGAAATGATGTTCACTTAGTTTAGACGTGTTTTTGACAATTTGAACGCATTTTCTTTTTTGATATCAAAAGCCAAAGGGAAATGATGAAAAAAACCCGGTTTAATTCGCTCAGACCGGCCAAAACGATGTCAGACCGCGTTCTTCCGGTTCTTAGTCATCGTCTACCGTTGACTTTGTTATTCTTTTGCCAGCAAAGTTAAAAGGGAAAAAAGAAGAACCTTTTTTATGTTTCAGGAATCTGTAATTGAACCCTCAAATTCTCTACAGAAAATGGGCGTCTGAATATCTGTAAGTCGAAATTTTTCATATTTTAATTTCACTGAAACTTGAAATATTCCGATTTTCCCCATTTCTTTTAAGGGTATTCTGTTTGATTTTCATTTTTATTTGTGTTTTCTGTGAATTTAGAATGACCCATAAGCCATAAAGTAAATGGGTGTTCTTGATATTCATTTTTGTGACAAAATAATAGAAAAAAATTATGGTTGATTCAGATATTTTTTGTGGGTAACTCACGTTTTTGGGTACAGAAACATGTTAAATATTCATAAAGTTTTCATCTTTAGAAATATGTAGTGTAAATAGGCAGCTCTTAGTTTTTACTCCAAGCTAGGATTTGAAGTTTATGGGTTCTGACTAGAAGGTGAATCCGTTATTCGTTTTAGTTATTAGGTTCACAATTAAATAGTTTATGTATTTAGTACAGCATCTATGCAAAAGGTACTGGGTTTGTCCGTACGATAACTAATATTGTAGCTCCGCCCCTGAAGTGCTACTTGTTTACAATGACATTAAATGATTCCAAATAGAAAGAAATTGAGTTAGAAGTATCTGCAGTGTGATGTGTGGGGGGTTGTATGTGGTTTTTAGGAGGTTTAATGTGAGATGCTGTTATTGAATGAGCTTCATCCATTTTGCGCAATTTTACATTGTCATTGCTTTGGTGTTTATTTGATATGTTTTTCAGGTTGTAATATATCAGTTATCAAGCTTCATTAAATATGCTGCCTCCACGCCCCAGCGGGTTGCCTCCGTCCTTATTTCTTTCCTCTTCAGACACCAGAGCATCAACTGGTAATCATGACCCTGGAATGAACTCTGATCAGAATCGTGAATCGCCTGCTGAGAGTGCTAATTCAAGAGATACGTGGCCTGTAATTGATGCTGCTACTCAAGTGAAGCTTGAGAATCAGAAAGCTGAGGATGGTTATTATGAACAGTCTGTGACTCACAGGCCTGCTAGTGCAAATAAGGTTTCTCTTCTTGATATTGCTAGAGAACAAGTGGATATAATATCTGAAAAAATGTATTTGCTCCCCAATGAGTATTTAGAAGAGCTAAAAGGTAGGCTTCGAGGGATGCTTGAAGGGAATGGCGGTCCTCAGCAAAGAGATGAACTTTTGTTTTTACAGAGGCTTGTTCAGACTAGGTCTGATTTGACTGCAAATACATTGATTAAAGCTCATCGAGTTCAGCTGGAAATTCTTGTCGCTATTAATAGTGGAATTCAGTTTTTCCTGCATCATAGTATGAATCTTTCTCAGACTTGCCTGATTGAGGTTTTTGTATACAAGAGATGTCGGAATATAGCATGCCAAAGCCAGTTACCTGCGGAAGATTGCCACTGTGAGATATGCACCAACCGAAAGGGATTCTGCAGCCTTTGCATGTGTGTAATCTGTAACAAGTTTGATTTTGAAGTGAATACATGCCGGTGGATTGGTTGCGACTCCTGTGCTCATTGGACTCACACTGACTGCGCAATTCGTGATAAACAAATTGGAACAGGTCCTTCTTCTGTGAATGGGCTTGGGTCTGCTGAAATGCAGTTCAGGTGTAGAGCATGCAATCGCACTTCTGAGCTATTTGGTTGGGTGAAAGATGTATTCCAACAATGTGCACCTACCTGGAATGGAGAGTCATTGATAAGAGAACTAACTGTTGTAAGTAAGATCTTTCGACTGAGTGAGAACACAAGAGGGAGGCAGCTGTTTTGGAAGTCTGAGGAGCTCATAGAAAAACTAAAGGGTGGAGTGGCAGAGACAACAGCTTGCAGGATTATATTAACTTTTCTCCAAGAGCTTGAGATTGACTCATCAAGGAGCTCTGAGGCTGGAAATAATGGAAGGATGATTCCACCCCAGGAGGCATGCAACCGAATTGCTGCAGTGGTACAAGAAGCAGTACAGACAATGGGAGTAGTGGCTGATGAAAAAATGAGGATGCTAAAGAAAGCTCGCCAAGCTCTCGAGACTTGTGATCATGAACTGGAGGAAAAAGCTAAAGAAGTTTCAGAACTTAAACTGGAGAGGCAGCGTAAAAGGCTACAGATTGATGAATTAGAGAGCATTGCTAGGCTTAAAGAAGCAGAAGCAGATATGTTCCAGCTTAAGGCAGACGAGGCAAGACGAGAAGCTGACAGGTTGCAGAGGATTGCTCTTGCAAAATCAGGGAAATCAGAAGAAGATTATGCCAGTAGTTACCTAAAACAACGTCTTAGCGAGGCTGAAGCTGAGAAACAATTCCTTTTCGAGAAGATTAAACTTCAAGATCAGAGTTCTCGTTCATCACAAGGCAATGACATTGGTGACACTTCACAAGAACTTTACTCTAAAATACAAGAGATCCTAAAGAGTGTGTAGAGATCCCAGTAAAGCCAGAGACAACCAGCCAAATGAACATCTTTGTAAGTTGCCTGATCATTGTTCATGGTTTGTGTCATTTTAACTTTTATACTTTAAATAAGACATTACCTAAAACCTTGTATAATTGATTAATTTTGCTTTTATCGATCGAATTCATCTCTGAAATTATCATAAAGTACCATTATATTATTGATTTGATCAACTAACTGTTGCCAGAAACAACACAATATCTACTCAAGACTGACCAGAAGTATTAAAAAGCTTAGGATTCATGCAAAAATTTCCCAGGATTATATGTGAAATGAAATCTAGGGCAGTTTCTGTGAGGTTAACCAACCCCATTGTTTTTCGTTTTGAACATGTATACATATATTTTTCTTGACGTATACATATAATAAGATCATACTTATTCTGACACAATTCTATATACTATATCGTTGGATAGTATTGTCCAACATATGGTGCATGGAGGATCTCAAAATCAATGACGGGGTCTGTTTGGCACCTCCGAAATGGGCGTTCAAATTAGTCCAACCCCCCAAAAGCTTAAGTTACGAGTTCAATAGAATTCAATTTAACATGTTCTACTTTTCCATTAACTATATAAAAGAAATTATTTCATTAATATAATTTTTGACAATAATACTGACCAACTACATTATTGAGAATAGGATTGGGGGCTACCACAGGCTACAGATGTCTGAGACATATTTATTAGATATAATAATAGTATATGATAAGACTAAAATGCATTATTCTTGTTACATTACATTTAGAGGAAATAACTTAAATACATAACTATAAGTTTATTAGTCTCTAATTTTCCCTTCTTTTTTAAAAAATTACATAAATCCTTTTTTTTTTAATTTTAATCAAAAGTTTAGAGATACATAAACTTTTCTCTCCTATAACACACGATTTCCCAATATCATGCCTATTTTTTCTCCACTAAAACACTCAATCTTCTGAATCACTTTTTGAATTTTGAATTATTACTTTTAATCAAACACGTTTCACAACATTTAATATGCAATTTTGAATTTCAAAATTCAAAAATCTGAAATTTCTGGAAATTGGAACTACCATTGTTCTCTGGTTCTTCTTCTTCTTACTCCATCATCTGTTGTTCTTTTGTTCTTCTTTTCTTCTTGTTCATCGTTATATTACATCAGATTAATGGATCCTTTTATGAATAGGAGGATTTATGATTCAGACGATGAAAATTGGAAAGAAAAAAGAAAAAAGTCTTTGCATGATTCTTTGAATGTTCGGAAGGATTCAAACAAAGATGAATATTCCGGAATCCTCTAAATCAAAGGTTGCAAAAATACACCAAAAAAAAGAGAAAAGCATCAGCAACCATTATTGTCATGCCGACATTGCTTCGGATATGTCTGTTTTATACTTCTTTAAAATTATTGTTAAAGTTATAGTACGTTTGATACATATCGTTATAGTGTGTTATAGTGTTTATTCGATTTCATGATACATGAATTAATTGCGTGTCAGATGATTTTCTATGCATCACGAGTATTTGAAAATTGTTATTACGTATCAGACAATAAGTTTGATAAATATCGACTCAGTGTGTTATGGTGTTTAGTCGATGCAATGATACATGAATTAGATGTGTATCATATGTTATTTATGTAGTATGAATTTTTGAAAACTGATATCATGTATCAGTAAGGTATTAGTTGTTTATTTAGTATTAGTTATTTTATTTAGTATTTGTATTCAATATCGTTAAAATTTGGTATTACACGAAAGTATCAACCGTTTTCGAAGAAAATTATTTTTACACATATCAGAACTTTTTGCTATTCTTGTTTAAATTGATATAGTTCTTAATATATCAGCAGTAGTATATTAAAGTATCAATATAGTTAATTCAATGTATCAATAAACTTAACGAAATAGTGAATCATAGATTAAAACAGATTTAACTCAAAATATCAACGAACTAATGATACATGGAGGTTTCTATGAAAACAGTAATGTTTCATGTACTAATTATATCAACATGTAAATATATATAAATTCCAAACACTATCATACCATTGTTGATCAGATCTCTTTACTTTGCAATTGAAGTTGTTCTTTATCTTATATTTCGTCATCACATCTACAAGTATTGCTTTATCCTTATATATCTGACCTGTCTTCACCTCTACACTTTCTGATTCGATTATAACATTTGTAACTCCAAATTTTGGATTTTCATACGAATCAAATAGACTAGATTCAACCATTGCCAAAGCTTCTGTATCCTGTGTTGTGCCTTCTACAGATGTAATTTCTCCACATGTTCCATCAAAGTTATGTACAGTACCACCAATCTTTTCAATTGTGTCAATACATAATGGATACATTGAAAATCCTGGCTCATTTTTTTCCAGTTCTAAATATAGTTTAACACCCATATCGTTCTTAACCTTCATTGGACAGGAGTTACCTTCTACAATTTAACGAATTTCAATTTTTTTCCTTGATACATCGATATCCAACTCGACTGCAATTGTTGCTTTGAGATTCGAAAATGAAATTGAATCTCCAACAACGATTCCATCGATTTTGTAACTTTCATACTGCAATTCGCTCACCCAAGTTCCTGAATGCCTCATCAAAATTGATGTATTCATCATGTATCATCCAAAATAATAGAAATCTAATTCGTATTTTTCGCCTTTCAATGGATGTTCATAAAATTGTCTTCAATCTAGATGATATAATCTTGAATTTTTAAAATTTGAAAGTGTGTTTCAATTACCTGCTGAATTATTGTTTCTTTATGCTCAGTTACCGTAACTTAAGCTGAATTAAATAACCAACTTAAATGTTCCATTTCCCCCCTTTTTATCTCAACAGTTATTAAATTATTGTGTATCATTTACCATGTATCACAATGTACTAATGTATCACGCGACGACACTTTTAAGGGATTTTTTGTAAATATTAAATTAGTCGGAACAGGTTATAATTATTATGTTTCACTAGGGAATTCCTTAAATTTTTACCATTTATGCTGATGGATTCAATTTGTCCCATCCTTATATTAGCATAATATCCCATTGGTTACAAGTTAATTAAAAAGAAACCAAAAAGCATTTTTTTACCATTCGGTGTTCGAGATTCACTGTAGGTCTGACTAATTCAGGTTCACCTCAAATCTATTTTGAAGAGTAAAGTATCGATACTCAAGGCTTCCACTCGAATGCGTTAGGTTTGATTTGGAGACATTAACAACCACCCAAAACAAACTGACATTCAACAATGCTACTTTGACCTTTTAACTTGGGTCGTTTGATTGACGGGATAAGCATAATAGTTTTAGAATAAAATATGTGATTATTTTATTTAGTGTTTGTTTGTGAATATTAATTTGTCCCAGAATTATTTTATTTCATATAGAAGATTAATAGCTATTCTCATGATATATCTCAAACTCATTGAGATGTTCTTATCTATTTTTGATTCAAACATTGTATATTCAGTGAAATATTCATTAAGTAAATAGTAGAAATAAATTTCAAACCTAATAAATCAAATAAATTATGGTAGAACCATAATTTCCAAATTTTAGGTTTGTCTATATGACTATTATCATCTAAAACTTCTAAATGAAATGCTCATCCAATTGAACTAAAAAATTATATTTATTTCATTATGGCCATATGATATAGAATAATTATTCCTTATTTTTTTTTGTGTGATTTTTTTCCTTTCTTTTTTATATTATACAAGTTGAACTTTTGTAATAGAATAACTGCTCCTTGTTTTTTGTGTGTGTGATTTTTGTTTTCTTTCTTTTTTCTATTAAACAAGTTGAACTTTTGTAAAGTGAGCTGATGTAATTCTTAAATAGGATCTTATGTTTCTTTTTACCCCTTCAGTCAAAAAAGAAATATCATTCTCTGTTGCTTTTATGTTTTCTAGTCTTCAAAAAAAAAAAAAAAAAAAAATTGTAAGATGAATTTATTTCTTTATGATATTGGCAGTTTGTAAATGTTTTGGCAAAAAGAAAAAGAAACCTTTGTCTTTTTTTTTTTTGTTTCAAATTTATTTGTGCAAAAAATTGGGGGCAAGGGATTAACAAGGTAGGGACTGAATCCTCACTATCAAAGTGAAAGTTCAAATTGTCAATCAGTCGAGCTATTAAAAATTTTCTATAAATTTGAAAGATTTCTCGATTCAAACATGTCATTTTTGCGTAGGAGTTATCATGTGTATATTCTTTGTATCATTCCAATTATATCGGATGTTCACAAAGGAACAAAGGTCAGGTTTGATTAATCAGAACCCTAATAAATATTTACTATCAGGAGGTCAATAACTTTTGTTTGAATCTCTTCTATTAAACATATTATTTCAACTTATAAACTCGATAACTAAATTTCATAAATTTCATATTCTGACTCTATCTTTCGCTTATCATTGCACAAATGAATAAGTAGATTGCAACAACAATAAAACTTGGACCAAGATGTCTATGATAGAAAATTGCTACTACTTCACAAGCTTAGATTGTTTTAAAGAAAGGAAAAAAACATGAAAATAAAGAGATATAAATTGTCATTAAATTTGTTTTAGTTAAGGTCAAGTCAATGAAGATTTAAGACAAAGAAACAAGTTGTGAAAATGAAATGTAAAGAGAGAAGGGTACAAGAAAAATTGTTAGGTGAACAAAAACAAACTTAATGTTTTTCCATGCTTTTATCTCTCCACTATTATACTACTAGTTTTGATTTGACATTTTGTCTCCTTCTCCTAACAATTTTTTTTTTTTTTCAACAAACAATTGCTTATGTAGTATTTCTCATTTTTCATTTTTTTTGTTTTTTTATATTTTATTTTATATTATGTTTAGCCTTTACTAATCTCTTTTATTTGTTTTTCATTAAGTGTTTGTTATTCACATTAAAGTCTAACTAAATCTGAATTCGCGCTGAGAAATCTCACATTGGGGGAAAAGAGGTAAAGTGCTTCCTGACAAACACGGCTTCATATGAAGAAAAATTTAAACTTGAAATATCTGATTAAGGATGAAAAAGTACTTTACGACCTGTCTAGTTAAGGAGACAATGAAGAAGCCTTTTTGCTAATCTAAACTATGAAGGTAGTTTAGTTATGATTATCATGTCCTAATGTGAATTTCAGCTTTTGGTGGGCTGACCTTTTGAGTTTTATTCAATAAATAAAAAATAAATATTAGTATAAGGTAAAATATTTTTTTACTTTTTTTTTTTTTTTACCTTTTAAAATTTAATAAGATGCTGAATTTTGAATTTTCTGAATTCCGAGTATTAAATATAAGTTCATTTAAAAAAAAAATTCTAAAACTTATGCATATCACGATACTTTTGCCCCTATAAATCACGTTGATACATTTTTATTAATCCTAAAGTAAAAGATTTTAGTATTCAACTTTAAATTCGAGAAAAAGTTGGTTATAACTTATACCTTTATAATTCTCAACATGTATATTTATATTTATAGTTTATAATATACTCAACAGATCTTGGAGATTTATTATTATGAACAAACCAATAGAAATTTTGTTTCTTTATGTTTGGTATTAGGTGCCTACTATACAAAATCAACATTTTAGAATTAGGAATCTCCCAAAATGGACCAATTTATATTTTATCTTTAAAAAAAATGAGGGGACCAAAAATAAAATATTGGTGATACATCAGACAAATATTTAGCAAACTAGAAAATGTGGACACTTCATTATTGACAAAATAAATAAATCTTGATTTATGATGTGATTATTTAAAAGATAGCATCACATGAAGAAGGCAATATACCATGTAAACTGGCTTTTTTCTCCTTAATATATATAAAGATCTTTAATATTATTTGTATAACATCATTTGATAATATAAAAATTTATTTCAATAATGTGTATATATAACTTAACTAACAAATTATTTGCACATATATAAAAGTAGTCACTTTGAGAGAAGTATAGGGAAGTATGCATGACTCATTAGGTTTGTATAGTAAGTTTTTCTTAGTTTGAAATTCATCCTTATATTTAAAAGTTATGTCATTCTAATGTGCTGTCAAATAGATAAATCTTATCAACATACATAACTGATAAACTGCAGATTGAATCGTAAAATTGAAAAACTAATGCAATCACAAAATTTTGCTTCACCTAAATTTATTAAATGAAAAAAAAATTGTAATTTATAATGATCTACGCTTCTCATTATTATTATTTGAACAAATAAAAGTCTGATAAAATATCGATTATGATTTATGAGCAACTAGTTAGTGTGACTTCAAAATGTCCAAACCGTGTGCATGGTTGAAAGTGACAATTCCACAAATAATTGTTAAAACTATTTGCTTCTTTTTTTCTAGCTTTCAAAATTTGAATGAATATGACATTTAACAATGTAATAATGGGGCCCTAAAATTAGAAAAATTGTCATGGAAACATAACTCCTTCAATTTAATTATGTCCGGTTGAGTTAATAATTTTTTATTTATTCACACAACTCATTTTAACGTAGACATTTATTTAAAATTTAGATTGATATATATGTAAGTTTAAATTGATCAATGAAAAACATTACTACAACAACAACGACAATAACATATCTAGTATATGTTTTTCAGTTAATGCTTTATATAAAGTCATATAAGGAGGAAAAAACATCATTAACTGCCGATTTATTAATTTAGTCCTTTTGACCTAACTAAATTCAATTCAAACAGTTCACTTAAGGCTCCGACTAAAACTCACACAATAAATGTGGAATCAATTATCATTATTAATTTTCATTTCCTTGTTTTTCTTGCGTGGTTTGTCGTGTTAAAGAAAATAATGTATAATAGTGCAACTCAAAGTACTACACACAAAGTATAATTTGTTTGTTTAGTAAGATTATAAGAGTTAAAAGATTTTGATAATTTTTTACAAATTATTTGAATTTTTTTCATATTTAGGAGAATAGTATAATTTTAAAAAATTATATTTAAATAAATTTTAAACATCAAATTATAATGATTTAAAATCATGATAATCATGTCCAAACGGACCTATGAACGCTTGAATTTGCCAATTTTTTTCTTGAAAATATTGAAGAAAATCAAGTGACAAAAAGTACTTTTTGCACTTTTCAATTAAATAAATTAATTATTATTATACAAAAAAAATTATCTCAGAAAGGAAAATGAGAACTCCTTTTCTCCTTTTTTTTTTTATTTTATATATATATATAAATGCTAAAAATTAGATAAGAATTTAATGGATATGTGAGCAAGTAGGATATTTTTCAGTTATCTATGCAAAAAAATAATAATAAGAGTTTGGGTTTATTTTTCTGGTAGAGCATATGCTTATCTAGAAAGCTTGCCTTTAGAAGTGGTCTTTCACCTTTATTTTTAGATTTTTTTTCTCTCAATATATTGATAATATTAGTAGATTGAATGAACATATAGTTTTTCGAATATCATAAATATTTTTTGTCCCTTATTTTTTTTTATGAAGTTTGAATTATATCTCTCGAACAATCTCAGTACATAAGATACGAAATGATTTTAAGTGTCTCAAAAATTATTTTTTATATCACGTCAAGAGAAATGATATAAATAAGATTATTGAGTTGCTTGCCATTTTCAATAGAAGGCTATTAAAAAATAGAGGTTATTTTGAGTTTTAATTTATTAATAAAAGCTAAATAAATATCCTTTTAATAGTAATATAACGAAAGCTGAAAATAATGAATTCAGTTAAAGGTGGTCAAATCCACTTATTTAAATTATTAATTATGTGTCTAATTAATTAACAATGAATTTAGTTTTGTGTATTATCTCTCCAATAATATATAAATAAATGTCAAAATAAGGCTACAGAATTTGACTCAAAATATCACATGCAAAAGAATATTCTAAAATCCAGGCAGGCAAATTAAATTAAACTTTGAAGCTATTTTGTCTCTCTAATCAAATGATTAATTTTTCCAATTAACAGGTTGTCACCTTTAATCTTTAGTTGTTTTGTTAATTATCTACCTAAACATGGGCCCATCTAATGACCTAATCCCGCATTAACACTTATGTCATTAGTCTTATAAGATGATTCATGTTTTTTTAACCATAAATCAATCATTTGGGAACTCTAATTTTTTCTTCTTATTTACTAATTAAATAATTACTTCTAGTTCCTTTAAATGCTACATTGACTCTATTAGGTAAATAATTTACTACTCCACTAATTATTTGAAAATTCAATGTTTGAGACTAATATTTTGATCTAAACTTAATTATAGCTTTAACCAAAAGTAGAAAATTAAAGCGACTAAGAGATTTAAGGCATAATACATAAATGTGTCATTTAACTTGATCCAACTGATATTTATGTCCTTTAACTTTGGGTGTGCACAACTACACATTTAAACTTGTATAAAATTGAATAAGACACATTTGTCCTACGTGGCGTCCTACAGGACAATTTTATGTCTTGTGTGGCGTCATACTGCCACGTAGAACGTCTGTGTCTACTTGTTCAATTTTATATAAGCTGAAGTGACTATTTGTGCCCACTCAAAGTTGTTGGGCATCGATGTAACATGAAGTCAAGTTAAAAGACATATTATGTATTATAGATTTACATATGAGTTAACTTGCCTCTTAAGCTTGTATATCGATTGAGTCGGTTTGATTTTGAAGATATCGATTTATAGATATGATAAACTATTAAAGAACTATTAAAATATCAGTTAATTGATCGATTATCAATTACTGATCATTAACGATTTCATTATCGATTTAACAGTTAATATTTCACAAAAAACAAATCATTAAAAACTAAAAAATGTGACAAACCAAATCTATTAAGATATTTCAGAAATTATCAAGTGATTTTGCGCTTGAAAATCAAGTTCCATTAAATTGAATTAACATTTTGAGATTAAGGTCTTTTATTCTCATTCTTTTGGACTTTGTTATCATTATTGAACCAATAAATTAATAGAGTAACGATTTTTCTTAATTCAAATTATCAATTTTGATTTGATTTTGAATCACCTAATCTAATCACATTAATTTGTTATTCTCCTTTAAAACGAGTTAGAAATATTTAAAAACCAACTTGTAATGGCTAATAATTATTATAGTACAAAAAATTAGGTGATGGGCCAATTAGAAATTCAAATCCACGTCCTTCAAGCATTATATTGTTCTTTGTATGAGTGTCAACTCAAAACTTTAGCATTTGTCAAGATATATATTAAGGGTGTCACAATATGATACAATTTTGAATACACCTCATATATATTCTACAATTATACGGGATATGTTATAAAAGTGATTCATATATATCTTTATTGTTAAACAAGTCACTTACGTATAATTTCTTCGTTATAGAAGGAACTCACATATAGCTTTTATCTAAAGGAAGTGAAAAATTAAATTTAAGGTGTATTTTTATCTTTTTCATATATAACTTATTTTTTGACTTTTTTTTATTATCATTATTTGAGTTTTTTATTCTTTTTTTTTTCTTTCATTATGTAGTGTAAAAAAAATCAAAACTAATTTTTTGGCGACTATGTTGTAAAAAATGGAGCATCTATGATAAATTTTACAAAAGAATTAGTAAAACATAAATAAATTTGACCATCAAAATAATAAATTTAAATTAACCTAAAAAAAGTAAAAGAAATATGTGTGAGGAGGATCAAATGTACCTCATATGGATTATATATATATTCAAGAAAATAATTTTAAAAATTAAATTAGAATTATTTTTTTACTTTCGCTGGAGGAAAAAGGGTATATATTAGTCGTTTATATAAGAATAGAGGTATATATGAGTCATTTCATAACAAGACATATATCAGCTTTAAATAGCAAAGTTAGAAGAATATATCATGCCATTTTCCTTTATTAAAATAATAAATACAATTTTTACATAATTATTTTTATTTATACATTTCAAAAAGAAGATAAACGTCTAAATTTTTATCACATACAAATTATTTGCTTATTCCCCAGCTTTAAAATTATTTTAAATTTATTTAGTTAGATGAAGTTCTATTTGGGTAGGATTTTCATGATATAAGGGGTTTAAATATTTTTAAAAATAGAATTAATATCATTATATTTAAGAGTTTCGAAAGATAAAAATATTTTACCAAATTATCGATTTTATTAAGTAACTTGAGTTTCAAAATATACATATTTCAAAATACTTTTATTCTCTTTTTAAATCAAAGATGTGTGAATAAATATTTTCAACAAAAATAATTATCTTCTTTTAAAAAAATTCATAAAAAATAAAGTACATAAAAACTTTTTATTTATAATTTTAAATATTTAGTTTAATTAGCGCTAAAAATATCCTTTCTCCATTAACAATAGTATATTTTAACAATTTTTTTGTTGAAATATTTTTGCATTTAAATTATAGATGGAATTATATTGTCGGTAATTTAATTTATTTATGACAGTGTACTTCTTATAGCTTTCATCAATCCACTCTAGAAATAAGAAAGATCATAACTCACAATTAATAACATTCCTTATAATAGGGTAGGAATATAGTATATACTATATAATTTAAGTTTCTTCTCCCTCATTATTGAGCTTGTCATTTTGTACATGCCCCTACTAATAAATATTTATTCACAAAGTACTTGTATGAAAAGAAAAATAAATGAAATTTGTTTTTATTTAATGTTTGATATTTATATTAGAGTCTAATTAAAATTAAATTTACGATGAAAAATCTTATATTAAAAGGTAAAATGCTTCCTAACTAAAATGGTTCCATATGAAAAAAACTCAAACTCGAGACATGAATTTTGTATTTAGTTGATCAGTATGGAGTTAATATTAGTCCTTTTGAATAAACAGTAACATGAATACTTTGTTCAACTTGTTTCTGGCAAACATTAATTATAGGATTTTTTATATTGACATTATAAAATATAGGTAACAAACCAACTATAAATATAGGTAACAAACCTACTATATAATACATTTTATTAGAACGAATTTAAGAAAATCTCTATATTATTTGAGAATAAAATTTCAAAGTTAAAATCAATTATAAATATAGGTAACAAATCAAGTATATAAAACATCAAATTAAAATGAATTTAAAAAACCTCTATATTATTTGAGAATAAAATTTCACGATAAATAATCAATATATAAAAAATACATCGTCGTGAATAAATTAAAATTTTAAATTAGATTTGGAAGTAATGGAGAGAGAAGTAAAATTCAATGATTTGAATGGTTGTATATTGGTTGTTTGATGACATCTCGTGAACTAATTATATATCTGATTTTACATCAAACGCGTTATAAATAGAAAAAGGAAAAAAATATGTTATTTTTTATTTTTATTTAATTAATCTCTCCTTGTCAATATATAGTTGAAGGCAAAACATTATCCACAAGTTCAATTTCATACTATTTCTAAGAAAGTGACAACAAACTTTTCGAAGAGACTGAATCAAATTATGAATCTCCTAGCCACCCCAACAAAAACCAACCAAGAAAGTGAAAAGTATAATAATAATAATAATAATAATAATAAGAGATAAAGTATCAAAAAAACACTTAAACTATACTTTTTTTTTGAGTTTCATACCTAAACTATTGAAAGTTTGAGTTTCATACCTAAACTATCACTTTTTAGTTTGAGAAACACACCTCTCTCTTTTATACTACTCTCATCATGGTATGTATAATATACTCTCTCTCTTTTATTTTAAAGAATTTCCACATCACACTTCACATGGACAAAATATTCAGTCTTGACAAAAAATAAATAAATTATTAGTATTAGTTAAAATTAAAAATAAAAAACTATTATAAAAAAATAATATTTTCTTTATAAAATAAAATATAAAATATTTTTCTTACCCTACATTGTTTTTTAAAGTTTTTTATTTTGTTTAAATTTCTTTTATAAAAGTATTTCATTTTTTACTTCATCTTATCCCCCTCATCAAATACTAATTTAGATATTATTTTATTTTCTTAAAAATATAATTCTACCCATCCCACTTAACCCTTTTAATTTAGAATTATTTATTTTTAAAAATATAATTCTACCCATCCCACTTAAAAAAGATTTTATTTTCTTAAAAATATAATTCTACCGCCACTAGACTTTTTATATTTTTATTTGTTTATGTTATATTCGGTATACTGGTAGAATTTTTTTTCTAAAAATATATGTACGTGCATATCTAACACAAAATAAGAAAAACGTAAAAATAAAATAAAAATAAGGAGCGAAAAATTAAATAAGATGGGGTAGATTTTTTAAAATAAAATAATATCAATTTCTATCAGGGGGTGGGGGGGAGTGGGAGTATGAAATATGAAAATTTTAAAAATATTTTATAAATGATTTTTTTAAAAAAAAGTATGGGGTTGTCGCGAGGGAGTGGGGTACGGAGGAGGTGGTGGAGTGAGATAAGAGAAATAATTTATTTTTTTATATGGATAGTAATATTTAATTTTTAATTAATATTATAATTTTTATCTAGATAAAATATTTTATCTATGTGGAATGCCATGTGTCAAAGTTTTTCCATATAAAAAGAGAGAGTGCACTACACACACCACTAAGATGTGTTTCTCAAATTAAAAAGTGATAGTTTATGTATGAAACTCACACTTTCAATAGTTTAGGTATGAAACTCAAAAAAAGTAAATAGTTTAGGTGTGTTTTTGACACTTATCTCTTATAATAATAATAATAATAATAATAATAAATATTTCATCTTCTTAAACATGTGAGTATTTATATTTGAAATTTTAGTTTGAAAGGGTATGAGTCATTAAATTTGCATTATAAATAAAATATTTTGGTATTTAATTTGAATTATTTATAATCCAAGATATGTCTCTAAGGTCTCATTTGTTTGTCTTTAATGGATATCTGAATCTTAATGATTCAGATTCAGCCTATTAAGTACATTTGGTTTTAGTTCTGAACTGAATCATTCATATTCAGCCTATTAAGTTCATTTGTTTTATTTTTTAAAAAGCCTGTTAATGGGTCTGAAGAGGTCTGAATGAATCAGATCTGTAGGAGACTCTTATCAACATTCAGGAATCAGATCTGTAGGAGACTCTTATCAACATTCAGACTCATTTAATAAGTAATCAAATAATAAATCGCTTCTCTGCTTTATCTCATAACTAAAGCTTTTTTTTTCTCTTTTCTCAATCAAACACTATTTTTTTCCTCTTGAACTGACAAATTTTCATAAATCCTTTCAAGTTTTTTTTTTTTAAATTAATAAAAAAAAATTAATTTAAACACTATTTTTTCCCTCTTGAACTGACAAGTTTTCATAAATCCTTTCAAGTTTTTTTTTAATTTAATAAAAAAAAATTAATTTAATAATTTTCTTGTGTTACTGTATCAAGAACACTGTTGGTGTATTGACGTTTATCAAGGTTTTTGAATAAAAAAGTTATACTTTCAAATCATGATTATTAAAACTTTTTTTTTAATCAAAAGTGATATATTTTGTTGAAATAAATTTTTTATGATATTTTATTAATTTGATATTAATTTCACATGCACATTCAGATATTGAAAATAAACAACATTAATTATTTAGTATTCAGATTTAGAGATCATATCTTAATAATCAGATGTGTATTCAGATCAAAACACCTGAATCTTAATGCAAATCTTAATATTCAGATGTGTATTTAAATTCAGACCTCTTAATCTTAATGAAAACAAATGAGGCCTAAACCTCAAACTTATAGTTTACTCTGCTAGTTTTTTTTTAAATCAAAAATCAAAACTCTAATCATTCTTAGATAACACATACCATGACACTCCAACCTTGAATATGTCGCATCTATACGTTCATATTCAAGGTAAACAAAAGTAGTCTGAGGGATGATTCTCGGTGCAACCCATCACAATTGAAAAGTGATTCAAAGTCTCATCTCATTATTCTTATTCAGATCTTGATTTCATCGTACACATGTGTACTTACGCCCTAGTATGCACCATATGTACACCTTTGGCCTCTAAGCTAAATCTTTTCATTGTGTGATTTAGCAACTTGATAATCCTCTATATATAGTGGTTGTAATTATGATATCACCCTTATTCTTATATAATGGAATTGTTATATAACATCTTCATTCTTTAAACATCTTCGTCGTCTTGAAAATGATATATAACAATTTATTCAATCAGTACTCTTTCAAAATTTTCATCAATATCTCGTCTTAGTCTAATCTCCTTACCTTTACTCATCCTACAAATATCACTCTTAACCTTCTCAACCCTTATTTATAATTATGACGTCTCTTTGGATGCTCCAAATCATAGCACTCAATTTTATGGGCTCACGTAATTAGTTTAACGATGATATATATTTAAATACATATTTTGCTTTATTAAATCTTATTAAAGATACATAAAAATAATATAAATTTCATTTATATACTCGAATTATAGCCATGTTCCAATTGAGCTCTCAAGTCACCATGATAAAAATATTTTTATTAGACGTACACTTTCGACGAATAATTGAAAAAGAAAGTACGGATATTCACCGACATTCATTACATTAATTACACCTAATATGTGTCTTCCTAATTCAATTATAAACCTCAACATCAATCGAAACATGCATAATATTTTACAACTTATTGAGAATAATATGTTTAATGAGAGGAAATAGTTTATTTTGAGTGATTAATTTTATTCACATAATAAATGCTTGACAGCATACACAAAAATGATTTTTTTTTATTTGAGTCAAATATATTTAATATAAACATACACATTTATCATATGTTTAAATATATCTTAAATATGATTAATAAAACTATATTTTAAAATATTAGCTAAATTAATAGTATGGTGTAAATCTCAATGAACAAAACATATGACAATTAGAAAAATAGGGAGGAAAGTCAACGATATGAAGACACAAAAGATGGGCATTTTCGTAAATCTAAACCTACGACGACAAACATATGTTGCTCGCACAGCTACACTCTCTTCATTAGCCCTGAAATTGTTCTCTTCGTTTTCGAGGACCAATAGTATTTTTATTTATTTATTAACGTAATATTTTAATTTTAAATTTAATAATTAACTATCAAGATAATATAATTAAATAGGATTTTTTGGATTTAATGAAGGTTAATTTTGATTACAATAAAATATTATACCTTATTAATTTATGTATTAAGTATCATCATAAAATAACGTCAATAGCTTGTTGGAATACCTATATGGAAACGATTCAATTTTGAAACTCCAAAGCTTAGAAGAAAGTATAGATACCATCAAAAAAATAAACTTGATGATTAAGTTGAAAATGACAAAATATCTTTGAAATCATAGTTACAAGTAAGAAAACACTTATTTTAGATACAGTTTGAAAAACAATACTAAAACTTTTAGCGTCCAAAGCTCATCACAACTTTTTGATACAATTCAAAAAGAAATCATCGAAATTTTTGAATGCAATAAGAAAGTTAAAAATTAATATTAATTTGAAATACTAATAAGACCTTATATTTAGGGAAAATGCACAAGTACCCTCTTAGACTATAACCGAAATCTCAGAGACACACCTCAACTACACTAAGATTCTATTACCCCCTGAACTTATTTTTTTTTGTAATTTTGTACACCGTTTGTCTTACATGGCACACTCCATGACTCCACGCAATTGAGGCACGTGAGAGATATTTGAGTGTCACGTAAGCCAAAAGAGTGCACAAAAATACAAGACAAATGGCTTCAGGGGATAATATGATCTTAGTTTAGTTAAGATGTGTCTCTAATATTTTGATTATAGTTTAGGAGGGTACTTGTACATTTTTCCTTATATTTACACAGGGATCTTTCAAAATATGTTACCTTATCAAAATATCGTTATTTCAGAGTATTAATTTAGTGAGGTTTTCCGATATATTATATAAAAACAAATAATCATGTTACTCTTCTATGGGGGGCCTACTCTCATGACGATGTTGACGTGTCGTTCTCCCAATGCTTCCAGAGTAATTTTTTTATTTTTTAATTTTATATGAAAACAAAAGATGATTTGTCAGATATAGCTGTCGTGGGACCCATTATTTTTGGGTGTACACGCTTATCGAGGAGATCTCAAAGGGTAATAATAAATCGCAGGGACCGATGATTTACGAATTACGATTTGGATTTTGTGTGTGGACCCCAGAGAAGACAGGGGTAATTTTGGTATTTCCATTTTAGTTATTTTTGGTGGCTCTAGGGTAGGCTTGTCTTTTTATGATTTTCTTTTCTTTTCTTCTTTATGGGAAAAAGCAAAATTGGAAAAAAATAAATTGAAATGTCAACATTGAGTGGATGTTGTTTATTTTGGATTATTATATATATTATGGTGTAAGTAAACTTTTGATATTTTCTTCATATCAAATCGTTATATCAGCGGATATTGTGTAGTGGATCTGCTGCTCTTTTCTTACTCAAAGGTCTTGAGCTTGATTCTTGAATTTTTTATATGAAATAACTTTTAATAGAAAATGCTTTCTCCTCCCTAAATTAATCCATGACAACACTATAAGTTTCAAATAATTGAACACCAATATAGAAATTATATATATTATGTAGGCTTTGAATAATATTTTGTTAGAGTTGAAAATAGAATATTTAAATATTAAATTTATATCTTTGATATGAACTTTACTAAAAGATATTTTGAAGTTTTGAAAGTAAAGCTATTATTTTACTTTGAAATATTTCTAAAATAGTTACCTTTTAATATTTCAACAACATTATTTCAAATAATGAACTTCATTGTTAAAAAATATTATTTATGGTTATATACTTCCAAAGGATGGATGGAGTCAAGTCATAAATCCTTGGGAAGCTTTGCTATTTATGTTGTAACTTTAATGTTATTTAAAAAAAACTTTAATAATTAACCTTTTTTTTATATATAGTTTTTTAATGTGAAAATTACTCATATGGTATTTTTAGTTTGAGCACACCTTTAAAATACAATATGTATTTTTATTAAATTAACCTTAAATAAATAGTGTCAATTAATATGATTTCTTAATTATGTAAATATTTATTTATTTAAATAAGAGTTAAAGCTTTATTGTTGATCCCCTTTTTTATTACGTAAAGAATTATCTATTTTGGACAAATATTTTAAGGATATTACTATTATTTTCTTAAAGCATTTTTCTTCAAATTAAACATATCAAGAAATGACAATCAAAAGAATATTTCTTTTTACCCTTCACATTAGTTGTTTTTCATCAAACCATTTTTCAAAGACTAAAATTATAATACATCAATTAATATGTATATTATGATAAAATAGTTATATATATTAATTATTTTTAAGGCACATGTAAAATAATTTTGAAACAATCAAGCAACTGAATAACGTGTAAGAGTCAGCACATTACTATACATTACTCTCTCCATTTCATATTAAGTTCATTTTTTTAGGTGTTTCACAATCTTTAAAAAAAGTAGATTAAAACATAAATTGAACTTAGTTTTTCATTTTTACCCTTATTAATTATTAACAAACTTATGATTAAAATAATTAAATATTAATTAATCATTAATTTCAATACTAACTAATGAAGGATAAAATTGAAAGAACACTCTAAAAATATTCTTGAAAACTGAACAATTAAGTTAATTTGAAAAATAGAAAATATCTCAACAATTAACTTAATATGAAAGGGAGGGAATACAATGATTTTTACGAATATAATTGTGTTTAATCCAACTACTTATTGACAAATTAATTACATCCAAACTTCTTAGATTAATTTTGACTTGTTAATTAATACTCCATTTGTATTGGAAATTATAACAGCAGTTGGATAAGGTATTCAACAAAGCATATGCCAAATAAGTAAAGATTAGAAAGAGAAAAAGAAACAAAGATTAATTACTTGTAGAATAATCCATTAGTATAATAATTAATACTAGTTATTATAATAATAATAATAATAATAATAATAATAATAATAATAATAATAATAATAATAATCATGTTGATAAGAATACAAGGTTTAGTAACTTTTTCTATTACTGTACTAGTGGGCTTTATAATTGGTTGGAATCTATACCCCCAAAAAATTAAAATCATTAATATGGTAGGGTCTCTAATTAATCAGTGATTATTACTCTTTAACCAAAACCAATAATTTCACAAAAAAAAGTCATTAAAATTTTAAATATATTAAACATAATGTTCACCAATTCTTATACACTAAACTTATAATTCTCTACAAATTAATAGAGTGAAAAATATTAATTAAAAAAATAATTATACAAACTTCACATGATAACAAACTAAGTATCCGGAGACACAAATTAATCTTTCATCAAGAAGGTTTACCATCTATAATATTTACATAAAAAAAGAAAATTAAACTCATCTATATAGTTTGATTTTCCAGCTAGGGGTGTTTGTGTGATCTTCTTCCTCCCTTGTCAATTGGTATCGATCACTAGAAATAAAAAATTTTCTCATAGTAAATCAGTGTAATAGAATAAAATCCGAGTCATAAAATATGATTTTCCATCCCTTTCTCATCAAATCAGTTCACTAAGAAAATACATGCTGGAAAACTTTTTAATATATCCATATAAAAACATTATTATATTTTTTTTCCACACTGATTTAATCAAAAAATAGAAATGACCGCTAAATATTTTTTGAACAAAAATTTTCAATGGGAAAAGAGTTTTTTTTTTAGAAGTGCATAGATAAAAATAAAATAGTAAAAAATTAAAGTCAATAGCTATAAATTATAAAGCTATAGATATCAAGTAGGTAAAATATGTTAGTAGTGTAGAAGAATAATTACTATTATTTTGGGTGCTAAGTTAAGTAGATTATTACAAAAATTAAAATAATAAAAATTAAGGTATCAATCTTTCTTGGAAGAGCAACTATAATGGTAGGTCAAATTAAGTAGAACAAAACATCTTGTAAATGAATTTGAGCCTAAAGGGAATATTAGCCCTACATGGCCCCATTGATGAGAAACATAGAGGAATACTATATATTAAAATTGATTGGCAAAGCAACCTAAAGGATAAACAAATGTATTAGCACCACTTCACAACTTTATACTAAAGTAACAATGAAGTATATCTTCCAATCAAATTGTTACAAAATGGGACCCATACTAGAAGCCTTAGGTGAGCAACTATAAAAAAAATCCTCTTCTTTCACCAATGTTGACAATTATATAATGTTTATACATGATTAATGAAGAAATTAATGGTGTAAATTATGGTATTGGGGTCAAAATTTAGTGAAGATAAAAAATATTAGGTCATTTTTTCTGTTTGTATTAGTTCTGGTGGACAGATACACTCGGTATCTGTTATTAATGAAATGTGACATGTATTATGTAAAATTAGTCGTTAAAATTAACGGTGTATAATATGGTTTTGGTAATTTAATCCTTCATTTGGCACCTTCTTAATTAAGGGTTACTAGAGGGAGTGACCTTTTAGTTGGTGGTCTATTTAGAGTTGGCAAGTTTGAGAAAAATTAACCTAACCTAACCTGTTTACCTAAGAAATATAATACTACTAATATTTAAAGATCGATCATGATTTGAATATTATGAGTTCAATATGAAATTTTCACTATTTAGAATGTATTTTTTTCTCCTCGCGAATTAATAAAAAAATTGTGTAATAAAATAAGATTATGCTTTTTATTTCTACTGAACCAACTCATTAGAAAAACACATAGTAGAAAATAAAACATTTTCATTCAAATATTGGGAAGCTTACTAGGTTTTTTATGGGAGTCGCTCATCGGTTCAATATATCTGTTGAAATATTGTGATTTTTTTAGTAATGCCTATTATAATTCATTTGATTTATCGGGGTCAAACTTTATTACATTATTTCTATTTACTATATATATTGGTCCAAATCAAAACTTATGAATTTAGATAAATGATAAATCCTTAATTTCGTCCGTGCCCTTATTAATTATTTTGGCTTTATTAATTAAACATTTCACTTACTACGTGAAGTGGACTGATATTTTAAATCCCGCCAAGTAATTTCAATTATTTAAGGTTGTTGCCTAATGATGACATCCCATAAGTCCTTAACAATCCCTAATATAAGTTGGTAACAAATTTTCTAATTCAAGTGGAATAATTTGCATAGTACTTTTTTGACTTGTGTGTGGAGTTGTTAGTCCATCAAATTATCGTTTAATTTTTTTTTTTGATATAAAATTTATAAAAGTAGAAAACACTTCTTAATTAAAAAAATCATACATATGATTCGCATCCGAAAAGAATAAAAAGATCTTATTCGTCTTATCACAGTACTAGTTCAAAATGTATTACTTTCTAATTTATTCATTTTGTAATTAAACTCACTTATAATTCTTTATAATATAACAACCATATTATACACGCTTTATATCATCATAATTATGGAACATTATTAGATAGAAAAAAACAAAAAACTACACCAATTGCCACCCAAATATGTCATGATCTTAGGATGTTCCATCATAAATATTAATCCCATCACCTTTTGTCATTTCCTTTTAAAGAGAGAAAAAGATATTGCTCCATTTTTTATAGTTTTGTTTGGTAACATATTAACATGATTTGACTTAATACTTATAAACTTACTTGCTTTATTATCTTTCTGTCTCACTGAAAATATCATTAAAATTAAGGAAGAAACATAAGGTAGCTTTCCTTTCCATATATAACAACTATTATATGTTCAACATCATTCTGCGAGTAAAATTTAAAAATAATAATATATACGTAATCTTATTTTTATCTTTATAAAGACGGATAGTCTATTTTCCATAGACCAAAACCAACTAAGGTTTGATCCATGCAGATCTTGAAATTACAACATTCTATATATTAGCATGACACTTTTGAAAGTCTGTACAACTCAACAACAATAAAACAAAATCTTAAAAATTTGAATAATTTTTTTCTTTCTAAAAGATACATTATATAATTTATTTGAAACTTAACTTTTATAAACAAACTTTATATATGTTAACTGGTTGTAGTTATCTTTTTGTAATCAAATGTTTTAATTGATATTTTGCCAATTTGTTTAAATTTTCTTTGACCATTTTCATAATGTGAAATTTTATCAATTTTAGTTTTGAATTTTTTTTCCAACAAAGGTAAATAATATGTTTTAAAAAATATATTATTTTACAATAAATATTTTAAAAATAATTACTTAATTGGGTTATAAATGTATGGCAATTAGAGTCTACTAGGTACAATTTCTCCTTCACATACAATTTCATAAATAATCAATAATAGCTTAATGACTAATATGATTAAGAATCATTCAAAGATTAAGCAGTTGAATTCTAATTTAAATTTTCTAAAAAATTATAAATAACTTTTGACTTTGGTGGCTTTAATTTTTAGAGCCTAAAGCCATTGCTTATTTGCTTTAGTGACTTTCACAAATAGCGACTCTAATTTTCGAAAATATTAAGTTTATCAATATTTTTAGATTTTATTTATTTATAGTAGTAATTTACTTAATAATAATCTTCAGAATTCATAATTATTTTATTAATCACTCTACCACAACTTTGAATATTTTTTATTGGTTGTTCTAATTTCCTTGTCACTTTCAACTTGTAATTGACCAAAAGAAATATTTTAGCTTAGATAAGTATCTTACATCATATTTCCTCTCTCTTTTATATGTATGAGAGTTTTTTTTTTCTATCTGGTATTTGAAGCTTATATTAAATTTTTGATTAAATTTGAATCGTACACTGCAAGATTCATACAAAGTGACGCTTCGAATAAGATTTTCTTCATATTTAGGTTCGAAATTATTTTTCTCCATATACGAAACTCAAACCTAAAATGTTTGATTAAAGTGAATCAGTTTCACCATAACACCATAAACATTAAATCATGTTGATTAGTTGCTATCAACTTCTTTCTTCATGTTCAAATGTTTCTTTAATGAAAAGGTATAATAATTTACATACATTCATCAACTAGCTTAATTTTATTTTATTTTGATAAATAATTCAATAACAATTTCTACTACAATTGACTCATTCAAGGATTTTACATATAATGCAAACTCACCTATATGTATTTATTAAGCACACAATAGTTGTTTAGAATCACAAGAAATCATATAATGATGGTCAAACTAATCATGCATTTTTAATATTAAAAGTGATTAGTTTTATCTAACACTATTCAACATACCATTCATTTATTATTTATTTATTAAATAATATTATTCCCTTTTTTTTTTTTTTTTAATAATTTAAAACACATTAGGGTTATTATTAGGGAGAAGTGGGGTTGGAGAGATGAGGTGCATTAGCCAGCCTACTTTACACAACTAAATGTGATGCCCACATCATCAATTATCTTCCAAGAATAAAGTGTAGGATAAGCATCTCAAGTAGCCGGCGCATTTTAGTACGTAGCCCATGCTTTATTTTTTTTTTCACGCCGATTAATCGCCGATCTTTTGTAGTTCGTACGCCGTATTATCAAAAGCATATATGCTTCTTTTTTTTTTAAAAATTAATAATTTATCTTTAATTTTCAATTTATTTATTTTGTTCTTTTCTCCATGTGAAATGAACAAATACAACTGGCTAGCTCTTCCCACAACCATCCTTTTTTTCTCTTTCTTTTTCTCCTCTCCCACTCTATATATCTACTATGCCTAGCCAAATATTTATATTTGATCGATATAATTTAATTAGATATTAAAATTTTAAAATATAATAATATTAATAATGATTAAGTATTATTCTTAAAAAAAATACATTTTAAAAGTTTTTTTAATCAAATAAGTGAAAGCAAAGATAGTGTCATTAAATACCTGTTAAATAAGAAAAATATCAATTTAAACAATAACATGTCATGTAAATTAGGATAAAAAAGTATTACTTTTTCTAATCGAAGTCCATTTCGAGTAAAAAAATTCTTTATAAATTTTATGTGAGATGAATTTAAATTAGTATGAATCTAATATTAGTATCAAACATAACTGTTTTTTTTTCTTCAGAAAAATAATAATATTTACCATTACATTATATTGAAATGAAAAGGGACAGTCAAAGGAATGAAGCTATCTTAAAAAGTAAAAGAGAATTTTTTTTTACTATATAGTCAAGAAAAGAAATGTAGTAACAAAAATTTGGATATTGTGCAAATGTTAACATTTAAGAAATGCTTTGGGAAAATGTACAAATATCCCTAGAATATAATTGAAATTTTAAAGATATAGTTTAACTAAATTAAAATTTTATTACTTTCTAACTTATTTATATATAATTTTGTATATTTTTTTGATTTACGTGATATCTAAATATCTTTTACGCGTTTTAATTGCATGGAGTTACAGAGTGTGACACATAAAACGAATGATGTATCAAATAATAATATTTTTTTTAGGCATAATAGAATCTCAATTTAATTAATATAGATATGTGAAATTTCGATCACTTGTGCATTTTCTCTAATTTTTATGATTAAATTTATTGCAAATGATAATAAAAATATGGTATGTGTTTGAATTATTTTTACTTTTTTTTTTTTCTCTCCTCAACCTTCCCCACTTGGATGATGAGATAATGATGTACCCCAGCCTCAACAGCATATGCTCAACACCAAAAAACTCAAGAAAGAGAGAGAGAGAGGAGAGAGAGAGGTGTTTCAGAAAAGGAAAAGAAAGGTACTTCTTTTTATCCCACATTCTGATCATTCATTCCAGTTGGTTTTGCAGTGAAACCAACTGGGATTCACCTCATTTCTATCCATGATGAGATTTTGTGGGATAAAGTTTTGATCTTGATGCTTCTTTCTTGATTTTCTGTTTGGTTGCTGTTGTACTGGTGGGTGAAATAGGACCTTGATATAGAAACAATACAGAGGGAAAAACTGGATATAGGAAAAGAAAAAAAAACAGCTTCTTTTTTTTCTGTTCCATTCAGTGATTCCATTACAGCTAACATATGGTCTTTTTTTTTTTAACCACTTGTTGTCTTGGCATGATTGTACTTTCTCAGTGTTCTTTATAACAAGTAAGCTGGGTTTTTTATTGCTTCTGAGTGAGTAAAAATCCAATCTTTAGTTGCTAGGAGCAAGAAATAGCAAAGATTGAGGGACCAGGGATAGTTTACTCAGTTGCAGTGAGTAATTGGAGCCTTTTTTTGTTCAAGAATCTGCTTTTCTGTCTGCCCCTTCTTGGGGTTTCCACTAAAGGGTTTGATTTGGATATTGTAGAGGTGGGCTTTATTGCAGAATCTTGAAATTAATCAATTTCAGCTTTCTGTTGGAATAATGAGATGTGTTTGCTTGAGAATTGCTGAAATTCAGGTCAATTATTGACTTTTAATGAGCTTTTCTGCTCTGAGTGGGTTTGCTCTTAAGTTCTCAAGGCATTTTCTGAAGATATGTAGGTGGATTCTATTAAAGATGTCCTTAAATTGCAAATTGTTGGGCATGAATGGAAGCTTCTCTTCAAGTTTTAGGCTGAAGAAGGCCAGAGAATCTTTGCCAGGACCAAATTGTGGGTGGAAATGGCAAAGGAAGCTTTTGTTTTTATGGCTCATTATCTTTGGAATTGGATTTTTTTGGTTGGTCATTAGCTTAAATGGTGGTGTTTATAGTTGGAAGCAGGAGGCTTCAGAACTAAATGAAGATAAATCTTATTTTCTTCTTGAACGTTTCAATGTCAGCAAGGAACAAATTCAAGATTTAGCTACCTTATTCTTTGAAAAAGATCAGGTATCTTGCAGTTACTTTGAATGTTTTGGTGTCCTTTTCATTTGATGTTTAAATAGTTGCTGCTATATTTATATTCTGTTCTGTTCAAATAGTAAAAAAGGAAAATGTAGAAGATTGCAGATTTAGTGAGAGGGTAGATACAGCTAATTCAATAACATTTAAAAGGATTAGCTTTATGAGGTTAAGTTGCAGACTTTCTGTGTTTGATCAAAACTGCTGAGAACCTTTCTTGAATCATGGTTGAACAAATTGAAAAACCTTTCATCTGAGTGAAACTTTATGGCATTCTGAGCAAACTCATGCTTAATTTGCAACTTGTTCATATTTGGGAGGAGGCGGTTCGAAAAGGAAGAAGAGTTCTTAAGTTCTCCCAGTATAATCGTTGATGTGCGCATCCAGCATTTCCCTTCCAACTGTTTGTTCCTTCTTCTTGCCTTTTGTTTGTTACTGTTTTGTGGTTAAGTAGATGCTCTCACTTTTCTTCATTGAAATTTCACTTATTTTCGGTCAGCACCCTGTAGATCAGATTGGCAAGTTGAATGTTAGAACTTGGTTTCGTGTATTTGATACTTGGTAAAAGATTTACCCCAATATAGGCCTTCCATTCATTGAACCCCAATATAGGCCTTCCAATCATTGAAGAAAGCTGTTTTTTTTTTGTAGTTTCTTCTGTAAATCAGTGTTGCAGCTGAAATTTGCTCCGACTACGGTGCTAATGTATAGTGATGTGGCTTTTCTGGTTATATTCCTATTTTTGCAAATGAGAACAGTTTGAACTTGCAATTTCTTTAATAGGTGAAAAACCAAAGTTAGATCTTTGGTCATAACATACCAAAAATTGTTGCAACTGTTACATTGCCTTCTAGAGCCATGGGTAGTCTTAGTAGCTCAATTGGTTGACTACCTGAACTTTCACCTTGTCTAGGAGGGTTCGATTCTCCTCTCCTTATCCCCACTTTTATTTTGCATTTTTTGAAAAAGCCTTCTGGAGCCACCTATAGTTTGCTTATTCCAATATGTAACAAAAGAATTGTCACCAGAAACTAAAATTCAAATTAAATATCTCTCTAGTATCTGTTACCCCTATACTGCATTAGTGCTATAGAGAAATACAAATATTTTAAATAACTTCAGAAGGTACTATCTTTGAGAACTTCCTAATAAAGTTAAGCTAGTTTGTTGAGTAAATTTGGAACTCTTATGCACTCACCTAGCTCCTGTAAATTTAACACCATGTACGAAACGAACGTTGCAGGCTTGGTTGTGGGAAAGGAAGAAGAGACGAGTGAGTAGAAAAGAGATGGAAAAATAATTAATTAAAGGTTTTTTCCCATTTTCTGGAGTTGAAAAGAGATGAGCATTTCACGAACGATTCTACCTTGGATGTCAGCTTTAGAAATGTAACCTGAAGTTCTGGAATGACATGTTAAGCATGGCTTGACGTGTTGGAGTACTTGAATGTCACTTTTACTGCTCCCTTTTTTTCGTACTACCTTAAAAGCTTTGCTAAATTTTGATTTCGGAATTTATCAAAAAAAAATTGTTGTCGAAGAAAAAAGAAAAATAAAGGTCATCTTTTCATACCATTCTCTCTCTTATGCTTAAAGATCAGATATCTCTGTTTATAGTAATTGACCTCAGTGATATCAACTGTGTAGATTTCATCCTTGGAATGCTCAAAAGTTCATGGGCATGAAATGCCTATGAGTACTACCATTACTTGCCTTCTCAAGGTGCTAGGTTCGGAGAGTCTGGAATATGAACAGCGTGAGATGGTTGTAGACAATATTGAAGCAGAAGGCCAGTGCCCAGTTCCAGATGAGGAGACACTGAAAAATAGTGACATTTCACTAGATGACAAGTCGTTACCATTTGTTTTGCATCGTTTATCTTCTCTAGTCTCAACAGATCCTAAGTTCTTTGAAAAGGTGAGCCCTTACGAATGGTTAGAAACTGATCTTTACTATCTCTACCTTGCATCTGAGGAAATGTTCATCATGATTTAAGTTGGTTATGTTTCTGAAGTCTTTGGACAAACTAATCGTTTACTCAATTTTGGTTCTGTATATTCCTTCTTCTCTGTACATTGAACTTTTGGTCAGGAAGTAATTGTATAGTTTGAAGGACGACTTGCCTTTGAGCTGATTGTAATTATTGGCTTTAGGACAAACACGTGCACTCTAACTATTACCAAATTGCATACAGCAAAAAGTTCAAAAATTCTTTTGTTTTTATGTATCAATTGTCCTCTTCATGTAAATAATTGCAAAGTTAACATGTGCTCTGAAATAATGAGAAAATTATCCTCAAGGAGTGCTTGAAGTGATTATCTAGACTGCTCACACCGCTTTTCTGTGGTTCATTTTTATCAGAAAGCATCACAAATAAGAGAAGTTGGGAATTTTAACCCAGAGCATTGTGATAGTATTGCCTTCTGTTTCACAAAACTATGCTGGTGGGCCCTTCTTGGGATTCTGATCAGCTGGAAGATACTTCTGTTATGTGCAAAAGGTGGGGAAAATCAACAGAACGGATTCATTCAGCAGCAACCACTGTCTCAACAACTTCATCCACTACAGCAGTTGCAGCAGCAGCAAGCTCAGATTTCCTGTCGAACTGGTGGAAAGTGGAGGAAAAAGGCTCTTGTTATCTTTGTCTTTGGTGGGGTGACTCTAGCCATCTGGTTGTATTTGTACCTGAGTGCAGACATTGCATTGAGGAGGAAAGAAACACTGACAAGCATGTGTGACGAACGAGCGCGAATGTTGCAGGACCAGTTCAACGTAAGCATGAACCATGTTCATGCATTGGCTATTCTTGTTTCCACATTTCACCATGGAAAACAACCTTCTGCAATAGACCAGGTACAATTATAGCTTCCATTAACTTTGACTCTTATTATATGTTTTTCATATTTTGGTTGTATGTTCCATAGTTAGTGCACTTCCCTTTAACTTCTGTCATTATTAATTGTCCATGTATAAATCAGATACCAGTTTTTTTCCCCTTTGTTCTTTACTCCCCCCCTCTCCTCCTTTTTGGTGGGAGCAGGCCATAGGCTTTGCTATGTATCTGATTCAACAACTTGTACTAAATGATTGAACTGGACTACTAATACTAAGAGCTGCAACTTGCAGTTTTCATAAATGAAATTAATCAACAGAAACTATTATTTAGACAATGTTTCTATATCATCCTCTCCACACAGCCAAAAAATGAAGAAGAAAAAACGAAAGAAAGGTTAAAGCATGATAAAGTGGGAGGAAGAGTGTACAAGTTGTCTTTGGACTTTGAATGTAACTAATGTTTTTTTCTTGCGCTCTACAGAAAACTTTTGAAGAATATACTGAGAGAACAGCTTTTGAAAGGCCACTTACAAGTGGTGTTGCCTATGCTTTAAGAGTTCGTCACTCAGAGAGAGAAGAGTTTGAGAAGCTGCATGGGTGGACTATAAAGAAAATGGAAGCAGAGGACCAAACTTTAGCACAGGATTATATCCCTGCAAACTTGGATCCTGCTCCTGATCAAGATGAATATGCACCTGTCATATTTTCACAACAAACAGTTTCCCATATCGTCTCTATTGATATGATGTCTGGAAAGGTGTGCATTCTTGATTATAAATTATTTTTCCTCTTTTCACTAATTTGCTGAAATATCATATTCCAGTAGTATAACTGGCTTAGATAGATTATTCTGCATCGAGGGTAAACAAGAATGGATGGCAACGGTTGAGGGCAGGTTCGAGATGGTGGAATCTTCACCTTCTACCAATCATACTCCGTCCCGCAATGTCCCTTTCTGCGAGATTTTCTTCTCTGCTTGCCCTTCCCAAACCTGTTACTGCAGGATGTTTTGTGCACCGGGCTGCCCTTTTTTGCCATTTTAATGTTTTCCATTAATCTTCTTAATGCTTTTTCCCATTGTTTCCCACTATTTTATTATGTTTTCATTATACCTTTTTGTTACTTTTCCACTGTATAATCATTGTTTTACCTTTAGTGGTGTTCATCTATCATTTGGAGGAGAGTAAACGTTTAGTCTATAAAATAAAACGAGCTAACTTTGACTATTATGTATGAAATAATAGTGACATTTAGGGAAGCAAATAGTGATACCAAAAATAAAAAACTATGAACTTCAAAAACTCTGATCCCCTTGCCCTCCAGCCACTGACAATGTCTTTTCACCTAGTCCAGACCATTGCCATCCCTAATAGAAGGGATAATTTCTAGTAGCGATGGTTTCGAACAAACTTGTATATTTTTGGTCAAGAGTGTAAGGGGTCGTTTGGTAGAGTGTATAAGAATAATGCAAAATATAGTGCATTAGTAATGCTTGTATTAGTTATGCTTGCATTAGTTATGATGATCTTTTTTTATGCAATGTTTGGTTTGGTGTACTAAAAATATTATGCATTACATAATTTTTTTAGAAAAAACATTTGTTTACAAAAATACCCTCCACAAATATAGTGGAAAGGATGTAAAAAAAGTTTTTGAGGGCAATTTTGTCTTTAATAATGTCAATGCATGCATTAGAGCCCATTGCATTACTAATGCATAGAAATATATGGTATTAGTAATACACTCTTCAATACACAATAGAGTGAATTTACTAATACAAGCATTAGTTATGCATATGTTAGTAAAGTGTATTAAACAAGGTACTAATAATACATCAAGCTAATGCAATCATTATTTTCTCCAATACACTCTACCAAACGATTCCCAAGTGTTTATATAAGTATGATGGCCTGTATGACATTTTTACCTAAATCTGTGTTTCCATTGGAATATAGTGCCTTTGTTTTCTTATGAAGTTTCATGTGTATTAATATTCCCGTGTCTTCTGATTTAACTGTGTGTAAAAACCTATATTCTCAATCTGCTAGATGTAGGGAATTTCCTTATGTGCTTGAGTTTACCTTGCTATTTCTTGAGACCGGTATTATTATTTTTGTTGTTTATAGGAAGATCGTGAGAACATTTTGCGAGCGAGGGCTTCTGGCAAGGGGGTTTTAACGTCACCGTTTAAGCTATTGAAATCCAATCACCTGGGTGTTGTTCTTACATTTGCGGTCTATAATACTCATCTCCTTCCTTGTGCTACCCCGGTGGACCGCATCAATGCTACTGTTGGGTAAGTGCCATCCTATAAAACTGGGATTTTTCTATTATAGCTCTAGATGTTGTCCTTGTGGTGTTCAAGTCTTTTATCCCTAATTTCTTATTGTGTTCATTTTTGCATTAATGTTGAAAAGGTACATTGGTGCTTCTTACGATGTTCCATCATTAGTTGAAAAGCTTCTGCATCAGCTTGCGAGCAAGCAAACTATTGTGGTAAATGTTTATGATACAACTAACAAGTTTGCTCGAATTAAAATGTATGGCATGGATGAGAACGACACAGGATTACTTCGCGTTAGCAACCTTGATTTTGGGGATCCTGCAAGGAGCCACGAGATGCATTGCAGGTCAAATGATAGTAGTGTCCATGATGTAAAATTTAATGCGATGAATATATTTCCAGTTAATAATTATCTTTACTTTTATCACAGGTTCAAGCAGAAGCCTTCTCCACCCTGGACTGCAATAACTCTATCTGTCGGAGTCCTTGTTATCACTCTGCTTATTGGTCATATCTTCCATGCTGCCATCAACAGAATTGCTGAAGTTGAGGGTCAGTATCAGGAAATGATGGAGCTCAAACATCGCGCTGAGGCTGCAGATATAGCAAAATCGCAGGTTTCAGTCCTCTTAAAATAGATCTACTTCTTTTGTTCATCTTCGGAAACCCTTTCTTTTCTACTTACTTCCTTCTTTCATTTTACAGTTTCTTGCAACGGTTTCTCATGAAATCAGGACTCCGATGAATGGTGTTTTAGGTAATTAACATGCTTTAATTTTACAACTTTGCACTTAATTAACAGAAAGGGAGGCTGGAAAAGAGTGATCCTTATTACATTTATGCTCAGATATTGATAATAATTTCTTCAATAAGTACAGGCATGCTTCAAATGCTCATGGACACGAACCTTGACCTAACGCAACTGGATTATGCACAAACTGCTCTTAGTAGTGGGAATGAACTGATATCATTGATTAATGAGGTGCTGGATCAGGCTAAGATTGAATCAGGAAGGCTTGAGCTGGAGGCTGTTCCTTTTGATCTCCGTGCTGAACTTGATAATGTTTCATCGCTCTTCTCGGGAAAATCTCATAAAAAAGGGATTGAGGTACATTATCATGCTCTTTTTCTCACAAGTTAGTATCATAACTACATAAGTTTTCCTCTCTTAGTTTAGTGGTCTCTCTCTCTCTCTCTCTCTCTTTATTACTGTCATTCCTCTAGCTAGCTCATGATGCCTTGTATTTTGTGTTATTCCATGGAAGCAGTTGGCTGTTTATGTTTCTGACCTAGTCCCAGAAGTTGTTATCGGAGATTCAGGACGGTTCAAGCAGATAATTACGAATCTAGTTGGAAACTCAGTTAAGGTTGGTTAAGCCTTTTCTGATAATGACTCTACAAGAAAGAGTAGGGTCTATTTGCTTATCCACCAATTTTCAGTACCTAATATTGAATGTTTTAAATGATTAGAAATCATACTTGCTCGATAAAGGAAACAAAAGATTACTTTATTCATTATTCATTATTCATTATTCATTATTCATTATTCATTATTCATTATGTACTACTTAAAATGCCTTACAAGTTGTAAGGAAGATCATCTATTACCTATCCCCCATTTCATTACTTTCACTTCACTAAAATCTTGTTTGCTCATAATGCAGTTCACAAATGACAAAGGGCACATATTTGTCACAGTACATTTAGCTGATGAAGTGAGGAACCCTCATGATGTGACGGATGAAGTCTTGAAACAAAGCTTAACCTTTGTTCAAGAAAGGTCAAATGCATCTTGGAATACCTTCAGTGGGTTTCCTGTAGTTGACAGATGGCAAAGTTGGCAAAAGTTTGATAGGCTGAGCAGCACAGAGGAAGAAGTGGGAAAGATCAAGTTGTTAGTGACCATAGAAGACACTGGTGTGGGAATTCCTCTTGAAGCACAGGCCCGCATTTTCACACCTTTTATGCAGGCTGACAGTTCAACATCTCGAACATATGGCGGAACAGGGATAGGATTGAGCATTAGCAAACGTTTGGTGGACCTCATGGGGGGAGAAATAGGCTTTTTCAGTGAACCTGGCAGAGGGAGTACATTTTCATTCACTGCAGCCTTCACAAGAGGAGAAGAAGGTTCTTTAGAGCGTAAATGGAAACAGTATGATCCAGCTTTTCCAGAATTTCGTGGGTTAAGAGCATTGGTGGTTGATGATAAAAGCATTAGGGCAGTGGTCACAAGATACCATTTGCAGAGACTGGGAATATGTGTCAACATAACTTCCACAATGCGTTCAGCATGCTCATATCTCTCTAATTACTCCAATACTAGGTAATGTCATGGTAATGTTTCTTTTTTAGAGCACAAAGTTGATGGTGGTCTGAAGTGTCAGATGCATTTGTAGATAGAAAGTAGAACTTCTACTAAACACATCTTTCTAAATTCCATCAATGCATTTCAATTAATATTCTGTGAGAAACTTTCTACCTTTTGAAGAACACTCATAAATAGTCTTTACTGTATAACAACATTGTCACTTCCTTCAACCCATCTTGAGTTCTTTACCTCCGATAACATATTAGGGAAAGTTAGGCATCAAGGAATTGGCATTAACTGGGAGATTGGGCAAAGGACAGGAGTAACTAGCATGAGTGTGAGTGAGTGTGAGATAGATAGATAGATAGATAGATAGATAGATAAATATATATATAGAGAGAGAGCTTATCGTAAAGACAGTTTATGGGAGGAACTAAGGACCTTCAGATCATGTGTAAACAGCATTTTGTTCAATTTGTCCTATGATAAGCATGTTCACTAACACTACTTGATTTTGAATTACAAGTGTTTGCTTTGCACCAAGTGAGGTACTTAGAATCAGGTCAAATAATCTGCAAGATGTCCATCTTGAAACTTGTTGAATTATGTGAATCCCCTAGACCAAAAGCTTAAGTTATCAGTGAGTCAATACATTTATTTAGTTATTTCAAATCTGCAAGACAACCCCTCATATGCGAGCTTGGGCCAAGCATATAGAAGGATTTTGTTGATGGGTGAAGGTTAGACCCGAACCTAGGACTTTGCATACTTTGAGCCATTTGGATTGTATGAACTGCCTGCATCTAAAAGTTAAAATCATTAGTAGGATCATTTTCTAATATTTGCTTTTGGTCTGTTAACAAAACTGACTGAATAAGTGGGGTGGATCTTCGAAGTGCTGCAGTTTTTTTAATGATGGCAGCATTGTTGATTCATTTAGTCGAAATTTTGCTTATTTTGCAGTGCGTTGGAGCATTTAGCCGTGGTTTTTGTTGACCAAGATAGTTGGGATAAAGAAACTTCTCTTACACTAAGTAATATGTTAAAAGAGCTCAGACCAAATGGCTCAACTACTTTGGGGAAGCCTCCAAAAATCTGTCTCTTATGTATGAACTTTATGGAGAGAGCTGAGCTTAAAATAGCTGGAATTGTGGATCACGTGTTAACAAAGCCTGTGCGGTTGAGTGCGTTGATAACATGCGTTCAAGAAGCCATTGGCTACCAAAATAAGAAGCAAGTGACTCAACCTACAACTCTTGGAAGTCTGCTGACAGGAAAGCATATATTGGTGGTAGATGACAATAATGTAAACAGGAGAGTGGCAGAAGGTGCTCTAAAGAAGTATGGGGCGATAGTGACCTGTGTAGACAGTGGAAAGGCTGCTTTGACACATCTTAATCCACCACACAAGTTTGATGCTTGTTTTATGGACCTCCAAATGCCTGAAATGGATGGGTCAGTAACTTAAATCCATCTCTAAATTTTCCTTTTGCTAACACCACCTTCCCACATTTAAAAAAGAGGGACAGGAATTCTGTGCGGGTCTGTGGATATTTGATCACTTAGATGAGCACATCTCTGATGGTTTCTATCTACATATGCAGGTTTGAAGCGACACGACAAATACGCAATCTAGAAAACAAATACAATGAAAAGGTCGATTCTGGTGAGTTACTTTCCGGCATGTCTGCCAGAGTAGCTCATTGGCACACGCCAATATTAGCAATGACAGCAGATGTAATTCAAGCAACAAATGAAGAGTGCATGAAGTGCGGTATGGATGATTATGTATCAAAACCGTTTGAAAAAGGGCAGCTTTATTCAACAGTGGCACGCTTCTTTGGGTCAGGTTGATTAGGACATCAAATTAACTGTTTAGCAGCGTCTTTTGAGGTCCAGTCTGATGGTTTAGTTAACTTGTTTCCGGGATAAAGGGACTAAGCTATTTGGATATCTAACGGATTCCTCCATTGGTAGTGGAGGATGGAGCTTTGGCCAGTCAGATGTGTGACAGCTGACTCCCACTCTAGCTGCTGGATGATTTAGCAGCTCATCCTAAACACCTCCACCTTCCTTTTGTGGTAATCTACCTGCCTCCTTATCAGATAGACGGACTGACTTTCCTTATCTTCAATCCACATGAACTTATATCGATTCATTTACAGGAATGCTGGCTAACAACCACTAGATACAAAAAGTTAATCATGGATACTCCCGGATTGCAACCCAATCACTGACAAAGACTATTCCATCATGTGTCAACTCTCAGGAGGATGCAATAAGAGAAAAATAACTTATTCTGCATATGCATATTACACCTTTTCTCTGTGAAGTTCCTGACAATTGAAGCCAGTTTGCTAGCTTCCTTGAAGCAGGGTTGTGCCAAAACACTCATGTTTCTTCATAGGTCCCGAGATGTATCCTGTGTTTTCTGGAGCTCTAATAGAAAAAGAAGTATGTAAATAGCATAGAAGTTTGACAAGGGAAGCAGCTTCAGGTATGCAAACCATTTTTTTGTTTAATTTCACCTGAGTAGTGGTTGAGTTTAGGAAGTAAATTCTGGCTGTTATGAGATCAGATTAGATTAGGCTAGACCTACACTGAAAGTTTTTCTTCTTTTGCAAGTGTTTCTGTAGTGAGTCAAAAAGTATATTTAAAGCTGTAGATTGTGTAATATTCTGTAAATAAAGATGCTGAAAATAGGTTGAGTTTGGTGTTGTAAGTGAAATAGTTTGAACTGTTGTATACTAAAATGTAACCATATCTTTTGGAGTGAATATCAATTCTTGCATTGTTAGACACACTGTACAGATTTTCTTTTGTTCATCTGTACTGTATGTGGTAGGCGCATGTCACAAGATCAAAAAGAATATCGGCTCAAGTGCAACAAAATCTCGATATAAAGAAAAAGAAGACAATGAAAAGAATATAACAAATAACAGGGAACAGTGCAAAAGCAGCAGAAACAACAATAAAAATCACGCGATAAACGAAATATCATAGACAACATACTAGGATAGACTCTTAAAAAATATAATAAGAACTACAATAAGACAACTAGTACAATCACAAACGTCTGTCATCTTAAGCAAGACAACACTACACCACCTACTACCCGTCTACCTAATACGTGTCCTCCTCACTCTTCTATTTAGGATCATGTCCTCGGTAGCTTGAAGCTGGATTATATACTATCTTATCACCTCTCCCCAATACTTTCTTTCTTATCCTTGCCTCTCCTCGTACCTACTATAACTAACTTCTTGCACCTTCTCATTGGTGCGTCTATGCATCTCTTTTTCACATATCCAAACCATCTTAGTCTCGCTTCCTTCAACTTGTCCATCACGGAGGTCACACCCATCTTATCTCGAATATCCTCATTTTCCAACTTTATCGTTCCTAGTATGACCACACATCTACCTCAACATCTTCATCTCATACATCTTTTAGACATATTCATGATAGTTCTTAACTGATCAACACTCCGTCTCATACAACAATATAAGTCTAATTACCCTTCTATAAAACCTGTCTTTGAATTTCGAAGATACTTTTTTATCACATAACTCCATAGACAAGCCTGAACAAGTATATTATATTATGCATAAGTCATCACATGATGCATAAAAGAGTAATTTGGATACCAAACAAATAAATAATGCAGTATAATAAGTTTCTTTTTAATCGATCCATTACTTCTTAGAACACGATTAATAAGGAGTGATATATCAAGCAGCCTGTTTGGATTGATTTAAAAAAAAGTAACTTTTAAGTTGAAAATAAAAAGTCAAACTAAAATGACTTTTAAGTCAAAATAAAAAAATAAAAAGTAGGGAGAGACCTATTTTTTATTTCTGACTTATTTTAATTTATTTTTGACTTATTTTAAGTCATTTTTAACTTGCCAAACACTTACAACTTATTTTAAGTCATTTTTGACTTATTTTTTATATTTGTCAAACACTTCCAGAACTCAAAAACGGACTTAAAAGTAGATTTGACGACTTTTAAACCAATTCAAACGGGCTCTAAGTGTTCCATTACGGTCTGGTCTTTTTTTTTTTTTTAAATATTTTTTATCCCAATAATTAATAAATTTTAATCATAATATAAGTACATAAAAATTTTAATTAATTAAATTATATAAATTTTAATTCTTTTGTTTCAAATATTCATAAATTTTACATAATCATTCATCGTTTAACACTTAATTACCCAATACATTAAATTTGTACGAGTACTTCATCTTTGATGATAATATCATTTTGTAAGTAGTAAAATACAATATGTTTTCCAATATAGAGCAATTAAAAACACATATTTTATTAATTACTATTCTTTTCTCACTTTTACTTGTCACATTTTATTTATAGAGAATCAAATCGTATAAATTTTTATCAACATTTTAAGATATAATATTTATTAATCACATTAGTATGAGATGGATGGTAACGTATAACATTTTTCGTATAATTAATCTAATTCAGTTAATCAAATTAACTCTTAGGGCATGACCAACCAATCCTCTATTTTACTCTCCAAATATAGAGTTCTCTATTTTTTCAGACAATCAACTCCAACTCAATTATCTATTTTGAACTCTAAAAAGGAATCTTTTCTCTCTCATCAATATTATATTATTATTTTTATTTCATTCTTATTTTCTTATTTCATAATATAAATCCTTTATTTTATTTTCAAATAATTACTTTATTTAATTTTTAATGTGATATAAAATTATATTTTATTCTAAATTTTAAATAACATACATTGCAAGAAAATATAAATTAGGGGACATTCAAATAAAATGACGTACAATTACATAAACACTCAATTTTCAAAATCATTACGTTGCTCCCATAAATGCTCTATTAATGCATTATGGAGTTCAAAATGAGCATTTTTGTTGTTAATTTTTTTTATGTCTAGCTAAAAATTGTTCAAATTAGAGATTTTCATCTACCACGATTTTTATAGTAGGAGTTGAAGCCTTTACGACATCTTGAGTTGGTGCATTGAGATCACGTTCATCCTCAATTATAATGTTGTGCAGTATAATACATGTAGTCATAATATCATGTACCAAATCCTTTCTCCAAAAAACGTGACGGTCCTGCAATAATTGCAAAATTCCCAAAACATGTTCAATATTTTTTTGGCACGTTCTTGTTTCATCGCGAAATATTTCTTCTTTTGGGAATGAGGATCACGAATAGTTTGAACAATTGTACACTATTTAGGATGTATACAATCAGCTAAGTAATAAACCATATTGTATTCTTTTCCTTGAATAACATAATGGGCAGGAGACACAATACCGTTAGCAAGATTGAAAAATAAATGTGATGACTCTAAAATATTAATATCGTTGTTGGTGCCAGACAAACCAAAATAAGCATGTCGAAAGGCTAGATAGATATATCAAAAGCCAAGGAATTTCGAGACGAAACTAAAATATTAATAAAAAATTTAGAAACTATTAGTGATCCAAATGTTCGTGATTACCTACAACGAGAACAACAACGAATACTTGAAAAAAGAAATCGAAAGTCACAACCGCAATCACAACCACAATCGCAACAGTTTTCGAAACCATATCCTAAGTTTTTTTCGAATAGTGCTAGATTTTGAAATGGAATTACTAAATTATTGTTGTGATCAATTGATTATAATGTTATGTATTGTATTTTATCTTGTATTTAAATTATTATGTTATGTATTAATTTTATTGTTATCTTGTATTTAAAAAATTATGTTATGTGTTTTATTGTTTTCTTTTATTTAAATTATCATATCATGTATTGTATTTTTAATTAAATTTTTCATCTTGCCATTTTAATTTTGTGTATTCTTTATAATGAAAATTAATAATAATAATTTTTTTACTATTGATGAAAATAAGAAAAAAAATAAAATACAATTAATTTAAAATTAAAATAGTATATTTAAAAATATTATATTACATTTAATTTTTTTTTTATGAATATTATATATTTAATTAATGGAAATATACGTAAAATAATATGTTAATTAGAAAGTAATAGAAATAATAATAAAATAATGAAAAAGTGAAATAGAGAGTATGAATAGTAGTTCTCCAAATTTCTATAAATAGAAAATAGAGGGTGAATTGAAGGTGGATTGAAGAGGGCATTCTTTATTTTACACTCCAAATATAGAAAATAGAGTATAAAATAAAGATGGATTGAAGATGATATTAGTAAAAGGAAATATTACACCAACCCATCTTCTTCAAAAAAGCTTTTCAAAATTGTGATACTTAGGAAAGCTAAATATGCTTAGTCATATAACATAAGGACCAAAAATGAAAATATATTACTAAAGAAGGATTGTGACGGAATGATAAAATTCTTTATCTTTATCTTGAGATTTTAGATTTGACTCTTTCGGATATGAAATCACTTTTTGTTAGGATGCGCTTCACATTTTCCGACGCAAATTTGGATTTAGTCAAATTTAAATATAAATAATTTTTGATGTAAATTAGAATTTAGAAAAAAAATTAAAATTAATTATCCCATCTTTTTGTTTTGCATTCACTTGCGTGTAAATTCCACTTCCTCCTCCAAAAGAGGGAAATTCACTCATTCAAGCGACCCCTGAAAAAACTCCATTTTCTGGGAATTTTGAAGCTGAAGAACAATGTCCGATTATCTTCCAAAAGATGTTCTTGTTGAAATTCTATCAAAATTACCATTGAAAACCCTTGTTCAATGCACCACCATATGCAAATCATGGTATTCCATAATCATAAACCCTAATTTCATTTCTCTCCATCACAACACCCACATCAGCACCGCCGGACGCCGTCCTTTACTCTTTGTCCGGCACTACAACATGTTTGATAGGGTTGAACGTTACGCGTTACACTTCGACGATGAGGAGTTAGGAGATTCATCAGATGCCGATTCGTTTGAGGAATATCTTGAGCTGAAATGTCCTGAAAGAAGTCGTAGTGAGTATTTGAGAATTGTTGGTTGTTGTAATGGTCTTATTTGCTTATCTGATGATTATGATAAGTTTACGGATACTGTGGTTTTATGGAATCCTATAATTCGTAAACATGTGGGTTTGCCGAATCCTAATTTGGGGTATAATGGACGTGGGTCTTGTATTTATGGGCTTGGGTTTGATGGTGTGAAGCATGATTATAAAGTTGTTAGGGTTGTTTATAATAGTACTGCTACTGAGGATTATAAATTGCAGATTCCACCGACGATTGAGTTTCTTGATAAATTGAGGGCTGTTAAATTCTTGGTTCCACCTGGGGTTGAGGTTTACTCTTTGAGTAGTGGGGTTTGGAGGACTATTTCTGATGCGTGCCCTTCTTATATTTTGCATCAAAATCATTCTGTTTCGACTTTTCTTAATGGGGCTGTTCATTGGATTGCATCTCATTCAAGCGATGATGATGATGGTAATGGGAGTAGCAACAATGATTGTAGTTGTAGTAGTAGCAGCAGCAGCGGTAATAGTAAAGATTGTAGTTTTATTGTAGCATTTGATGTGGGGAATGAAAAGTTCAGTGAAATAAGCTTGCCAGATAGTGTTGCTGAGAGAAATGTAATGAAATTGGATGTGATGATTACGGGCACGTCGCTTGCCCTAATTGAGTATGAAAAGTTTTGGCAGAGTGATTATTGCTGGATATGGGTGATGAAAGAGTATGGTGTGGTGGAGTCTTGGAGTAGGCTGCATAATATTGATTTGAGAGGAGGATTCAGGAATGTTGTGGGATTTCGGACTCACGGTGAGTTATTGATTTCTGCCAGAATGGTAGGAATGGTTTCATACAACCCCAAGAGGAGAAACATAAGCTATCTTGGAATCCATGGCACCAATCGCTCATTCCATGGTGAGCCTTTTTTCGAGAGCCTGGCTTTAGTTGGGAAAGAAGATAGATTTGCGCAGCAGGCAAATTCGACTACTGATGTTGTTCAAGAAATTGGATCTGTACTGAATAATGGTCAAGATGGAACTGTACTGGATAATGGTGGAGATAGAACTGTACTGGAGAATGGTGTAGATGGAACTGTACTGGGTAATGGTGGAGATGGAAATGTACTGGGTAATGGTGGAGATGGAACTGTACTGGGTAATGGTGAAGATGGAACTGAGGAACATATATGATAGTTAGTCCAGGTAAACAATGTTCATATGGTATCAAATAGTAAAATGACCTTATTGAAACATTTTCTAGATCAGTTCATGATTTTTAAAGGTGTCATTTATGCCATCTCATACAATGTCGACTTCCTATATGAGGAAGTTTAAACGAAAATACTCATGTTTTCCCGAAAATGTGTAATCTAACAGCTGTAAGAAGGTCGGATTAGACAGTTTGTTGGATTTGTCATTGTTTTGAAGGATAGTCTCTCTAACAATGTAGACTACCTAATAGGAAGGTAGCCTATAAATGGTCAGCGGTCATTTCTTCTATAAGATGTGGTTATTGGAAATTATATATCTGCCGTGTGTCTGCCAAAACATGGCATATTTGCTACTTTGGCTGTGCAAATGATTATATGATATTATCTGGTGTGTGCATATTTATTATTTAGTAGTGTGAAATGATCTTTCAAGACTGAAAAGGACTTACATTTTTGGTTCGACAGATCCACTTTGTATAGGGAAAAGGTCACATAAAGGACACTTCAGTGTTTAAATCTAAGGAGGCTTGTTAGTGATCCAACAATTCTCTGGAGTTTGAGGTAGGAGTTTCAGAAGAAGAATAAAAGGGGAGTTTGGTGCACATATTATCACTGAATCACGGGTAAAATTATCAGTTGTTTTATCAAAGTCTTTTCTGCTTTTCTTTTCTACTTTTTTCCTTTTGGGTGGTGATTCAAGATGCATCATAATGCCCTGCCACACTTCCCCTCCGTCAGGTTAGTGATAGTAATGGACTTTTTCCATTTATGAAAACTGGAAATTTTTTTCCCGGGATACCCAGGTTCCTCCTGCTGCAACTTCATCCATCTTCCTTTTCTGCCCACCTCTCTAAGCATACTGTCGTGTATCCTGACCCTTCTTCCTGAGCCCCTGCAGCATACTGTTTTGTCTGATTTCTCATTGAGCATAAGGGTAAATTGAGCTGAAGAGATTGGTGCAAAGTTATGGGAGATGTCAAGGGAAGCAGTGTTGCTACTTGCTTGTGTTACAAGTCGTTCAGAAATTGGAGTCGTCCACTGCAAAGGACTAATATCTCAGTTGACATTTTCTATAACACTCCGGAGTCTGGACCCATATGATGCAAGGAAATTCAAGGCAAGTAGGGCTACTGCCTAATCAGTATCTTGACAAGCCCACTATGGATTTCTTCACTTGGGTCTTTGTTCATGTGTTATTATGTTGGCATGTCTATGCTTATTCTCCTTGGTAATGGTCTAATCCTGTTTCTTGACATATACAAAATCTCTCGTTCTCTCTTGTCGGTTGATAAGGTCTGTAATCCTCAACGGAGAAGATGTTGAGAGGGGGGTGGGGTATGTGTACAAAAAGAAAACAGTGAGTGGGATATGATTGGTTGGATGCTGTTGGGATGGTTGATTGATTACTGGTGCGGACAGTAAAGGGCGGGGTAGGGAAACAAGGATTGCACTCTGGAGTTTCTTACTTTTGAGTTTTGTCCAATGAATATGGTGGTTGAGTTACTGAAGCTCTTTCAGCATTTTTTTCCCATTGTTATTTGTTACAAAATTTGCATCTGATTAACAGATGTTTAGTGGGAATTTAACTGCTTGCTCTTTGCTGATAATGACTGCCTTTTAAGATGTCCTTGTTAATTTGGTCTGAATTAGATTTCATTGACTATTTATAATGAACTTCAGCTTCGGTTACAAATTGTCTGAAGCTTTCATGTCATATAAAGTTTATGATGCTAATCTGTTGGTGTCTGAATGATACAGATGAGTAAACTATTTGCAAGACACATCACCGTAAATTTTCATGCAGTGAATAAAAGAAACTTTGATTCTTTAGATATCTTTTGCTTTGGGGTTGATGAATAGTCATAACAGTCTTGGAGGTGGTTGTTTCTCCTTGTAGATATTTTGTCTGATTTAGGCAACTTTTTTCAGGAATACTAAGAGTCGAAGGAAGATTTTATCGGAGTGGTTTTACTGGTTCACACCTTGGATAGTCAAGCATCCTTATCATGTGATGTCGCCACCTGATCCAGTGTTGCTATTTTCTTTGTATGTCTAGTAACTTGCTCTGTATATAGCCCACTGATTGTGTTGTTGTTGCTCTGTATATATCTAGGAAATTTAAGGGGTTTCAAATACCTTTTTTTTGTAATGATGAGTCCTCACAGAGTGTGTTGTTTTCCAAAACGAAACGAAAGAAATAGATTACTTGTTCAATGTGGGTGTATATGATGCAATGTTAATTAAGGTAGAATTAGTTACCATATTCACCACTTATTATTAAAGTAGAATTAGTTAACCATATTTGAATCTTATTTCCATTCCCAATACGTGTAGGATATTAACTCACTTCCATAATTTTCCCAATTAAAGTTAAATCCTACTTGTACTAGGACAAGACAACTATCAAATTTTATTAATAAATACCTTTCAAAGTATCAGACATAGCATTCTCACAACACAAATCACCCGTCTCAAACAATCAATTTCTCTCTTCTTGTAATGGCTGGCCGAGCCACATCTTTTGTTCAACGTCTGCAATTATACCCTCCTATTTTCGCCCAATTCGAACGAGTGATGAACGATTATTCAACTCACAAGTTAAATATTGCTCATCTTGTTTCTGAATTGGAAACTCTCTTCCGATTCCACCCAGATTTTCTAACTGCCTATAGAATTTTCTTGCCGCCACACGTAAGGGCAACATTACCTTCCCCCCCTCCTCCGCAGTCACCAAAGAAGAAGGGTCCCTCCCTCATTGTGTTGAAGCCTTTTATTGAATTTATGAATAAAGTGCAGAAACGCTTTGCTAATCAACGGGGAATCATATTCCAATATTTGGAGACTATTAGGAAATTGAGACAAGCTAAAATATGTAATAAAGATGCTTATAATGCAATTAAGAAAGCCTTTCGTAAAGAAAATCAAGATTTGATTGATGAGTTTGAGTTTCTTCTTTTGGGTAGAAACGGAATTATTAGAAAAGAGAAGAAGAAGAATACTACGATGGAAGATGAGATGAATTCAATGGAAGATGAGATGTTTGAGCTTGACATCAACTTGTACCGTAGGAAAACAGCTGAGGATTCTGCAAAAGAGCTGATGAACTCACTACAACAACAACATGAGGAGGATCAACAAATCAATATCGACATTTATTTCAGTGCTGTGCGTCTGGGATACATAAGGAAAATATATAAAGAAGAAGGTTCCTCAATTATAACAAGATTGCGGGATGATCCAACGAGTGTTTTGCCCAGAATTTTGAAAAAGTTGGAGACGGAAGAAAAGGTGCTGATAAAAAAGTGGCGCCATATTCATGACAAGTAAAAGAATGCATGTAAATTAATTAAGGAGTATAGTATACTTTAATGAATTGCAGATAGTTTGATTAATTATAGTAGTAATTCTGTATGAAGTTCTTTAACTCTCATTTACAAAGTTGCTGATTTTATACTATTAATGTACCTATTTGTCTTAAAAGCACTTCTAAAATCTCCATCAAATGATCCAATACACACTGCAAATCAATCAGGATATTATTTATTACATCTTTTCTGTAAATAAATAACAGTATTGCTTAAAACCCTACAAAAACTGATTATTTCTTCTTCTGATTCCTTTGCCTTCGCTGCTTCTTTCTCTTTCCCATCATAATTTTGTGCTCCAGCTCTACAATGATTCTTGCTTGCCATATCGGTTTTCCATTTGAAATCATGAAATATAATATGGATAATCCAATACATAGTCCACTTCCATAACCCATAACAGCAGCTTTCCAAAAATCACTCACAAATTCAGAATTGCTTTCTTCATCGTCTAGTCTAGACAGGGTATCATTTGAATCTAATATCTGAGCATTGCCACAACTTTTTGAAACAGGTAATCTATCATTGCCTTTATATGAATTGCTAATAAAGTTCTGAAGTTGAGTTCCTTGAGGAATGCACCCTTCGAGATGATTGTAGGAAAGATTGAAGACTGCAAGAGAGGTAAGAGAAGCAAATTGTGCTGGTATCTCTCCAACAAGATGGTTACTTGACAGGTCTAATGATTCAACCGAAGATAAGCTTCCAAGTGATGGCGGTATGTGACCTTGCAATCCATTATGAGATAAATTCAGCATGCAAAGTGCAATGAGATCTCCCATAATACTTGGAATATGTCCTTCAAATTTGTTGTTTGAAAGATCGATAGTGGAGTACAGAAAAAGGATTTTCACAACTTCAAGCTCCAATCCCTTTGTTACAACAGCTACCTGTTTCGATGGGTCTAGGTCCTCAGCACAGTTAACAAGCAACTTTACGTGGAAACCTCCTTACTCAAGGGAGGAAAACCACGACATGTTCTCAACAGGACTTTTCAAACTGCTTCCACTAATCTTCTCCAAGCTAAAGTACAAAGCCAGTTCCTGCTAATCTCCACACTAAGCAATAATTCCTATCACTTAGCTGAGCCAGAGTAGATACAACACTACCCACTATACTAACCCTCACCAATTTATATAGATTTTCCTAAGCGGATACCACACCGCCCACTAAACCCCCACTCTCTGGACGATTTAGATTTTGACTAAGCAACAACAATGTTGCCCACTAAATCACCTAACTCTAGATGACTTAGACTTTTAGAAATCGAAACAAGATCTGAATCCTTTATAGATTAGGATCAGATTTACAATGTAAGCACATAAGACACTAAACTCTAAATACAACAAGACTCTTTAGCACTCCATCTGGTCCCTTGTTGATATGAGCAGTGTTCTTCCTTGAAGATGGTCTTCACTTTTCAAGCCTTTGAATTTTCAGAGAAAATCTAAGTTTAGTTTGCCAAATCTTGAATTTGTGTTTGTTGGAAACAGATAATATGATTCCCCACAAATTCGTGAAACCATCCCATTGGCTGAAGGCCTGCTGTTGGAAAAGCTGTGCACCTACCGCATCAGAGGTGGCCGCTTTTCTGACAACTGTCTTTTCACCTTTTCACGTCGCAGTCTTGCGGGGACCACGTCCCTTGCAGACTTCTTTGTGAGTTCTTAAAAAGGCTTGCTGGCTGACTTCCTTCTTCGGATGAATGAGTATAATATGATGTTTGTCATGCTAAAAATATCAAACATAAAGAGTTATTATCCGTTGGACAAACACCCTCCTCCATTCTGATTGGTGTAGTACGCTGACGCCTCACCAACCTCTGACGTGACAGTTTTACAGCTATAACCAATTATGTATCTGATGGAGGAAACTCTGCTTGGGACCAGGTCCCTGCATCTGTGAGATACCGACACATACAATCTCGTCCGCTCTTCCTATTGGTGTAGGACACTGCACTTTTCACCTATCACCTGACATGACAACTTTTACAGTTGTACCCCATTTGTATCTGGACGAGAGCACTCTGCCAGGGACCAGGTCCCCGTATTTGTGAGGATCATTAAAACACCTTGAATATAACAATGGATCAATTATTCTCATGGCTTTCAATTGTTGAAACAAACTCGTCGGTAAGTTTTCCGTGAAGGCATTGGAAGAGATATCCAACATTCTAAGCTCAAGAAACAAGTTTTCACTTCTTAAAGTTCTAATGGGTCCATGCAACTTATTCGATCTCAAGCTTAAAACTCTCAACTTAGGAAGAGTTCCCAACCACATCAGAAAGACGTCGTTGAGGTGATTATCACCTAAATCAAGAACTAGCAACTCTTTGCAGTTGGCCAAAGTTTGGGGAATTTTCCCCTTTAGTTTATTGCCATGCAAGTTGAAGCTTCCAAGTGTTCCAGTTCTAAAAGTCATTGGAAGAGTCCCAGAAAAACTGCTGTGCTGCATATCAAGAACCTGAAGATGACCACTCATGTTGCCAAAACATTGTGGAATTTCTCCCTTTAGATTGTTTCTAATGATGTCAAATTGCAAATAGACGAAGGGAGCTCTCCACTGAGATTATTATGTGACATTATCACATACTGGAGGGCACTGATATTACCCAAGCATTGCGGAATTTTTCCTTTCAAGTTGTTTTTCGACAAATAGAGTAATGTCAGTGATTTCAAATTGCAAATAGACGAAGGAATTTCATCATTCAGATTGTTGTCACTGAGAGACAGACCTTGCAAGTTCCTCAAATTGCCAAAGGAAGATGGAATTGAACCAGTGAGTTTATTATTGGATAATTCCAGATCATTGAGGTTTTCCAGATTCCCCAGCTCACTAGGAATTAGGCCAGAGAGTTGATTAGCATAAAGGTACAGAAATTTGAGCTCAGTTAAGTCACCTATAGTTATTGGAATTGGACCGGTGAGTTTATTATCGGATAATCCCAGATAATTGAGGTTTCTCAGATTCCCCAGCTCATTAGGAATTGGACCGGTGAGTTGATTAGCATAAAGATACAGAAATTTGAGCTCAGTTAAGTCACCTATAGTTATTGGAATTGGACCGGTGAGTTTATTATCGGATAATTCCAGATGATCGAGGTTTTTCAGATTCCCCAACTCACTAGAAATTTGGCCATAGAGTTGATTAGAAGAAAGGTACAGAAATTTGAGCTCAGTTAAATCACCTATAGTTTTTGGAATTAGACCAGAAATATTGTTCGTCTGTAAGCCTAAATTCTGAAGTGACTTCATCTTCCCGATTTCTGTAGGAATGGGACCATACAATTCATTAAAGAAAGCATAGAACACTTGTGCTTTGGTCAAGTTGCCTATTTCTGGAGGGATATGACCTGTTAATCTGGTTACTTTCTAGATAAACTTCAATAAGATTGACAAGTTTTCCTATTTCTAGCTCAGTAAACTTGTGAAAGGTTATTCTTATAAAGATACAAATAGGACAAGTCGTTCAAATTCCCCAATGAAGCAGGAATAGTACCATTAAGAAAATTGACACTCAAATCTAGCTCAGTAAGAGACCATAGATAACCTATTTATTTAGGAACGGAACCATTTAAATGATTGCCAAAGATGTCGAGGATCTCAAGCTTGGCTAGTGAGCTGATTTGTGGTGGGATTGTGCCTGAAATCTGATTGATGGACAAGTCAACCTGTTTACTCTACCATTAAAGCATACAACTCCGTACCAGTCCCAGCATGCGTTAGAACTTGATCTCCATGAAGATAATAAGGAATTATTCTGGTTCTTAAAAGTTGCTTTCCATTGCAGGAGGGAAGTTGTTTCCTCTGTGGAAGCAAAAGCAACTGTAAAGAGATATAAAAGAGTGAAAAACTGAAGTAGAGAGAATATGTTGTTGGGAAGCATCATCATATTTGAGTTTATTATTTTGTAATTCAATGAAAATGTGGAAGGGTTCACAGAATTTTATATTGTATGTAATTTCTCATTGAAGACCAAGGGAAATGTGTTTTCTCCAAATGTTGCAAATTCTTGGCTGCTCTCACTCATTCACACTATGTCTTGCGTTCATATTTTATCAAAGAAAATGTTGTCATTCTCAAGTCAAATTTGGGTGGTTATATTTTGCCTTATTTAAATTGTTATCCATGTGTTACACATCTATATGTATTTCACATGCTTAAAAAGAGGTAGAGGCGAAGCTAGGATTTTCATTAAGGGTGTTCATACTTTAGGACAAGGAAACAATAAACCTTGCTGGTCATATTTGATAAAATGCTTTAGTCTGGGCTCAAACCCAAGCCTCCAAGGCAAATTTGAACAGTCTTAACCACTGGACTTATCCTCATTGACCATGTCAAGTGAAAATATCAATATGTAACATATATACTCATAAAAAAATTCGGTGTTCATCTGACCACCCTTGGCTAGGTGTAGCTCTGATTTTACTGTACAAAAATATGTTTAGTTGAGAGGCTTCCTATCAAAGTTTTCTTGTGCCTTGTGGGTTCCAATCACGAAAGAGAAAGGAAGGCGGAAGATGAGAGCAAGAACCTGATAGATAGTCTGCAATTCAAGACTTCCTATTTCATCTCTCATTCAGTTCAGATTTGTATGCCAAACCTGGAACATGTTAACACACCTTGTCAATCTGCATCTTCTTTGTTCAACTGTCTGACCGTCATGACGACGAACACACATTGAGAGAGATTCACATTCCCTTTACGACATCCATAGGCAAATTTCGAGTAGTAGACTCATGTAAATGTTAAATGACTGCTATTTGGAGCACAACTTGGCATTTTATCAAATCTAAACCATTTATAGGGCAACTTATAAGACGAGTTCATTCCCGCTTCCTTTTGCTTTTCTGGCACCAAAGACGGCTGTTGCTTGTCAAAGGGTCTTCATTTGCACAGTGAATTTTGTCTGTCACTATCACTTTGTAAAAACAAATGAAAGAAAACAAACAAGAAGAAACTCTCTACTTTTTTTCTCCAAATTAATCACAGAAGAGTATAGTAGAACTATACACAAAAAAAATAGTGCAGGCCACTTCATGACAAATTGTCATTTCTCAAGGCCTAAGCATATAAATTGAGGAATATTCTAAGCAAGTTGTGCGTAACCAATGATGGGAACATGAAATTTAAAATACCATTTCAACATCAGTCGCCGTGTCTGTTTGTTGATGACTAAAGGGATATGCAAATCTTCTAATTTCTACCTAGACATTTGCTCTTCATTTTTATTCTTCTTACTTCCTCTGGCAGTTTTTTCTGTTCTGAATTTACTTCGTTCCATGGAGTCTAATCATGCAAAAGAAAAGAAACTGGAAGACGAGACCAGAAATCTGATAGCTCGTCTGCCAGAGGAAATAGCACTTGACATTGTTTCAAGTCTTCCTATTTCATCTCTCATTCAGTTCAGGTTTGTATGCCAAACCTGGAACATGTTGACCCGTGATTCCCGCCTTGTTGATATGCATCTGTCTCGTGCATCCAAGATCAACCCATGCCTCATCTTTAAGACTTACCATCCTCAAAATGAGCAGCTTTTCTTTGTTGAACTATCTGATCATCATGATGATGAACACACATTGAGAGAGATTCAGATTCCCTTTTCAACATCCATGGGCAAATTTCGAGTAGTAGACTCATGTAACGGTCTGCTATGTCTATCTGGTGTCTATGACCATGAAGTAGCATACATATACAATCCTTTCACCAGAGAACACAAAAAGCTGTCAAATTGTAATGAGCTTGATGTGAATGAAGTGGTTTATGGTTTTGGATTTCATCCGACTACTAATGAGTACAAGGTGATCAAAATATGCTACTATCCTCATGTCTATTATGTACCTTGGTGTTTTCACAAGTCTGTAAAATATGATTTTCCACTCTCAGAAGTTCACTTGTTTAGTCTGAAAAGCAATACTTGGAGAAATTTAGAGGAATTACCTTACAAGCTTCATCATTCTCCTGGGGTTTTAGTCGATGGTAGGCTCCACTGGGTGACTAGATTTAACTTCCACCTTGATCGCCTTATCGTTGCCTTTGACCTATCTAATGATACATTTCAAGAGGTACCAAGGCCTGATTTCACTGTCAACTTATTACATTCGAGTTATCATCTGGCTTCCCTAAGAGGGTGCCTATCAGCATGTTTGTTCAGCTCTAATGGTGAGAATTTGGAAATTTGGGTCATGGAAGAATATAACAACAAAGAGTCTTGGGTGCACAAGTTCAATATTGGAGATTCTTCAATTGTGAGTCGAGATTGGCCTGAGTCATGTGACATTTGGAGGACTAATTTGCAAATGGGAACTGTTACAGTGATATGTCTCCTCAATAACGGTGATATCTTGCTAGATTGTCAAGGTGGAATTTTGATTGCGTATAGTACAGACAAAAAAATGTTGAAGATCATAAGCCTTTCTGGTATGCCCGAGTCCTGTAAAACAATTGCTCATGTAGGAAGCCTTAATTGGATATCTGACTTAGCTTGAAGTCGAAAACAATGTTTTTATGTCAATTTGCCAAAGAGTATATATGACTGCATCTATCTAGCATTTTCCCTGTATTACTTGAAAAAACTGTGAGTGTAAGAAATATCAGATACCACTTTAGAATTTGTGTTAGACCTATGCTTTAATTTTATCGATTCCCCTTGCTGTATTTGATCCTTTGCAGCCAGTTATATCTCTTGGAATAGTTAAAAACATTTTAGAGAAGAAAACTGGAAATTTGATTTTATTTTAACTCGAAAGTGTAGAAGATTCGGGATGGTAATAACCTGGGAAATGTAGTAAAATTACTAGGGATTGGTCTTTCATCAAGAAATGCCAAACCAAATGCAACTTAAAACTGAGTTAATTCTTAACAGTTACTTTCCAGATTTAGACAGTGCCACTATAGTTTTCTTCTCTGTAAATTCAATCAATCAATAAATTATGCCTCAATCCTGAAGGTGTTCTTATCAGCACCTGTATAACTGAAATTATTTGGATGAGTCATGTGTGGATGTATGATTTATATACTTGTTATATCAATTGCCTACTGTTATCAGACACTGAATAACTTGTACGGAAGCTTAGCTTAAGTTTCTTAATAAGAAGCAATCCTCGTCTTAGTTTCTCCAATGTTAAGCAAATAAAAAATTGTTATTTATGATTGTCATACCTTCAATTGTTTAATGAGGAATGTTCGGGTGCAAGTTGTTATTTATGTACTCACTCTTCAGCTTATCATTGATGGAGACATAAAACTAGAATACTCATTTTCCAGGCGGACAAAAATAGCATAGTCGACATTGTTTGTTACAGTCAACTTACCTGTCTGTGATTATTGATGGTTTTATGCAAGTCTTTTCCCCTGCAGAAGCACTTTTCATCTCTGAGTTCCTTACGTATTTTAGTACAAAAATATCTTTAGTTCTGAGTCTTGAGAGGCCACCTAACAAAGTTTTCTTGTGCTTTGTTACATGGACTTCAATCACGAAATAGATAGAAAGCCGGCAGATGAGAGCAGAACCTGTTAGATATAGTTTCAAGGCTTCCCGTTTCATCTCTCATTTAGTTCAGGTTTTTATGCAAAACCTGGAACATGTTAACACACGATCCACGCCTTGTCAACCTGCATTTTTCTCGTGCATCAAAGATCAATCCAAGCATCATCATTAAGACTTATAATCCTCAAAAAGAGAAGCTTTTCTTTGTTGAACTGTCTGATCTTCATGATGCTGAACACACATTTATCATTCCCTTTTCAACATCGATGGCTAAATTTCAAGTCGTTGGCTCATGTAATGCCTGCTATGTCTATCTGGTGTCTATGACCATGAAGCAGCATATGTATTCAATCCTTTCACCAGAGAGCACAAAAATCTGCCAAATTGTAATGAGTTTGAAGTGAATGAGGCGGTTTACGGTTTTGCATTCCATCCTGTTACTTACGAGTACAAGGTGATCAAAGTAGGCCACTATACTCATGTCTATTATGCAACTTGGTCTCCTGGAAATATAAACAGTCATGATATTCTTCCTTGTTCAGCCTGGGAAGCAATTCTTGGAGAAATTTTAGGGGAATTACCTAAGAAACTTCATCATTTACCTGAGGTTTTAGTTAGTGGGTGACTAGAGTTAACTGGCACCTTGATCGCCATCATTTCCTTTCGATCTGTCTGATGATACATTTCAAGAGATTCCAAGGCCTAATTTCAATGTCTAACTTATTTTATTGCAGTTATCATTAAGCTTCCCTAAGGAGATGTGTTTATCAACCTCTGGTGGTGATAACTTAGAAATTTATATCATGGAAGAATATAACAAGCAAGAGTCTTGAGTGAGACAGTTCAATATTGGAGCTTCTTCAGTTTTGAGTCGAGATTTTCCCGAGTCAAGTGATATTTGAGTGAGACAGTTCACTTGCTAGATTGTCAAGGTGGGATTTTGATGGCTTATAGCACAGACAAGAAAATGTTGAAGAGCATAAGACTTTGTAGTATGCCTAATTGTCAAGAAATATCTCATGTTGGAAGCCTTAACTGGATTTTTCCTTCCATTGAGTCACATTCCCTTTTCAACATCCATGGCTAAATTTCGAGTAGCAGGGCTCATAATTTAAAAACGCAATCATCCATTCAAGTGTGTATTAAGTATAACGTCTAAGCAATGAATTTTATGGTAACTCTGAGTCATCAATCAATAGGAGTACGGGGAGATTAAATTTTTCAAGAAAACCACCAATATACAAGAATAAGTCGGAATAACTACAAAAAGAAATGATACATGTTATCCCGAATCGTTTACACAAACGTTACATACAAAACACAAACACACGAATATTGAAAGTTGGGAACAAAGGGAAAAGAAAGCTCTTAACTATTCACAGCTGCACAGTGCTTCCTAATCTCACCAGCAGAGCCGGTCTTGACTTCAATCTTTCCCATTTTCTCCATGGCTAAACCAAATTCGGCATAGAATTGTTTGAGTGATCCTTGTACTAGCTGGTTGATGAATGACTTTGTTGTCGCACTTGTTGTCAAGGCTGCATCAGATTGGAATAGCCCTTTTCTTCTGAGCACAAGCTGGAAGTAGCTAAGATCAAATTTACTGGAACTGCCAGGATCCATTTCGACAATTGTGGTATTGTCATTGATTGATTTGCATTTCTTCATCTTAAGATTAGCTGCATATTCACTGTCTAGAGATGGATCTTTTTTGCCCCAAACTCCAGTAAAATTGTATAAACGTGATGAAAATGACGGGCAATGAGAGACTCCAATGGTATGTGCACCTGATAGAAAATTGTTTGTAAATGTACAGATAGTTTCAATGTAGAAATCAGGCAGATGTATTTTAATGTAAACTTACCAGACAATAGTACCAAATCTTTTAGGTCAAGACCCTTACTGGCAAAAGACGTCTGGAGACTGGAAAAGTTACTTGTCGGAGGAGGGATGTTTGCCAAGGCTTCCGAGGCGTTTGATATTCTTCCATCTCTTCTACCAGTTGGAACCTTCCAGTAAGGGCCTCCCTGCATAAAAAGGAAGACAAGATTAAGAACATATTGTTCAGCCTGAAATATGGTTCAGAGTTTTGTACTTACTGTGACTACAACTGAGTCTCTAGCAACCAAGGCAACAATATCCGCACATGACACAACTCCAGGGCATTCAGCTTCCAATGCTTTCTTCACACCATCGATAAATGAGAAGCCTCTTAGCGTTTGATTAGGAACAGCCACTTTTTCAGTCTGGTTTTTCGTGCTCGAAGTGAAATTCAGGAGTACAGAACCATCACAACCCTGTAAGAACCCAATCAAGTAAATCAGGAAACTACTTTAAGAATGGTAGCCTTCATATGAAATGAGGCATAAAATTACCCTGACAAAGCAATCGTGGAAATGCATTCTGAGCAACGCAGCTGCAAGAGATGGAGCATTTGGTATTTGCTTTTGTACATATTCTTGAATTATCTTCTCTGCTTGCGGACAGCTCTTTGCATAGAAGTTAAGCTGCAGCTGACTATGGCTAGAACCCGCTATTCCTACTAGAATACACAACACTAGAAAGCTACTCATATCGCCAAATTTAGCCATTTATATTAGTTATTTCTTTTGCAACTTTTGAAAGAGCTGTTTTTCTTTGTTGGAGTTGCTACACAAACAGAATTTATAGGAACATTGCTTTAGCTAACTTGCATTAGTTTAAGAAAACAAATTTGTTAGAGTCTGTCTCTATCATTCAATGAGGTTAATATGTCATGATCATATTAGACACTTGAACAAATATCATTATTGTTACCTGCTCCTGGAGATTATAATGGTGCATCAAAGGTCCTGTTCTATTTGACAAGACACATGGCAAGCACAGAGAGGACGGCAGTCAACATCGAGTCCATCAATGCCAAATGGATGAAGAACCCTCTGAGGAAGAATTCATCCGGATGGACCAACGTATCCGAACCATCCTAGACCACTCTCTTTCTAACAACACCCAAACTTGGCAGCACAACTTACTTTAGCACTTAAAATACACAAGTGTTTGAATACCTCTTTAACATCTTTGAAGTGAATTTTGAAGCGGGTAATTTATAACACAAAATTACTTAACTGTGAGAATACTAACATAAAAATCACACAACCCGGAAATATTATCATTTTAGGGTGGATAACTCAAGTTTTACTCTTTTATGTTTAAATCTTAAGGTTGTTGTTGTAGTATATTCTTGTTAAATTGATGGAAGTAGCTAGAGGCTATTTTCTTATTGTTTTTGTTCTATGTATTAAGAGATATAGTATAAAGTATTTGGTATTAGTAGTTCAATGTGTGTATCAAAATATGTAGTATTAGTTCTAAGATGGATGTATTAAAATGTAACAACTTCACCAGAAACCACCAACTTCAAGAGTAATTGTATTTGCTTAGGTATTGTTTTTCCTTCTTTATTGTTTATTTTTATGGGCAGAATGTACCTACACTTAGGTATTGGTGAGCCAAAAGGTCTTTGGAGACTGGAAGGAGGGTAGTTTTATACCAATTCAAATAATTGAAAAACATTTTAAGCCCTTTTTGGTATTTTTAAATATAATAGAATTTCATCATCCCCTTGACGGCAAGGTGGACAAAGGGTACTTTTAAGTACTCCCTTCATCACATTTAATATGTCACCTTTTTGCTTTGCAATTATATTTAAAAATGACGTAACTTTACCCTTCTGCCTTTATTTAATATTTTCGTAAATCAACTTTATAATAATAAAATAATGAATGCATTTCAAGATTAATTAACTACTCCTCAAGGGTATAATTGGTAAATATGGTAATTTATGCATAAATTTTATAAAATAACAAGTATTGTGATCCAACTACTTATAGAAAGAGATCAAAATATAAAATGGGAAGGAGGGAGTGTCAATTTCATAGATTGATTGATTAGGGGGGAAAATCTAGCAATAGAAGTAATTAGTAGTTCCAATTTAGAATTTTAGTCGAATGTTGTTGAATTGCATGAATTAACATTTATAAAGTAAATAGTACTAAATAGGGATAATGCACAAGTACCCCCTCAATCTATGTCCGAAATCTCAGAGACACACTTATACTATACTAAGGTCCTATTACCCCCTGAACTTATTTTATTAATAACTTTCTATCCCTTTTCGGCCTACGTGGCACTATCTTGTGGGCCCAACGCTAGTTGACTTTTTTTCAAGTTAGTGCCACATAGGCCGAAAAGGGATAGAAAATTACTTATAAAATAAATTCAAGGGGGTAATAAGACCTTATTATAATATAAGTGTGTTTCTGAAATTTCGAGCATAGATTGAGGGGGTACTTGTGCATTGATACTAGACACTTTGAATTAGGAGAGCTAAATTGGTCCATAAGGTGAACCCACTAGCTATAAAGTTAGGTTGAGTAACAAAGTAAAGAAAATTTTATTTACACAAACCAAAAGAGCATAGGATAACAAATTTATTATAATTAAATAAATATATTAAACACAAGGAATGGATTTACTTTTTAAAATTAATTACATAATTAACTAAGTCCGTTCAATCTTGCTCGAGCTTCAATCAAGTTGAGCTTGATTGCTAGTCAAGCTAAATTCAAGGGCGGACCCGTATTGGACATTCCGGGTGCTTGAGCACCCATTAATTTATATAGAACTATATATATTTATATAAAAAGATTTAAATGATTATATAGAATTTAATCGTGAGCACCCAATACACAAGTAGTCGTCAGGTTCAGTGGTCATTTGAGGGAGCTTAAGGTTGATTATTACATCTATGTCTTAGGTTTGATCCCACTCTAAGCAATTTTTAAAAAAAAATTTGTGACGATAGTCAAGGGAGCACCCACTATCTTAAAATTCTGGATCCGCCACTAGTTAAATTGAACTTTAAACGAAATAAGGTGAACTCTTCTTGAAACAAGTCAGAATTGCCATCCTCTAATTAGCCTACTCGTTTCTCTATGTACTTTATCTGTGCGATACATTGGGCCTAAGCCCAAGAATTCGATTCGTAATGTGTTCAAATATGCAACGTGTATTATTTAAAAAAAAGTGGATCAAAAGATATATTTTACCTTAAATTTTTCATCATTACAAATTGTATTAGCATCAAGGTTAATAAAAGTAAAATAAAATAGGATTTAGGAGTATTGTGTGTTATTGTTAGAAAGTCATCCACCTAGAGAGGAAGGCATAACAGAGAATCAGGGATCATGAAAAATTTCAAGTAAACAACTTAATGTATTTTAAAATTATGTTATATATATATATATATTGAAAACGTTAATTGTATTATAGCTATCGAATGGGTTTGGATGGCTTAAATTTAGGGTGAAGAAGCACAACACATATGCGGATTAGTGGTTTTGGAAACTTGGATTGTTAGTTTGTTTGATCTTTTTTTGGCATAATTTTGAATTGCAATTATAGCCAATTTCTTTGAAAAATAGCCACTATAGATTATCTTTATGACTCTTAATTAATTGCCTATTTTTCTACTCTACATAAATTATTGTTATAGTCATCAATTAATTAAATTTAAGTCATTGATATCAATATTAGACATGTGAGAGTTGACACTCATTCAAGAAATGATTTGGTAAAATAAAAATGATAGTTAAACCCCTATTCTATAAATATGATTCTTCTAATACTATATTACCTTGCTCATAGCTTGGACAGTTTCTGGTTGAGTGGAATCTCTTTTGTAGATTAAAAATTAGTTTTACTTTTTAAAATTTTAAAATCTCATATCCTTCTTGTTAGAAAATTAGAAAATTTGTATGTGCTTTGCGCTGTATAACAATAATTTAGAATGATCTTTTCATAAATTAAATATTAATTCTAACATTTTGTATTATAGTTATGAGTATGCATAACTGTTGCTAATATACTGGACATTATGTATTCATTTATCTTTTTCAATAGTTCTTTAATTAACCGAGTAATTAAAAGGAAGAAAATAAATAAATAAATAAATAAATAAATAAATAAAAATGTTAGGTTATTTAAAATAACTAAATGAAAACAATAGTGAAAATATCAATAGAAAATGCGAAAAAAATAATTATGAATGTTTATTATTGAAACTAGGTAAGTTTTGCCCGTGTAGACACAGGCCCAACAACTTTATGGAGTGATTTTATTTGTTGTCAAATTTGTAAACTATCTATATGAGGCAAATAGACCTTCAAAATACTAACAAATGTCTAGTATAATTTCATGATTTTACAAAAAATATAAGTGAAAATAGTCCTTTTCTTCTTAAGTAAGTCTTATATGATAGTACAAGTAGATTTCACATTTGAGCTGCACCTTTTTAGGCTCCTTATCAAACAACATTTAAAAACTTCCAAACTGCTATGTGATAAATGAAAAATTACAATCAACAAGCAATGAGTCATATACATGATAAGTTTGGCTGTTACAACTCAACAAACTCTTTAATACCAAGGATAAAATCAAGAAGGTCGAAGAACTTGTCAATTCAAAAGTGGGAAAAAAGAACATAACAAAAGAAAGGCAGAGCTCACTACAACGTAGTATTAGAAAGAATAAATATAAGTTCGCCATCATTCTGTCAAAGTCAAAGTCATTGTGGTAGAAGCAAACAAATATATATAGACCTTGTCTAGAGGAAATATTCATCTCCAATTTGTGAAGGAGAAAATGCAAGCGAGTAATTCACCCACATCATGTCTTTAAGATAAGAGTGAATCCTATAATTAGTAGAGCCCAACTGAATTACTACCCTTTTGTAAATTGTTCTTAGTTATGATGGAATAATGATTTCAGCAACATATAAAAGTTCACTATAACGCGCACCAAGAGTAACTCAAAAGAGCAATCTCCTCCCAAGCTTGTGCACGGTGAAAAGATAAATTTTCATGGCTATCTGCAATATTTGATGCAAGACTTTGTAGCTCATATCAATAGTATAACTGCAACATTTTTACCTTGTGTCATTCAAACAGTTAGCCTCTTGTATCAACGGTATAGCTGCAAGATTTTACCTTGTATCATCCAAACATTTAGTCTGAAGCAACTTGGATAACTCAAGCTAACAAATTCTTGATAGAAACTATCAATACGTAATGAATATTGTAGAGCACTCTCGACAAAGGCGACTAAAAGTAAGAAAAATGGGTCAATATCTCAGTACTGCTGAAAGTGTGAATGAATACCCCAAAGTTGCATTCTCTTTGCCACATACCGCTACGCGAAATTCATAAGTTTTTTCAAATGAATGAGAAAACCTATTGGCTGAACGATATCTCAAGATCGCTGCTTGTGCTATAGGTTGGCAACCTGCAGGTATTAACGCAAGCTTTAATGTTTCAACTACCTAAATAGTTCATTGAGCAGCTGATGCTAAATACAGCAAATCCTCTTTTTCATATACTCTGGAGAGACTGTTTTCATTTAAGATAATAAGACTTGTTACCGTTTACATTTCCATGCTAGGTCACTGTTCAAGTATATATAACAGTTATATCCACATTGAGTTTCAACTTTGCTATCTCAACTATATTCTCATTTGTTTCGTTTTTGAAACTTACAATCTCAGGAATCTCTTATTCACTCCGAAGCCAAGAAGAAAGACTAAGGATGATTAAAGTGGTAACAACCTCCTCTATTTCCATTCAAGTTTTTTTTACTACAAATGGATATCAAGTATGACCCTTTGTTTTCTTTCTTTGCTATGAATCCACCAAATCTAACTTTTTTCCCTGTTAATTACCCTAGAGTTCTCTGCTGATGCAACAAATTCAATATACATGAATGACTTCAACACGCACCTCACCAACCAAGGATAAGAAAAAAGAATGTGCATGTAGACAGGATAGTCATTGATTATCTGTAGGGGTTTGGCATCAGGTTTCCTAACCTACCTAAGACACAAAGATTAAGCAACTCACAACAATGAAACTCAACTTAAACTCCACAAAATCATACAACTAATAGAAATACTTGAGGAGATAACAAACCTTCAAGAATTGTTCAGCCAAAAGTATATAGGTTCATCAAAGTTTTAGCTCATTCAACGGCCCTTACTCCAGTTGAATTCTTTTTAGTATTGAGAATAAGCTAAGAAGGAAGACAAAAGATTTAAGGCAACAAAGTTATTGATCTCAATCGAAAATTAATGATTGAAAATGACAAGCTCAACTAATAAAAAACTACCAAGCTGAATATCTAACACGAGATTTGCCTTATAAATGAAATGATCACCATTAGTTGTATGAAGATTCACTGCAAGAAAGTACATTAACTCAACTAAATAGTTAAATCAATGTATACAGTTAAATCAAGAATAATGTAAAGCCTTACAATCAATAGTATCAAGTGACTGGATCAGGGAAGATAAGCTTGTTCCAGTACTCTTTCCCTTACTCTTCCCCTTACTCTTTCCCTTAATTTTCCTCTTACTCATGTCATTACGAAAAGCAGGTTCACATAATTCAAATGCATCCTTCACAATCTCATTCATGATGTCTTAACGGCTGAAAAGAAGAAGACATTTACAAATTAAGAATCTAAGGCATTATTTTTTAGAAGACTATATCATAACTTTCCTGTTTCTTGAAAAAAATCAAGTAATGAAAGCAGAAGAAACGACTAAAATGTTATCCCACGCACCTTTCAGTCAATATAGGTCTATGCTGCTGCTCACTCAACTCATTGGATAAATAAATTGGACAATTTAAGGGCACGATAAATGGTAATTACCTCATATAGTTTTCTTTTAGATATGTCTTATGCTTATTGGTTAAACTTTTTCTCCAAATCGATGCCTATATTGTGCATTGAAACCTTCTGCAACTATTTGTATGTGGTGATAAGTTTTCCTTTTCCGTTTGTTTTATTTGTACGTAGCAGTAACTCAGAAGAAAATTCCTCAAAAGTAGGAGAACTGAACCAAGCTTTCTGGGGCAGCCATAGTAGAGTTACCAAGTTGATCACTTGATCTATTTAGCACAAAGATACAAATTGTATTACTAACTTAGACACCCAACCTGAATATTCCTATCCAAATAACTCTTAATTCCTCATAATTATACTTGTTTAAGAACATACAATTTAGTAATTGTAAAATGAATTTAGTATTTTCTACAATTTGTATCGATCAAATATCATATCTAATAGTTCACCTTAAATGTATGAAATTAGTGCATATCCATATGAATATATGGAAGCTTAGACAAACAAAACAACAGACTTATTAGGCTTAAATACTCAAACGGAAATATTAGTGTCATGCGGCAAATCATAATGACATTGTTAACATATTGCAGTTTCTATGAGCTCATAATGAGTATAGTTGCTTCTAGCATAGTTGATAGAAGTTCTCTAATCAGGATGCTAGACTTGTTTTAAAAGTTGGGAGAAAATAACAATGGCAATGTACAAATTACATTTTCTTAAATTTTTATCAAGTCATAAGCACAATTTGCCATACTGCCTATAATATCAATATTTAAACTCGTTTTTCTTCTTTGCTCTTTAGATAATCGATAACATGCAGATTGTAAGTAATAATGTCAAATAATTCAAATATGTGTAAAGCTAATCCGATAAGTAGCAATATTTTTATTTTTATAAAAGAAATGAGAAGTGGGGACAGGAGTGGTGGATGATGTATGTGTGTACATACTGATGGACCCCTACCAAGTTTGGAAGAATGGTTTGTAGCCATGGCCATGAGCAATTCTTACTTATCTAGGAAATAGAGTTCCTCAAAAGTTTTTTTTCTGCTGGAAATATTTGTCATCTTAATGCCAGTCATAACCAGTTACTTTCAACATTCAATTTATATGCACTGATCATACTTTTCCAGAAATCTTATTTAATGCAATTTCATCTCTAATATTACTTATTATAATCTATAATCTATACCTACACACACACATATATATATATATACATATACATATATGTTAGACACTAAAACAGAATAGACACGCATGAAAAGTATGTACTAGATTGTGATAATACTATCACTACTTCTAGTACGAAAAATACATCAATGATTTGCGAAATTTCAGCCCATCCAAAAATCAAGAAATGCCTAATCCACATGGCGAAAGTAAGAAGTTTGATTGGAAAAATTATATTAAAATATAGATTCTGCTATGCACGACTCCTTAGTGAGGTAGCTTAGACGGTCTACTACATTTGAGTATTTTTCTGTTTATAGGAATATTGAAAATGAGGCGGAAATATTAACGGTAGAAAGAGAGGTGAGAAAAGAAACAACATAACAACAAAGTAATCGTACAAAACAAATTAAAGTGGAAAACAACAAAATAGGAAAAAAGAAATAGAGAAGAGAAACTCCTCTTTGACAACGTGACTCATCATTCTTTTTTTCCCTTGATCAGAACCAATAATAAATACACAGAAACTCTTCAATTTGTAAGCCGACAATCCGAGAAAGGAAAAAAAACAAAATAAACAAAAGGGTTACATGAATAGGCTTAGGAGCAATTTGGGTTGACTCATCTTGAGTAAAACTACCTCATTCTGGGTTGAAACAGTAAATAGAATCGCATTACGGAGAATCCATATGTATTGATAAGTGGTAGAATTCTTTGAATTCAGCCATGTGAGATGAGAGATGAGCTTCAGAACCAAAAAAGACTCCAAAACACAAGACAAGAAAAATCGAACATCACAAAAACCCAGAAAATTAATTCAGATGGGGAAAACCCATATATGAACAGAGGAAGTTGAAAAGAATTTTGATAAAGAAAATCAAACTATACATGTAACAAAAGACAACCAAAATCTATTGCATGTGAAAATATATGATTTTTTCATATATGAACAGAGGCTCAAACAAACACAAAACTACTCAAAGATACAAACTTTGAAAGGGAAACAAAAAACCCATTTAGGCACAGAAATGAAATTTATAAACTACACCTATCCACCATTTCTATATTAAAAATGAAATCCAATTTCATTCTTGTTTTCACACCATAAACAAGCAGAGAGCTTTAAAAAAAATTTAAAAAATAATTCTTACATTAATTGGCAATAGAATCCAATTGACGCACAAAACCTTTATTCCTTCTAATCCATCTCTTATAAACCTACATACCACACATACCCAAATCAAATTTTATATATTCACACACCTAAATCAAACTTAATCACCCAACCAAAAGGATAATCTAACATCAATAAGAATCTCAAATGGTAAAATAAGGGAACATTCGCACAATCAAATCAAATTTGGAACTTCAACTTTGATGAAGAGAAAGATGACTGAAAAAAGCTCAATTGAAACATGCTAAATCTTACCTGGTAAATGCTGTGAATTTTGATGTGAAAATAGTGATATCAGTAGATGGAGAATAGAAGAAAGACATAGAGGAACACATGCATACATTCATATCACCATTGGAAGACACGTTGCAATAGGAAATTGAAAGGGCAAAAATTGATTAAGCAACAAGATGACACCTAGCCATTAGAGAAAATTGAAAAGACAAAAATGCCCCTAAACAATGAAGCAAGCATGTTGAACTATCCTTTTCTACTATACTAAGTAAGTCATAAAATATTTATCAGTAGTAGAGGTGGCCCGTGCCAACGTTGAAAGATTTTTGTTAGTTGGATGTAAACATATAGAAATGTATGAGTCGGCTAAATGTACATGTGGAGATATATAGATATATAGAGATTGCTAGATATTGTATATATAGTTGGCAATTATATATATATATATATATATATATATATATAGAGAGAGAGAGAGAGAGAGAGAGTGAGAAAGAGAGATAAATATGGATAGATATATTATATACATTAGAAATATGGTTGGCAGTTGTTTTGTTCGTTGTCATGGCTGTGTTATTTAGGTTGGATATCTACAATATTTACATAATGCTGCATTTTGACTATTACTCAACGCCATTCAGAAAGCACCTGTGAAATAAGATGGAAAATGAATTTAGTAAATAGTTATGGGGAGGAGTTAATGTTGAGTATAGTACTGGTTTGTTTAAGAATTTATGATTGATTGCAAGATTTAAGTACCTGTCAATTTCTTATAAGTATGCAGCAAAGTCCGTGCTATCAGCACCAAAAGTGTACGCCATCAAGACAAAGTGGTGTTGCCAATCATATTGCAAAAACGTATTACACTATAACAAAAGGAGAGTATCAAATGTTGAAGAAATACATATGCAATCATCAGTTTTAAAATCAATAGGACAAACAACATTTATTGCTGCATAGCAATTGAGAGTCGTGTAGAGAGAATACCTTTAGTCTTCTTTTATCATGATTTGCTTCAGCTTGCGTTTACTGCTTTCTGGAGTTGTTGGTGCGGTGATGGGCAGTGGCAGATTGCTAGCAATATCTTTCTCGGTGATTGACATGATAAACAGTTTTGCTGAAGATGCATCCTTGTTTTTGGCAAACAACTTCTTTATTTGGATGGTGAATGTCTTACCTAGCAGTTTGTGTTGCACGGATACGAGTGACAACAATTGTTTCTGAAAGACGGAAGAAATCATGTAAGATTAGATTTTTAAGGAATAAACAAGAGGTTGTAGAGTGTTTTACCTTGATGTAACGTATGTCATGAATTTCTGCTACCGTTAGAGACAATAGTTCTTCTCCAATTTTATCTGAAATCATGGCTGTTGTTGAACCAGTATCATCCTGGATGGTTACTTCAAACTGGCATCTGGGCAAAAGTCAATATGTTTATGTTCAATAATATTTTTTTAAATTGACAAGTATATATTAGGAAAATGATGCTAATAAGGAGAGGTGGGGCTGCTACACCCATGAGAATTGGTAATGGAACCGATTTTTTTTTTGATAAAGGCAAAATTGAAATTCCTCATTCTTTTATCATACCATTCGAGAATGAAAAAGATTCATTGAATCTTTTATTTAAAGTTACTTATCCGAATTTGCATACCTCTTACTCAAATTTACTTTCATCACTTCTCGTGCTATTCTAACAACAAAAAATGATTTTGTTGACGAAATAAATGACATGTTAATCACTCAATTTCCAACTACTGAAAAAACATATCTAGCTACCGATGAGACCATAGATCCAAAGGATCAAAGTGAATATGAAGACTTATTGCATACTTTGAATCCCGTTGGTTTACCTCCTTACAAATTAACGTTAAAAAAATATCCAATTATGCAATGGTACACGCTTAATATGTAATGATTTCAGATCACACGTTATCAGCGCCACAATATCTAATGGTGATTTTAAAAATACACATGTATTCATTCCTAGGATACCATTACTAACATCAGAAGATGAAAAATTACCTCTGCCATTTAAAAGGATACAATTTCCAATACAATTGTGTTTTGCAATGCCAATTAATAAAGCACAAGGCCAAACTTTAGATTTTGTTGGCATTTAGTTACGTGAACTTGTCTTTTCTCATGGTCAATTGTATGTCAGCTTTATCAAGAGCCAAGAGTTCTAATTGTGTTAAAATACTGATAAGGCCACCAATAGCTGATAACGACTACGACAAATCTATATATAACATTGTTTATGATGAAATTATTGAAAAAGCTTTTTCTTGAAACTATCTTACACTTATCATAGGTAGACAACCTATTGTATTCTATTATTTGACCTCATATATTTTTCTATTTCATTCCATTCTTCCTCTATTAATGATGTTGGCTTGCATATTTAATCTCAGTTATCAGCCATGACAGAAAGATTGAATATCAACAAAATCGACGACAACACAGAAGAATGGATTTGTAAAGTCCAAGTGGTAGATAAAGGTCATCCACGAACCACCAGGGAGGGAAACAAGAAATATCAATTGATGATATTACAGGATGAAGAGGTATTTGTCACTAAACTAACAAATACTCATCTACTTTCACAAATTAGTTTGTAGCAAAATAAATATACTGCATACCATTTTTACTTTGCTTTTTAATGGTTGTAATCTGTCTTCATTCATTTATCTTCAATTCAATGCTCTGCTACTTAGTTGAAATATTGTTCCTTGTGAGTTTTGTTGTAAAGCACTTGTTGTCACTCTAAACCTACATTTTACGTTTCTTTTGTAGAAAAGTTACAGATTAGGTTAAATGTAATTGGTTCTGTTTGTAGAATTTAGGTAAAGTTGAATTCTGAAGTTTCTTTTTAAATAAATTTGGCTATTGATTGATTTGATTTTACGTTGAAGTTCTGTTCTGTTGCTTGTGAATTTTGATATGAAGCACTTCTTTATCACTCTAAATCCACGTTTTAATTCTCTTTCTTTTGTAGACATAATTTGTGTTACAGAGAAGTTAATACAGCAGCAAAAACAGAGAAATATGAAATCGAAGAAATGGCAGAAATAGTTGAATTGCAGAGAAATTCAGCAAATTGGGTTATGATAGTTGACGATATAGTGAGAATAGAGAAGAAAATTTTCCCCAAACATGAATCTTTAGCTCGATCTTTTGATGAAGAACTGAAAAAAAAGAATTCTGGGTTACTCTACATTCAATTTGGTGAAGACATTGCTGATTATGTTATGTATTCTTGGCCTTCTTCACTCTCTGCTTGTATCACTAAATTAGCAGGTTTGAAAAAAAAAAACCTTTTCATTTTGTTTAATTTTAGGGTTTGGTTCGATACATAATTAAGAGTTTTGCATTGGAAGAGATATCTTATTGTTTTGTAAAATAATTGGGTTGTGCACAATATGTTATAGAAGACGTTTTTTTTTAATTTTTCTTTTAACTATTTGGTTGAAGAAAATGGCTAATAGCTTATTCTAGCAAGAATACAAACTTAGTGTGCTTTGATTTAAGTTTTTTTTGCTATGTTATGATATCGTGATGAGGCAACTAGGATCTGCAAAAAATAGCCAGATTGAATTCATGTGAGAATAATTTTTTATTGGATGTCTTCTAGAATTAGTAATTACTCGGGGAAAGTAATTATTGGATAATAAGATAGAGCGACACCATTAATTCATGTTCATCTGTGAAGCAAAATGAAAAAAACCTACCACTTTGTGCTCTATCACTATTTGAAATGTAACTACAAAGATTATTTTCTTCATTCAAATGTAAACTCAAAAAGTTCTTCGCACGATCTAAACTCTATTGTTGATCGAGTATTAGAAATTTTTATTAATCTTGCACGAGTTTGTTATGTGATTTACTATCCCTCATTATTCTGTGCATTACACGCATTTATCACTTTTGAACTACAAAGTTTGTTGGCATTTCTCTAAGCAGAATGAACAGAAAGGATCACTCAACCAAATTGTAATATAATCATCAAATATTGATGAACTTGACTGGAAATCAACCTACTCCTTAGTTTCAGTAAGGATATAATTTTAAATCAAACTAGCTTCATGATATGCATACTACTGCTTAATGCAGTCTAAGACAGAGGATAAAATATGTTAACTTTCTGGAGAACCTCTTCTCCTCCTCTCTGCATCGACCTTCTTCATCATCCCATTGAGTCTTACCATCTTCAGATAAGTATCATAACTTTTTTGTTTGTTCTTTTTTTTTTTGCTGCTCGCTGTTATTGATCTTCAATATTATATTTTATTATTAATTGCTATGATTTCTCTATCTTATTTATTATAGACGGCTTAAGATTGATGCACTAAAATTCTACATATTACTCTGTTCTAAAAATTGACACAACAAACAATTATCATCTTTATCCTAATCTTTAGCAACCACCCAAGTTTCTCTCAAAATTTCGATTGTCGATTGTGGATATATTGATACAGATACGAATCACTCTTCTCCATATGAAAGAAAAAAGGTTAATCCTAGGAAATACATACCATTTTCATATTTCAACCAGACCTTGATTAAAGCCCAAATGATTCTGTCATGAAGAAGAAATACTTTGGGTTCTCATATTGTTAATCACTTGGTATGTATTGTCTGCTTTAAGTTTTTTTTTTTTTTTGTATATTATCAAATATTTATGATTATGGAAATGTGCCAAAGAGAAGCATATGCTTTAGTGCTTTTCCCTAATACAAATGACAAGCTACTTTCTATAGATGTGTGATGTTTAAGATAGTCTGAATTGTAAAATAATAGTTACTTCAATTTTTTTCAAATAGAATTGTGAGTAATGTAGTGTGGACCTATCACATATGACCATAGTAGTGTGTTCTAGAAATGAAAGCTTTAAAGTTGTGACTATAGTGCTGCTTGAGATCATGCAATCTGATTTGCCTGTAATGACGTGTTGTGACTTCTCATAAAAAATGATGTGAGGATTCAGTAACGGAGCTAGAAATTTCACGAAGGGTGTCCAAGTGAACATGCTCTTTTTAAAAAGTGAACTTTTTTTTGCAACTAGTGAGATTCGAACACACAAAATACTTTAAATGTTAGTGTTATTTAGCAACTGCGTGAGGTGTTATGACCTGCGGTTATTGCATGAAAAATCTTTTCAGACCTGTTATTTTGTTTTTTCTTGTATAATGCAATTGAAGGTTGTCGTTGCCTTTGGTTGAAAGAGGAGACAAAAGCAGAATTGAATTGAGCTCCCATGAAGAATTTTTGTAGCTGAGTTGTTGGCTACCTGAACTTTCACATAATTGGTGTGGTGAGGGTTCGATTTCAAAGACAGTTCCCATTTCCTTTTAAAGGAATAAAGAAGATTCGAACTCCCATAGTTTGGTTGTCACGGATTATGATAATTGCTATAGTTGATGGGAATTGTGAGAAAGCTGCTACATTAGATTACACAGAAAGGCTTTACCAATAACCTTTTAATAAATCAATAAAAGACCTTACAAATAACCTTTTAATAAATCAATGAATTGAGTTTTTATTGGCAACTTTAGGAACTGGAAAACAACTTATTGAAAGGTGGAATCAAACCTGAGTTCATTTCTCTTATTTTCATCTTTACCGGTTGAATGTGTTCTTTAGCTTTAACTTGCCCTTTTATCTTTGGATCTATTTGCTTTTTTTTTTTTTACTTATGCTTTACTCTATATCCCGAATTTTTTTTGTATTTTATGTTTTTACGAATACTAAATTTCTACCTTGTTCATCTGATGTAACAGGGCAAGTCGGAGATCACAACAAATAAGACTATATCCTGACCTCCAATTTGATTCATAGCATTGTGTTAATATGTAAATAGAAAATACATAGACATCTTTAAATTTATGGATCTATAAATACATTGTTCACTTTTGAATTAGTATTATGGTTTTTAAAAAATGTAAAACTGAATTTAAAGAGTCATTTGTTGTGAGGTATAAAATATAATAATTTCAGAATAAAATGTAGAATTATTTTATTTCATGTTTAGTTGGAGATATTAGGTAGTACGTGTCTTATTTATTTCATAAGTTTTCTCATAGTAATGAAATATATAATAACTTATGTATTGTAAGATAATTTATCTCGAGATTAATTATTTAAGATAACTTATTTTCAACCAAATAATTCTAGCTTTAGATCTCTATTATGTTGGGCCCGTGCTTGCGCGGGCTAATCTTTACCTAGTATCAATAAGAAACGACGTCTTTATTCCTTATTCTAGTTAAATATGAATACAAATCACAAAATTAATTTTAAGTCTCTATTATAAAAATAATTTCCAAAATTTATTTAAATAATTCTTACCATAAAAATCTGCCATAAATTTTTAAATTTTTTTATTTAAATTGATTAAAATACTGTATAATAATATTTATTGCATCGTAATTTATTAATCTTCATTGACTAGAAATAGGTAAGTCATATTACTGCCCCCGGCCAGTGGATGTGATTACACTATCGAGTATCGAGTTAGGTAAGCATATTTGATTGATTATGTAATTACCTGATTAGATGATAGAGAGTTATAAATTAGTGATTTATATGGTATAATTAAATTCGTTCACTATCTGACGTGTTGTCAACGTGTCAAAATGTCAATGAGGTGGCGCGTGTGTATATCACCTTCCATCCATGTTAATGTATATATAAGGTGATATTTAATTTAGCTGAAAGATGTTTAAGGGATATTTAAACACTCACATAGTTTAAGTTCTAAAGTAAGTTTTCTGCCCAGTTTGAAGAAGTTTTTATGTATTTTCTCTATTAGTAATAGAGAGTATCTGAACTCCGATCTTTTTTCTTTGATAATTTTGTGGTCATGAATATAATTGGTAATGTTGTATCTTACGTTCAAGATAACGAGGGGACTTGCATATTTACCTATCATCTTGATAATTAGTTTGTGTCTATCTCGATAAATCAACATATTTTATTTTAGCACAGTCATTTATATTGTATGTGTGTGAGCTCGGTTCATCCCTTTTTTTATTCGTTACTAGTTTCTGGGTGTTATTCATCTTGTATTCCTAACATACTTAGAACAAAACTTTGAAGAATTTGGTAAGACAACAAAGTTTAAGAACATTTTTACAACTAGAAAATTAAAACTAGTAGAGATACTAGAATCATAAACAAATTAGAAAAAAAATATATGAAATATTTTTCTTAAAGAAGAATTGTTGTTAATCTGTATTTAAAGAATCTTACTGATTCCAACAAACTTTGTAGAAACACGAAGTTACCAAAGTTTAATGAACCGGTGAAGAACAGAAGACATAAATTAATTCACAAATCTAAAATTTGTAACACATACCAGAATTTGGAAAAACAGGAAGAAGATCACGCCCACTGAATGCACAGTGTCTCCTTAAGGAAATTATTCCCCTCTAGTATCCGAGGTTTGATTTGGAATATATCCTCTCAGGATAGAATGATCTCAATCACCAGTGTATTGATACCCAAAACGCTGGTGTGAGCGAGTCACACAACGGCAGTAAAGTACACTTAGAATAGTAGATTTAGTAGTAGAAGAAGAAGTCCATAAATTCTATATTTAAAATGAGAGAAAATCCCTCAATTTATAGAAAACAAAGGGTAGTGCGAAAAGGTTCTTATTGTGCCTTACCGGAAATATCACAAATCTTTGGAAAAGTCACAATCTTTCAGAAAGGTCGTCACCTTTCATAAAAGTCACAATTTTTCATAAAAGTACTTTTCATAAAAGTCACAATTTTTCATAAAATTCGCAACCTTTCATAAAAATCACAACTCTTTATAAAAATCGTAACTCTTCATTTTTCATTCACACCTTTTAAAACCCAACACTGGGTGGCTTAACGGTAAGTCTCAAAAATATCGTGAATTTTTTAAATAATATTGAATATTACAAAAAAAAATTACTATCTAATTTTTTCAAACATATTTTAGAAAACAATTCAAATCTTCATAATAATAAATAATTTTTTTATCTCAACATCCAATGTGATGTATTGCAAACAAATGTGCAACTCCAAATTGATATTTTTTGTGTGCATGTGTGTATATATTTAACAACTCTTATTATAATTTACCTTTAAGCCACTAATTTATTGAGACACCTTGACAATCTTCTCAAAACGACAATTATAGAATGAAATACCACAAATACCATACTTATTTTTATTCCATAAAAAGCCAAATAGAGAGAAAATTAAATGAATCAATAAAATCAATACTTATTTTATAATTTTGTAGAAACTTTTTTTTTAAAAAAAAATACAAATTTGTTAAGAGAGACCGTTTTCCTTTTTCGACATTAAAACAACCAATTGTAAAAGTGAAATGTTAAAACTTTTATTATGTTCTCAAGTCATGGATACGACAAGTGTTTGCCCAATTTATTAGATTAGAAGTCATAGTAATTCCATGTGTACAAGAGCAAAAAATGTTCAATAGATCTAGACAATGATCCCAACAACCATTTTTTGGAGCATATGGAAAGAGAGAAACAACAAATGCTTTAATAGAATATCAATCTCTTTAGGCACTCTTAAAGCCCAATGTCTAGTTAGTTTATTTAGCTGACACTTTTTTGCCAATGTAAACAGTGTGGATAACCTTTTAGGAGTTTGTTAATTGCCTATCTCTAGTACAGTAGAGTAGTAGGGTTCCCTATTGACTGTTTCACAAGTTTTTGCCAAGCTAGCTCCTTATTTTCTGTTTGGAGCAGCTTTCTTGCACACGGTGCTTTTGTAACTTCGCATCTTCTTGATGCTTTCTAATATCATTTGATTACTTTATCAAAAAAAATGTTCAATTTTCTATAGACAGATTTGAAGTATCCAATTTTTGTATAGTATTGATAAAAAAGAAATTATGCCTCGGGTGAATATGATATCTATATATAGAGTTATAAATAAAATTTCTAATGAACTATGATAGTCAATGATGAAGTACCAGACAAGAACAACGAAATCAATAGAGATCGTGGACCAGAAAGAAAGAATGAACATGTTCTATTCATACTTGAATTACCTTGTGCAGAATTATATATGCTCGTGCATACATTCGCTTAGCTTGCCAAATTTTAGTTCTCAAAATCTAATAGAATATCTATTGTCGCGGTAAAAGAACAACTTTCAAGGTTTACATTAAACTATAAAAAAATTCATTCATCCAAAAAAAAAATAAAAAAAAATTAGAATCTAAATTCCAACTCATGTAATTGTATGATTCGAATAAAAAATTGCAGGCAGAGACAAATCCTGTAACTGTACAAATAGTAATTGCACCAAACAATAATTTCTTTAAAAGTATTTTTTTTGTCTAATCTTTAATAACTGAAATTATGCCAGTTATATTTCTTTAAGCTTATTTATTTGTTGGATTCATATTTACATGACATATACAATAATTTATTTTGCAAGTTATCTCATTGCATATTAGAAATTACTAAAATTTTTATGTAATTTACTAGTAATAATATTATTTACAAATTACAACAGTTAGCATATGAGAGTCCGAACAGTCCTAATTATAGCTTGTTTTGGCTAGATTTTTCCTCTATAATAAAATCCTATAAATACTTTAGGTATTTTCACAATTCGTATCATTAAGATAAGAATTTCAGATTTGTGAAGGCTAACAAACACAACTATGGAGAATTTAATGAGAATCAAAGTGGATTGTAATTCAGGATAAAGAGTAGGAGTAATTTATTTTAGATACATTGTATTAAAGTGAATTTACATTTATATGAGATACATAACAAATCTCGCTTGCATCTTGCTCGTCTCTCTTCCCATTTTAGTATATTTGGTACCTCTGCATCTTGCTCGTCGCTCTTCCCATTTTAGTATATTTGGTAGCAAAAAGACATTATCATTCGACGTCCTGTCATGTGAAATATCTTACCATATCTATTACCTCCCTATTTTAAAAACTCTTCCTCGTTGTGATACATGTCCAGGAACGTTATCATTCGAAAACAAGGTGTTGGAATTCTGACCCCCAAATTCGCCTTAGGAACATGTTTGTTCTATATGTTCCTTTGCAGAATTACAGCAGTTACGTTTTGTGAAGCAAATAAAATAATGACACAATATTTTATCGCGGAAAACCCCAACTCACAAGGATAAATACCACGACCTACACCTCTGTAGGATTTAACTCCACTTTATTAAACTTCAAGTCTCAACAAAAGATTACAAAGCTATGTAACCTAAGGAATTATAAACTCTAATCCCTAGAGGAATTATAAACTCTAATTCCTAGCTAAGAAATTATAAACTCTAATTTCTAGCTACCCAAAGACACAAAAAACCCCGGTTTTATATCTTCTAATGTTCTTCAAGTTCTACAACTTGTCGAACAAGTCCTACTCACAAAACTCTGATTGTAAACAAGACTCTTGAATACAATCTTACAATTTTTCCTCACAAATTGCAACACCCCCAATAAATCTCAAAACTCTCTCAAACCTCTTGATTGTGTTTTGATCTTCTCTCTATGTAAGTGCGCAATTTTTTCTGATGCAAATAGCTCCCTATTTATAGATCAGAACTTCACCAACTCCTTGTATAATTCAACTTGTATTTGCCTTCTACAAATCCTTGTTGACTTCTACTTGGAATCCTTTTCTACAAAAGTTCCTTAAATAAATAAGAAAGCACAATTTCCTTAAATAAATAAGAAAACACAATTTCCTTAAATTAATAAGAAAACACAATTTCCTTAAAATAGATTTCCTTAAATAGGAATTAGTTTTCCTTCTTTCACTTGGCTTTGAACTCGTTTATAAAAGGAAACCTTTTGTACTGGTTGCTTGTCGAAAAAATAATAATTTCACAGCTTTATAACTTCTAATTCACGTGGTTGATGTTCTCCTTATTCAAGTCGAATTCGTTCTGTAAGGAACACATCTGTACAACCTGTTTCTTTCATCTGTTCCTGCATTTGTCAATTATCAAAATCTTTCTCATTCTAACAAATTCCCCCCTTTTGATGATGACAATTATATATTTCGAACTCAGCAAATAAGACACACATCTTCCTTCTTTTGCCATGTTACTACTATAACTCCTTAACTTTGCCATACTTCAAAACAACGATACTTTAACAAATTCCCCCTTTTTGACTATGGCAAATTTATCTGCTTGCATTGAATAGGTACACATAACTCATATGCAGCTGCTTCCCCCTTTTGACATTAGGCAAATTCGATACTCATGGTCACTGGGGCTATCACTTACACAAATACTTAAAAATCAAGAACTCAATTAGCTATAGCAAAGCATTTGCACAAACATAGGAGATAGACATTAACTTGAAACTCAAACCCAACATTAGCATTAATCAAAAGCATATACACCACAACTATAATCAAAATTAAAGATAGAATCAAGCACTTGTGATGAGAAAAATATTGGGAAGTCAAAGGCTAGGTGGCTAGGTAATATCAAAAGATTGGGCTTGAAAGGGTAAGTCATTTTTCAGCAGCAAAACATATCTTTTGGGTTAACAAAAATAGCAGCCTTCTCAATTTCAAAGGTCGCCTTGGCCTATGCAAGCTCATTTTTTTTTACATCATTTTTAAGGAACTTGTTCGATTAGTCGTGTACCCTCTACAGAAACAATAGTTCACTCATCTATAATTTCAATAAAGACAGTAAGAGGAACACATTTTCTTGAACATTATTTGTAGAGGAACATGTTCTCTTAATCTGTTCCCTGGACGTGGTACTATCATGTGCAGCACCAACTATAATATTTTTTTTTTTGACATCAATCTGAAATTTCAGTTTATATGGTTCCCAATAGAAGAACTAGGTTCCACAAATGTGTCTCCCATCGATTCCCCCTCACTAGATGCACCCAAGTTGAGCCTAACAAGTGAACTTTATTCAAGTGTAGGGTCCCCAAAATATTCCCCCTCACAATGTAAATCCTCCAAGACTTTACTCAATACAAAAGATTCCCCCTAAGAACCAGCACACTCTACTTTTTTAATCTATATTTATAGGGCACCAAAGTAGAGGTTTCCTCCATCAAATTCATTTCAACCATAGACCATCACATTGGGATAAGGCTTTTTAAGAAGATATTTGTTTTGGTAGTATTTAGGGCATGAATATCTTTTGGGACAAGTGGAAGAAATTGGTTCAAGTGCATTGACTTTATATTTAATCATGAATAATTGTAGTGCACATACCTTAGATATATGGATAATGCTTAATTTTGCTTCAATTTTACTAAACCTCTCCCGTGTGCTAGATGCAACTACAACGTTATAGTGCATGAGTAGCATGACCTTAATCATCCCCAAGTTTCAAATTCTTCTTTTTGAAAGTGTTTTTCTTGGCTGGACGTGGTACTATCAGGTGCAGCACCAACTATAATATTTTTTTTTTTTGACATCAATCTGAAATTTCAGTTTATATGGTTCCCAATAGAAGAACTAGGTTCCACAAATGTGTCTCCCATCGATTCCCCCTCACTAGATGCACCCAAGTTGAGCCTAACAAGTGAACTTTATTCAAGTGTAGGGTCCCCAAAATATTCCCCCTCACAATGTAAATCCTCCAAGACTTTACTCAATACAAAAGATTCCCCCTAAGAACCAGCACACTCTACTTTTTTAATCTATATTTATAGGGCACCAAAGTAGAGGTTTCCTCCATCAAATTCATCTCAACCATAGACCATCACATTGGAATAAGGCTTTTTAAGAAGATATTTGTTTTGGTAGTATTTAGGGCATGAATATCTTTTGGGACAAGTGGAAGAAATTGGTTCAAGTGCATTGACTTTATATTTAATCATGAATAATTGTAGTGCACATACCTTAGATATATGGATAATGCTGAATTTTGCTTCAATTTTACTAAACCTCTCCCGTGTGCTAGATGCAACTACAACGTTATAGTGCATGAGTAACATGACCTTAATCATCCCCAAGTTTCAAATTCTTCTTTTTGAAAGTGTTTTTCTTGGCTGATCATGTTTTTGATTGATTGATCATCTAAGAGCGCATGATTGTTACATACTGCATAGGTTGGACCTGTTCCTTTCACATGCTTCTTTAGTTTTTTTTTTTCTTTTTTTCAAACTTTTTTTTTCCAGTCAATGCTATTCATCCATTCCTTTTTTTTTCAGTCAATTTTATTCATCCATTTTTTTATTTTTTTTCAAGTGAGAGGAATTTTTTTCTAGTTACAATCATGCATCTGAAACAACATGTTCAATTGGTGAATGTTGTCTGCTTCCTCTCACTTTTCCTGCAAATTCAAAGGTTAGATTTAGGAACCCAGACTAGCTTGGGTCCTTTGTATTGATAAAAAGGATGAATAAGATCTCTATAAGCCCATTTGGGCAGATTATTTTTCCTTTGAGTATACCTGTTCCTTTGAACAGTTTTATAAGTTCCTCTTGCATTATTTTTTGCACTAGTTTTGTATTTAGGACAATATTGTTTAGAGTGACCTGAGATACCACAAATAATACAAAACATAGGATTCTCATTTATGGGTTGTTCATACCCTATTCCAGTTTTAATGTTCCTATTATTGTTACCTAGATGGGTTACTATCATGGAGGATTTTGTCCACTTATTTGCTCTTTCCAGATCACTTCTCATCGTAGTTAATTCAAGATTTATTCTCCTAGAATTTTTCTTTTCTAGTTTTAAGTTATTTTTGAGTTTTTCGACCTCAAGGTTTTGGTCAGGTAGTTCACCCTCTTTTTCTTTACCAAGAACTTTTCGTTTTAGATTCTCAGTTCTTAGTTCCAGATTGTGAGATTCAAGTTGCTTGATTTTCACTTGAAGGTCATGTTTGTTCTTATTAAGATCAATGTGCTCAAACTTTAGGCTAGACAAGGAAGAAAGTAGTTGGCTCTTGGTGTTAACAAGTTCTTGAATTGTGTCTATGGAAGTAAGCAATAGGAATGAAAGTTTTTTCTTAGAGAACTTTACTAGTTTATCTTTTAGGTTAAGAAGATTTACCTCAGTTTCTTCAGAGTCTGAATCAGGTTCAGCATCTGATTCTTCTATCGCCATCAAAGCAATGTCCTCATCATCTTCTTCATACATGTCCGAAAACCTATTCCCCAAGCTGCATACATTGCTTGTTCTTTTTCTTTATTTTTCTTTTTGTTGAGAAGTTCCTTCTTCTCTTTTTCGGCTCTTCCCTTTTTCCATTCTACTTCCCACATAGGACAATCCTTGATCTGATGATCTATTTTACCACATTTGAAACAACCTCCGTCTTGTGGTCTCTCAAGATTTCTTTCTTTTTGGGGTGGTGATTTCTTGCTAGCGTTTAATCCCCTTTTTAAGAGTTTCTTGAAGTTCTTACTTATCAGAGCAAGATCATCATCATCTATGTCAGATTCATCACTTTCAGTTGCTTTGAATCCAAGATTTTCTCTTTGTTTCCTCCACCTCTTTTGTCAACATTCATCTCATAAGTTTTGAGATTTCCTACTAATTCATCCAAAGTCATATTGGTTAGATCCTTGGCTTCTCTGATTGCAGTAACTTTTATTTCCCATGATCTAGGCAGAGTCCTTAGTACTTTGTCTACCTGTTCCTCAGTGGTGTATACTTTGCCCAAGGATATTAACTCGTTTACAACATTGGTAAATCTGGTGATCATATCTTGAAGTGATTCTCCGAATTTCATCTTAAAGGCCTCATATTCAGAACAAAGTCTGGCAATTCTGAATTTACGAACTTGAGTTGTACCTTCGTGAGCATTTTTAAAAGTGTCCCATATTTGTTTTGCAGAGGTACAACTAGAGATGCGGTTAAACTCATCAGGTCCTAATCCACATACGAGAATGCACTTAGCTTTTGCATTCTTTTCTAACATCGTGTAATCGGCTTCCCCGTATTTTTCTGTAGGTTTAGGTACCTTATTCCCTTCACTATCAATAATAGTAGGAATTAATGGTCCATTAGTAATTCTAACCCATAGTTCGTAATCTTCAGCTTGAATGAAGTCTTTCATTCTTGTCTTCCACCAAGAGTAGTATTCTCCATTAAATAATGGTGGTCTGTTGATATGTTGCCCTTGACCATGCCCAAGAGGAGGTGCAGAATTCATTATGATCTTATCTTGAGTTGTTAGACTCTTCAAAGATAACCTGCTCTGATACCAATTGTTGGAATTCTGACCCCCAAATTCGTCTTAGGAACAGGTTTGTTCTATATGTTCCTTTGCAGAATTACAGCAGTTACGTTTTGTGAAGCAAATAAAATAATAACACAATATTTTATCGCAGAAAACCCCAACTCACCAGGATAAATACCACGACCTACACCTCTGTAGGATTTAACTCCACTTTATTAAACTTCAAGTCTCAACAAAAGATTACAAAGCTATGTAACCTAAGGAATTATAAACTCTAATCCCTAGAGGAATTATAAACTCTAATTCCTAGCTAAGAAATTATAAACTCTAATTTCTAGCTACCCAAAGACACAAAACCCCCCGGTTTTATATCTTCTAATGTTCTTCAAGTTCTACAACTTGTCGAACAAGTCCTACTCACAAAACTCTGATTGTAAACAAGACTCTTGAATACAATCTTACAATTTTTCCTCACAAATTGCAACACCCCCAATAAATCTCAAAACTCTCTCAAACCTCTTGATTGTGTTTTGATCTTCTCTCTATGTAAGTGCGCAATTTTTTCTAATGCAAATAGCTCCCTATTTATAGATCAGAACTTCACCAACTCCTTGTATAATTCAACTTGTATTTGCCTTCTACAAATCCTTGTTGACTTCTACTTGGAATCCTTTTCTACAAAATTTCCTTAAATAAATAAGAAAGCACAATTTCCTTAAATAAATAAGAAAACACAATTTCCTTAAATAAATAAGAAAATACAATTTCCTTAAATAGATTTGCTTAAATAGGAATTAGTTTTCCTTCTTTCACTTGGCTTTGAACTCGTTTATAAAAGGAAACCTTTTGTACTGGTTGCTTGTCGAAAAAACAATAATTTCACAGCTTTATAACTTCTAATTCACGTGGTTGATGTTCTCCTTATTCAAGTCGAATTCGTTCTGTAAGAAACACATCTGTACAATCTGTTTCTTTCATCTGTTCCTGCATTTGTCAATTATCAAAATCTTTCTCATTCTAACAAATTCCCCCTTTTTGATGATGAAAATTATACATTTCGAACTCAGCAAATAAGACACACATCTTCCTTCTTTTGCCGTGTTACTACTATAACTCCTTAACTTTGCCATACTTCAAAACAACGACACTTTAACAAAAACTGGGCTTTCAACTTTGCAGTTTGACAGCACACTCAGCTCTTGCTCCTCATACAAAATGTCGATGCCAAGTTTCTTAACCTTCAACCCATTCAAACGCACTAAAATAGAAATTTTGTCACCATCTTGTAGCATATCTCCAAATTTCCAGTGACTTAACCATGTTATTTCTTCATTACCTTCTGGCATGCCAAAAACTCTTTGATAGTGTATCCACTTCAAATCTTTAGTCCTATTCTGTACAATATTCTCCTGTTTTCGCCAGTAGGCTCTTGAAAACTCATTCTCTTCACTTTCAGAACTTGTAGACACAACTGCTATGGATAGGCCTTGTATATTTTTGAGAGGTTGAGATATGTTAAAGTTTACTGCATTCGCATTCTCTAACTTTGTAAACCAGCTAGTTATCTTGTTTCCAGGAAGAAATGTACTGAAGATGCCTTGCTCGTACAACCCCTGTTCCATTCATAGAAATAAAAGGTTAAGGATCAAGAGTAAGCCTAGATTTTGTAGTCATAGGTGTTATATTCTAGATGTTTTGATGATCCTCACAAATGCGGGGACCTGGTCCCTGGCAGAGTTCTCTCATCCAGATACAAATGGGATACAGTCGTAGAAGCTTTCATGTCAGGTGGTAGGTGAAAAGTGCAGTGTCCTACACCAATAAGAAGAGCGAACGAGATTGTATATTTCGTATCTCACAAATGCAGGGACCTAGTCCCAGGCAGAGTTCTCTCCATCTGATACAAAATAGTGTACAACTGTAAAGCTGTTCTGTCAGTGGTAGGTGAGGCGCCAGAGCACTAAACCAATCAGAATGGAAGAGGTTGGCCTTTTCAAGAACTCACAATGAAATTTGCAAGGGACCTGATCCCCGCAAGACTGCGACGTGAAAAGGACGAAAAGACAGCTGTCAAAAAGCTGCCAACTCTGAGGGGTTGGTGCACAACTTTTTATGACAGCAGGCTCTCAGCCAATAGCCTCGTCCCAAGGGTTTGTGTCCATTTGAATATAGTCTCTTCTCCAACAACACAAACACAAGTTTTTGGCAAACAAAGTTTTGGATTTCAGAAAATCCAAAAGCTCAAAAAGCAAAAACCATCTTCAAGAAGAATCATCCTAAGAGCAACAGGGACCTGATAGAGCTACAAGCTACCTAGTTGTCTTAGGATTATATCTTCCATGCTTACATTGTAAATCTGTTCCTAATCTATAAAGGATTCAGATATTTGTTTCGGGTTTGTAAAAGTCTAAATCAGTTAAGGTTAACTGATTTAGTGGGCAACATTGTTTTGTTGCTTAGTCAAATTCTAAGTCATCTAGAGTTAGGTGGTTTAGTGGGCGGTGTGGTATCCGCTTAGCAAAGTCTAAGTTATCTAGGGGTGATAGTTTAGTGGGCGGTGTTGTATCCGCTTAGGCTCTTCAAGTAATAGGTAGATTACTTGATCGTGAGATTAATAACTTTTTCTCACATTGGTTGTAACCGGGTTTTAATTTTGCTTGAGAAGATTAGTGAAGACGGTTGAAAATTATGTGCAACAAGTCGTGGTTTTACTCCCTTGAGCAAGGAGGTTTCCACGTAAAATCATTATGCAAATTTTAATTACAGCCATTTACTTTCTGCATTTGTTTCAACTACTGTTCTGCTGAGTCAAGGGACCTGGTTCGTTGACGTGTAGTAGATACTGACCACTGGTTGTGCTTACATTCTGTTCTTACTGTGTCAAGGTACCTGGTCCATTGACTGTTAGTGGACGCACTCATTCCAACAATAGGGACAGTGAGATAGAAAAACCTGTGGCGGAAGCATTTTCATCTTGTAACTCGAAAAGAGGTCCATTTTCACCATAGCATTTTCCACAGTTTCAAGATTCAGACCAAAACGTTTAAGCATCTGCGGGTCAGCATTTTCTAGAGCTTCTAACTTAAAACCTCCTTGCATCATGACTAGACTGTCACAATTGTAATCGTGAACCAGGCTTGGATATTTCGATAGCAATGATTGGTATGTCACCATCTCCAACGATGAGCAACTATGTATTGACAATTCTGAAATGCTATTTGGCATCTCAGTAAGTGATTTGAGCATCTTACAAGACTTGACACTGAGGCTCTGGAGCTGAGGGAGACTCTTGATCCACTCTGGGAGGCAACTAATTGAGTTTTCACTTAGGCCCCCAAATTTTGGGGGCCCCAAATTTTTGTTAAGATTAAATTATGTGTTAAAATTTTTATTGAAAAAATAATTATTTATGATAAAAGGTATAATTTTTTTAAAAATGAATTATTTTAGTCACTTTAATATTTTTTTGTACTTTGTTAAAAATAAGAATTAATAGTGAAAAGTGTTGGAAAAATTTAATTACAAATTCTTTTTTATTTCTTTTTAAACTTTTAGTTTCAAGCATTACTAGAGTATAATCATATTAAAATGAGTTATACCAAGTCATCAACTTCTTGAGTCAAATTCTATGGTTCTTAGTCTCATCTTTATTTAATATTTATCAACTTTTACTTATAGCACTATGTTAACAATACATATAATAATTGTCTCACTTAAAGAATGTTTCTCAATGTTGAGTTGATAAAATCTTACCTAAAACTAACAAATGAAAAACAATATTAAGTACTAATAATTTCCATCTAAATAGTGTAAAAAAAGATAAAGTGAAATATCAATGGTTTAGTGTCACCTCATCAAAAGAGTCTCATTGGCAAGGAAAAGAATACCTTTGAACCTTAATGCCAATACTAAAGCACACATTAAGCAACGCAAAATTCCCAGCACGTTTTGAGCATCTCTTCAAGATTTAAGTGCACCTTTGACAACACTGCTTTTATCTCTATATTCAACAACATACCCAGTGAAATCCCACAATTGGAGTTTGGAGGGGGTGAAGTGTACACAAATTTGTCCCTGCCTTGGGATGTAGAGAGGTTTCTGATAGACTCTTAATTCAAGGTTTATATCTATATTCAAGCTATCATGAAACTGTATGAAGTATATTGGCATCTTTTGCATGTCAACTCGAGGCATATTCAAGTAAGCAACATCAACTCTTAATATTAAAAATGGTCAAATTAATGAAGCATATGGTCTTTTGTCTTTTCCAAATGTTACAATTAACACAAACTATCAAAATTAAAGGCAGCAAGTCATCGGCAAAATCACTAATGCAGACAATAATTACATACAACTTTAACAATTCAAAATGGAAGTAAAACCTATCTGCTTCCCTATCTAGAGAAAACAAAAATTATTCACTCTACACAATACCACAAATACATGAAATTGAGATACGAAAACATTTTCACTAACCTCAATACACGAATACGATATGGCTGCATCTCTAACACCAGGATTAGGATCACTCAACATTTGCAAAATCTGACAATAGCAGCAAAAAAGAAGGATTTTTACAAAATTGGATTTATAAAGGTTACTTATTTTGTATGACAACATACAAAAGAGCTTCATCAAGCATGCATGTTGATTCACATACCGGAGGAAGGGCAGCTCCGTTGATGCAAAAAGACCGATTGCTGATGTAACAGTACGAGCAAATTCTTCTGGAACTCTGAAACTTCTGTGCATCCAAGCATAAGACCCTGCCCTCTCAACGATGATAGTTGGTGAAGAAACCTGCAGAATATATATATTAATCAACCAAATAGATTTCTAATTTCTTCTCCCTGAGCACAAGTTGAAATTATCTCATACTGGTTCTAGTTGTGCAACTTGTTTTGCCCGTGAGTTGACCACCATGTCTGTATATTTGATTGCAGGTCTATGGGCAGTGGATCACAGTGGCTGAAAATGTAACCAGTCTTCTGAACATACACAAAAAATTTCTTGTGCTAATACTTTACTTAGTGTAGGTTTACTAAAGTAAATACAATGGTATCATTTTAGATTTTATTAATAGGTGCATTTGGATTGATGATATATTCGACAACTTAAAAAGGGAGGATAAGCTAATAGTAGCTCTCATTTATGTGGACATGGTAGTCCTAGCTCTGTTGTAATATTTTACTTGTGGTAACAAATGAATGCTTAATGAGAGTTGGGATTTGTGATGGATTACATCACCGCACTCGGACCTCCTAATATATTTTGCATATAAGCATGAAGTATCTAAAGGAAAAAAACATGTAGTCACTTGAAAAAAGTAGAACTTAAAGTTGCAGCATTTTTGTTTGCAGGTTGGGCTTTTGCTGACTCTGTCCTGCATAGATTGACACCTCTTTGGGAGGGTGCCCACAAGTGGTGTTTGGGGAAGGTAGGATGAATGCAAACATTACCTCTACTACTTTTGGGGGTAGAGAGATTATATCCAATAGGGTTGTAGCTGTGACAACTAACAATATTTACATCGGAAAGTTTAACGTTCGAAAAATCCCCTTGCAAAATAAGTAGTCAATTTGATAGGTGTCTTATTTACATCTTTGTGGCAGTTGAATCTGGTACCTGTTGTTGGTGGGAAGTGGCAGGTATCCAATGGAATTAGTCGAGGCGCGCGCAAGCTGGCACTGGTTATCAAGTGCACATTCATAACAAGTGCACTTTTCAATTTCACTTCAGCTTTTCTTAAACAAACTTAGTATCTTTGTCACATTCATAAATCAAAGAGCACGTCTTTTAAGATGAAACCAAGATAATTGTATTGTTAATATCAAAAATTGGAAGATAGTAGTGAAACTCCATAGCACTTTCCTCCTATTTGAATTTAATGTTTTTTCTAGCATATGGTGATTCAAATAATTCTAGAGCGAATTATTGTTACATAATATCAATCACGTCTAAACAAATATATATTAAATGGATTTTGGATAGGTTGGTTATTAATTAACAGAAATAATTTCTTTTTGAGAAGCTTACGCCTTACAGTTAAAAAAGAAAATAATGTAAATAATTAATCAATTATAGCTCAAAAACCTAGAAATATAGCTTCAAATAAAAATATACCTGAATTTGTAAAATAAACTAGTGTTTGACCATAGAACATCTCATTTAGAATTAGTTACAGTAGTAAACAAGTTTTTGAAGGTGTTCCGCCTATCGTGATATCGAATTTAGTATTTCCTTGGAGTCGGACACTCGACCTATTTTTATTCCTTCATATTAGAATGCTTCGGTGGAATTGAAAGAACAGTAATAAAAATTGTGTTGAGTAAGGAATTTACTAGATCAAGTGCATATTCATCGTACTTGGATTCATTTGCTATTATCTTCATCGATGATATTTGATATTCTCTTGTAGCAGGGATGAGCACGAGCATCAGTTGAGAACTGTGCTTGAAAATATGAAGAAGAATAAGTTTTATGCAAAAAAAATAAGTGTGAATTTTGTCTTAGTTTGATAACATTTTTGAGATATGTAGTGTCTAAGAAGGGTATTATAGTGGATTCTAAGAAGACTGAATTAGTTAGGAATTGAGTTAGACTTACTTCAATTATGATTCAGAGTTTCTTAGGGCCTACATGTTATTAAAGATAATTTGCGTAGGGGTTCTCATCCATTACATTGCATTGACTAGACTAACCTAGCTAGAAGGAAGTGACTTTTCAGTAGTATGATGAGTGTGAAGTGAGTTTTAAAAAGATCAAATTTTATTGATTACTACTTTGATTTTGACTCTAATTATGAGTCCGGAGCCTAAAGGGTGAAAAATGTTAATAAAATTTTCAAAACGGTATATGAAAATATTTTTTTACCAAAACGGTAAAATCGCTGAGGAATCAGCGATTTTGTCCGCCGGAGTTTTGGAAAATCGCTGCTATAGCAGCGATTTGTACATTTGCATTTAAAAAAAAAAACAAATAGCTGCACTTGCAGCGATTTGCATAATATATATATATTTTTTAATTTTAAAACAAATCGATGCACTTGTAGCAATTTACATAATATTTTTTTTTTAATTTTAAAGGAAACGCTGCAAGAGCAGCGATTTGACCAAAGCATATTAAAAATATTATGACCAAAGCATTTTTGATATTGTGGTATTAGTATTATGTAATATTTAATATTAAAATTATGTTTTGGTCTATTTTTTTTATTTTTAATTTACATAATGTTTTTAATATGCTTTGGTCATAATATGCAAAGTGAAGCGATTTCCTTTAAAATTAAAAAAAAATATTATGTAAATCGCTGCAAGTGCAGCAATTTGTTTTAAAATTAAAAAACATATATATTATGTAAATCGCTGCACTGCATCGATTTGTTTTAATTTTTTTTAAAAATGTAAATGTACAAATTGTTGCTATAGCAGCGATTTTCCAAAACTCCGGCGGACAAAATCGCTGCTTCCTCAGCGATTTTACCGTTTTGGTAAAAAAATATTTTCATATACCGTTTTAAAAATTTTGTTAACATTTTTCACCCTTTAGGCTTCGGACTCCTCTAATTGTGGAGGGAGACATTTATATTGTATATTTTGATACTTATTGAATTGATCTTGGTTGTGTATTTATATAGAAAGGGGAGGTAATAACATATGTTTAGAGGTAGTTGAAGGTTCATGAGAAGAATTATCTACCCATGACTTAGAGTTGGCAGTTATAGTGTTTGCACTGAAGATTTGAAGGCATTACTTTTATGATGTGCATTATGAGATGTTCAAGGATCATCGTAGTCTCCAATTTATATTCAATCGTAGAAATCTCAATTTGATACAATAGAGATAATTAGAGTTGCTCAAGGACAATGAAGTGACTACCATATACGATTTTGGGCAATGTAAATGTGATAGTATATGCCTTAGGTTGAAAAACGACAAGTAAGGTAATATACTTTTGTTACACATGAGGAGCGTCCTTTGATTACGGATGTCAGTCCTTAGAAATTTCTTTGTAAGACTTGATATTTTAGAATATGATAGAGTTTTCGCTTACATGGAGGTTAGGTAGTCCTAATTGGAGCATATTCGGATTCAACAGTTTAGTGATGGAAATTTTTGTAAGCTTTGAGACAAGGGTGACAAGGAGAAGCCAAGAAGGACATTTATTATGGTGAGGGAGTTTTGAGGATAAAGATCATACTTATGTTTTTTAGATAGGTGAATTGACTAGACTGATCATGGAGAAGGCCCATAGTTTAAGATATTCTATTCATCTGAGGACTATTAAAATGTATTGTTTATCATCAAGTATAAACACCAAAATCCTTGATGTGTTGACTCAAAGGATGTTCATACCTGAGGGGAAGTGGGAGAAGATTGCTATGGACCTTGGGGTAGGGTTTTCATGTACCTTAGGTATGTTGGATAATATATGGATCATTGTGGATTGATTGACCAAGTCTGCATGTTTCATATCAATTCATATTATTTATAATTTAAAGAATTTAGCCACAATATATATTCGGGAGATAGTTCAACTGCATTGGGTGCCTATTTCTATTATTTCATATTGAGGTACACAATTTACATCTCATGTAGGTCTATATAGGTCTATATAGAAGGAGTTGGGTACTCGGAAAGATCTTACTACAACCTTTTACCCTCATATTGATGGTTAGTTTGAATAGACTTTTCAATTCCTTGAGAACTTCTTACAAGCGTGAGTGATCGACTTTGGTGATCCTTAGTATCAACTTTTGTCTTTAGAGGAGTTTGCATACAATGACAGTTATCATTCGAGCATTGAGATGACACCATTCAAGATTTTTTATGGTAGAAGATGTTGATATTTAATTGATTGGTTTGATGCATTTAAGGTTAGGCCGTGAGGTACAAATATGTTGAGAGAGTCCTTGGGTAAGATCAAGTTGATTTCAGAATCGGCTTCTCACAACTCAGAATAGGTAAACGAGTTTTGCAGATCGAGAGTTCCTCAATTTGAAGTTAATGGTTGGAGAGCGGGTTCTACTAAGGGTTTCACCTATGAAGGGTGTGATGAGATTTGTAAGGAATGAAAAGTTGAGCTCATGGCATATTATTTTTTTTAGATTGTTCAGCATATTGGCGGGGTGGCTTACGAGTTGTATTTTCCACCTGATTTGTCGAGTGTTCACCTTGTGCTTCATATTTCAATGTTGAATAAGTACCATCAAAATGGGTTTTATGTGGTTCAGTTGGATTTAGTGTAACTTGATCAAAATCTGACTTTTAAGAAAGAACTGGTTATTATATTAGAGGCAAAAGGCATAAATTTCCCCTAAACTTGTCATGAAAAGTCAGTTACACGTTTATACTATTGTGACGACCTATTACACACGTGAATTACTTAAAAGTGAATTTATTTCAACTCTCACACACAAACGACAGTCACATGATGAGAAAGTGTTTCACACTCGCGTCACGTCATCACCATGTCACTACCACATCAATAATTATGTTAGATTTAATAATGAAAAACTCATATCACCCAATTTCTTCTTCTTCCCTATACACCATCAAACCCACCATTAAATCACTACCATTGTTGCTATTATCATCAAATTCACTTCTCCACCACCATAAATTTCACCACCCATAATCAGATTTACCACTGTAATCTTTCCACAACTATTTTCATTATAAAAAAATCGATAACAAACATCATAAATTTAATTAAATTCACCATCGGAACTATATTACTATAATTGAAATTCATCACAATCATAACTATTAATTCACCATCCACATCAAAATCGCGAGTTTCATTATCATTATCAAAATAAAAAGTCATACCACCATTAATTTTTCACCCATCACCAAATCCACCACAAAAAATTATCACAATATACAAATTTCATTCAAGCTCAAAGAGGAGAATTGTGAAAACTTGCAATATTATTTTTGCAAAGATTTTAGTCAGACAATTGAAAAACTAGTGTTCGATTTACTATTACTGATTTTGAAGAAAATCTAGAGAGGATTTTTTCTCAGGGAGAAGAAAGATCTATGAACATACATTAAAAATTGAATTTTGGAGAATAACCTAGAATCTTTTTACACAAAAAAAGCAAAATCTGAAAAATTTCTTATTTCAAATGCTCACAACCAAAAAAAACACAAAAATAAATTGAAAAATTCGTTCTTGACTTGACGAATTTGATGTGGGAATAGTAAGGATTAACAAATTTTAGAGGCCTCGCCGAAAATTTTCCGAACAGCGAACCTAACTAATTGAACAACTTCGCAATTTTTGCAATGAATTTCTATCTTGCAATGTTATTTTCTATTTTTCTCTTGAAAATTTAACATGAAAAAAATATTTTTCACATTAGCCATACCAAAAAGAGTGTTTCTGATAAGAAAAAATGGAGGAAGAAGAAAGGTAGGGTAACGCGAGGAGAAGGGAGGGGTGGGAAAACTTTGCCTTTTTCTTTACTCAAATGTGCCTTTTTTTTAATTTTTTATTTATTTAATTTGATGTTCATGTCATCTTTGAGGGTGGTATTAAATTCATTTTTGAGTAGTATAAGTGAGTAATAGGTCATCTCAATAGTTTAAGCGTGTAACTGACTTTTCGGTACAACTTCAAGGGTGAATTTTATCTTTTCTCTTATATTGGATAGACAAATTTGAAAGTTGAGCTCGAAGGAAATTATTTCAATAAGAGTTCAATGGAAGCATTATCTATTTGAGGAGGCTACTTAAGAGTATGAGTTGGACATGTGGATCAGATACCCCTTTATGTTTTAAACGTTCAATTGCTTTTATTTATTTTACTGTTCGAGGACGAATATTTGTTTTAGTGGTAGCTGAGGTAACGACCCACTAGGTTATTTTGAGCACTATACCTCTTTCTCTCATAAAAGTCTCTTTTCGTAAATATTAAATTGGATTTTGACTATTCAATTAACTAGGATTATTTAACCGTTGGATATTCTTTTAAATAATTAATTTTATTGGTGGTTAATGGGCCAAGGCCATAATTTATTGAAGTATAACTTATATAAATCTCATAGTGGAGTAAATCACATCATATCCCTACTATTTTTTAATTACAATAATTCCTAAATTTTTAAACAATCTAGATACATAATGCACTATCTTGATACATTAATGTTGATACATCATGTATCAAGCTATTACGTTAAAAAAGGAAAAAAAACTAATCAAAATTACATAAATTACGCTTACAAGATTCATCTTAGTGTGAATCACTTAGTCACAAATCCTTAAGGAACAAACAAATGCAAAATTCAATTTTTTCTCCCTATTTTTCTTTCCCTATTCATCAAAGAACCATTCAAATTAAACTTAAATTTGTCAAAAAAATGATAAGATACATAATAAATAGTTGTTGGACAAACAATTTCTTTTGTGTATCTCAAATTCACCATTGTAATAGATCGATGAGATGAGGAAAAACTTGAAAATCTGATACATAGTAGAAGAAATCACAAGATGTTAGTTCTGTTGCTTGGCCTGCCCTTCGTCCCTTCTCCATCGTGGACACCACAACAAGAGATGATCAAAGAATTCACGATCATGCCAATTTGAATATCATCCATCTTATGCAAACCTTATGATTTTTGGAACATTGGATGGTGAAGTAACTGTTATCAACCATGAGCGTTAAAAATTGTCAGTTATATTTCCTCACTTAGAGCAAGAAACTGGTCTATGCTGGCTCAAAAATTATTGACAATGAGACTCAATCCCTCGACTATTGTAACAGACTAACACAATTTATAAATCAAAATCCTTCTTCTCATTCTTCCAAAAAAATCTCAATTATTGAATCAAACTTGTCAACAAATTGTATTGATACAACATATGAACATGTCGATCTTGTTGAGACATTTCAGAATTTGGGAAAGTGAGGTGATGTAAGAACTATACAAAAGTGATAAAATTGTTATTGGTCGAAATATTAATTTTGTGAATCTCAATTCTCAAATCAGCCATTGCAACTGAATTAGAAAGTGATGAGTTGAGGAAAAATTTGGAGATCTGATATATCGCTAAGATGAAGAAATAAGAGTCTAAATTTTAATGTATCCTATATGCATTGATACAACAGATAAAAAGACCGAAGAGATGCATAACTTTGATGGATCATTCATACCTTTTATAATGTTGTGTAATCATTTTTTGAATTTTGTTTTAGAAATGGATAGATTTATCAATACATTACTATTTATGTTTCTTCTTTCAATTGTATTTCTACTAGATACATTAAATAAGTAGTTTTTTCACATAAGTCTTAGGTTTAAGATCAATACATTACTATGTGGTAGTTGCTAGGTATCAAATACAGTTATTATAAGTTTGAATTTATGTATCATGCCTAAAAAATTGTGTATCTGTTCATGCAAGAATAGAATGTTGAGTATCAGATACATTCTATCATGTATCAACTATATGATTTAGTAGATATACTATTGTGTTCCATAAAATTGTGTATCTATCACATAATTTGTGCAGTTGTGTTTGATAAAAAGTTGTATTTGATATTAGCACGGTTTAAAAGACAGAATATTGTATACATGATTCACTATGTTGTATATCTAATACATGATTTAATATATGTATTATTGTGCTTCATATTTATTGTATCGGGTACATAGCTGCAAGATCTTCTTATTTTGCCTTAAACTAAACAAACTTTTAATAATAAAATTTATGTATCACCAGTTATGAATCTGATACATATTTGTGTGACACTTTAATGTATCATGTAAGTTCATAAGCATCAGATGCATTGTTGTGTGTCATGTCACTATTATGTAGTCATGACATGTGTTATTTATCATTTTCTTAATCATTTTATTAGTTTTCTATGTAATGGAACTTATTTACCACACATGTATAGCTATGAAAATAGTAAGATTTGTGTATCACAAATATGATTTGGTATTGTGTATAAATATATATTCTTGTAAATTTGAATAAGGTAAAAGATAAATAGCGTTACCTGATACATGATGAATGATACATTTGGTAGAATTTTTGTATAGAATATCTAAAATAATTGAAGTTATGTATTAGAACTTATATTTAAACACGATATACAAATAAACGCATTATACATTAATTTATGAAACAAAATTAAATACATACATTAAAAGTCTAAACTCATATGTATCAGAAAAGATGAACAACAAAAAATCGAAATAAAAAGTCAACAATCTTGTCCCAGTCATCTGGTGATGCAACTATGAAACCACCAGGACACCTACAGGGAAGATCTCCATCATTACAAACTTCATAAAGTCCACAAGTTTTATATTGGTCACATATATTCTTATTCAGTGTCTTTAGTTCCTCCCAACAATTGGTAGAATTATAGTCCATTTCAAGAACTATATTTTCATCTGGTCAATAAAAATTATCAAACTCGAGGTGTTCTTAACTTCGATTGTGAAATAAATTGCGTTCATACCGACATAAAATATTGATTTGAATTCATGGTTATTCATGGGGGTAGAAGCACCACTGAATCTTTGTCCATTCCAACTGATAAAGACATGTTTGTGAAGAATACTTAATTTGAAATTGATGAAGTTAAGCGTGATTTTGGAAAAGTTGGCGTAATTTTGGGAAAATTAAGTGTTGTGGATGGAGAGTTTGAGGAATTTATTGGATATTAAAAGAGAGAGTGAGGAAAATAGGAATTTTTGTAATATTTTTAAATAGTAGGAGATTTTAGAAAATATGATAAATTAAGTTGTTTATTTAAGTAATTATTCCTTTATTGAAAATTCTCCAAGACTTGGTATATGGGTAACAATAAATTAGATCTTCAAGAAATATACAATTATTTTTTTATTTCGAGTCTTTGTACGAATCCATTTCGGTGTCGACAATCAGAAGTCAGGTAACCTAATTAATGCTCTCAATTTCAATCACATATACTGCCCATCTGGTGAATATATAATTACTGCTTGATTGATGGATCACTTTCCTGTAAAATCTTTAATTGATGATGTAGATTGATTATTGTGGATCTATAGATGTAGAATCAATTTGGGTGTCTTTAGTTTCTGTATCATCAAAAATTGAAACTTTAGCTTTACATATTGATGATTATCTATCTTGATGTATGTTTATGATGGAGTGTACAACACATATCTAACTTTACTTTTGGATTTTATCAAGAAACAGGACCTGGGTACTAGGTATAGGAGGACTTTTGCCTAGTGCAAAATTCCCATCTAAGATTGATCCTTGAGAATGTATAGTCTTCATTGGGTGTTAACTCTTTTTTTTGTATGTAAATATAGAAATAGATCTTGTTACTAATGCAAAAATTGGGTATTTGTTATTTGTTAAGGTATAGCTATTAGTATGCCCTTCAAGAGTATGATTCAGGACATGAAAGATGAGTTTGAGAGATTTCTCACAAAGAATTTCATTCTAGGTCACATAAGGTGATTTAGGGTTATACCGTGACACTCGATGCTTTAAGGCAAATTTGTTGGGCTAATATGTCGCCTGAGCTATTGAGATATGCACTAATGATGATTGAGCCTGATTTGACTAGCATCTAAGAAGAAATTGATATGCTCAATCTTCTCAGATTGAATTGAGAATTTTTCTCAGACACCAATCAGAGTCAGACACCTCAATCCTCATTAGTACATCTCTCAATAGCTCAGGCGACATATTAGCCCAACAACTTTTCCTCAAAGCATCGAATGTCATGGTACAATCCTGAAAACCCCTATATGACCTAGAGTGAAATCCTTCTCGAGAAATGCTCTTAAACTCATCCTTTATGTCCTGAAACATACTCTTGAAAGACGTGTTAACACCTATATCTCAACTAATAACAAACACCTAATGTCCACAACGGTAACAAAAAAATTTTCTATACTTACAAACCAAAAAAGTAACACCTAGTGCAACCTACACCTTTTCGAGAATCAATCTTGAATGAAAAATTTATAACATACTAATAATCCTCCTTAACCTAGTACCCAAGTCCCGCTTCTAAAGTCAGTTATATCGTACAATCCACCATAAACATACACCAAAATTGATAATTAGTCATAAGAAAAAGTTCCTTAAAGAAGGTGTAAAATAAACATGTAAGGTGTAAAATAAACATGTGATTAAAGTGTTATATTGGAATACATACAAGTGCAGAGATATTGAGATATTAAATGTGGCAACAAAAGGTAGTTTGAGAAATATAGATACCTCTATAATCTGCCCCATTCATGTACTGCTTCTCTTGCAATTAATTACTGCAATAATTAAACAATTGCCATTTTCCTCATTTCATTTTCCCATTTGGTACAACATTCAACAAACATATTAATGACAAGTGTAAAAAGTAGCTCACAAAGACTTTCTCTTTCACCCTTATTTCAATTTTGGTCTTGGTCTGATTTAAAAGAGTAATTGTTTTCTAAATTCAAATTTAATTTCATTTATACTTCCTACTTACACTTAGCAATGAGTATTTATAACGTATTTAAGATTATAAGTTTAAAAAAGTTATAGTAAATTTTATGACATGTTGAATTTTCATAATTTTTTTCATGCTTAGTCTAATATATATTTTCTCCAGTTTAATAATTGAATTGTTAGGATATTTCATAACCTTTACGAAAAGAAGATTAGGATATAAATTACACATTACTTTCCATTTTTGTGCTTATAATTATTGTCAAATTAATTTTTAGAATAATTCAAAGCAATTAAAGTTTCTTGAATTCATCCCATAGAAAATCCAAATGAAGAGTAAAAATTGAAGAATATTCTAAAAATAGTCTTGAAAGTTGAACAATTCAGTTAATTTGAAATTTGAAAAAGGGACCAAACTACTAATTTTATCAAAATTTTAAAAATATTATTTTGAGTCCTTAAGTTTTAAAATTAGTAGTTTGGTCCCTTTTTATTAATGTTAAAAACAAGAAAATAGAGAAGAAAAAAAAGGCATTCTTACCTCATTTTGTTATAACAAGGAAGAGAAGAGAAGAGAAGAGAATAGGGTTTCGGTGAATTGAGGATGGTTGGACCACAGAGGCCACAGTTCGTTCTCTTTGGATCCTCTATTGTTCAGATTAGTTACAGCAATGGCGGTTGGGGTGCTATTCTCTCCGACATTTATGCCCGCAAAGTATCTTTCTCTCTTTTCTACTATTTGTTTGTTACCACTTCATGTTTTGCTATTTGTTTGTTATTCTGGAAACTATGCTGGGTGGTTGGGGTTACAAAAATAATCAACACTACTGCTTAAACAAACAAGGAATAATATACCAATTATATTTATCATAATGACACAATCAACTATGCTGGTTGCCAAAATGAGTTGTTCTGCATCTTGTGTAGACTCACATCCTTTTCACAAGTAACCTAGTTGTAGTAAATTACATTTCTAATGTCTAAATAATGGAGTATTCCAAAACTAGTTACTTGCCTATCATTACCCTACTTAGGGTTCCTTTGGTTTGTTATAAATAATCCAAGACTACCTAATACCTCCGACCTATATATATATATATATCTCGTTATAAAAACAAATGTTGTTATTCTATTTCAATTTAATAAATGAGCTTAAGAAACAAAGATTAATTCCTACTTGTTTATTAGTTAAAGTGATTTTAAAAGAAACAAAAATAAGATTATTTAAAAGTAATTGTTTTATCCGGGATAAGATATGTTTTGAAAATAATAATAATAATTATAATAATAATTATAATATTATATTTATTAGGAAAAAAACATTTTGACGCATCAATAAATAATTGAGTGTATTATTATTCTATTTCACATAATTTAAAGATATTTGATATTTTTTTTTTGTATTTTTACGAGATGGCTCGAAATGTATAATAATTTACAAAGATTTGGAGGAATTCAAAATAGATTTTACTTTTCAAATCGAAAGAAATTTCTAGAAAAATCTAGACTATGATAATAAAATATATATTATCTCTCTATCTAGTGGCTGAATATTTCAGGTTCAATTTATAGGGTTCTTGAAATTTTGTTTCCATAATTGTACTCAGCCTCATGCCCTGTTTTTCCCCTTCATTATCTCATGTTGAACTGTTAAATCTGAAAATAAAAGCCCCCAAATTATGTTTTATAAATATCCAAAAAAAAAAAAAAGATATCTTCCTCATTCAGGAGAACCCAATGGCAAAAAGGAAAATACAAAGATTTAATTATGTGTTGGGAGATATGACACGTGGCATAATTTTATTGGTGAAACTTATTTTTTAGGTGAAAAGTATATTTCCAATATGTCTGGAACACTTTTTGATTTTGCTTGGTTGCTATTTTTCATTTCTTTAAAGTCACCATCATCATAAATTGTTTATATGTGTTCACTATTTTAAAAAGGTAAATAAGAAAAATATATTCACGAATTATTATAAATGATATGCAAATACTTTTCGTCATATTTTGGGATGTTGATGTCTTTATCATCCAAAAACTAGAGCATATATATCTTTATACTAACGGACATACACGTGTCATAATCTTATCTATCGATTCGATATTTATTAAATATCGGATTGACAGAGAAAATTGTGTCACGTATCACTATTTAGTTTTCTGTTTAAAGGTGAAGGGCGTATATGCTCTAGTTTTTGAACGGCGGGGCACCAATATCCCTAAAGTATGACGAAGGGTATCTGTATACCATTTACAATAGTTCGATGTATATTTTATCCTTTTTTCCTATTAAAAATAGTTTTGCACTTCAAAAAAGCTTAATTTTTTTAATCTATTTTATTCTTAATATTGATTACTCATCACCTAACTCACTTTCTAAGATAAAAAAATATACATTAATTAATTCAAGAATTCTAATAAAATACTTATATTGATTCTTATTTTTTTAATTTTTTTTTACATAATTTAACGTGGACAAGTAAAAGAAAATGGAAAGAAAATTATATCATGAGAAAACTTCCAAGCAATATTATGAATTGATATGTGTGCCATGCCATAAAGTTGCTCATACATAAACAACTCAACTTGCATATTAGAAGGGTAAATTTGGAATTTCCTTAAGATATCACAAATGTATTTTTCCTCCTAATTAGTCAAAATCATAGTTAACCATATTGCAAAAAGACTTGCACCATTATTGATCATGTCATTCTAATATTGTCTACATATAATTCTTCTAATTATTTCTGTCTATTAATTTATATTTTCATATACACTATAAATATTTTCCTCTTACATAACTCAACAGCCAATTTCCATTTTGATGTCACAAATTCTTTGAATTTTTTCAGTTCTTCTAAAACATAGGTGTGCAATTTTTTCCTGATCATATATTTAATCTTTAATTAGTTGTATTTTTTTTTTCTCTTATTATTATATATATGCTATGAATCTTGATATTTAAGTTGCAGTTATGTTGGAATTCCTTTTTCTTGATTATTATTCTGTTTGTTATGATACTTATTTGTTGTATATAACATAGGGATTTTTATTTTGGAAATTCTTTTCATAGTAAGCAAATTTTGCTGTTTTTTTTTTTACTATGTTTAATTGTTAGTCTCAGTTCATGTCTGATCCTTGAAAATGTTAAAAGTTATAATTCATATTATAATTAAGTCTTTTCTGTAACAGTCATTCTCTATAATAATATTTTACTATAATAGTCAAGTTTTTTTAACCTATGTTTTCATTTTTAGTCTGTTTAAAGAAAATATTTTTTTTTCTTTTTGACAACTCTTTGATTTTAATTCTTTGCACACTTTTTTAAGACTACAAAATTAAGTTATCTATCTTTAATTTAATACCACAAGACATTTCAAGTCAAAATCGGACGAACAAATTGAATACAGGAACCATTATATATTCTTTCAACACTTTGGTATAGCAGTATAATAAATTCAACAAACGATATCGATACAGAGAGATTGACTATAGTTATCCTTTGTGATGGCCCGTGCTTACACGGGCCCAACAAAAATTCTTGTGAGTTAAATTGCGCGCATACGTATCTATGGACTATGAACGACTTTTATGGACTAAAATT